>JAMPIV010006643.1:0-619444 GCA_024509875.1 Oreohelix idahoensis
GACGTGATCACTGTTGACACCTGGCATTCAAACGTATAGGTGTTTCAGCTCTTGGTTGTCTTCGTCTGATCGTCTGAAACAATTAACCCAAACCTACTCGTGCGTGGTAAGTCTTGTTTTATTTGAGACGATCCCTGGAACGTAACCCAAACTCTCACGTGTTCTGTGAGGGAACAATACGAGTCACCGACGAATGCTAGTGGCCTCACAGTTCCCGTGATCCAATCCAATAAACTGTAATCACCCCATGGTGACTACCTTCATGTTATTAAAAGCTTATGGATTTTAACTTTTCGAATGCGCGCGATATGGACCTGGGAGCAGGGGAATAATGTTCGAGAAGCTATCCGCTGGGCTGCAAGGTAATCGCTTTCTTCCATCCGCCAGATGTTGCGAAGAAATAATGTGTGCGTGGTTTGGGGAAAGTCACGTGAAACGTGTGTCACATCCAATCAGCGTTTAGAGAAAGTGATTTGTAAAGTTTTGTGTCACGTTTATAACGCATGCATTGTTGAGGTTTTTGAAGTGTTAATGGTCTATTAAATCGCCTCAATTTTCTTTCCTTTTTTTTCTGACACAAACTGTTTTTCTAGCCTAAAAATTTATATTGTCACACTTTATGAAGTTGAAAATCGTTTCCTGGGTAATGGCTGTTTATTTAGTTTAGAAGCTATTAATTTGTTTATATATAAACTCGATTGTGACCTCTCCCGTTCTACCCACTATCAATCAGCCAATCAATTGGTTTATTTTCATTTGGTGCAGTGTCCAATCATTAAATGCTTCTATCTCACTAATCGTTTTATCAGTAATTTCGTCTATGTACATTGTGTTCTGTTTATCTCAGTGATATCTTTGTACTTCTCCACATTTTTTTTCATCTTCATTTTTTGCTGCATTGATCCTGATATTGGTCTGGCGAGGGATGATGGAAGTTGGTTTCTTTATTATTGGTATAAGTCATTTTCTTTTCCTTTGTTCTATTTGTTACTTTTCAACGGGATTCTGATTGGTTGTGTCCGAAAGTCTCATTGAGGGAGATATAAGGTCGTTATATATGTTGTTGTTTAACTAGAGCTGCTGAGCTTTTCGCTCTTCTGCAGCCAATACCAAGTTGAAGAATCTTGGTATTATCTACGACAGTGCTTCCCAAACTGTTTCGGGTCACCGCCTCCTTGGCTGTCCGAGAACACCCCCCCCCCCCGCCCCCCCCCCCCCCCCCCCCCCCCCCCCACCCCCCCCCCCCCCCCCCCCCCCGCCCCCCCAAATTTCCCATCTTTCATATCTCGTCTACGCCTCATTGATTTTGCCTCTCAAATCCATATTTTTTCGCTAACGCTGCAACGCAATATTTGAATAGGATAATGCAGTTAATGGCAAAATATTACCAGTACCCACTGGACAGCTTCATGTAGCCCCTGATACGCATACCCCAGTTTGGGAAGCTCTGCTACAGGGAGTCTCAGGAACAGGGAGTCTCAGAAACAGGGATGAACGAAATTAGGAAGTAGCTGTGAGTTAGGTTTTGTTCTGGTAACGTTCTCCTTTTAAGCGCTCATGACAGCGCCCTGTATAATCAAACAGCTTTTATATGTAAGCGTTATATTAAATAATACTGTTCAATTTAGCTTGACAAGTCGTCAACCACTGAACGCCCGCCTGTCGCCCTCTTTTCCCTTATCGCCTTTTTAGATCCTTTTTAGATGGGAATCACTGATCTACACTGTAGATCTAGGATTTTCCGGTGGCATTTCTGCCATTCCGAAACGTGTCGAGTTGAAGTCATGAGCTCCAGTTTCTCCACCTTGGCTTGCATTTAGAGGATCGTCACATCTGGTCACAAAAAGCCTGGGGCGCTTAAGCGCTTATCATATATTTTATCCATAAGTGTCTAATGAAGTATAAAGCAGAAGTTAAATTCATGTAGAATCATCGCCCCAGGTTTTTTTATCAATTTGATGTTACATTTTTTGACTGCAAGCTATAAACTCCGTGAAAAATTATTTGTGGCTTTTTAGTGCATTAAAAGCCTGTGTTTAAAATATTTTAAAAATATGTTTTTCTTTTTAGTGTTATTTTGTTGTTGTTTGTACATTTAAGTCAAATGTAATGGATCCGCTAATGACATTATCAGTTTGCGATAAACGAGTCCAGGGCACAGGAGGCGGATTTCATTATTCAGTATATTACACGGAAAGTTAATATGTTTTGTTTGTTTTATTTTTTTTAAATTTTGATAAGAGTTGTAAATTACATTTTTTAAAATATAGTTGTCAGTTGTGTGTATGTTTGTGCACGCGCGTGCGATAGTGTGTGTGTGTGGAGGGGGGAGGGAGGAAAAGTTTCAATATTTCTCTCAAGAAAGACAATCTTGTTGGAAAGAATACACCTAGATTATTTGCAGTTATCGCCCATTTCACTGATGAAACAATAAAAAAAAATTAATACAGTAGAACTCCATTTATCCGAACCCCATGGGACCGAGCATCGTTCGGATAATCAAATGTTCGGATAATTGGATTACATGATGTATCGAGTACATGTACACATATTTCTAAAAATAATTAACAATCACAAGGAAAATACACTATAAAACATAGTTACTTGTACTGTAATAATAATACCCACACTGTATTAGATCACTGTATCACCAAAATCTTTCATTACACTGCAGTGCATGTACTACTTGTATTAATTATTTTTTTTAAGAAAGAGAAATGTTTTCAACATAACATTACAAACGATTCAAAACCAGGCGCAACTTACGTATACATGTACTTGCACAGATGTAGCCCACTATTTAAAATAATGAGGAATCCTCTTTTGCACCAAACTGGATAGTCTGCTTTTGGCTGCTAAGTCCCGCATTCTCTTCAACAGCAGAAGCTGTGTAGGACAGCTGTCATCTTCTTGCTCGTACCAAGCCATCGCTGTTTCTAGTGCTATAAAGGCCTCTTCAGGACTTGGTCGACGTTTTGGGTTTTCTTCATAATCTACAAGTACATCATGTACTTCTGAGGAGTCTTCATCATCGGTCACTACATGTATTTGGTTTTCTTCTTGCACAAAAGACAAAATTTCTTCGTCATTCAAAAACTGAAAACCAGAATCATTATCATCTTCTAGCCACATGTGTGCATCATCTTTGTCACAGTCCGAAAATCCGGGCATTGCTTGAAACAGTTTCACAACTTCATTTATACAATCATCATTTGTGTCCACTGCAGTAGTTTCATTTCCTCCTTTTTTCCCAAGCAATCTATTCCAAGCCTTGTTGAGATTATCTTGTGACAGGGTGGTCCAAGCATCAGCTAACATATAGCAGCAGTCTTTGAGATTAAGCTTTTTTTGAAAACGCCACCACACTTTCTTCATCTTCAGCCAACAATAAACGACGCAGGACTTCCTTCTTGTACATCTTTTTAAGCTTTGCTATAACACCCTGATCCATTGGTTGAATCAGTGCTGTTACATTGGGAGGCAGAAAAATTACTTTAAAATTTGCATCAACTGCATTATATGTATCCGTCTCTGGATGAGATGGTGCATTGTCCAGTAGAAGAATTACTTTTCCAGTTTTCTTTTCTTGTTCTTTCAACCTCTTCACATTTGGGATGAACTGATTTGTATACCAATCAAGAAATATTTCACTATTCGTCCAAGCACTCTTCTGTGCTTTGTAGCACAATGGGAGACATGTCACATTCTTTAAACAACGTGTTTTTTTTTGGCTTTGCCGATCATTAGCACCGGTAAACGATGACTTCCACTGGCATTCGCGGCTACCAAAATTGTTACTCTCTCTTTGCACTTTTTAAACCCAGGGGCAGCTGCTTCGCGCTGAGATGCAAGTGATTTTTGAGGCAATGATTTCCAGTATAAGCCAGTCTCATCGGCATTATACACATCATCGAGTAAATAACCTTCTTCTTCCAAAAAAGCCAAGAATGTTTCTTTAAAATTTTTCAGCGGCAGTTGCATCGCTAGATGAAGATTCCCCTTGAATCTCCAATTCTCGTATGCCATGACGAGATTTAAAGTTTCTTAATCATCCCTGGCTAGCCTTAAAGTCAGGAGGACCGTCAAGTTGACTGTTGAACTGAAGTGCCTTTTCACACAATAGAGAGCTAGAGATAGGTTCCCCTTTGCTTCTTCTTTGCACAAACCATATATACAAAGCCTCTTCCAATTTCAAATCTTTCGCATTTCTCATGGTTTTATGTTTCTTCGACCCATTTTCACTATCCAATTTCGATGCAAAACTCATAATTTTATCCTTGTTACATTTGATGTCAGAGACGGTAGCTTTCCCAACATTGAAAATCCTCGCAAATGAAGACACAGTTTCACCTTTTCCTAGTCTCTTGATAATTTCTGTTTTCGTTTCAATTGACAAAACATTGCGGTTCCTTTTATATGCTTTAGGCTTACTGGAAGATGCCAGGTCGCACAGAGAAATACGTGTACACCAAAATTATTCTGCTGTAGTAGCAGACACAATTATTTTAAGTTGAACTGTCTGTTTAGCCAGTGTTCTACCTAGAACGCACACGTACACTGGATTGGTAAACCAGATATTAACGGACTTTATGATCTAACTGACTTCATGTACGTAAGCGACCGTCCATTAGCCCATCTCATTGTCTACAAATTGTTCGCACACATTTGAAGCTTGCCGCATCAAAAGATTCAGAACTGTAGTCTAACGTGACTGGTGGCGACTGATTTTTTTTCTTTCTGGAAAAAGTGTTCGGATAATTGGATGTTCGGATAATTGGGGTTCGGATAAATGGAGTTCTACTGTATTAATTTTAATGTTATTCATTTTATTATTTTTACGACTGATTATTATATTGTCATCGAGAATTCACAACTATGCCAAGTTTCATAGCTATTGCTCATCTGGAAAAGATCGAAAAATCAATTGCAATATTTGAAGGTGACATACGTTGCAAGTTAAATAAAAGACTGTAAAAAAGTGCGCACATGACGGTGTACAAAATGTGACTGACTAACCGACCGACCGACAGACCGAAGTCCCTTACGGCGGTAATTATGTATTTTGATGATGATCATCATCATCATCACGCCCTACACAGAGCCACTTCTCAGCTCACCCTGCCTATCTTGGGGTCCATAGTCAGATCCTCCTGCATGTAGCCAACCAGGTAGAAGCGAGAGTTACGTCTGGGGTTCAAGTGACTCCTCCAAGCTTCGTGCGCAATGCTGGGTTCTCAACATGTTTCACCACAGAGGAAATCCCTGGACATGTGTGGATGATTTAAAGAATCGATTAGGGTGTAATTAGCCTCAAAGACAGAGGTTCACATCCAAATCTACATAATATAACATTGTGCATACATTGGTCATATAAGGATGGCTTCAGATATGCCTCCATGAATGCCTTATATGTGTATCTTCTTCTTCTTTCTCGTTCGTCCCGAAAAGGACGTTGGTTGCGCTGTGTCTGTTTACAGCGGAGCGGCGATATCTGCACCTTTCGGCCGGCACATCCGACTTCAGCACGGCATTTTTTGGGACCGGGTTTGTCTTCCCTCTTCGATCCCTACTCTCTCAGCCAGACTGCAGTGATGCAGCCTGTTTCCAGGACCACCACGTGGAAGTTGAGTAGGGTCTTGGTCAGCTCTGGTTCGCTGACCCTGACGCAAGCAGTCAAGCTATGTGTCGCTGACTGCATTCTCTATTATGGCGTCTTTGGGTCCCTTATATATGTATAAAACAAGTCAGTAAAGTATATTTGTGTATAGATGTAGCATAGGTCTACAAATAAATCATGTGAGGTCCACCTGTACCGGTCATTTGTTCAAGCGTATTGTTGGTCGCCCTTTATCTTCCTTACCTTGACGATTATAGAAAATGGACTGCCTCATAACGCTGTCAACTGCTTTTCTTAATGTGTCCTGTCCAACTCTAGCCTCTTTCTTACATTGTGTTCCGCTGGTTGTCTTAATGTGTCATGACCAACTCTAGCCTCTTTCTTACATTGTGTTCCACTGGTTGTCTTAATGTGTCATGACCAACTCTAGCCTCTTTCTCACATTGTGTTCCGCTGGTTGTCTTAATGTGTCATGACCAACTCTAGCCTCTTTCTTACATTGTGTTCCACTGGTTGTTTTAATGTGTCATGACCAACTCTAGCCCCTTTCTCACATTGTGTTCCACTGGTTGTCTTAAAGTGTCATGACCAACTCTAGCCTCTTTCTCACATTGTGTTCCGCTGGTTGTCTTAATGTGTCATGACCAATTCTAGCCTCTTTCTCACATTGTGTTCCACTGGTTGTCTTAATGTGTCATGACCAACTCTAGCCTCTTTCTTACATTGTGTTCCGCTGGTTGTCTTAATGTGTCATGACCAACTCTAGCATCTTTCTTACATTGTGTTCCGCTGGTTGTCTTAATGTGTCATGACCAACTCTAGCCTCTTTCTTACATTGTGTTCCACTGGTTGTCTTAATGTGTCATGACCAACTCTAGCCTCTTTCTTACATTGTGTTCCGCTGGTTGTCTTAATGTGTCATGACCAACTCGAGCCTCTTTCTCACATTGTGTTCCGCTGGTTGTCTTAATGTGTCATGACCAACTCGAGCCTCTTTCTCACATTGTGTTCCGCTGGTTGTCTTAATGTGTCATGACCAACTCTAGCCTCTTTCTTACATTGTGTTCCGCTGGTTGTCTTAATGTGTCATGACCAACTCTAGCCTCTTTCTCATATTGTGTTCCGCTGGTTGTCTTAATGTGTCATGACCAACTCTAGCCTCTTTCTCACATTGTGTTCCACTGGTTGTCTTAATGTGTCATGACCAACTCTAGCCTCTTTCTTACATTGTGTTCCGCTGGTTGTCTTAATGTGTCATGACCAACTCTAGCATCTTTCTTACATTGTGTTCCGCTGGTTGTCTTAATGTGTCATGACCAACTCTAGCCTCTTTCTTACATTGTGTTCCACTGGTTGTCTTAATGTGTCATGACCAACTCTAGCATCTTTCTTACATTGTGTTCCGCTGGTTGTCTTAATGTGTCATGACCAACTCGAGCCTCTTTCTCACATTGTGTTCCGCTGGTTGTCTTAATGTGTCATGACCAACTCTAGCCTCTTTCTTACATTGTGTTCCACTGGTTGTTTTAATGTGTCATGACTGTAATATAATACATTAATAATACGAACCACACATTGTAATAATATGCGAATCTTCACATGTACGATATCCTGTAAATAAACATGGCTACAAACTGAACATGCTTTTACTGAGTGCCTTCTGAAACATGTGTGTGCTTGTGTAGATGACGAGGTAATGCTTATATACATACATCATAACATTACATGGTGGCAGCGGTCGATACCGGACTGACGCAAAACAGCTACACGATAACACGTGAGTACAGTTTATTCGGCTAATTTTCGTCATCGAGGTCAGCCATGGCGGCGAAACAATATCGCAACGCACCGCAAATGAGATTCGCCGGTCAAGATGATAAGAGTGAAGCTTTCTTGTTATGGCGCCAACGCATAGATCTATATTCCAAGACCACTGGTCTGGAAGGACAAACCCTAACTCCATATATCCTAGAAGCATTGGACGATGAAGGTTTGAAAATTTACAACAGTTTTGCTACCGCCATGCCTGTGGAGTCGGCGACAGACCCCGCAGCCATATTGGACGAATTTGAAAAACGTCTGATAATAAAGCACACGAACTTTAGAGCGGCAAGATTAGAACTTCACCACCTGCGACAGAAACCTGGTGAAAGTCTAGATGATTTTTTCACTCGCATCAAGGAGAAAACAAGTGTATGCAAATTTAACAAAGAAGAAGAAAAAGAGCGAATTATCGAACAGATCCTTCTCAGCACACCAATGCCAGAGTTCCAGAAATGGATACTGAGCCAGAGTGATACACTAACTTTACAACAACTTCTGGATGAAGGCAGGAAACACGAGGCACAAGCACTAAACATTAAACAAATTCAGCAAGGTACAGTAACAGCCCAGGTGGATGCAGTAAAAAGCTATAAACCCAAACAAAACAAAGCAACTGGTTCGAAGCAACAAGAAAAACACAACACAAGCAGAGGTGCTATGTGTAAATGTTGTGGCCTAAACCACATACAAAACCACTGTCCAGCTAAAGACTCTACATGTCATTACTGCAGAAAGAGGAGCCACTGGATAAAATTATGTTTCAAGAGGAAACAAGACAGTGCTCAACACAAACTTCACAGCAGAAAGTCATCAAAACAAACACACTCTATGAGGACTGAGGACCTTGACTCCAGTGAAGAAAGTGATCCTTCCAGTTTTGATACTGTGAAGATACTAACTTTCAGTAATGAACCAAAGAGAACGCAGGCTTTCTGCAAGGTACAATTCCGAATACCAGGAATTAAAATGCACAAAGAAAGATATATTCGGTTCAAGATAGACACAGGTGCCCAAGGTAACACTCTACCCTTAAGAATATTCAGACAGATCATGCCTGACAAGGTGGATGAGCAAGGATTTCCCACAAGGGATGTAAAAAGTAGGAGTGGCAGGACAAAGCTAAGAGCTTACAATGGAACAAGTATAGACTGTTTCGGAGCAGTAACACTTGAATGTTCATACAGAGACTCTGAATGGACATCGTCAACATTTTACTTGGTAGATGTTGAAGGACCTGCAATTTTGGGTTTACCAATGTGCGAAAAGCTGAGTGTGGTAACTATTAACAACATTAAAGAGGATATAGGTCTTGCAGATGCTCTCAGCAAACTACCAAACCCCAACAAGACAGCAGATCTTACCCCAAACATCAAAGTTGATTTTGTCAAGTTTAGCGGTAATCGGCTTGAACACATCAGAGAAGACACAATGAGAGATCCTGTCCTTAACTCTCTCAAAGAACTGATATACCATGGATGGCCAAGCTCTATCAGGGAAGTTCCAACACACATCCGTCCATACTACTCGATGAGGGACGAGTTAAGCATCGAAGATGGTCTGATCCTTAAAGGAGATCGCATTGTTGTACCAGAAACACAACGCGATATCATCCTTAAACAGCTCCATAATAGTCAACTTGGTATTGTGAAGACACAACTGAGAGCAAAGAAAGATGTTTACTGGCCACAGATAAACAAGGACATAGAAACACTATGTAAAAACTGTTCAATTTGCCAAGAACATGCAAATAGGCAGTGCAGAGAACCTCTCATACCATCAGACATACCATTGAGCCCTTGGAGCATTATAGGAACTGATATTTTCTCAATCGACAATAATGACTATCTTATTATTGCTGATTACTACAGCAAATTTCCCATCATTGAGAAACTTCCACAACCCTCACCATCAGCTGTTATTGCAGACATTACAAAGAAGTATTGCAGCATGTTTGGCATCCCAGATGAAATTAGATCAGACAACGGTCCACATTTCTCAGGTCAAGCATACAGAAACTTCACTAAGGACTGGAAGATCAAACACACAACATCATCACCTAGATACCCTAAATCTAATGGTTTCATTGAGAGACAGATAAAAACTATCAAGTCAATCATGAAGAAAACAAGAACAGAGGATGTACACCTAGCACTCTTGAGATGGAGAACAACACCGGTAGACAGTAAGATCGACAGTCCAGCAGAACTTATGTTTGATAGAAGAATTAAAGACCTTCTACCATCTAAGGTCCACTTCCGTCCACAACATAGAGACAGCACATATGATCAACTTCAGCATCGTCAGCAAGTTCAGAAATCCAACTATGACAAATGTGCTAAAGACTTACCACCATTATATCCTGGTCAGCATGTGACTACCTACAACCACGACAATGACACATGGTCAAAAGCAACAATCATTTCCAGAAACCCTGAACCCAGGAGCTATACTTAAGACCAGACAGCAGCAACAACCTCCTGAGGCGAAACAGAGTGGACATTAGAGAAATCCCACAGAATACAACAGAGAAGAGAATTCCCACGCTTACAACAGGCAATGCAGTAACTCCAGACCTTGGTACCCCACAAAACCAACAAGCGCCAAGGCCGAAATCACAACCAACTCAAGCTAAACCAGGGACTTCCGCAGAACCACCAGCACTTTACACCACTCGTTCTGGCCGTACAGTGACACCTCCCAGCCGATACAGACAGTGACATATATATACTCACACTGAGCATTACACATACTTATCCTTTCTCACATGAAACATTTCGTTGGAAATGTTTGCACACATTTTTTTTTTTCAAAAAAGGGGGGATGTAATATAATACATTAATAATACGAACCACACATTGTAATAATATGCGAATCTTCACATGTACGATATCCTGTAAATAAACATGGCTACAAACTGAACATGCTTTTACTGAGTGCCTTCTGAAACATGTGTGTGCTTGTGTAGATGACGAGGTAATGCTTATATACATACATCATAACATTACAATGACCAACTCTAGCCCCTTTCTCACATTGCGTTCCACTGGTTGTCTTAATGTGTCATGACCAACTCTAGCCTCTTTCTCACATTGTGTTCCACTGGTTGTCTTAATGTGTCATGACCAACTCTAGCCTCCTTCTCACATTGTGTTCCACTGGTTGTCTTAATGTGTCATGACCAACTCGAGCCTCTTTCTCACATTGGGTTCCACTGGTTGTCTTAATGTGTCATGGCCAACTCTAGCCTCTTTCTCACACTGTGTTCCGCTTGTTGTCTTAGTGTGTCATGCCAACTCTAGCCTCTTTCTCACATTGTGTTCCGCTGGTTGTCTTAATGTGTCATGACCAACTCTAGCCTCTTTCTTACATTGTGTTCCGCTGGTTGTCTTAATGTGTTATGACCAACTCTAGCCTCTTTCTCACATTGTGTTCCACTGGTTGTCTTAATGTGTCATGACCAACTCTAGCCTCTTTCTCACATTGTGTTCCACTGGTTGTCTTAATGTGTCATGACCAACTCTAGCCTCCTTCTCACATTGTGTTCCGCTGGTTGTCTTAATGTGTCATGACCAACTCTAGCCTCTTTCTCACATTGTGTTCCACTGGTTGTCTTAATGTGTCATGACCAACTCTAGCCTCCTTCTCACATTGTGTTCCACTGGTTGTCTTAATGTGTCATGACCAACTCTAGCCTCTTTCTCACATTGGGTTCCACTGGTTGTCTTAATGTGTCATGGCCAACTCTAGCCTCTTTCTCACATTGTGTTCCGCTTGTTGTCTTAGTGTGTCATGCCAACTCTAGCCTCTTTCTCACATTGTGTTCCGCTGGTTGTCTTAATGTGTCATGACCAACTCTAGCCTCTTTCTTACATTGTGTTCCGCTGCTTGTCTTAATGTGTTATGACCAACTCTAGCCTCTTTCTCACATTGTGTTCCACTGGTGTTTGTTGATTCCAAAAAATAAAGAAGAAAAAACACACACACATTAGTGTGTAGTGTGTTGACAAAATACTTGATCTGATTTTGTTGTATTGGAGTATACGGTGTTGATAAACTCTACGTCACACCTGAAGGACCTTCCTTTTTATCATTTAAAAAAAAAAAATTCAAAGTTACCGCCTTCTTAGAATGGATTGTGAATTCAAAGATCTCCACTTTTAATTATATGTCAAAATAGCAGAAACTTAAACATTGTCTACTAATAAAAATATGTTTTAATCTTGCATATTTTAATCTGTTTACTTCAGTTGCGGTTTTAGTTTGTGCAAGACCCTAAGCAAACGTGAGCTTGCGAAGCCTCTTTTAAATATATTCCTGTTGTACCGACAGTCACATGTTTGTGTGCGAGGTCCCTAAAAGCACGAGACTCTAGATAAAAGCCTACATTGCCTATGCCTAAAACCGCCTCTTGTTTGCTTATTTTGTTTTTTCCTTTTGTCTCATTACTCTTCGTCAGCACAAGAGACATCAACGGTTTGGCTACTTAAGAATACACAACTATTCCAGAATGTCTCAGTATAAGAAACAGTAAAACCAGAATATGTTTATTCGATGAAAGAGGTTTTGGCTAGATACCAGAATAAAAAGGAGGGTGGTGGGGGGAGACGTGGAAGGTGTCCCATTCCGTTACCGCAAAGAATCGTATTCATATGTTAATTAACAAGGGATGCCAAATATCGAATACCTTTAGCTTGTCAATCACTGTGAGGAGATAAATTGTAATCGATATGTTGCTGGGGTTACAGTCTCGCCAGTGGCGTAAGCTTGGCGGAAATTCGATTCCTTCAATGAATTTTCCGAAGCTAGAAATGAATTCCCGGTGAAACCACAAGGAATTGTGAGGCGTGCATGCATTACCTGTGGAAACAAGAACTCTAAATAGAGACGATTGTAAAACCTGCGTTGACATTTCAACTTAAGAGTAGAACTGGGGGGGGGGGGGGGGGGGGGGGGGGGGGGGGCTAGGAACGAAGGAAGAATAAGGGATCAACAGATAATGAAGAGAAGAGAAATACTCACACACAAATTTGGCGTTTTATTCTTGTTCCATAAAAATATTCTTGTTCAATCATTGCACAATTCTTGACCGACTAGCTTGCCACGCTCAATAGCAGGCATAGCAGGTTGTATCCATTTTAATTTATTTTCTCATGTTTCTGACTTAGCTTTCATTTTATTTCCTTTCCCGGACGAAAGCCTTGTGGCCGTACCGTTGGCAGTTTTCATTGTCTTTTGTCCTAGTAATACGAACTATCTTTTGTTTTTTTCTTTTCAAAAGATTCTCCTACACTTGTCCAATAAAGAGTTTCGTATTCATTGAAAAGAGAACAAAATACTGTGAAGCAGGTAGCTCCATGAAGGGTCTTTGAGGAAACACAACAAAGCAAAAATGAATATCCCTACTGTTTTTTCAGATACGTCGTAAAATGCTTCTATTGTGAGGTTGTGCAGGGGGTTGACAATCCCATCGTGTAAAACAAGTGGCTACAGAAACCACTGCTGCAGAAGCATGTGCGTTAATACCGGCTTCTTGCAATGTGGGCTAGCGGCAATAGTGGTTCCATGCTTCAGAAGGAGCGACAACAAAAAAATGAGATGAAAAATTTTTGGTTATGGTTGGCTTAGGCAGATACAGGCAGACATATAGGTTGATAGGTAAAAAGGCAAGGAGGCAGACAGGCAAGTAGGTAAGTCAGTAGATATGTTAAAAGTCTTTTTGTTTTCACGGGGGTATGCCCCGAGTAGTCCCCATGGTCTCTTGTGGGTGAAGATAAAAATATAACTACTGCTCCCTCAGGCATGTCGTACACGGCGACTAATATAAGGTTGTACATGAGGTTGGCAACCTCATCATATAAAACAAATGGTTACAGAAACCGCTGCTGAAAGAGCATGTTAAAGTTGTTTACAGTCTTCTTGCACGGAAGCCAGCTACAGTGGTGGTTGCATGCGCCAGATGGAGTGACAAGGGTAGTAATGATGATTGTTTGGTAACGTGCTAGGTTATCTGTATCCACTGCCGTGTTCATCACGTCACTTCTTCGATTTCATCGTCAACATTCGGCTTCTAGTATTGCTTACCTCAAAAGTCCGCCAGAACCCTTCGTCTCAGAACACCAGGCCGTCCGTCGTGTTAAGATAATATTTCATTTAGGCCTACCAGGCGCGTCACATACGGCATTTTTAATGATGTAATTTACGTTATGGTAGTTCTCAGATTTCACAGTCGAAGGACAGATGAACGGCTCGGCGCGTGCTGCCGATCTACAGCCTCAACAGACACAGCTTGCTATTGATGCTTTATTACAGTGTCAAGTGCTAGAGATTCTCGTTTCCCAGCAGATAACAGTTCATATCGATTCTCAGACATAACAAAGAAAAAGTGTTACCAATCCCAATACCAGCAAATAACTGTTTAACCGATTCTGTATTTCTAAACAATTTACAAAGTTACAGAACGTACACTTGCCCTGACACAGACGCCCTGCAGATAACAACAATTCACGTAGCATTAATAATAATTGAATTGGAGGAGAAAAACAGAGGTGGGGAGAGAAGAGTCATCTACAAAATCTAGGTCGTTGAACAGAGTCTGGGACCCAAAGATGCAGCAATAGAGAATGCAGTCAGCAACCCATTGCTTGACTGCTTGCATCAGGGTCAGCGAACCAGAGCTGACCAAGATCCTACTCCACCTCCACGTGGTTGTCCTGGAAACAGTCTGCATCACTGCAGTCTGGCTGAGAGAGTAGGGATCGCAGAGGGAAGGCAAACCCGGTCCCAAAAAATGCCGTGCTGAAGTCGGATGTGTCGACCGAAAGGTGCAGATATCACAGCTCCGGCGTAAACAGACACAACGCAACCAACGTCCTTTTCAGGACGAACGAGGAAGAAGAAGAAGAAGAGAACAGAGTCTACGAAAATTCTATTTATGTTTTGTTGATGTTGTTGCTGTGTTTTTCCCCCTGTGGCGTGAGGTTTTATTTGGCTCTAAGATCAGTATAGTACTGACAATTACAGAAATAGAATTTCTGCAGAAAATGGTGAAGTCCCAGTGTCTGAGAGAACTACTGGTATCACAAATTAGTTACGGCTGTGAATGATCTGATCTCGAAACAATAGTAGAGAGGAGACCGACATAAAGTGCCACCTCCGCTGTGTAACTAACTGTGATATTAAAAAAACAAGGAAACAGATTTCACTTAACAATTTTAAAAAATTTGACAAGTCGTTCAAATACAATTTCCTTATTATTTATTTAGTATATACACTATCTACTCTTGTGCTGAAGGGTAAATGTTGAAAAATGGAATGTAATGGATTTGTAAGTTTACATATGATTCATATATATATATATATATATATATATATATATATATATATATAATATATATATATATATATATATATTATATATATATTATATATATATATATATATATATATATATATATATATATATATATATATATATATATATATATATATATAACAAGTCATCCAATTATAGGAAACAAATTTATATTAGCTGTGCTGTTAATCACTGATAGTAAATGTATCAGCTGTGCTGTTAATTAAGTATATAACATTTATCAGCTATGCTGTTATTATTGTCTCTTTCTACGCTAAATCACTTTCTCGTCACTGACACTAATTTTTGCTCACAGTGCTGACAGAAATAGTACTAAAGTGTACTCATCTCTTAGAAGTTCTTGGTTTGGTTGACACAAAACCGGCTGAAGATCGTTCCTTTAGCCCACCCAAGACTGAGGAGGATTAAAGATGTAGATTCTGTGCAATCTCTATGCTCCTGCGGAGTTCCAGGCAGCTAGACTGACGACCCACGATCTCAGTTTTTATGACACGAATAAAACCTGTAACAAGGAAAAATAGGGGCTAATTTCTGTCCTCAAGCCCACCTATTTCTGTTGTATATGATATGAGCGTGTCTCAGTGTCTGCATGTAGGATGAATGACAACATGGCTCAGTATGATTTAGTAATAGCGAGACAAGACAGGTGTCTACTTGCAAAACATTCTTTCTGATAAACTAATACATGGATACATTCAATAATATAAATTCAATACATGAATACATTCAATAATATAAATTCAATACATGAATACATTCAATACATGAATACATCCCATAATATGTACACCTAGGTGTGATACAACCATTTTCTTCCCCCTATAATATACCAGGCCCTCTCTGACAAGTGCTATACTAGCTGGTAACATATATCCTAACAATATTGTTATGTTCTTATGATAGGAGTATATGAGACGAGGACTGTTTGGTGATATATCAGGTGGGAGTTATATGGGACAATAGATTGGAGTTAGATGAGACAATAGATTGAGTCCTAACAAGGACTGTTTTGGTTATATTTCAGTTGGTTTTATCTGAGATAACACTGAAGTTATAGGAGACAATAGATTGAGTTATAGGAGACAATAGATTGAGTTATAGGAGACAATAGATTGAGTCCTAACAAGGACTGTTTTGGTTATATTGCAGTTGGTCTGAGATAATAGATTAAAGTAACAGGAGACAATAGGTTGAGTTATAGGAGACAATAGATTGAGTTATAGGAGACAATAGATTGAGTCCTAACAAGGACTGTTTTGGTTATATTGCAGTTGGTCTGAGATAATAGATTGAAGTAATAGGAGACAATAGGTTGAGTCCTAACAAGGACTGTTTTGGTTATATTTCAGTTTGGAGTTATCTGAGACAATAGACTGAAGTTATAGGAGACAATAGATTGAAGTATGAGTCCTTTTAGTCTTCGTCTATTCAATCATATTAGGAAATAAAATCATTATACCTAATTCCCCCAAGATACAATCAGTAAACTGATACGTTCATATTAAAACAATATATGTTAAATATATATATATATACAGGTGTATCTGCTGTAGGCCTATTTTCCTACCAGTTTATAGTAAATTTATATTTACCCTCCAAGATTAAAACAGGCCAGATTTTGACTCGACTTAGCGAAGCAGGCTGCAGGTCAATGCTCTCAGGCAAGCAATAAATCAGGTTGACAGCTCCTCTCACACAGTCGGTCGTCTCTGGCTTCGTGTTCGGTGTTGCGTGCCTTTGCATAAAATCTCGCCCGATTATATAGGTAGTTGAATGCTTAAGCAAAGCTTTTGGTTGGTTCCTGGGGGAGCAAGCTGATTGGTTTCCTGCAGTTTCGTCTTTTGCTCGTACAGCCTAATTTTATTCAGTTTTCTTCAGCCATCTTGCGTGAACAAGATGGCCGCGACCCACATCCGAAAAAACAGGGCTTAAGTTTTTTTCCTGGCGTAACTTCTTGTAATTTATTCCGGCTCAGCAACTGTGCGTTGATTGGCTGGGGCAAATTTGTATCCCGACATAATGATTTAACAAAGTAGTGGGGTTACACACATTCGTTTCACGACACCCCCCATAATCCAATCTATAATCAGTAAGAAGAAAAATGGCGATGAGAGGTATCCCTGCCGCGCTCCAGTTCTTATTTCAATTCAGTTCTAAGCTCTGTTTTACTAATATGCGCATTACGACTATCCGTTTAGTTCAAAATCTACTTAAAACTGTTACGCTGTTTGTCTCCGGACTCATAATCTCTCTAGTATGATACAGTTTAATAGTGTCCTTGGCACTGAGTGTAACACGGTACCATGTAATGTTTGCATTCTTGCAAGGCTCCTCTCTATGGAAACTTGACCACAAAGCATTCCTCCTATTTTGCTGATATTTTGTCATTCTGCAAGGCTCTTTCAAAATAATGTATTAGCTATGAAGAAGAGTCATTGGTTGCTTTAATAGCTTCTGCCAGGATGCCACCTGGGTCAGCAGACTTTGTATATCTTAGAAGGTTTCTGTCTTAATTTCTTCCTTATTTGGTTACTCACGGTTAACTTGGAATTCCTTTTCTGCTTTCTAAATGTCTGAGGGAATATGTAAATGTGGTTATTTAAAAATACACTGACATGTCCTGTTCATTTTTCCCTTTGCTGTTTTATATTACTAGGCATTTTTTTTTAAATTTGTCTTTGATAAGATCACTTATTTGCTTATATTTCCATTATAGCTTCTTTTTATTGTTGTGCAGGTCTCATGTATGTTCTTTGTACGCAGCTACTTCTGTCTCTTTTGACATGCCATCAATACATTTTCACTCGCCTCTTCTGACTATATTTACATTTTTTTAAACTATATTGTTTTTTAAGTATATTTCATGAGCTGAGCCTGTGGAACTTTTGATTTTGTTTCTGTTTGAATGTACTTTTTAAATACTATTTTACTATTTTTGTTCTTATTCAAGTTTTGTGATGGCAGTCTATTTTTCCAAGAACTTCATCACATAAACGTATATCTCACTGCATAAAACCATTTTTTTTTAAAAATCTATTGCAAGTAGTCTTTTGTATTTGTTTCATTGTCTAATTACTGAAGTACTTGTGGTTACTTGATGTTGTTTGTTGTTTTATTTCGCTGATATGAAACTTTGAAGCGTCCAATTGTCAGAGTGGTTAGAGCGCTGATCTCTCGCGGCAAAGGTGCCAGGTTCGAACCACGGTACCAGTCTACCCAGCTGTAAATGGGTACCTGACTTTAAGTTAAGGAAGGAAAAGGCAGTGCAGAAGGGAACTGGTCACCCCCCACTTCTCGATGCTGGACCTAGTATGGTGAAGTCTCTAACACTTCACTCCCCTACAGCGGTATCTGCTATGAGACTACCTTGAACTTTTTTGATACTTTGGCCGAAAGGAGAGCAAAGAATAGTAATTTGTGCTCTGCCAAGCATGTCGTGGAGAGCGATTAAGGATGTTTGTGTATGGAACCAGAAGTTCAAATAATGTTAAACTCAACAATCTACGTCCGAAGATGGTTCTCTATGAGCGTGGTGTTTAGCGTAACCGTGAGAAAGCCGAAATGAGTGTGGGTTTTTGACTTACAATTTTTCTCCTACACAAATCTCTAGATTGCTCACCTCGAATGCTCGCCACAGGAAAACTGCACATGTGCCAGCAGAAATAAAAATTATGAAACTGACGTCATGTGACAGTGCGAAACATTGTGGAACGGAATAGAGAGAAAGACCCTGATTGCAGGAGAACTGGTGCTGTCCTCATGACATGAGGAAGGAAGTTTACACTATAACGAAGTGGGGGCTCTAATGCTGTCAAAGGATGCGAAGAAGAGACGTGGAATGAGAAGAAAAATGACCCAGGCTCATATCAACAATAAATAACCGTTTTTATTCACATATCAGGAATCTCCCGCACTCTCCGGTCTCACTCACTTTTAAAAATTTTTCTTCAACTAGGTACATTGACTCCTTTCCAATAAATAAAGGCGAAAACCCGCGGCCTGTGAACAGTAGATAAGTAATACACATAATGGTGCATGTTGAAGGCACTCGTAAGATATAAAGAACTACTTCTTTATATCTTTCTTCTTTATGTCTTACGAGTGACTGCAACCCTTTATATGCATTGACTCCTTTCCAGAGTGACACCCTTACACAATGAGGTAGTCTATGGACACAACTACAACTTAATCTGAGTCCTGTCTTCTGTGTAAGCTTAAGGACACGTCAAGGTTTCTATAGGATATTTGGGCACGGGATACCAGGAACAGACAAAGATGGTCCGCTTTTTGTGTGTGTGTGTTGAGAAGCGATCAGGGGGAAAAGGTAACACTAGAGTGAATTGTGCTACTCACGCAAGACACTTTAATGGCTGTCGAAGTGTCACGTTTTTGGTTGCTGTTTCCAAGGAGATTACGCAATCCTGCAAGAACTTATAGCTTCGAAAAATCAGTTCAGAAACAATGGGCTTCACTCTTTGTTTTTCTCTTGTGTTCATTTTAGTTGGTCATTACTGGGCATGGCTCACCACTGCAAATGGCCTCTAGCAGCAAACCAGCGCCAATGTAACAATTGTTTTTATATAATGAGGTTGATAGTAACCAATGACAACTCTTCGGAGTCGCCCTTGATTGCATATTTTCAGTTGCCCCCGCATTTGCGCTATAAAAAGATTTACACATTGCCTAAATTATAGCTCACATTTAAAATATCTTTTTTTTAAACAATATATTTAATACAGTTTTCTACTTTATGTCAAATGTAGCCTAAATTGCGAGATTTTTCAACCCCGATATATATATATATATACATATATATATATATATATATATATATATATATATATATATATATATATATATATATATATATATATATATATATATATATATATATATATATATATATATATATAAACATCCATTGTCATTAGCTGCCCATAAGCGGTTTTGGTTGGTTGGTTTGGTATTAAGGACCATCTTCATTGCACACGGACAACTCCATCAGTGCTCCGATCTCCTCCTTTAGATCACAAGGAGGATCTCAGCACAGTGGACAACTCCGTAGCATCGGCGAGGATCCCAATTTGTGTATACAGGAATCACACGTACTTTAAATATTTGTGTGGTGCGTAAGTTTCCTAATGTTGCCATGGCAGCGGCCGTATTGCCTACTCTTTACGATTGCCAACTGCTGAGGGAGATCAGGGGATGCATGACATTATTAGGAACCACTGCTTCTGAAGAAAAATATTTTCGTCAATTATATTCCATGTGTTGGAGTCAAACCCGGTATCTTTAGATTTAGAGGCGGACGCCATACCTCTGAGCCACTCGACCCCAGAAGCTCTTTTCATTAGTTTTTAACCAGGGAGCCGCGCTAGCGTAGTGGTTACCACACCGCTCTGGCGACCGGGTGATGCAGGATCAAACCCGGGCGACGTCATTTGAGGATTTTTCGTCGACCGGGATTTGGACTGGATTAACTCGAGACCTGGCGAAGACATTTGAAGGAGTGTCGTCGACCAGAGATTGGCGGCTCCTGAGCCGACCCAGCTCTAATGGGTACCTCCGAAATCGGCGAGTATCTGCCTGAATGGCGAGGGACACCTGTCTCTGTACAAGAAAAAAAGGGATACTCACGTAAAATCAATGTCAGGCTAGATATTAATAATAACCTGAGATTTCGCCTCGAGTATTAGCGGGCGTACGAAAAAAAAAAATAAAAAAAAATTAGTTTTTAACCGTTGATGTGATTTGTATTCTTCTGAGAAGCCACACCTCTGTTGCCTTCTAAAGGATATGAAGTAAATATCACACAATATATATAGTATTTTTCCAATTGCGATCTGTTGATCTTACAGTCTTAGTAGCAAAATAAAATGTTTAATCAATCAATACCCTTTAGCTCTCCAGGGAACATAGGCCTTCACCAAACACATGCCATGTCATGTGCCATCGGCTCAAGTTCTTTCCATGTTTTCTTCATCATTTTCACTTCTGTATCCAGTTCTCTTCTCCATGTGTTTTTTTTTGGTCTACCTCTGCCTCTCTTTCCCTGTAGATTCCAGAACAAGGACTGCCTTGTAATGCTATCAACAGGTTTTCTCAGTGTGTGTCCTATCCATTGCCAGCGTCTTCTTAAAATGTTACGCGAAATCATTCATTTGTAGTAATAATAAAGGCTACTGCGCCTACGTGGCAGGTAGACAAATGTAGCAGTCATCTCTAAGGCATACTTTATACACGCACACATATTTTTGTCGCACATTTACGAAATGTATAAATATATATTTTAAAGAATGTGGCATCGATTTAAACGGGACGGCGCTGAATTAAATGCGTTGGTTTACGTGTCTTGACAAAAGAATGAACCACATGGAAGATGAAACTTTACGAATGAAGAACAAAACAGAGTCCACAAATGGACAATTTCAGGAGAAAAAAAATACCGTGTACTTTGGCAATGGCAGAAGTAAAGAAAGTTCACACACACACACACAAAATCCTATGGTACAGAAGTTATTGATGGACAATCAGTAAACCAGAAATATCATTGACGGCTACAATGGTGTGATTGTAATAGAAAATTGGGCAAGAATTGGTTGGAAAGGTAAACAGACAATGGTGATGATATTGAAAGAGGGATATGGAGCATGAAACCTTCATGTCTTCAGGTAGAAGCATTCCAAACTGTTTCTAAATCTCCTGCACCTTTATGTTGATTACGAACATTGTTTTCTAGGCCTAGACTGGGTCTAAGTTCGACATCGGAAAAGTTATCATACATTGTGCGTGGTAGTGATTGTAGAAGGATTCGCGTATTCCCTCTGTTGATATTCCGGAGTCTGAGGGTGGAAAGATTGTAGTTAAAGAAATCCGTGGTCAGTTTTCAGACCTCACGCAGTTGCCAGTAAAAATGTCAACAGGCTGTCAACATCCAAAGCAACAGCCAGAAACTTGGACACATGATGCGCTCCAACGCGTGTGGCCCACGTAGCGGATAAACAGGTAAGGGCCAGGTTGCACGCTTGTTGGCTCGAGTTCCACTTGGCGTTGGCAGAAACGGTCCCTCTTGCAAGTTCAGTCTCACAGAAATGGAGTGACAACGTAGGTTTCCTATTTCGGATTAACACTTCTAGGGACCGAACTCCACTTAGGGTAAATGACGAGACGGTTTGTCTGGATGGTTAGTTTATGGAAGTGCCCTTTGCACTTCTTGAATAATTTATTGACGTTTAGAATAACAATAATTGTAGCCTGTGTGGTTCTTGGCGTATGTTTCCTTGAATATTGTCAAATGTTTCTTGTTAAACTTCATGGGACATTGTAGTATTTCTCTTTTATTTGTTTATGTATTATTTTCCTTCTGTATGTCCAACGAGTGCCTATTAATTACCTATATTTATTTATTTAATAATTCTATTGTTGCAGTTACTGTCTTCTTCTTCTTTCATCCTTAGCCGCCGACCGTCAAAGCAGTCAGTGGCCATCACGCCTAGTGGCGTCTTGTAGGGCAACAACAAATTGATTCCACTTTGCTCGGTCGCGGTGCCCATCCTTCGTACAGTGCCCCAACTCTGGTTCATTCTTTGCATCTCAGCCTCCACAGTCCTCCGCCAGTTTTTTTTGGTCGGCCTCTCTTTCGTTTTCCTTCAGGGGTCCTGTTGCGTGCATATTTTGACGCACATATTACAAATATCGATATGGCTATTTAATATGGAAAAGATATAGACATTCATTCATTTGTGTATGAAAATGCTGTCTATGGTGAAGGCTAGATAATCCATAATTGTTTTACCCTGTTGATTATAGGAGTAATCGTTCTTGATATTAATTCGGCGCATGGATATGACACCCTTGTCTGTACCTATTTCTTAGGGCCAGAAAATAGATTAATTTGCTTATTATGTTTATGGCCTGAATTCATATGTATTACATATTATTAGTACAAGTAGAATCAGTCCTATATTGTATATTTTGGATGGGTAGGCAGGACTATATTCTTGTTACACCGCTCTAGCGGAAGTAGGAGTTGTCTTGTCTAGTCGTGATGAGTTCCGATGTACCGTGACAATGGCGGGTACGCATTTTTCCAGGGCTGGTAGATTCTTCAGTAAAAATGTTTTACGAAGTGGTTTTTCTTCTATAGGAGATTGTGTCTCTACTAGAGTTGTGTTAGAGACTCTCCTAATGTACGGTACCATGTATGATTCGGACTCCAGGTAATTCCAGTCCCTGTTTTGATGATCTCAGGTCGGTTAGGCCTAGCGGGAATTTTGTGCTTCGCAACGCTAGGGTCAAATTTGTATCGACGGAGATGACAGGCACCATACTGTAATTATGTCTACGTGAGGTAACTGGATTACGGTAGATCTGTGTGGAGGAACTTTATGAAATTATGCATATGTATTGCAAATTAACTTTGGCTTATATATATATCCTCCTGTGAGCGAGTGAGCGACAACTCAGGGAGGCGGCCATGTTACATTCCTGTCTTCGCATTTTTTGGATCACTGTCTAAAGAACGGGGCATGTATCTTATTATTCGGACAGTGGCAAGGAGATCTCAATTTGGATAGAAACCCCTTATCGTGGTTTCACAATATGATAAACTGTGAATATAAAGCAACTTTAGTTACTTACCGATCCGCCTTCACTGACGCGCTTAGTCAGAAAGGGGATGCGGCCATTGATGTACTACCTATTATTTATGAATGTGCCATGACATAGGATCTACTATGTATGCCTGCAAATTGATATGTCAACATACCCATGATTTACTCGTTATGTCCCAGTGTGAGCGTCCAAATAAACTGTGTAAACAAAGATTCCAGCAGTCTGCATTGGTGCCTTGTAGACACAAGTGATGAGTGTTTAGATTGGTCAGAACACGAACAGTACACCATTCGCGTTAATCACACTCTACACTTCTACCCATATCTACACCATCCTGCGTCGGTTGAAGTGACCAAGTTTAGGGCCTGCTTCCCCTGGAGCCTTAGAGGGAAACTACTGTTTACAGCTGCCTTTGCCTTCCCTAACTTAGGACTAGGGTGAGTTACCCATTTACAGCTGGGTAGACTGGAGCATGCCTGATCTCGACAACTCTGTACACTACCATGGACACATACAGTAGTGGCACCACAAACAACATTCTACAGTGATTGATAGTGGAGCTTTACAGAAGAAAGAGAACACACCACACTTTACAGAAGGTTTACAGTATACAACTGATACTTCTTTACAGACTGACATTTTACAGTAACAGTGTGTGCAAGCAAACTTTACAGTGGGAAAGAAATTTTACAGGTCCAAAGCATTGCTATTCTTGTGATGGCATCGGGGTCTCTTCTGAGGACATGGCCAACCCAGCTCCAGCGTCTGCCAGCTATGATGGTGTGCATGTCCTCTTGCTTGCTCCGAGTAAGCAGATCTTGGTTGGTGATGGTATTTGGCCAAAAGATTCGGTGAATTTTTCTTAGGTATGTTGTGTGAAAAGAGGACAATTTCGACATTTCCTTCTCTGTAACTCTCCAGCATTCCGCACCATAGAGAAACACAGAAAGCACACAGCTCTGATAAAATCTTAATTTTGTGCTTGTGCTGTATTGAGAGGACTTCCAGATGTTGTTTAGCCTAAAAAAGGCTGTTCTTGCCTTATTCATTCTGATGTTGATGTCTTTGCCTGCCCCGCCGTCTGGTGTTACTATGCATCCTAGGTATGTGAAGGTGTCTGTCTGTACCAGTTGCTGATTCCTTACTGATATGGGCTCAGGGTTACTCACATTGAGCGTCATGACCTCTGACTTCTTTAAATTGATGTTCAAGCCCACCTGCTGGCTAAACTTATTAAGGCGTTTTTTTTCCTGATGTGTTGATGTGAATGTGCTAGTAGTGCAATGTCATATGCATATTCCAGCAATGTAGAAAATGTAGTCCATCTTATTCCTCTTGGACTGCCCTCTGTTGTTGGCCATCACCCAGTCTATGACTGTTAACCCAATAGAGTGGTTGATAATGGCATCCCTGTCGACTCCTTTTCACCTCAAAGGTTAGGTTGCTCTGCCCAACACTAAACACTAAAGGCATAGAGGCTTTTTTAAGATTTGACAGGCGTGATGGGAACATCGGCAAAAGCAGCTTGGAATTGGCCACTGATAAGCCCTCAGTATTTTCCATAAACTGTCCCTGTGTATGCTGTCAAAAGCCTTTTCAAAATCAACGAAATTAATGTACAGCTGTCTTTGCCATTCTGAGCTTTGCTCTATAATGTTCCTGAGAGTGAATATATGATCTACACATCTTCTGTTCTTTCTAAATCCTGCTTGTTCTTTCCTCAGTTTGTGGTCTACTGCTTTTGAAATTCTCTGTATAATAATCCTGCCTAGTATTTTGCTGGGAACTGAGAGAAGAGTGATTCCTCTCCAATTATTGCAGTCTGCAAGATCTCCCTTCTTGGGCAATTCAACAATTATTCCTTTGTTACACTCTGATGGTGTTGTCCCCGTTTTCCAGACTTGTGCAAATAGTGGTTCTAATAGTTCTGCTGCTAGCTCAGGGTCTGTCTTAAATAGCTCTGCATTTAAGTTATCATGGCCAGGCGCTTTTCCGTTCTTTAACCCTTTGATTGCTGTGATGATTTCTTCTTTTCGTGGAATGTCTGTATTTACATCTAGATCGTTTTCAGCCTCAGGAACATTCAATTGTGTCTCTGGTGGTTCATTGTTCAGAGTTTCTCTGAAGTGCTCTGCCCATCTTGTTTCCTGTCCCTCTGCTGTCGTGATGAGATTTCCTTGCTTATCTCTTACTAATGTAATATTGTTTGCACCTCGTTTTCCGCTGATGAATTTAGTTATTTTGTATACTGTGCTTTGTTCATTTCTCAGTGCTGCCTCTTCTGCCTGTCTTGCAAGGTCGTCTAGGAAATTCCTTTTGTTGGCTCGGGTTTGGCGTTTAACTTCCTTGTCCAGCTGACTGTACTGTTCGCTATATAGTTGCTTTAACCTGGGGGACTTCGCATCTGTTTTCTTTCTTTTCATTTCCTTTCTCGGTGTTATGGTGTTTAATGTTTCTGGTGTTATCCAGTCTTGCTTCTTCCTTTCCTGGAATCCCAAGCATGATTTGCTGCTTTCCTTATATACTGTTGAAATGGTGTTAAATTTCTGGTCTATATCATCAGTCAATGTCTTTTCCAGACTTTTGGCAAATTGATATCGTTTCTTTATGTCAGCCGCAAAAGCTTTTCTGGTAAGGGGGTCCTTCAATTTGCTGATGTCAAACCTTTTCTGTGTGCAGTTACTATGTCGCCAGCTTACTTGCCCAATGAAAAACAAAACAACCAACTTCGCTAGTTCTTTCGCTGTTTCGTCTTAGTTGTCCGCATTATTTAAGCTTCCTTTTCCGGTCTTCTATTGCATGGCAGAAATGTAAAAAGGTAATAATTCTTATTCCGTTACCTTGGTCAAATAAAGATTTTTCCCATTCGTTCTTTTCACGTCTTCTTCTTCTTTTTTCTACAGTTTGTTCTTCTATTTCTGTCGTTTCTATTTATCATCTTCTATTTCTGTCGTTTCTATTTATCATCCTCTGTTTCTCTCGTTTCTATTTATCATATTCTATTTCTGTCGTTTCTATTTATCACCTTCTATTTCTATCGTTTCTATTTATCATCTTCTATTTCTGTCGTTTCTATGTATCATCTTCTATTTCTGTCGTTTCTATTTATCATCTTCTATTTCTGTCGTTTCTATTTATCATATTCTATTTCTGTCGTTTCTATTTATCACCTTCTATTTCTGTGATTTCTTTTTATCACCTTCTATTTCTGTGATTTCTTTTTATCATCTTCTATTTCTGTCGTTTCTATTTATCACCTTCTATTTCTGTGATTTCTTTTTATCATCTTCTATTTCTGTCGTTTCTATTTATCATCTTCTATTTCTGTCGTTTCTATTTATCATCTTCATCCCTTTCATTATGTCTAAGGTACTCTCTGGTTACGCATCCTGGCATAATAAGGTCACAATTAACCCCCGGCAGCTGCATAAACAGCTTGAGTAAAGAACGCTATCGATACAAATGAAGCACACAACCCTTGCAAATGAAGAATCAAACAGCGACTGAGGTGCAGCATTGTCGATCCATTATGCTGGATTTGGCTACTTGGACTGACAAATTCCTCACAACATCTTCTCGTTTTACAAATCATTAAATGTGCTCGAATTACGCACAGTGCCCGTGTCAGCATTTTGGGTGGCATTTTTTTAAAGATGTTGGAAGGTTTAAAAAAATGGAGGGACAGATCGCATTGCATAAAATTAATCCTGAAAGCGACTCAACACGAGGTAATCTGACGATCAGAAGTGTCTCTGTTGCCAGGTACAATCTTCTGCACTTCATCTCCTAGCCAAAGTGGAAGAGTGAAAGTCACGTGACAAGCTCATGCATTACTCCCCTGTTTATTTTTTATTCTCCAAGAATAAAGACAGTGAAAATGAATTCGTGTCTTTCTTCCCTATGATAGGAAACTCTATACAGAGCGATACAACAAGAGGTAGTCTGATCGTCAGATGTTGTTACCCCCCATCGATCAAGTGTTTTGGCTTCTTAATCTCCTTTACTCCTTGACGATTTTCAGATATGTATAAATGCTTGCCCAATTAAATTCATGCTACTATTTCTCATCTCACTCTCGTGCATAAATGGGAACTCTAGGAACTAAACATCATAAACAGAAAGTGACTGGACATCTCATGAGGAAAGGCTGATTTTAGCTTAACAGCATCAGAAAGTCTTTGAATGACCGAGGACTGGACTGGAACCAGGCCACAAAGAAGACAGCTGATATGATAGCATGACGTTCTCTCTGGCTAATCTCTAGACCTCAAGGTAGAAGAGGAATGGCTAAGAAAGTACGTGTAAGTAAGCCATGCCAATCAACCAAGTACACTGACAATCATTTGACTATTTATGTGTATACCTACCAGAAACATTCTTTGTTCATGTCACCTTTATGCAGCGCCGACGCGACGACAGTTGCGAAGTATACATTCAGGACACGGGCTAACTAGACAAAAGTGGTAAAGATAACCGTATATTCACAAAAATGTCGTGATTAAAGAGTTGTTATGTAGTTAGTCACATAACACTCCTCCTCTTCTTCTTCTTATTCAAGTACCATGCCTTGTGGCGTAGGAGATCATGTCTCTCCACAACTCCCTGTCGCCTTCCTTCTTGGGTCCTTAGCATAGCAGTTCTTCTGATGGTGTCGGGGACATTGAGGACATTGGCCAACTCTGTTTCAACGTCTGCCCGCAATAATGGTGTGCATATCTTTTTTGACTGCATCGTGTAAACAGTTCCTGGTTGGTGATGATATTCTGCCAAAAGATTTGATGAAATTTAAGATGATTCTAGTGGTAATTAATTCAGTCATTACCCGCCAGCTGCCTCTGAAACACAGAGCTTCAAGAAATACATGTCGAGCTTTTCTGCCTAGTGCTTTCTGTTCAAAGTCTTCCCATGTATTCTTTATTCCCTACATATTTACGTCTAATTCTCTTTTCCGCGTGCTTTTTATTGTGTCTTCCCCTATTTCTTTTGTATTGGTGATTGCAGAGCAAGGACTACCTTCTAATGCTATCAACTGGTTTTCTAAATATGTGTCTAAGCGAGTGCCAGCGTCCTTCCTTCATATCTTATTTCACCGTTATTTGTCTGTTTCTTTCCATCCGTTGCCCACTGGAGATTCTTGTCACGCCATTTCAATACTTCTGTCAAACTTATGCCAAGACTTCCTGTCACGTGCCATCAGCTCGAGGACTTTCTATGTCTTCTTCGTCCCTTTCCGGTCTATCTCCAGCTCTCTTCTCCATGTGTTATTCAGTCTTCCTCTACCTCTCTTACCCTGGTGAATTCCAGACCAAGCACTGCCTTGTAATGCTATCAACAGGTTTCCTCAATGTTTGTCCTGTCCATCTCCAGCGACTTCTCATCTCTTGTTCCACTGGCGCGTGTCTGGTTGTTGTCATTAATTCCACACAATCGATCTCGGCGTACCACTTCAATTCATCTATTTTCCACAAGCATCTATTTGTGAAAATCTGTATTTTTTTTGTTTTTTGTTTGTTTGTTTGTTTGTTTGTTTGTTTGTGAATGATGTTATCCATGTTTTAGAGCCTACAATAGGACTGGATTTGACATTTTGATTGAAAATTCTGATTTTTTGTGTTGGACCTGATTTCTTTTGATCTCCAAATATTTCCCAATGCCATGAAAGCTCCTTTAGCCTGTTGTATTCTAATTTTGGATATCATTGAATGATATTGTGAGGTGCTCGCCATGTTTCTGACTAATGGTAGCAAATGCTAGCGTCAGTCTGTCCAAAATAACGTAATAAACCTGGAGACGCAAATTAAGTGTGACCGCACACGCTTTGAAGATTCTATGACACATGCGCTGGAAATCGAAGGGACCAGGCAACGAACCCGATGCCCGGGTTTTAAAAAATAAATCAATAGACTAGCTCAAAGAATTGCTAACATAAACATCTAGTTGAGCCATAGCCGCGTTAACTTTGCAAAATTAACAGCAGGAAAGTTAACGCCTGATATTACCTGTTAATATACTTATTACACGTTTAATTCTACGGGAGAGTAGGTAGAAACATTGAATATACTGCCTAGGGGATTGAGGTATTAGAGACTTCACTATATCAGATCTCAGCTTTTGTTAAGTGTGGAGCCGCGGTAGCGTAGTGGTTATAGAATAGAACTGGCTTTCTAGCTCGGTGTTCGATCCCCAGTTGAGGTGGGATCTTTTTAGACCGCAAACGGTTCCAGGGTAGACCTAGACTCGGGAATTGGGTCCCAGAAAAACTCTGGGAAGGTTAAGGCGGCCGGCGCGATGCTGACCACACCACCCCTCTAGTGTGCCGATAGTCAAGAAAATATGGGTGTAACACCATATTACCAATATGTCATTATGGGCGTGTTACGGGATCCTTTACCTACCCCTACCTTTTTAAAGTGGGATGACCAGTTCTTATCCTCGCTGCCTTTGCCTTTGATTCACCAGCAGAGTAAAGTACCACTGGGTAGACTGGAGCGTTACGCTAGCTAGTTACAAACTAAGCAATTTTTGTAGAGGGAAATACAAGGATAAAAGGTAATCCTGTAGCTGAAACTGACGTTGAGGAGTGAAGTGTTAAAGACTTCACCCAAGGCCCAGCTTGTTATGAGGTGAGGTGACTAGTTCCCTTCCTCTCTGCCTTTAACTTTGATTCACAAGCAGAGTAAGGTACCCTTTTATATCTAGGTAGGCTGGAAGGTGTCACTTTCACACTTTTTTTTACAGGTGAATAAAGCACTGAAAAGAATCTTCTTTCTTTAGAACGTACCTTCTTTTTTTTTTCTTCTCCTTCTTTTTTTGGTTCGTACCACTAGCACAGTGCTCATGACTGAGGAATTAGCGACTGAGTTTACCAATGTGACTACACTGATTCCTTAGTGCAGTGTTTCCCGAACTTACAATTCTCACGTACCCTTTATGAGAGTTTGGTCTTACCGACGTATCCCTCTCAGCCGAAGATAAACTGGGGGTAGTTTAAACAATACTGTCTATATGTGTTAACGCATGTATAATAATATATCAGGGGTAGGCAACTCAGGAGCTGTATAGCTCTCCTTTAAAAACAAGGTGCTCTCTAACGACCTACCTTGATAAAATCATGTCTGTTTTCGGATTTCAGAGTATCTGGAATTTTGGATAAACCCAGCCTATATGTAGCTTTTATCTCTGCTACATTACCTGCTTCCTGCAATCCCGTCATCAGTGCAGTGGAAAATTAAAACAAAAGATTTTAACGAAAGTTAACTTCCCTTCCGACAAATTTTTTTTTCTTCGGTTTTTGCCTTCTTCTGGCGATGCGCGTTCCTTTCAACTTATTTGTTTATATCAAAGCGCATTTACCATCCCCCCAAAAAAGTCAACTCTGTTGACTGCTAACCCGATCAGCGTTGATAGATACTAAGTCCTGAAAAGGACCAACATTATCTATCTGCTAGCATAAAGCCCTAAAAAGGACTCGCAAGCTACGCCAACGCCCGAGCTAGTCTGTGATTTCAAAAAATTTAATTTTTTTTTTAAAGTTTTGCCTCGTGTTGGCGAGGCGCGTCCCGTTCAACCTAGTCGGTTATATTAGGGCGCATGTCCAAATATAAAAGACCCTTATGTCAAAGGTATGATTATGATTTCAAAAATGATCGCTGTCTGTCTTATATAGGTCATGAATACGGTGAATTTTTGTAAGCTAACGTGCGGGTTTTTCTACTGGAAATGAGGGTGAAAGTACCTTTAAACATGGGGACACCGTGAAATTAAGTGCCGGTGGGAGAGGGCTAATCCTAAATTTACCTAGGTCACCTAGAGATCTACCAAACGATGCATTTGAGTATACCGGTAGTTCAAGACCGACAGCTTGCCGACCCCTGTGATATACATACATACATATATGCATACATACATACATACATGTTAACCTGTATAGCATACATACAAACTAATATGTTACACTGTAAGTCTTGTTATACCTAATATGTATAACTATAAGCTTGTTTAATATAGAGTATGTTAAACTGTAAAGCTATGGTTTACTATTATGTATACTGGTTCTGGATAAGAACATAGAAAGATATATATTATATTTAGGACTATAAATTATACTAATACTGTTTGGTTAAATGCCTTGGTATTTAAGCGATACTCATGACTGGGATGATCTGGATTTGTCGGTTGTAAAAAAAATTTGCCGGCGGGTAAAGCAATAACTGTCCCATGCCTCACCTGTTACCAATTGGCCAAGTTGACATCGAATTAGGGACTGTCAGAGGATGGCACTGGGGTGGTTCCTAGCTGGTAGGACAACCTACGTCAGTCTGATTCCACAATACCGATTATAAATTGTCAGACGCAAATTAATCCCCTCTGTGCACACGCACACGCTTTGAAGATTCTATGACACATGCGCTGGAAATCGAAGGGACCAGGCAATCGAAACCCGAGATGCCCGGTTTTAAAAAAATAAATCAATAGACTAGCTCAAAGAATTTCTAACATAAACATCTAGTTGAGCCATAGCCGCGTTAACTTTGCAAAATTAACAGCAGGAAAGTTAACGCCTGATATTACCTGTTAATATACTTATTACACGTTTAATTCTACGGGAGAGTAGGTAGAAACATTGAATATACTGCCTAGGGGATTGAGGTATTAGAGACTTCACTATATCAGATCTCAGCTTTTGTTAAGTGTGGAGCCGCGGTAGCGTAGTGGTTAAGAATAGAACTGGCTTTTCTAGCTCGGTGTTCGATCCCCAGTTTGAGGTGGGGATCTTTTTAGACCGCAAACGGTTCCAGGGTAGACCTAGACTCGGGAATTGGGTCCCAGAAAAACTCTGGAAGGTTAAGGCGGCCTGCGCGATGCTGACCACACCTCCCCTCTAGTGTGCCGATAGTCAAGAAAATATGGGTGTAACACCATATTACCAATATGTCATTATGGGCGTGTTACGGGATCCTTTACCTACCCCTACCTTTTTAAAGTGGGATGACCAGTTCTTATCCTCGCTGCCTTTGCCTTTGATTCACCAGCAGAGTAAAGTACCACTGGGTAGACTGGAGCGTTACGCTAGCTAGTTACAAACTAAGCAATTTTTGTAGAGGGAAATACAAGGATAAAAGGTAATCCTGTAGCTGAAACTGACGTTGAGGAGTGAAGTGTTAAAGACTTTCACCAAGCAGAGTTTGGCCATCTTGTTATGAAGGTGACGGGTGACTACCCCGTTCCCTTCCTCTCTGCCTTTAACTTTGATTCTACAAGCAGAGTAAGGTACCCTTTTATATCTAGTAGGCTGGCTTTGACGGTCGGTGTCACTTTCACACTTTCACACTTTTTTTTACAGGTGAATAAAGCACTGAAAAGAATCTTCTTTCTTTAGAACGTACCTTCTTTTTTTTTTTCTTCTCCTTCTTTTTTTGGTTCGTACCACTAGCACAGTGCTCATGACTGAGGAATTAGCGATTGAGTTTACCAATGTGACTACACTGATTCCTTAGTGCAGTGTTTCCCGAACTTACAATTCTCACGTACCCTTTATGAGAGTTTGGTCTTACCGACGTATCCCTCTCAGCCGAAGATAAACTGGGGGTAGTTTAAACAATACTGTCTATATGTGTTAACGCATGTATAATAATATATCAGGGGTAGGCAACTCAGGAGCTGTATAGCTCTCCTTTAAAAACAAGGTGCTCTCTAACGACCTACCTTGATAAAATCATGTCTGTTTTCGGATTTCAGAGTATCTGGAGTTTTGGATAAACCCAGCCTATATGTAGCTTTTATCTCTGCTACATTACCTGCTTCCTGCAATCCCGTCATCAGTGCAGTGGAAAATTAAAACAAAAGATTTTAACGAAAGTTAACTTCCCTTCCGACAAATTTTTTTTTCTTCGGTTTTTGCCTTCTTCTGGCGATGCGCGTTCCTTTCAACATATTTGGTTATATCAGAGCGCATTTACCATCCCCCCAAAAAAGTCAACTCTGTTGACTGCTAACCCGATCAGCGTTGATAGATACTAAGTCCTGAAAAGGACCAACATTATCTATCTGCTAGCATAAAGCCCTAAAAAGGACTCGCAAGCTACGCCAACGCCCGAGCTAGTCTGTGATTTCAAAAATTTAATTTTTTTTTTAAAGTTTTGCCTCGTGTTGGCGAGGCGCGTCCCGTTCAACCTAGTCGGTTATATTAGGGCGCATGTCCAAATATAAAAGACCCTTATGTCAAAGGTATGATTATGATTTCAAAAATGATCGCTGTCTGTCTTATATAGGTCATGAATACGGTGAATTTTTGTAAGCTAACGTGCGGGTTTTTCTACTGGAAATGAGGGTGAAGTACCTTTAAACATGGGGACACCGTGAAATTAAGTGCCGGTGGGAGAGGGCTAATCCTAAATTTACCTAGGTCACCTAGAGATCTACCAAACGATGCATTTGAATCTACCGGTAATTCAAGACCGACAGCTTGCCGACCCCTGTGATATACATACATACATACATACATACATACATACATACATACATACATATACATATATATATATATATATATATACATATATATATATATATATATATATATATATATATATATATATATATATATATATATATATATATATATATATATCTATATATATATATATATATATATATATATATATATATACGTTAGTTAATAACTGATCAAAGCGAAACAACTGATATTCTATTTGTCGGTTAAAAAAAAAAAAAGGCGCGTAAAGCAATAACGCGATGCTCACTGGTAAATGGCCAAACCATCGTAATTGGGACTGTCCCACTTGGGTCTACACAAATGTCTATTTACCAGTCTGCAGAATGGAAGAAAATCGGCTACTACGACAAGTATTGGAAACTAAGAGCCAGGGATCCATACCTCCAGGACAACCCAGAGTCCGCTAGGAGGACAACATTAGACAATCTTTGCAGGACTGAAGACTAGAATGGAACCAGGACACGAGGAAGACAGCCGATAGGATAGTATGGCGAACTATCTTCCAAACCTCGACACCTCACGGTAGAAGAGGAACGACTAAGTAAGTAAGTAAGTAAGTAAGCGTATTTGTACTGTAGGCCTACACCATTCACATATAATACATTTTAAGTAATTGTTTTCTGCAGTTAATAAAGAAAAGAATGATAAAGTAGAATAACAATTCGATCGTGTACCATCACGGGGTACGCGTGCCAAACGTTATGAAACACTGTCCTAGTGGATTTGTATCCTTTCTCTTATGTTCCTCCATTTAATTTAGTATTACTATCTTTTCTAGAAATGTTTACGTGGTTTTATCCCTGACGATAAAGTTGTGGCTGCAATGTAAGGTTGTTTCTGTGTCGTTTATTCCAGTAAGACTTAACTGTCAATTTTTGTTCTTCCAACAGTGAAGAGATTTAGTTACCTGGATTTCGTGGATGCAGTGGCGTTACTAGGGTTGGTGTCACCCAGTACGGTAACTCATGGTGTCACCCCCATGGACCTTCTCCCGTACCAGACCATTAAGAATCCTTAGTAATATTTTTTGTACTAATGTTCCTCGTAAATCGTAATTCCCGTATATCACTGAATGTAATGGCAGTAGTAGTGACATAAAGAACTAGCAAAATTAAAATTACACCTTTAAATTACAATATCATACGCACAGATTAAATGTATTTACATTTACATAGTTTCATGTGGTTACAGTGAAAATTCGGTAAGTAAACAATAGAATTTGAAGTAAAAACGTAGGTATATTGATGCAGTACATGTAAGCTGGGCTTACGAGCAATTATTTTGTGGTTAAAACTAACTATAGGGATATTTTTATTAAAAATAATAAATTTCTGCTGAAACACTGCACACAAATCTTATAGACAGTCATTTTGGTGTCACCCCCTGTGATGGTGTCACCCGGTGCGGTCCGCACCCCACTAGTGACGCTACTGTTTAGATTGTGTGAGGTTCCCAGACAAAAGTAGAAACTTGCTGCGGCAAAAAGCTTAAGGATTCTGAGCAGCGTTGCCACTCTTAGGTAGATTCATCTAGATCTATGTAATTTTGGTCCCGTCTATGTGTCATTTTCCTTCGTTAGTTGAATAATGCCAGGAAGACTTCGCCCAAAATCGACTAAAATCGGCAAAAATAGCCCGAGTCAGCGATATCTACGGTTTTTTTTCCCCCTTCAAAATTTAGAGTGGCAACGCTGATTCAAAGTGCTGACTAGTAACAGTAGCAGTGGTAGTAGCAGCAGAAGTTGTTTGTAGAAGTAGTAATAGCAGCTATAGCTGTAGTAGTAATAGTAGCTATAGCTGTAGTAGTAATAGTAGCTATAGCTGTAGTAGTAATAGTAAATGTCGTAGTAGAAGCAGCAGCAATAATAGTTGCAGCAGCATAAATAGTAGTTGTATAATTCCTAGTAACAGTAGTAGTAGTAGTAATGGTGGTTGTAGTAATAACAAGCATAATTTTAGTAGTAAAACGTACAGATAATATTTAACGCCACTGCCAACAGGTACATCACAGGTTTAGAGAAAATCGTAATATTTTGAAGATATACCTGACTGAAGGCACAAGAGGCCTTAAGAAAACTAAATGGATGGTAACCATCGTCTGTAGTTACATTTAAGGGCATTTAAAATCATGGACTCACTAAAACCACCAAGTGCAAGATGCGGCTCAAAACAATCAAGCTTTAGGTCACATTTTTTTTATTTTAACTTACCTTCTTAGTTGTTCCTCTTCTACCGTGAGGTGTAGAGGTTTGGAAGAGAAAGCGCCATACTATACTATCGGCTGTCTTCCTCCTGGCCTGGTTCCATTCTAGTCCTCGGTCCTTCAGAGATTGTCTAATGTTGTCCTCCCAGGCGACAACATTACAAAACATTATTTTAAAACGCACTAAAAAAGGACATGATCAACCCAGTTCCAGCTTCTGCCTCTAGTGGTGGTATGCAGATCTTTTTTTATTGCTACGAGTAAACAGTTCTTGGTTGGTGATGGTTTTCGGCCAAAACATTCGGAGAATTTTCCTTAAGCAGGTCGTGCGGAAACAGGACAATTGGGAAATTTCCTTATCTGTTACTCTCCAGCATTCCGCATTGTACAGAAAGGAAGCATCTGGTGTATATACAACCAGCGTGCAACAAGAACAATAATCATTCATATCCTTCGACGTTTGCTGAAGGAGACTATGGGTTTTTCCATAGTGCAATGAGTCTGAACAACAATAACAATTACAGAAAGTACGCAACAGAAATCATGATGCTCGGTTTAAGAAATCCTGAACCCTTTAAAATAAGGATCCGAAAGCTGGGACAGAGAAATACATTTTCATATTGAGGATGCATAATAATACCAGACAGTGGAACGAGGAAAGTCGTCAGTAGCATCACACACTGATTACACACACCTAAAAGACATTTTTTTAATAGGGACGGGGGTATATATATATATATATATATATATATATATATATATATATATATATATATATATAAAAAAGGTACCCGTTATGAGGCATATATATGGTGTTAGGCCCATATATATACTAGGGTGATGTATCGGCATCACGCCGGCCGCCTTATCCCAGCGTAGCTCTGGTACCCATTTGGGGGCTGGGTCCCCCCCGGAGCCGTTTGTGGCCTAAAAATTTTCCGCCTCATCTGGGGATCGACCCATAGACCACTGCGCTAGGAAGCCAGTGCACTAACCACTATGCTACCGCGGCTCCATTATATAAATATATAAATATATAAATATATATATATATATATATATATATATAAAGAAAACGAGTTACAATAACTTATCACGCTGGGCAGCAGGCAAAACTTAACTGAAAAGAAATAGGCAACAATAAAGAGAGAATAAACTGGGCACTAGTATCCTGGCACAGAAAAAAATCGCAGAAGGAAGCTATAAATAATTACCAGTGCACAGCATCGGAAGTTGTAGAGCATTGATTCCAAACCTGGGGTACTCGTACTCGTACCCCAGGGGTTCGTGGAGCTTGTCAAGGGGGGTATGGATAGTAGCTGGTAAATAAATGTAGTATCCTTTTGAAATATTCCAAAAGTAGTAGTGTAAGTGAAAATGTGGATTGGAGAGAAAAAGGACAGTCACGTTCTGAATCTAATCAAAAGCAAAGAACAAACTGAGGGCTGAACATGACATACAGGTATCTCTTTTAAAAAAAAACTACCAAGAACACAACTGGTGCTTAGCAACAAACTTAATCCCACTAATTTATTTGTCTGTGCTCCCATTCCAATTTAACAGCTTCCTCTTACATTGAAAAGGAAGTTCGGCTGGGGGTTACAACCATGGGGTGCAAGAAGCTGGTTAAGAGGGTTCGAAGAAAACACGGTAAATTACTGGTGTATCCTAATGAAATATTGTTGTTGTTTTTTTTTATTCAGTTTATAAAAACTTATCTTTGTGAATAAGGGTGCTCAATCCAGTTCTTGGTCAAGTCCTAAGAAAGAAACAAACTACAGGCTGAGAATGATATGCGGATAGTAGTAGCCCCTAATGGTCATAACTGACTATGGGAATGCGTTGTGATAGCTCTCTTCTTTCTGGTGTTTCTTTTTGCTTGTTCTTTTCTCTACTGCTTGTTGTGAGGGTTTCTTTTCGCCCAATCTGAGGTGGCGCCGTTGGGAGCATCGCCACTTGGTGCGATCGGCAGCTTCATCCTCCCAGGTTGCTGAATTTATGTCCAATGCCCTCATGTCTCTCTTGCACAACATCTTTGAACCTTAGCTACGGTCGCCCGACTGTTCTTTTGCCATCTGCCAGTTGTCTAGAAAATATCTTTGGGAATGCGACGATCTTCCATGCGGGGGACATGGCCACGCCAGCGTAGTCTGCGCTGTGTAAGCAGTGTATACCTGCTTTGAAGGCCAGCACGTAACAGCACCTCGACATTTGTCATTTGCAGGTTCCTTTTTCAAAAACTGTACCAAGTTCAAAACTGCTGCTTGACATGAAATAAAAATCACGTGTCTCCTTAATTTATTAGACTGTTATGATTTAAAAAAAAAGAGAGATAGTTCCTTAGCAGATATCGCCGTAGAGGAATAAAATGTTGCAGACTTCACTATGTTATGACCAACTTCGAGAAGTGGGGTGAAAGTGTCCTTCCTCTCTGCCTTTGCCTCCCCCAATTCAACAGCAGAGTCAGGTACCCATTTACAGCTCGATAGACTTGAGTGACAAACCACCGTGTTTTGAATCCGTTACTTTTCCCAGAGAAAGGCCGGCGCCAACACAACTGGAAACTTATTGATACTAAAACATGTTGATACATTCCGAATAAGTGTTTCTTCATGAAAAATTAATTTGTTTATTTATTTTCTTATATGCAGATGCATGGTCATTTTAAAACGCATCTCCTTTCATATTAAATAAGATGTAAAGGGTTGGGTTTCGTTTCAGGACTATCTTCGTTGCACACGGACTACGCCACCAGTGCTCTGATCTCCTCCCTTAGATCACATAAGGAGGATCTCAGCACAGTGCACGAACTCCGTCGCACCGACGTGAATCCCAAAGTGTGAATATAGGAATCACACATTCTATAAATATGTTTGTTGTGGGTAGGTTTCTAATTTTAAATTTTGCCAGTGCAGCGGCCTGATAGGCCTACTCTTTACGATTTCCAACTGCAGTGGGATTTTTAACGTGCGCAACTTGCACACGGTGCACACGGGACTTCCTATTTTTTCACCCTTATCCGAGAAAGCTATGCAACCGATCTCCCTTCCCAGAAGACCGGGGGAAGTATGACATCATTAGGACCACTGGTTCTGAAAAAATTTCCATAAATTATTTTCCCGCCACTGGGAATCGAACCCGATACCTCTAAAACTCGAGGCGGACACCATACCTCTTAGCCACTCAGTAGATGTAAGGGAAGGTTTGCTAAAAACCAAAGGGGTGCGAGTACAGCAAAACGGCTCGAAACCCATGGAATACGTGAAGGTTTAATAACAGCCATGGGGGTACAGGGAACAGACAGTGAGTCAGTACCCCTGCAAAAATTGCCAACGCCCTGCCACGGTACTTCCAAAAGAAGGGTGGATTCGCCGCGAGTCATTCTTATACATTTTATTACCCCTCGTTTGAGATAGAACAAAACAGTGCAGTAAGTGCTGAACTAGAGATCTTTGCAATACGTCATTTAAACGTGTTGGTTCAGCGTAACCTGACACAAGTGAAAATAACGGCAATTTCTGGCGTGGCCATTTCTCAATTATTACAGCACGGGCATCGATTTTTAAGAGCCGACCTGCCGGCTGGAAAACTATAATCTAAAGTCACAAATTCTTGGCCCATCTCAACCTTCTGGGAGACCAAACCTTCAATTTTCTGTCCAGAGCGGATCGTAACTGATGTAATATTCCTGTTCTCCTTGTGAACACCGGATTGCCATAAAGCACTATGGGCGGCGTCTTCTTTCCAGAAGGTCATTGTAACCCTTAGGATTACTCCAGCTTGAACGTACTTGTTTATCCAGTCCAGCTGTTAGGCTGACAAACTGACCGCCCTTCCTTTGATCCTGGTAGATCAAGAAAGCCAGGAGGCTCTGCTAATTACAGGCCCTCTGAAGGGTCACTCGACCCCCCTCTCAATAATATGGTCATTTGGTCCTTGCTATAATCCGACTTCGCGCGATAAATGTCCAAGATAACGGTCCCCTGTGTGGAGATGATCCGCTTTCTGAGTGTTGTCTTCTGTGTCCAGGTTGGTCGGTATAAAGCAACAGGGATCAAATCGATATTGTCTGCCGGCTCTCTGAAAGGTCAAGAGAGGCCCGGGCCTATTTTCTTTCTTTTCTTTTCTTTTCTTTTCGGTATTTGAGACTTTAAAAAAAAAAAAAGAAGGATAAAAAGACGTACACTGAGATAGATAGACGCACACAGAAGTACAAATGTTAATAAAACACTATATTACAAAAACAAAAGCTAACATATAAAAAATAAATAAATAAGGATGCGAGCCAGTAGTCTACAGTGGTGAAAGACTCACCTTCCAGATAAATACGGACTGACCAAATAACCCTCCGGTGAAAATTAAAAACATACCAGTTTAGACAATTTCATATTTTGGATAAGAAAACCATATTGAACTATAACTACAAAAGGAAAAAAATACCTACTAGAGATAATATAGTTTAACATAAATACAAACAAAAACATATTACAATCAATGAAACACGTCCTGATATAACCAACAGCTCCATGTATATGGTAGATGGTTGAAAGGAGCGTGCTACAAAGAAAAGTAGCAAACACCATTAAAAAAATAGACTCACAAACGAAAATACAAACAGGCAGATAGAGAAATAAACCAATAGGATAGTATGGCACTCTCTCTTCAAATCTCTACACCTCACGGTAGAAGAGGAACGACTAAGTAAGTAAGATAGAGAGAGAGAGAGAGAGAGAGAGAGAGAGAGAGAGATGCGTAGATGCTGGATGGAAAGAAGCATAGATGAAGGGTGAATGGACAAACGAATGGATGGAAAAATACGTGAGTGAATATATAATCGCATGGGCAGACAGTTAGACAGATACACATGCATATACAAGGTGATTGGAATGTCACTTCCTATTTTCAAATGTTTATATTCTAAATTATACCTACTGCATATAGTACATAAAACAAATGTGACAACAAGGAACAATAACTGCTATCTGACAAATTAGTTTGTTTTTGTTAGTTTTTTTGTTTGTTTGTAATTCCCAGAAACAAAATAAAATCTACAGTCTACAATGGCATATAAACTGACGTAACCAGACAGCGAAAATTGTCCACTATAAAATCATGTAAGTAAATAAATAAGGGGGGGCGGCTGCTGTAAATCGGACTAGTTTTCATAGTGCTCCCAGTTCTTTCAGCGGAGAGTTTTACGTATTGGAGGACTAATAGTTTTTTAATTCAATTTTCTGCTTTTGATTTTCAGTGATTGTTAAATTTCTTGTATTGATTAATTCTTTTCGGCTTTGTAGTTTCTTTGCTTTATTATTGCTTTTTATCTGTATTAATATATATTACGTGTTTGCATTGTCTATAGTAGTTTTCTTTTACACGTCTATGTATCTTGTCCTTGTTGCCTGTTAGTAAATGTGGCTGACGAAGGGTGAAACCCGAAACGTCCCGTGTTTCCTGTGTACCGTTAATTTGTAAAACTGATTCAATACCGTTTTATTTGTTAATATAGATATGACAAGGTTAAAAACGTGGAACTGAGGACAAGAACTAGACAAGTGCCAGTGGAACAAGAGATGAGAAGAAGACGATGGCGATGGATAGGACACACACTGAGGAAACCTGTTGATAGCATTACAAAGCAATCCTTGTTCTGGAACCCCCAGGGCAAGAGAGGCAGAGGTAGACCAAGATGCACACGGAGAAGAGAGCTGGAAAACGAGGTGAAAATGATGAGGAGAACGTGGAAAGAACTTGAGATGATGGCACGTGACAGGAGGACTTGGCATGTGTTTGTTGAAGGCCTATGCTCCTTTGGGAGTGGAGGATTATGAATATATATATATATATATATATATATATATATATATATATATATATATATATATATATATATATATATATATATATATTTAGATATATATATATATATATATATATATATATATATATAGAATAATAATAATAGCCCCTTCAGTCATAACTGACTATGGGAATGCGCCCCTGAGGTGACAGCCCTCAACTGCTTATTTTCCTGGTGCTCCTTTCGACGTTTTCTCCTCACCTCTGCTTCTTGTGTGAGCCTCTCTTCGCCCAATCTGAGGTGGTGCCGTAAATAGCATCGCCACTTTGTGCGATCGGCAGCTTCATCCTCCCATGTTGCTGGATCCATGTCCAGTGCCCTCATATCTCTCTTGCACACATCTTTGAACCTCAGCTGTGGTCGCCCAACTGTTCTCTTGCCATCTGCTAATTGTCCGTAGAAGATATCTTTTGGGATGCGACCATCTTCCATGCGGCGAACATGGCCAAGCCAGCGAAGTCTGCGCTGTCTAAGCAGCGTATACATACTTTGAAGGCCAGCACGTGACAACACCTCGACATTTGTCACTTTATCTTTCCACGAGATGCCGAGGATGCGGCGTAGACACCGCAAATGGAAGGTATTGAGCCTTCTTTCTTGCTTAGCATAGGTCGTCCAGGTCTCGCTGCCATATAGGAGTGTGCTGGTGACGCAGGCATTATATACCGCAGCTTTGGTCTTCATTGTGAGTTTAGAGTTTCCCCAAACACGCGATGTGAGGCGGGCAAAGGTAGCTGCAGCTTTGCCAATGCGGCTGTCGATTTCTGTATCCAGTGAGAGTTTGTCATTGATGGTAGACCCTAGGTATGTGAAGTGGTGCACCACTGCCAATTCATAGTTATCGATAGTGATAACTGGTGCAGCACCCACATCCTGACTCAGCACATATGTTTTCTTTAGACTTATTGTGAGGCCAAAGTCCTTGCATGCTTTAGTGAAGCGATTCATCAAGCTCTGAAGCATATGTACATATATATATATATGAAATGATGTAGCTGAACAGACCTGATCTGACACTGACTTGAAAAGTTGATGTGACCTCGCATTGTATGTAATAAAATGGAAGTTACTTGTCTTTATTTCGACGTTTGTTTCGTTTGGTTTTAAAGACTATCTTCATTGCATCCGGACAACTCCATCAGTGCTCCAATCTCCGCCCTTTGATCACCGGCGAGAATTCCAATGTGTGTATATAGGAATCACACATTATGTAAATATTTTTATGGTGGGTAGGTTTCTAATTTCTAAGCTTTGCCAGGGCAGCGACCTTATGGCCAACTCTTTACTATTTCCAACTGCCGTAGCATTTTTAACGTGCGCAATTTGCACACAGGACTACCTATTTTTTTTCACCCTTATATGAGAAGGCTAGACATCCGATCTCTCTATCCAGGAGACCCGTTGGGGAGGGGGGGGCGGGTCGGGGGGGGGCGGGGGGGGGGGGGGGGGGGGGGGGGGGGGGTATGACATAATTAGTACCACTGGTTCTGAAAAAAAATTTCCATAAATTATATTCCCTCAACTGGGAATCGAAACCGGTACCTCTAGACGCCGTACGTCTTAGCCACTCCGACCCCCCAACGTTTGTTTAATTTAAATTAGTTGAATACGAGAGAAGAAATAACAATTTAATAATATAGGAAGCTACTTCCAATCATCTTGTATATATGTACTAAGGGTGGACATTCCAATCATCTTGTATATATGTACTAAGGGTGGACATTCCAATCATCTTGTATATATGTACTAAGGGTGGACATTCCAATCATCTTGTATATATGTACTAAGGGTGGACATTCCAATCATCTTGTATATATGTACTAAGGGTGGACATTCCAATCATCTTGTATATATGTACTAAGGGTGGACATTCCAATCATCTTGTATATATATGTACTAAGGGTGGACATTCCAATCATCTTGTATATATGTACTAAGGGTGGACATTCCAATCATCTTGTATATATGTACTAAGGGTGGACATTCCAATCATCTTGTATATATGTACTAAGGGTGGACATTCCAATCATCTTGTATATATGTACTAAGGGTGGACATTCCAATCATCTTGTATATATGTACTAAGGGTGGACATTCCAATCATCTTGTATATATGTACTAAGGGTGGACATTCCAATCATCTTGTATATATATATGAAGGGTGGACATTCCAACTATGTGTACTAAGGGTGGACATTCCAATCATCTTGTATATATGTACTAAGGGTGGACATTCCAATCATCTTGTATATATGTACTAAGGGTGGACATTCCAATCATCTTGTATATATGTACTAAGGGTGGACATTCCAATCATCTTGTATATATGTACTAAGGGTGGACATTCCAATCATCTTGTATATATGTACTAAGGGTGGACATTCCAATCATCTTGTATATATGTACTAAGGGTGGACATTCCAATCATCTTGTATATATGTACTAAGGGTGGACATTCCAATCATCTTGTATATATGTACTAAGGGTGGACATTCCAATCATCTTGTATATATGTACTAAGGGTGGACATTCCAATCATCTTGTATATATGTACTAAGGGTGGACATTCCAATCATCTTGTATATATGTACTAAGGGTGGACATTCCAATCATCTTGTATATATGTACTAAGGGTGGACATTCCAATCATCTTGTATATATGTACTAAGGGTGGACATTCCAATCATCTTGTATATATGTACTAAGGGTGGACATTCCAATCATCTTGTATATATGTACTAAGGGTGGACATTCCAATCATCTTGTATATATGTACTAAGGGTGGACATTCCAATCATCTTGTATATATGTACTAAGGGTGGACATTCCAATCATCTTGTATATATGTATATATGTACAAAGGGTGGACAGTCCAATCATCTTGTATATATGTACTAAGGGTGGACATTCCAATCATCTTGTATATATGTACTAAGGGTGGACATTCCAATCATCTTGTATATATGTACTAAGGGTGGACATTCCAATCACCTTGTATATATGTACTAAGGGTGGACATTCCAATCATCTTGTATATATGTACTAAGGGTGGACATTCCAATATCCTTGTATATATGTACTAAGGGTGGACATTCCAATCATCTTGTATATATGTACTAAGGGTGGACATTCCAATCATCTTGTATATATGTACTAAGGGTGGACATTCCAATCATCTTGTATATATGTACTAAGGGTGGACATTCCAATCATCTTGTATATATGTACTAAGGGTGGACATTCCAATCATCTTGTATATATGTACTAAGGGTGGACATTCCAATATGTACTAAGGGTGGATATACCTTGTATATATGTACTAAGGGTGGACATTCCAATCACCTTGTATATATGTACTAAGGGTGGACATTCCAATCATCTTGTATATATGTACTAAGGGTGGACATTCCAATCACCTTGTATATATGTACTAAGGGTGGACATTCCAATCACCTTGTATATATGTACTAAGGGTGGACATTCCAGTCATCTTGTATATATGGACTAAGGGTGGACATTCCAATCACCTTGTATATATATGGACTAAGGGTGGACATTCCAATCACCTTGTATATATATGTACTAAGGGTGGACATTCCAATCACCTTGTATATATATGTACTAAGGGTGGACATTCCAATCACCTTGTATATATGTACTAAGGGTGGACATTCCAATCACCTTGTATATATGTACTAAGGGTGGACATTCCAATCATCTTGTATATATGTACTAAGGGTGGGCATTCCAATATCCTTGTATATATGTACTAAGGGTGGACATTCCAATCACCTTGTATATATATGTACTAAGGGTGGACATTCCAATCACCTTGTATATATGTACTAAGGGTGGACATTCCAATCACCTTGTATATATATGTACTAAGGGTGGACATTCCAATCACCTTGTATATATGGACTAAGGGTGGGCATTCCAATCACCTTGTATATATGTACTAAGGGTGGACATTCCAATCAACTTGTATATATGGACTAAGGGTGGACATTCCAATCACCTTGTATATATGTACTAAGGGTGGACATTCCAATCACCTTGTATATATAAGTACTAATGGTGGACATTCCAATCACCTTGTATATATGTACTAAGGGTGGACATTCTAATCACCTTGTATTTATGTACTAAACGTGGACATTCCAATCACCGTGCATAAATGTACTAAGAGTGGACATTCCAATCACCTTGAATATGCATGTGTATCTCTCTAACTGTCTGCCCATCCGAATATATATTCATCCACGTATTTATCCATCCACCCGATCGTCCATTCACCCTTCATCTATGCACCTATCCATCCATCATCTACGCATCTATCTCTCTATCTGCCTGTTTGTATTTTCGTTTGTGAGTCTATCTATCTGAGGGTCTGTCAGTTTATCTTTCTTTGTTAAACGTATATCAAGATGTATTCTTTGTTTCTTTCAATTCCCGTTCGGGACCCAAAGACGCAGCAATAGAGAATGCAGTAAGCGACCCATAGCTTGACTGCTTGCGTCATTGTCAGCGAACCAGAGCTGACCAAGACCCTACTCCACCTCCACGTGGTGGTCCTGGAAACAGGCTGCATCACTGCAGTCTGGCTGAGAGAGTAGGGATCGAAGAGGGAAGGCAAACCCGGTCCCAAAAAATGCCGTGCTGAAGTCGGATGTGCCGGCCGAAAGGCGCAGATATCTCAGCTCCGCTGTAAACAGACACAACGCAACCACCGTCCTTTTCTGGACGAACAAAGAAGAAGAAGAATTCCCGTTCTTCCCTTGTGCGAATTTTTCTTATTCGTATAAAGATAGCGGCGCAGGCCTCTCGCGGCCAAGGTACCCGGTATTCTCACACTTTAGTTTACCCAGCTGTAAATGGGCACCTGACTTTGCACTTGAGTTCGGGAAGGAAAAGGCAGAGATGAAGGGAACTGGTCACCCCACCTCTCGACACTGGACCTAGTATGGTGAAGTCTCTAACACTTCACTCCCCTACGGCAGTATCTGCTATGGGACCACCGTTAACTTTTTTAAAGGTCTCAACAAGATCCTGAGATGGTCCTTCTAGGGAAAGCCTGTAAAACATTGTCATTGATGGGTACTCCTCGGAGTAAAAGGTAAAAAAGATAAAGGGTGCCGTTACACGCCCACTGAGGCATATTTGGAATATGGTGTTAGGCCCATATTTTCTTGACCATCGGCACACTAGGGTTGATGTGATCAGCCCCACGCCGGCCGTCATAACCTTCCCAGAGTTGCTCTGGTACCCATTTCATGAGGCTGGGTCGACCCCGGAGCCGTTTGTGGTCTAAAATATCCCACCTCAACTGGGGATTGAACCATGGACCACCGAACTAGGAAGCCAGTGCACTACCCACTGCGCTACCGCGGCTCCCACTCCTCGGAGTATGAAAATGTATTTTCTGTGTTTTATCAATGAAACAGTTTGTGATACACTGGACTAAAGTATAAACAAGATATCTTTATATCATTGGTTACCAGATCATCTAGTCTATCATTTGTAATAATACTCGGAAATTTTATGACAAGAACGATCTACTGACGCTGACTGCAGCTATACTGGTAATAAAATAAGCATGATAGTAAATAGAGAGGCTGTGAATCAGATAATGATTTCAGCATAATTACAAAGAACCGCTAGGGCAAACATATAATCAGCACTAAGGATTCACCCAAAGGGATTGACAACAAGAAGAGAAAGAAAAAGGGAGAAGCACACTCAGAGATTCAAATGACAACTCCGCCTCTGCTAAGACAAATTGTCCAGTGAGACACACGACCTATAAGTTCATTTATTGCGAAGGTCCTCAAGCATGTGTAGGCCTACTGCTAGACCACAAGGTTAATTTTTAGTTGCTGGTTTATTTTCCATTCAAAATAATGTAGTAAAGTATACAGAGGTATACAAGAAAGCCGCGGTAGCATGGTGGTTAGTGCACTGGCTTCCTAGCTCAGTGGTCTATGGTTCGATCCCCAGATGAGGTGGGATTTTTTTTAGGCCGCAAACGGCTGCTGGGTCGACCCAGCCCCAACTGGGTACCAAAGCAACTGTGGGAAGGTTAAAATATAAACAGATGCATATTACGCTGTGGCTTTGGTATGTAAAATTGTAAACGTGAACTTCTAAGGCGATGAAATAGCAGAAAGGAGGAGTTTGGTGAGGTGTCTCTAGCGTCTGGATTTAATTGAAATGAATATTATTATAAAAAAAAAAAAAACCAGTGACCGTTTCCATGAAAGCATACCCAAGCTGTGTTTGTACCAGGGTGAAGAACTACTTAAATATTCAGTTCATGAAAAGGTGTTCGATCGGTGTTTGGTTTAAATAGCCTCTAATACCTGTTATTACAACCGGGTGCTCCTTTGATGTTGCGATGGCTTTCAAACATTCAGGGTTTTATTGGTGGTTGTAGCTGTTACCTGATCCAGAATGACCCCGCCCGTACGCCCAGATAGCTCTGTAGGCAAAATTGGTCACTTGATTTGTTTGTCCACCAGCGAAGGTCAATCTTCTCAGGTGAAAACAAATTTCTGCCATCTCCCGTCTCCTTTTCTCACCTTACCATATTGCATCGCGATATCCCAAGCTCCCTTGCCCAGTGGGGTCTCGCCTTCTCAGAATACTCTCAGTCGCTCGATTGAAATTTCTAATTGTACCGGCCTTTTCAGTCAATAAATGATACAAGGCGTCGCACCAAAGTTAAGAAATGAATTCAAGTGATCCTTTCACAAAGGATACAAGCTGGCCGCGGCGGTAAACTGACACTACCGGTAGAAATCCATTCGCGTCCCTAACAATTGCAGACAAATCCTGCAGGTAGAGACAGCTGCCACACAGCAGATTGACTTCCGACTGGAGAGCGCTCAAATTGGATTTGAGAGAGAGTTGGATACCCTTACAAATTTCACGAGTCGAATTGGGAAGTCTATTGAGCGTTGTCCTGCACCAGGACCGTTGTGCGTGGTGCTCCAGGCTATGTAAGGGATACCTCACTGACAAATTGTGTGCCAGGGATAATGAGAGGCAGTTGTTGGGCAAATTAATTATCTGTGTCGGAATCATTATTGTTAATTTGGGTAACACTTTCTACACACTTCTCATATTCTACTTGTTTAGGACAAACAGCTGGGTTGAATCAGACGTTTTTTTTTTCTTTCTTGACTGCTTGCTTGCTCATGCTCTGATATGAACACTTGAAATAAAACGTAAAATTAGTTCTAAAAACGTCTTCAAGTTAACATTTTTTGTGTGTAAACATTACAATTAGTTCTAAAAACGTCCTCAAGTTAACATTTGTTGTGTGTAAAAATTATAATTAGTTCTAAAAACATCTTCAAGTTAACATTTTTTGTGTGTAAACATTACATCTCACATCATCAATAGGCAACGAAAACATTGAATAAATTGAAACTTAAAGGTAAAGGTCGTCCCAAAGCAGATACTGCAGTAGGGGAGTTAAATGTTAGAGACTTCATTATACTAGGTCTCAACTTTATGATGGGGTGATCTATCTGCATTTGCATGCCCTAACTCAAGAGCAGAATCAGGCACCCATATACAGCTGGGGTGTGGAGTGTGGCGCTACCAGAATTCGAATTCGGTAATTTTGCTAATAGAAACAACCACTCGGCCACGTCAGGAAATTGAATCCTAAGGCGAGAATAATAATTAAGTAGAGCGCTCACCTGGGGTGCAGGTCTATATATTTCACGAATTGGTTGTTCACAAATTTGGGTCTAGAAATAGCAATCACATATGGGTTTACGAGGGCACGCCACGTTGGCAGTGCGCTAAGGTTAGGTAGAAAACGTTCTTTGCTTTTTGGATCCCTAATTCTCTTTTCATTTAAAAAAAAAAATGGTTTCATGTGACAAAATGTCATTGTCCTGCAAATATTAGCCACACTCACGCACGCACAGGTTTCACAATTTAAAAATAAATCCGCCTTATTTTTAGAGCATAGACAATGTTACTCACCACCTGAAGGATGGGAAGGGGGAGTGCCTTAATCGTTTGCACGCGGCGCCGTTTATTCAAGGGAAAGGATCGCGTATGCGTTTTAGGCATACCAGAACATTTTTTTCTTCTTCTTGCCCTGAAAGTTCCACGTTAGAAGATACAAAGTTAAAAGAGATTCTGAACAATTGGGAGTGTGTTCGCAGCACGTCGACAGGGTAAGCGGTCCCCTCTGATGTCATTGTTCAGGCACCGATTTAGTGAATCTCACACGCTTTTCCCTCCGTTTCGCCCGTTCTCCGGCTTTCATAACCTGGTGTTCCGAACAACTTCGTTTGAACGTGCAATAAAATGGCGCCTACAATCGAGGAGGCGAACTCATTCACCCAGTGCTGAACGATTAACGAACACCCCGCGTTCAGCCGCTCAGCCAAAGCGTTTATTCCCAGCTTTAGCTCCTTGCAAATGTTAGACCGTAATCTCTTGTATGCATTCAAGTTGAGATCAGTTTAAAAAAAAACCGCATCTTTTTGTCGATGAAAAGGAGTATTGAGGAAACCGGTTGGCCACCCCATTTTGCTTTAGTGGTATATGTTCTGAGAACCATGTGAGAATAATTCAAGGCGTTTGTCGAAGTTACCTTTAATCGTTCAAGAATTACTTTCTCGTACAATTGGCGTTTGCCTTTGATATCTTTTGTGTCTAAATTCGCCCTTTTCCTTCGATCTCTCGTATCTTCTTTCAGCACTAACTCTTCAGAGACTTAGTATTTCTCTCATGTTTGGTGCAAGGAATAGTCTACTGCTTTAAGGTTTCGTAGAATGGATGAAAACATAAAATTGTAATACGTCTTACTAGGAGACAGAATAGGAAAAAAACCTACGTTCCGGCCACAAAGCCTTTGTCAGGGACAGACAAACAAAAACAGACAGGAAAGTAAGTTTTCGTATAGTTTTAAAGTCTTAGGGTCGATTCTTTTAAAAAAATGTGGTAATGTTATAAATTGTTTTAAAAGAAATTGAATGAGGACCAATCAAATATAAATACTGCGACACAATGAACTAAACCGTAGTTCAAATATAATGGCCTCAAATTCTGGCTTTCGCGTCCTTTGAGAGTCAGCGTGATCGGTTAATCCTTTGATGTTGATGCGTCCCTGGAATTTTCTGCGTTTACCCGGAGGTTGATATGTTTGTTTATCCGTCGGTTCATTTTTGTTGTTGTTTTTTTGCTTTTATCAAATCTGTTTGTGATCAAAGCCTCTCTATCCTTTTGTGTTTATATATTCACCACTCCGTTTGTGTTTATAAATCTATCGCTCCGTTTGTGTTTAACAATCTATCACTCCGTTTGTGTTTAACAATCTATCACTCCGTTTGTGTTTAACAATCTATCACTCCGTTTGTGTTTATACATTTGTCCCACAGGTTGTTTATGTAGCTATTACTCGATGTGTTTTTTATATCACTCAGTATGTGTTTACAAATAAATTTTGTTTCCTTTTACGTCTGTCAGCGTGTTTGTATTTATCTGTATCAATCCATTTTAACAACTTTTCTTTAATATCATCTCATCATCTTAATCATCTTTCCTTTCCGTTCCCCGTGGAACATAGGGCTGAAACAGTTGTTCTCCATCGGTTTATATTCTGGGCTGTCTTTTTCAGCTTTGCCCAAGTCATTCTAATCTCTTTAGCCTCCTCTTCCACTGTTCTTCTCCAAGTTCTTCTTGGCCTCCCCACTCTTCTTTTCCCTTGCGGGTTCCAGTCAAGGGCACCTCTGGCTGTGCTTGATTGTTCTCTTCTGAGTGTACTGTTGCAAGTGGAAGTGGTCTGTTGCAAGGCGTGGTTTGGTTAGCTCTGAATAATGTTCCATGTGATATTAATAAAACAGTTATAAATGTCTGGCCATTGTTTTATCTTCTTGATATTCTTGAGTGATCGTGTATCGTGCCTTCTATGTAAGATTACGCGAATGCAGGGGTGGAAGATTCTGAACAATAATTGAATGACTTGGAATACGATTGATGTGACAAGTCGGTTCCATTGAGTCCACCAACATTTAATACAGTTTACACGTCAAAACGATTCATGCATGTTGATCACAAAGGTACATATTATAACTTGAAAATATATGGCATAGATATGCAGATATCCTATCAGTCCTTGTCCAATAATCAAATTACTGTATGCAGATTGTCATAGCTGTATGCACGCGCGGTTGGGGTTTTCCAACGGCCGACAGTGAGTCTATGAGTCTGGCAAAATCAAATACTATGGACTGTAATTCATCCTTCCTTAATTTTTACTTTCGTACTGACCTTTAATCATTTCAAATCTTCATAATAGCAATGGACTGACCCATGTCCGTACTTACATAAAATATATCTGTATGGCAATACCATGCCCAACATTGGAAGGAGAGTCAAACGCGTCTTAACAGCTTGACGGTCAATGTGAAAAGGGTAGCGTTTCTTAGTTACCGACTGTGTCCTAAACAACGCTATACACGTCATAATCGATCGTGTATAAAGCGTTCATTAATTGAAACATCTATCGCAATATATTAAATGTCTTAACCTTTATAATTGCACGTCTGGTAACCTTTAGCAGACGGCGTTAATATCATATACCGTAACAATTCCCTGTACACCGGGGAAAAAAAAAAATCGATAGATTTTTTTTCAATATCTATCCGACTTAACAATTTTTCAAAAAAATTTAACACAATTGTGACATATGGCCGACGATGTTCTGAGTAGAACCGTGTTGCGGTCGTGTCAACTAACTATTTGTCATCGTCATCTAATCATAAATCACATTATATATCAATATTATACATGTCATTATATCAACTAAATAAATGTCCAATGTTAATAGTGAATGATAAAATTAAATTAAAGTAAGGTCTGTCGTATTAGTATGTCATATAGGAATTAATTTGACTAATTAAAATTAAATTAATTAATTAAATTAAGAGTTAAATTATTAAGGTTCTAATGTAACGCGATGTTATGAGAGAAGAAAAAGACAAAATAAGTGAGAAGAAATAGAAAGAAATTCGAATATAAGTTTTAACTTAATTGTGTGTGTTAAGTGTTAGTGAATAATAACTATCTAATTTAACTAACTAAATAATGTATAGGTACATTAAAAAAAATTATTAATCTAATACTTGTGTGAGATTTATTTTCTCTTTTCATAATTTCTTCTTTTAGTATTTCGTTCTCTTTTTTTTTTCTTTTTTTTTGTTCTTTCATTTCATTTTTTTTCTCACATTTCATTTTATTGATAATAATTCAATTAAGAAGTTAAGTTAACTAATTAATTAGTATAGGATATGATGATCCATCCGTAGTCTTGATACTGATGAATTCTTTTAGGTAACAATGTTCAAACGTTTACGTTGGAAAGAAATGTCATTTATCCTAGCATCCAAGAATTAAGTATACACAGGAACATCAGTTCGTTTTGTCGTCAGACATTGTTTCATGATTGTTCAACGACTATTCATATCTCGTGTATGGACGTTAGACGAAGTTTGAATGTCTATATATACCTTGATTGTCTTTTAATTCAATTCTGTGATGCGTATAGTGTTTATAAAGTCTAAATTGAAGGCAAGGTTAGTTCCTTTATAGTTGATACATCGTTCAATCCAATGTAGTTCTGATTGATGTAGTTTAAGAGTGTCAATGTTGATTATTCGTCGTCAATAGGATTACGTGACAATGCATCTGCCACACAATTTTCAGTGCCAGGTATGTGTTCAATGGAGAACTCGAATGGCTGTAGGATGATTGAATATCTGGCAAGTTTCTGGCTTGTATGATTTGATCGACGCAAGGATGCTACAGCACGTTGGTCCGTCTGTATGGTGAAGGGAGCACCGAGGAGAAACTTTTCAAGCTTCGTTATTGCCCAGATCACCGATAAAAGTTCCTTGTCAACTGTTGAGTATTTTGTTTCAGCCGGCTTTAGCTTTCTTGATATATATAAGGTGGGGTGTAGAATGCCATCATGGTTCTGGAGCAGGCATGCACCAATGCCGTAGTTACTAGCATCTGTTCGTAAGAAAAATCTTTTGGAAGCATCGGGAAGTCTTAAAATTGGTTCATGTGAGAACAAATTTATAATTTTGTTGAAAGTTTCATTGCATGTACCAGTCCATGTCACCTTCACCGGCATATCTTTTTTTAACAATGAAGACAATACAGCCGTGATGGATGACAAGTTTGGTATGAATCTACTGTAATATTGAACAAGTCCTAACAAACTCCTGACCTGTTTCTTCGTCTGAGGAACTGCTATGTTTAGAATTTTGGAGACTGTACTAGGTAACGTTCGGATATATCCCGATCCAATGATATGTCCCAAAAAGGTTATCTCATTACACGCGATTTGCACCTTTGTAGGTTTAGCAGTTAGATGATAATTCCTTAGAGTGTCAAAAACATGTCTAAGTCCCGAAACATGTTCCTCAAACGACGAACTAAACAAGCATATGTCGTCAATATATGTAATAACGTCTGGTCTACCTGATAAAATTTGTCGCATCAGGCGAATGAAGGTAGCTGGCGCATTAACAAGCCCAAAAGGCATCACGTTCCACTGGTATAGACCTTGTGGCGTGGAAAATGCGGTGTAGTACTTAGCCTTTTCGGTCAGTGGTATCTGCCAATAACCTTTAGTTAAGTCTATCTTACTAAATATAGTTGCGTTAGATAGACGTGGCAGTAAGTCGTCAATGAGTGGATGTGGTTCGCTGTCAACTATAGTCTTAGCATTTAATTTTCTATAATCAACACATAGTCTAATGTTATTGTCCTTCTTCCGGACAATCACTAATGGAGAAGAGAATGGCGAATTACTAGTCTCAATGATTCCGAGAGACAACATCTGTTCAAGTTCCTTAGTAGTTTTAGCAAGGAAATGTAAAGGAACAGAATAGGGATGTACACGAATAGGTGTATCGTCATTGAGAGTAATGTCATGACTGATAGCCGATGTGCGACCCGGAACGTCGGTCAACACATCTGGATAAGATTGTAATAAATTAGCAATCTGTAGACGCTGTTGCGGTGTAACCGTTGAAGAGATGGTTACATCCCGCCAAGATTCAGTAGGTTGAACTACTGGTACAGGTAACGGTAACTGTACCTCAGGAAAAGAAGATTCTTCTTCCTGGATGACAGATAAGTTAGTATAATGACAAGTGGATACTGTGTTGTCATCTAGTTCATGAAAAATTGACTGTAAGTGTTCAGGACGTGTATGAAATTGCTTGAGCATGTTAATATGAAATATCTTTTTGTGTCCCTTGATATCTAAGACGTAATCAACGTCGGAAATTTTATCAATGACTTTGTAAGGACCATTCCAAGATATCAATAATTTATTGTTATTGTGAGGAAGTAACACATAAGCTTCGTCGCCTGGGAATAATTGGCGTAATCGTCGAGACTTATTTTGTAGAGATCGAGCCTTAGCTTTTGCAGCCTCAGAAGAAGCTGTTGCCAACAGGCAAGACTCAATAATGTTCTTCCGAAGATTAATTACGTACTCGTAAGATGACTGAGTGTCCTGAGTCATCTCGTCGTCAATTAATAAGTTTTTTATTAGTCCCATAGGACCTCTTGGGGGAGCACCAAAAACTAATTCAAAGGGAGAGAAGCCAGTTTGTTCATGCGGTACCTCCCGATAAGCAAATAGAACAGCTGGGAGTGCTCTGTCCCAGTCATGAGGGTGCTTAGCAGTAACCTTATGTAGTAGTTGTTTAAGTGTACGGTTAAGTCTTTCAACCGCACCATTACTCATCGGATGATAAATACTACTTAAATTTCTATCAATGTCCCAAGTTTTCATGACTTCCTTCATGGTGTCAGATATAAACTGTGACCCATGGTCTGATAAAAGTTTTCTAGGAAACCCTATTCTAGAAAAGATGAGATGTAGTGCATCAGCTACATCTGTGGTAGTGGTGGTCTTTAATGGGATAGCTTCTGGCCATCGTGTGCACAAATCAATGCACGTAAGGACGAATCTATGTCCTCTGGCCGATGGTAGCAATGGACCAATAATGTCTATTGCCATCTTGTCAAAAGGTCTCACTGAGATATCGCAAGCCTGAATAGGCGCCGTGTGAAAAGCTCCACGTGCTTTCACTTCTTGGCATGTAGTACAGGAACGTACATACTGCGAAATATCTCTTGACACCCCTGGCCAAAAGAATGAAGACAGTACTCGAGATCGTGTTCGAGTATATCCCATATGTCCAGCACAATGTGAGTCATGTGCGTGTTGAAGAATGTATCGTCTAAAAGTATATGGGACCATAACTTGTTGTTTCATTTGTGATTTGTCATTAAAACATCTAATCAATATGCCATTTTTAATAACAAAACAATGTTTGTTATTATTACCTGAGGATAGATTGTCAACTTTATCAACCAGCTTAAAAAATTTTTTTAAAGATTTATCCTCTTTTTGTTTGGTTGCAAATGTTTCCCTGTCAATAGGTGAATTGACTACAAATTCCTCTTGGTTGTCTGCATCCATTTTATTATCATCAACGTTCTCCATGAGTTGAGTCTGCGCTCTAGTTGTCACGGCGTTTCCAGTGCATAGGTTACGTTTCTCCCATTCTATAATCTCATCTGGAGTACAATCTTTACTGCCGTGTATACGACCGACCATCAAATCAGCTATAGGCTTTTTTAGCATACATACTTTTACATTCCCTGTGAAAAAAGGAGTGTTAACATGAATAATAGCTGTGGGGTAAAACTCTATTGTTCCACCAAACGTCATGCAACGGACATATTCCCCCGTTGCACAGCTGGGATGTATCAGCGACTGTCGTACCCCAATCGTTGTGGATCCCGAATCCCTCAACACTGAGACGACGGATCCATTAACTAATCCTCTGTTAAAAATTAATAGGCCTGTTCCATCGTTGACTGCAAGACCTACCTGTGGTATAATATGTCCGCAGTTAAGCACTGTTTCTTTCGCCTTCTGAAAAAATAAGATTGCATTGCTGGCAACTATTTGCCACATTATAATTAATAGCAAAACATGCAGCAGAAGACTGTGTTGTATTATTGTCAAGTGGGACCTGAGCTATAGGGGTAGTATTATTTGTAACTGCCGCCCCTGTATTATGGTTGTAATGAGATGATCCCCGAGAATGAGATCGATTCCGAGTATAATTGTTAGAATTATCTCGTCGCCCTCGATAGTAACTATTATCTCGATGTCTCGAGCCATGATTATTACCATTCCAGTTACTATTATTATTGGGAGTATGTGATCGATTATAATGAGTGTTATGTTGACCATTGTGGTAGTTTGTTTGAGGTGAATAATTTCTATCTCGTGATCTACCTCTGTTGAACTCATTTTTATTGTTGAAATCATTATTATGTCCCTTCTGAAAGTTAACATTATGATTTCTTTGGAACCTACTTCTGTCTACACTGTGATGTCTTTGTTTGTTATTGTGATTGTAGGCCATATTAGACGCCACAGGTAGAGGTTCTCTTAATGAGGAGTTAGAAATGGTTGCATTCGGATGTGCCGAACAGTAGTTTAAAGAAATTTTTTCTAACTCATCCATAGTACCGGGTTTACGCTCCTGCAAATATGCAAAAAATGGCTGGCTAACTGAAGATAATACCTTATCCCGCAGTAGTAAATCAACTAATTTGTCGTATGATTTGTTGACTTCTGCCAGTTCAACCCATCTATTAAATGTATTGCGTATATTCGCAATGAATCCAGCAAAATCCCTTGGAGATTCAGGTAGAATTCCCTTAAATTTCAACCTACAGTGTTCCTCGTCCAGGTGAAATCTTCGTAAAAGCAAGGACTTAATAGCACCGTAGTTATTTGCTATTGATGGGTCAGCATTTTGAGAAGCTGTCAGTGGTTCTCCAACCAAGAATTCATTTAACTTGAGTACCCATGACTCTTCAGGCAAATGGTTAGATTTGCAAGTCTGTTCAAACCGTGCCAGGAACGATGAAAGGTCGTCGACGTTCAAGTTGAAAATGGGTAATTTAAAGTTATAGAAATGTTTGGTTGGCTGGATGATGATCCATTTTGTGCGTTATTATTCTGGTTTGCATCAGCACTTTGTGCTTGTAATCTTGCTGTCTCCAATTTAATACGCGCCAATTCCATTTCTTGTTGTAAAATAATTTCCTCTCGTTTCAATTTATTCTCTTCTTCCTGTTTGGCGATTGTTCTTTGCTCTTCTCTTTCACGTTGAGCAATCTCTCTCAATCTATTTTCCTTGGCAATTTGCTTCATCTCAAGTTCTGCTTCCTCTTTCTTTAATGCAGCTTTTTTCTCTTCTTCCTTTCTTTCATATTTTTCTAGTTCTGATTCAGCAAACTGACGAAGTTCTTGAGATTTGTAGCCATAATCACGGCCAATTTTAACGAAATGGTCTATAGTAAGCATTTTGACTTTTATCTGTAGTAATTATTGATAATTACTGATTAAAATAGTCAATAGTAGCTTCAGAGTAATTATTATACTTACTCAACTTAGAAATATTCAATATAAGTAATCACAATAGTATTGAACTTAATGTTTAAGTTCACCTAATAGACAATATTTTGTAACAATATTGTATCTAAATAATACTATATCATAAATAGTTATGATATCTGTTAAATATAATGTAATTATATCACCCAATTAACCTCAATATCCAATAATGTTGGGTATAATTCCTAGTAATTATATTATTCAATGTACTAAGTCACTCTCTTAGTACTAGAAAAGTATATTAAATAATATACAATGGGTCTATTACCTCAAAGGTAGATATAAGATTAGTTTATTTTGTCAATATATATATTATATTATTATGCCCTAGGCATCTATGATAAATTGTAGTGCTACTTTCTTGGACTATCACTGCATAATTATGCAATGTCCCATATTAATCTTAATTATCAAAAAAAATTAATTAAATTAAATTACAAGTGTATTATTGCATATAATTATCATATTATTAATGTAATATTAATATATATTATGAGGACAGACAAGCAATGATGCAACTAAAGGGTACAAACAATGTCAAGACGCAAACAAGACATTTTCACAATTAAAAATGAATTTATGAACTAAATAAAATAAGCGGAAATGTCACAGACCAAATGAAGGGTCAAGGTCTGACCTGAGGTCAACTGAATATTCAAGGTACACACAAAAAAAAAATGACTGCGAAAAATGATGACGTCACAGGACTCATAACGGACGAAAATTTAATAATCATAAAATAAATGATAGTCAGAGGAGAATGGACGAAATAGTAACGAACATGGTACAGAACTGAACAAAATTATTAACTAAATACGAATAAAATACACCAATTATCTACGGGACAGTACAGCTAACGCAAATTGTCAAACGGTAGCAGATTTGGACAGACTGTCCAATGGCAACCTCAATGGGCTTCCAAAAATGCAATCGTTTAAGTTCCCTAAGAACGACTGAAATCTAGGTGGTCAGCTGTTCGCGACATTCCCAGAGATTTCAGTTCCCTCTCCAACCGGCCCACGAATTAACAACAAATACATACGATGGAAAACAAATTTAACATATATATATGAAAATACATAGACATGCCTAATCAAAGCAAAATGGACTCAGTATTACGGTTTTGCAATGACGACAATTTAAACAGCTAGACTTATCTTTCCCGTTGCTTCGATCAGTGCTAGCGGTCGTCAACAGCTAGGCTAAAGCCCCTGACTGTCTGCTCCTGTAGTCCATTTCTTGTGTCTGCTTCAAATGACTTATTTTTCCCTTGGTTAGGCTTAACAGAACGACTTCAGTTTCTCCGATAGTTTCCACCTACACGAACTTCAGTGACGTCGCGTTGTTAGGCATTAGACTGTGTTCCACGTCATCTTCAGCTGGATCATGTGATCGAAAACTGATCGTAAATATTTCCTTCGAAAGTCATTCAAAAATTTTTTTTTTGTTTTTGGTTGTTTTTCTCGTCCCCAGACACCGGACACCACTGTTGCAAGTGGAAGTGGTCTGTTGCAAGGCGTGGTTTGGTTAGCTCTGAATAATGTTCCATGTGATATTAATAAAACAGTTATAAATGTCTGGCCATTGTTTTATCTTCTTGATATTCTTGAGTGATCGTGTATCGTGCCTTCTATGTAAGATTACGCGAATGCAGGGGTGGAAGATTCTGAACAATAATTGAATGACTTGGAATACGATTGATGTGACAAGTCGGTTCCATTGAGTCCACCAACATTTAATACAGTTTACACGTCAAAACGATTCATGCATGTTGATCACAAAGGTACATATTATAACTTGAAAATATATGGCATAGATATGCAGATATCCTATCAGTCCTTGTCCAATAATCAAATTACTGTATGCAGATTGTCATAGCTGTATGCACGCGCGGTTGGGGTTTTCCAACGGCCGACAGTGAGTCTATGAGTCTGGCAAAATCAAATACTATGGACTGTAATTCATCCTTCCTTAATTTTTACTTTCGTACTGACCTTTAATCATTTCAAATCTTCATAATAGCAATGGACTGACCCATGTCCGTACTTACATAAAATATATCTGTATGGCAATACCATGCCCAACATTGGAAGGAGAGTCAAACGCGTCTTAACAGCTTGACGGTCAATGTGAAAAGGGTAGCGTTTCTTAGTTACCGACTGTGTCCTAAACAACGCTATACACGTCATAATCGATCGTGTATAAAGCGTTCATTAATTGAAACATCTATCGCAATATATTAAATGTCTTAACCTTTATAATTGCACGTCTGGTAACCTTTAGCAGACGGCGTTAATATCATATACCGTAACATGTACGTCCTATCGATCCCCACCTTCTTACCTTAATTTCCATTTGTATTGGCTGTTGCCCGCATCTTTTCCTTAGCCCTATAGTTGTTATTACATCTGGCCATCTTATACGGTGGATCCGTCGGAGACATCTATTTACAAATATCTGTCGTTTGGAGGTGATACTCTTTGAGACATACTATGTCTCTGAGCCATACAGCAAGACTGACTTAACATTTGAGTTAAAGATTCTGATTTTGTTCTCTCTTGATATAGCTGCCATAATGTCGAAGGGCATTAAAAGCGCATCTGGCTTTATTTATAGTAGAACAGACGTCACCATCGGTTCTACCTCCTTTGTCAATGTTACTCCCCAGATATATAAAGAGTCCTTTTCAGGACTAGGAAAATAATACCAGAGAAGATATCAACACACTATATACCCCAATATAACCGTTTGTAACCCTTCATTGGGTTTTGGTTGAACAGGGTATTACAGCAAAATAACAGACGGAACTAACTAACTAACTAACAATAACTTGGCCATTGATCTTCTTCGAGTCCATCTGCCTTTTATGTATCCTCATTTCCTGTGTTTTATTTACGAGTACATTCTTCATTTGTAGAAGTCAAATATATTATCGCATCTAAAGGTCTTCTATATTTGGACATACGCCCTAATAATAATATAACCGACTAGGTTGAACAGGACGTGCCTAGCCAAAACGAGGCAAAATCTTATTAAAAAAAAAAAAAAAAAACCACGTATGTGTAGTCCCATCTTTGCTGCTTCTGTCACTAATCTATTTGTTTTCTCCTGCATATCTTGCTGTCTATGTGATAGAAGGCACAAATCATCTGCAAAGTCAAGATCCTCCAGCTGTTTGTTGAATGTCCACTGTATTCCTGTTTTCTCTCTTTCTGTTGTTTGTCTCATAATCCAATCTATGACCATGAGACAAATTGTTGGTGATAGCAGACTTTCCTGTCTGACCCCGCTGTGTACTGTGAAGGGCTCTGATGGTTTTCCTTTGTAAGAGGGTCTGCCATTCGTTTGATTGTTCAATGATGATTGTGAGTGTTGCTATCTGGTCTGTACATGATCTTCCTGCACGAAATCCTGCCTGTTCTTCACGGAGTTTGTCATCCACCCCCTTTCTAATACGGTCCAACAAAACTCTGGTCAAAATTTTTCCAGCCACTGCTAGTAGTGTTATACCCCTCCAGTTGCAACATACAGTGAAGTTTCCTTTTTTTGGCAGCTTGATAATGTGGCCTTCCTTCCAGCTCTTTGAGGTGGCCTCTTTTTTCCCAGATGTTCTTGAAGAGCTTATGTAGCAACTCTGTAGTGTATGGTATATCTGCCTTCAGGGCTTCTGGTGGTATTCCATCTGGTCCTTCAGCCTTCCCATTTTTTAGCTGTTTTATTGGCCGAGAGATTTCTTGTTTAGTAGGTGGGTTCATGTCTAGTGAAGTGTTAGAGACTTCACCATGCTAGGTCCAGCATCGAGAGGTAGGGTGACCAGTTCCCTTCCTTGCTGCCTTTTCCTTCCCTAACCCAAGAGCAACGTTAGGTACCCAATTACAGCTGGGTAGACTGGAGCGTGATGATACCGTGAATTGAACCAGGTACCTTTACCGCAAGAGACAAGTGCACTAACCACTCCGTCAATCGGATACTCCAACTCCAAGTAGAGAGCTGAAACTTTGAGAACAGCTCCTTTTCTTGGTCTATTGTTATCTGTGAAGATTTGATTGGTATTGCCGAGACAATTTTATAAAATACCTTTTTTAACAAATGTAAAATAAAGTAGAAATAACCTCATTAAAGTAAGATATTTTATAGGAAGGGAAATAATGAACTGCAAAAGCAATTCTTTTATTTGTCAAAAGGCGGGCGTCGGATTTTGAATGGTTATTTTTTTAAGAACTGGATTGAGTATAATAATAATGATAGCCCCTTCAGTCATAACTGACTATGGGAATGCGTTCCTGAGGTGATCGCCCTCAGCTACTTATTTCCCTGGTGTTCCTTTCGACGTTTTCACCTCTCTGTACTTGCCGTGAGAGCTTGTTTTCGCCCAATCTGAGGTGGCGCCGTAGATAGCATCGCCACCCTGCGAGATCGGCACTGGATTGAGTAATTAAGTTTTAAAAAACATTACATTCATTAGTAAACGTGTCTGTAGCTTTATAATAAAACTAAATAAATAGAGCAATCAGTTATCACTGTTTTAAATTTGCATGGCTCTTGCCTCCCTCTCTTTAGACTTTTTATGAAATGTAGGGGTATGGAGGGAACGCTGGTGAAGTGCTCTCGGAGCCAAGGAGGCGGTGACCAGAAAAAATTTGGGAAAGACTGGTCTAGTGCATAAAGTAAAAGTGAATAGCCAGTTACAATTGATCAGTAATTCTTCGTATATTCAACACACACACAAACACAACAAGAAAATGTTGTGGCACATGTTGAGATAAAGGAGGTACAGTAGTATGACAGTAAAACTTCATTGAGAAAAATTACAGAGGATTAAAAAAGAAGAGAACAAAAAGTACTAGACAGTACCTAGGTAGGAAAACACAGCTCCGACATTAGTGATACACAAGCAAAATACAAGGACATAATGCACTCTTATGAAGACAACAAAAAATGTTCATACAAATATCATCAAAAACGAAATGCAGTAATTAAGAAACAAGCAAAGAGAAGTTCATTGACAGATAAATCAATGAACAAAATCACAAACCTAGAACAATAAAGAAACAGACATTCAGAATTATATGCGAACTGGCGTTAAGGACCGATAGATAGATCTATCTGTAGATAGATAGACAGACAGACAGACAAACAGATAGACAGACAGATAGATAGATAGATAGATAGATAGATAGATAGATAGATAGATAGATAGATAGATAGATAGATATATAGATAGATAGATAGACAGTTAGATAGATAGATAGATAGATAGATAGATAGATAGATAGATAGATAGATAGATAGATAGATAGATAGATAGATAGATAGATAGATAGATAGATAGATAGATAGATAGATATAAAGAACCTAGAATCTGGTAATTTTGGCACCCTAACCACTCTGCCAATCGGACTCTCTGTTGTAAAGGCTGTCCTATAATATAAACAACTACCATGACTACTACACTAGGACCCATCCTCGTAAAAAAGCAAGACCTCTTAGAGTGAAGTCTCTAACACTTCTCTCCCCATCGGCAGTGTTTGCTATACGACTACCTTTACCGTTGTACACGTTGCAGCTTTATGAGGAAGGATGACTAGCTCTCTTCCTCGCTGCATTTACTTTCTCTAACTCAAGAGCAGGGCCAGGTACCCATTTACATCTGGGCAGACTTGAGCGTGATGCACCAAGTTTCTAGCACCGTAACTCTGCCGACAGAAGCAAGTACTGTAACCGATTAGCCAACAGGCACTGTGTGCATTGATTAGGTTACTAAAGTGCTTCAACATGAGGCAGGAACAAATTTTGCTAAGTCAGACAAAAAATGTTGTGTGCCTTCTTCTTTCACTCCTTCCTTCTTCTCAACTGCCGTGCCTGCAGTATGCCTACTTCTTATTTGCCTTCTCTTGCAACTCTTTTTCTTACATCACCCTTCAGGTCCCCAAGGAGAATAGGTCATTAACACACTTATGCCAAGTCTTTCTGTCCTGTACCATCTGCTCAAGGTCTTTCCTTGTTTATGTATAGATGTGGCTCTATGTATAGATGTGGCTCTATGTATAAATGTGGCTCTATGTATATATGTGGCTCTTGTATAGATGTGGCTCTATGCAGAACGTGACAATTTCTTGTTTATGTATAGATGTGACTCTATACACGACGTGACAATTCCTTGTTTATGTATAGATGTGGCTCTATGCAGAACGTGACAATTCCTTGTTTATGTATAGATGTGACTCTATACACGACGTGACAATTCCTTGTTTATGTATAGATGTGGCTCTATGCAGAACGTGACAATTCCTTGTTTATGTATAGATGTGGCTCTATACACGACGTGACAATTCCTTGTTTATGTATAGATGTTGCTCTATGTATAGATGTGGCTCTATGTATAGATGTGGCTCTTGTATAGATGTGGCTCTATGCAGAACGTGACAATTCCTTGTTTATGTATAGATGTGGCTCTTCGCAGAACGTGACAATTCCTTGTTTATGTATAGATGTGGCTCTATGCAGAACGTGACAATTCCTTGTTTATGTATAGATGTGGCTCTATACACGACGTGACAATTCCTTGTTTATGTATAGATGTGGCTCTATGCAGAACGTGACAATTCCTTGTTTATGTATAGATGTGGCTCTATACACGACGTGACAATTCCTTGTTTATGTATAGATGTGGCTCTATGCAGAACGTGACAATTCCTTGTTTATGTATAGAAGTGGCTCTATGCAGAACGTGACAATTCCTTTTTTATGTATAGATGTGGCTCTATGCAGAACGTGACAATTCCTTGTTTATGTATAGATGTGGCTCTATATACGACGTGACAACTCCTTGTTTATGTATAGATGTGGCTCTATGCAGAACGTGACAATTCCTTGTTTATGTATAGATGTGGCTCTATGCAGAACGTGACAATTCCTTGTTTATGTATAGATGTGGCTCTATACACGACGTGACAATTCCTTGTTTATGTATAGGTGTGGCTCTATGCAGAACGTGACAATTCCTTGTTTATGTATAGATGTGGCTCTATGCAGAACGTGACAATTCCTTGTTTATGTATAGATGTGGCTCTATACACGACGTGACAATTCCTTGTTTATGTATAGATGTGGCTCTATGCAGAACGTGACAATTCCTTGTTTATGTATAGATGTGGCTCTATGCAGAACGTGACAATTCCTTGTTTATGTATAGAAGTGGCTCTATGCAGAACATGACAATTCTTGTTTATGTATATATGTGGCTCTATGTATAGATGTGGCTCTTTGTATAGATGTGGCTCTATGTATAGATGAGGCTCTTGTATAGATGTGGCTCTATGCAGAACGTAACAATTCCTTGTTTATGTATAGATGTGGCTCTATGCAGAACGTGACAATTTCTTGTTTTTGTATAGATGTCGCTCTATGCAGAACGTGACAATTCCTTGTATGTATAGATGTGGCTCTATGCAGAAAGTGACAATTCCTTGTTTATGTATAGATGTGGCGCTATGCAGAACGTGACAATTCCTTGTTTATGTAAAGCTGTGGCTCTATGCAGAACGTGACAATTCCTTGTTTATGTATAGATGTGGCTCTATGCAGAACATGACAATTATTGTTTATGTATAGATGTGGCTATATGCAGAACATGACAATTCTTGTTTTTGTATAGATGTGGCTCTATGTATAGATGTGGCTCTATGTATAGATGTGGCTCTATGTATAGATGTGGCTCTATGTATAGATGTGGCTCTATGCAGAACGTGACAATTCCTTGTTTATGTATAGATGTGGCTCTATGCAGAACATGACAATACTTGTTTATGTATAGATGTGGCTCTGTGCAGAACATGACAATTCTTGTTTATGTATAGATGCGGCTCTATGCAGAACGTGACAATTCCTTGTTTATGTATAGATGTGGCTCTATGCAGAACGTGACAATTCCTTGTTTATGTATAGATTTGGCTCTATGCAGAACGTGACAATTCCTTGTTTATGTATAGATGTGGCTCTGTGCAGAACGTGACAATTCCTTGTTTATGTATAGAAGTGGCTCTATGCAGAACGTGACAATTCCTTGTTTATGTATAGATGTGGCTCTATGCAGAACGTGACAATTCCTTGTTTATGTATAGATGTGGCTCTATACATGACGTGACAATTCCTTGTTTATGTATAGATGTGGCTCTATGCAGAACGTGACAATTCCTTGTTTATGTATAGATGTGGCTCTATGCAGAACGTGACAATTCCTTGTTTATGTATAGATGTGGCTCTATGCAGAACGTGACAATTCCTTGTTTATGTATAGATGTGGCTCTATACACGACGTGACAATTCCTTGTTTATGTATAGATGTGGCTCTATGCAGAACGTGACAATTCCTTGTTTATGTATAGATGTGGCTCTATACAGAACGTGACAATTCCTTGTTTATGTATAGATGTGGCTCTAAGCAGAACGTGACAATTCCTTGTTTATGTATAGATGTGGCTCTATACACGACGTGACAATTCCTTGTTTATGTATAGATGTGGCTCTATGCAGAACGTGACAATTCCTTGTTTATGTATAGATGTGGCTCTATGCAGAACGTGACAATTCCTTGTTTATGTATAGATGTGGCTCTATACACGACGTGACAATTCCTTGTTTATGTATAGGTGTGGCTCTATGCAGAACGTGACAATTCCTTGTTTATGTATAGATGTGGCTCTATGCAGAACGTGACAATTCCTTGTTTATGTATAGATGTGGCTCTATACACGACGTGACAATTCCTTGTTTATGTATAGATGTGGCTCTATGCAGAACGTGACAATTCCTTGTTTATGTATAGATGTGGCTCTATGCAGAACGTGACAATTCCTTGTTTATGTATAAAAGTGGCTCTATGCAGAACATGACAATTCTTGTTTATGTATATATGTGGCTCTATGTATAGATGTGGCTCTTTGTATAGATGTGGCTCTATGTATAGATGTGGCTCTTGTATAGATATGGCTCTATGCAGAACGTAACAATTCCTTGTTTATGTATAGATGTGGCTCTATGCAGAACGTGACAATTTCTTGTTTTTGTATAGATGTGGCTCTATGCAGAACGTGACAATTCCTTGTATGTATAGATGTGGCTCTATGCAGAAAGTGACAATTCCTTGTTATGTATAGATGTGGCGCTATGCAGAACGTGACAATTCCTTGTTTATGTAAAGCTGTGGCTCTATGCAGAACGTGACAATTCCTTGTTTATGTATAGATGTGGCTCTATGCAGAACATGACAATTATTGTTTATGTATAGATGTGGCTGTATGCAGAACATGACAATTCTTGTTTTTGTATAGATGTGGCTCTATGTATAGATGTGGCTCTATGTATAGATGTGGCTCTATGCAGAACGTGACAATTCCTTGTTTATGTATAGATGTGGCTCTATGCAGAACATGACAATACTTGTTTATGTATAGATGTGGCTCTGTGCAGAACATGACAATTCTTGTTTATGTATAGATGTGGCTCTATGCAGAACGTGACAATTCCTTGTTTATGTATAGATGTGGCTCTATGCAGAACGTGACAATTCCTTGTTTATGTATAGATTTGGCTCTATGCAGAACGTGACAATTCCTTGTTTATGTATCGATGTGGCTCTGTGCAGAACGTGACAATTCCTTGTTTATGTATAGAAGTGGCTCTATGCAGAACGTGACAATTCCTTGTTTATGTATAGATGTGGCTCTATGCAGAACGTGACAATTCCTTGTTTATGTATAGATGTGGCTCTACACGACGTGACAATTCCTTGTTTATGTATAGATGTGGCTCTATGCAGAACGTGACAATTCCTTGTTTATGTATAGATGTGGCTCTATGCAGAACGTGACAATTCCTTGTTTATGTATAGATGTGGCTCTATACACGACGTGACAATTCCTTGTTTATGTATAGATGTGGCTCTATGCAGAACGTGACAATTCCTTGTTTATGTATAGATGTGGCTCTATGCAGAACGTGACAATTCCTTGTTTATGTATAGAAGTGGCTCTATACAGAACGTGATAATTCCTTGTTTATGTATAGATGTGGCTCTATGCAGAACATGACAATTCTTGTTTATGTATATATGTGGCTCTATGTATAGATGTGGCTCTTTGTATAGATGTGGCTCTATGTATAGATGTAAAGGTAAAGGGTAAAGGAACCCGTTACACGCCCATTGAGGCATATTGGGAATATGGTGTTAGGCCCATATTATCTTGACCGTCGGCACACGAGGGGTGATGTGGTCGGCATCACGCCGGCCGCCTTAACCTTCCCAGAGTAGCTCTGGTACCCATTTGGGGCTGGGTCGACCCAGGAGCCGTTTGTGGCCTAAAAATTTTTCCGCCTCATCTGGGGATCGAACCATAGACCACAGCGCTAGGAAGCCAGTGCACTAACCACTATGCTACCGCGGCTCCTATGTATAGATGTGGCTCTTGTATAGATGTGGCTCTATGCAGAACGTAACAATTCCTTGTTTATGTATAGATGGGGCTCTATGCAGAACGTGACAATTTCTTGTTTTTGTATAGATGTGTCTTTATGCAGAACGTGACAGTTCCTTGTATGTATAGATGTGGCTCTATGCAGAAAGTGACAATTCCTTGTTTATGTATAGATGTGGCGCTATGCAGAACGTGACAATTCCTTGTTTATGTAAAGCTGTGGCTCTATGCTGAACGTGACAATTCCTTGTTTATTTATAGATGTGGATTATGCAGAACATGACAATTATTGTTTATGTATAGATGTGGCTGTATGCAGAACATGACAATTCTTGTTTTTGTATAGATGTGGCTCTATGTATAGATGTGGCTATATGTATAGATGTGGCTCTATGTATAGATGTGGCTCTATGTATAGATGTGGCTCTATGCAGAACGTGACAATTCCTTGTTTATGTATAGATGTGGCTCTATGCAGAACATGACAATACTTGTTTATGTATAGATGTGGCTCTGTGCAGAACATGACAATTCTTGTTTATGTATAGATGTGGCTCTATGCAGAACGTGACAATTCCTTGTTTATATATAGATATGGCTTTATGCAGAACGTGACAATTCATTGTTTATGTATAGATTTGGCTCTATGCAGAACGTGACAATTCCTTGTTTATGTATAGACGTGGCTCTGTGCAGAACGTGACAATTCCTTGTTTATGTATAGAAGTGGCTCTATGCAGAACGTGACAATTCCTTGTTTATGTATAGATGTGGCTATGTGCAGAACGTGACAATTCCTTGTTTATGTATAGATGTGGCTTCATGCAGAACGTGACAATTCCTTGTTTATGTATAGATTTGGCTCTATGCAGAACGTGACAATTCCTTGTTTATGTATAGATGTGGCTCTATGCAGAACGTGACAATTCCTTGTTTATGTATAGATGTGGCTCTATGCAGAACGTGACAATTCCTTGTTTATGTATAGATGTGGCTCTGTGCAGAACGTGACAATTCCTTGTTTATGTATAGATGTGGCTCTGTGCAGAACGTGACAATTCCTTGTTTATGTATAGATGTGGCTTTATGCAGAACGTGACAATTCCTTGGGAGAGCCCAGAAAAGTACAGTATTTTAGCTATGCATAGTTAGAAAGCCCCCTTGGATGGCGGGAAATCACAATTTGCCACGCACTTCTTGCTGCTAGCTTGGGACCAGATGTGGCGATCCTTTAAATGCAAGCCAAGCTGGAGAAACTGGAGCTCATGACTTCAACTCAGCAAGTTTCGAAATGGCAGAAAAGCCACAGGAAAAACCTAGATCTACAGTGTAGATAATACCAAGGAGTCTTCAACTTGGTATTGGCTACAAAAGAGCGAGAAACTCAGCAGTCCTAGTTAAACAACAACAACAACAACAACAACAACAACAACAACAACACCTTTCATATCTTCCTCTTCTCCACGCGTTCTTCGATCTTCCTCTGCCTCCCTTACCCTGGGGATTCCTGTTTTATTTGTTTGTTTGTTTTTTCTCCATATAATTGTACCTGTCATTTGCCCCTCTTCCCCTTCTCTTATTTTGTCTTCTTGTTTTCTTTTTTTTTAAAGAACTATTTTCTTCAGTAGTCTTTCTCTCCTTCAGCTTCTTAGAATGCAAGTTACCGATCTCCAACGTAATTCTCAAATCCGCCATCTCTCTGCATATCTTTATGTCTGCCCGCCGTCTATCTGAATGCATGTCCGTCTTTCTCTCTTTCTGTTTATGATCTGGATTCCTAAAACAGAGCGGCTCTTTTTTGCAACATTACGCCTCTCTCGCTACAGTTCCTCCCATTGAATACCATACCACCCCCTCCCCCAAAACACCCCGTACTCCCTGCACACTCATTCATAGCCATTTTGCTTTTCCGGGAGAATAGACCAATTGATAGTTGTATCTGCAAAAAATCTCTCATCTAGAAAACCTCGATTGCCCTTCGCTGTTGCCGTAAATTATTTCCATGGCCAGCACGACAAGACAAGAAAACTCAATTTGAGCGGATCCCGGCTATCATCTGACCCTGTCATCACAAGCTTTCTATTGGTCATCTTGTTCCCTCTTCCACGAACCCGACAATTCTTTCCTCTTCCTATTTCTTCCCTTGTCGCGGGACGGGAGGGGGAGAAGAGAAAGCGAACAGGGAGGTTTTAGAGCCATTATATTCTTGTGAATCATTCTCCCCGCAATTTGTTTTTTTTTGTCAGAAAAAAAAAAGAATTAAAAAAAAAAGATGCCCAAGGAAGAAGGCTAGTGGAAAGGAGTTTTAAAAAAATCACGTCCATTTGCCTATTCTTTCTGGCGTCGTCTTTTTGAATATCAATTGTATCCCCTGGTTCAATCAGAGGGTAGTATTAATTTCTTAACTTCATGGAAGAAGCCGTATTATCTTGGGAATTTGCCATCCAATATGCAGGAGAAAATAATATGGCCCGTCAATTCCTGGTAATTTCATTGCTTTCTTTTCTAAGGGGACCACAGCGAGAGAACGCCCATCTTCCCCATTAGGGCGTCTCTGAAGAGTACGCTAGGGCGATACTGAATACTCGGTGATTTTGGCTTCGATCTTTCAGTATAGGATGCTGAGAATTGAATAGTTCGACCGAAGTTGCCGGTATCACTGCAAATTAGTCTGAGCTTTATAAATGGTCCAGATATCGATACTAGTGTATGTACTGTTTACATGTATATACATTAGCTTTTGTATGTTCGTCTACTTGTTCAGTAAGTTTCACGTTTGGTGGCTTTTGCTTTTATGTCTCCTTACAGGTTTTTGTCTTCATCTTCTTCTTGGAACCTTAGCCCCTTGACAGACAAAGCAGTCAGTGGCCATCACGTCTAGTGGCGTCTTGTAGGGCAGCGACAAACTGTCTCCTTTTTCTCTCTCGGTTGGTCGCCATCATTCGTGCTGTGCTCCAACTCTGATTCATGCCTTGCATCTACTATTCTCCGCCAGGTTGTCTTTCGTCTGCTCCTCTTTTGCCGTTCTTCTGGTGTCCATAACATAGCAGTTCTGGTGATGGTGTCAGGGTCTCTTCTGGAGTTTTTATTTTTGTCTTCTGCTACTGTTTTTATCAATGCTGCTGTTGACTTCTTGTCATGCCATGATGCCAAGATGTCCAGTATCTTTTCTCTTTGTTGTCCCCTGTCTCGTTTTTTCCGGAGTCTTTTCCAATGTTCACAACACATTCCAGCTTCTCATAACGGTCCTAAGGAAATTGGATTGCTTCCTTCAAACATGTTCTTCCATTTTCCACTTGCTTCTTCCAGGACATTCTTATTACTCTTTAGCTGCCCTTTGGTATGCTTAGTATTCTTCAGTGAAACCACATTCTTGTGGTACCCAGAAATTTTCCTGCTTATGTATAAGTATATGTTGGTTAAAAAAATAATTTTATATATGTATATTGATATAGTGGTCAGACATTGTTCTGGAATCACCATGGTAACAGAGGAAGAGAGAGACCAAGGAACACACGGAGAAGGGACCTGGGAAATGACATGAAGGGGATGAAGAAGACATCGAAAAATGTTTGAGCTGATGGCACGTGACTGGAAGACTTGGCATACGTTTGTGGAAGGCCTATGCTCCTTGGGGAGTTAAAAGGTGCTGATAATGGATACAATGGTGTATAGTAACTGTTGGGATGGCTGTATCGTTAGTAGATTCTCTCGATGAATTCTCTGTGGGTATCTAGCGCACACATTAAAGACCTGAGTCTGATCGTAGAATGTAACGCAAGTTTGTCTTGATGTCTATTTACAGGTGGATAACGATGGTGATAATGATATAACGTAGGACATCCTGACAACCACCTTCATAAGCTCTGCTACAACAAGTGTTCCTTGCTTCAATATAAACCAGGTGAGACTTCGTTCATTCATAATAATATTTGTGTTCTTTTCCATTTTCATTCCTCGTGGATCACGGGACGCTGCAACTGGTCACAGTGGAGGAGGCTTGCATCGAAGCATCCATACGTACGTGCAGGGGTGGCTTCTGTTGCAATTTTTTCACGTGATGAGGTTACCATCCCCAAGGAGAATCTCATTTCAGCAGCATACATTAACTTCATGGTGCAGTTGTGTTATTTCTTCTTCTAATAATAATAATAATGTATTAGCTCGTTATTCGCAGACAAGAGCAAATTGTATTACATTAAATAATGCGGTTTCATCTATCGCGTCCTAAATATTACTACTGGCGGTCGGAGTGGCTAAGAAGTATGGCGTCCACCTCGAATTCTAGAGGTACTGGGTTCGATTCCCAGTAAAGGGAATATAATTTATGGAAATTCTTTGTTCAGAACAAGTGGTCATAATGATGTCACACATTACCTGGGGTGCTGGGTAGTGAGATCGGATGCCTAGCCTTCTCGGAAAAAGGCGAAAAAAATAGGAGGTCCCTTGTGCAACTTGCGCATGTTAAAAATCATACGGCAGTTGGAAATCGGAAAGAGTAGGCCATAAGGCCCCTGCCCTAGCAAAATTAATAAAATTAGAAACCTACCTTGCACAAAAATATTTATAGAATGTGTGATTCCTATATACACACATTTAGATTCTCGCCGTTGCTACGGAGTTCGTGCACTGTACTGAGGCCCTCCTTGTGTGATCTAAGGGAGGAGATCGGAGCACTGGTAAGTCCATTTTTAACAGTACAATATGTGTCATAATAGTGTCCGATGGCACCTTGCTCCTTGTTGTCACCCGTGGCAGACCGCCCCTCCCTCGCATCCCCTTAGGACGCCACCGCATCACCCTGTTGCTTCCTAAGGAGCAAAGGCCTCAAACAAAGTCCTCCTGTCACTTGCCATAAAGCACAAGGTCTTGTTATATCTTTCTCATCATTTTGGTTTCTGTCTCCAGTTGTTTTCTCCATGTGTTTTTTGGTCTACACCTAGTTCTCTCACCCTTGGGATTCCCTGGTACGAACTGCGTGGAAATGTAATCAATAGGGTTTTTTTTTTAAGACTGGTTGGAGAGCTAGTCTCTCACAGTATAATTTACCGTTTTCAGCTCCAGTCTACCCAGCTGTAAAGGGGTACCAGATCTTGCTGTTGAGTTAGTCAAGGCCAAGGCAATCACGGATAGGAACTTGTCACCCCTCTTCATAAAGCTGTACCCTGTATAATGAGGTCTCTAACACTTCACTCCCCAACGGCAGCTTAAGTTATGGGTCTACCTTTACCCTGTAAAAACTATTAGCATTTGCTTTTAGTTAAAATTAGTACCATGTATGATCGTATTCCGGTATATAGCCGTCCCAGCAGTAGTCGGGGCAAGCAAAATATTCAGGCAGATCAGAAAGGGTTATTTCACAATGCTTTCTTCTCTGTCTTTTGGAATGCTGTTGGGTAATTCCAGTTTTCTGATTGTCACCGATACAAGGCATCTTTCTATACTGCTGTCGCCAGAAGATTTTTTGTTTCTTATTTTCTTAAACCTACTGTCGATTTCAAATCATTTTAGCAGACGTCCTGGAAGCAGATTAGGATGGCGCAGCTATTCGGGACCGCTACTGCAAGGATCACCGGGTATTCCTATCTTATGTTCAGTATACTTACCTAATTAGCTTTGAATGCCGGAGGCTATGATGGCCCTAACGCATGTGTTGCGTGTGAAATTCTCGCAACATCGTTTTGGTGTACAAGATATTTATTTTGTAATGCAAGGGGAACAATTGCTTGAAATTTATAGTCACTTTTCATTGTAAGCAGTTGTCTCCTCGCGTTGGTATCGATAGCAGTTAAGTTTGTTACGCGTTCTTGAATCGAGTCCATGTATGGACTGGCTAGGCCGCTTTTTAAAAAACGGTTGGCAACCTGTTGGGTTATCCTTATAAGGTAATCATTCTTAAGCTGGTTCTTGGTAAAGGTCCTTGTGTCTTAAGTTTTCTGAGCGGTGGTCGATTCGCGCTGGACTGCGCATGCCCAAATCTTGGGTCTTTGTCGAACGGGTTTCCGCCCACCAGTCAGTGAGCGAAGATTTCGATAGCGAAGGGACGTCTCTGTGGATTTTTTTTTTTTGAGGACATTATTTATACTTTAGAAGACGTGTCTGTCTTGCTGAAGTCAGATTAAGGAGAGTGAACTGATCTCATACATCTGGTTATCTCCTGGCTAAGATAGAAAGGGATGGAGAATTTTCCCGACTACATTACAGCCTTATAATGTATTGACATGCCTGTGAATCACCTTTATTATGATGCTGTCTACCGTCCATTGCTATACTGACATTGTTGCTGTGATAATGACTGTCTGATGTACCTACATATTCGCGTATACATTTTGTCACTGTGGCGTCCACAATAAATGATACAGAAAAGCGTCACTAGCTGTTACAAGCATCATTGACTTTATACGTCGTGAGTTAACTGACGTCCTTGTGTGGATTGCCCTGTTTTTGTATGATCATTGTTTGACTGTACATCATCTACACACTACACAAAACCAGACATGCGGATACCATCCATCATCATATGGCATCACGCATCATTTGGTGGCCATAAGCTGGTTCGATCTGGTACCAGCAAACACGGGGTCCCTTACCCACTTCATTTTCAACAAGAATTCATCAGCATCCTTCAAGAAATTAACATTCTTCAAGACAGTCAACATCTTCAAAATTTTCAAAGTACTCGGCGTTGTCCGGTAAATGTCAAAATTGCAATTTTTGACTGAAACAGAAATTTGACAGTACCCGGCGTTGTTACATGTTGCCGGATAACTCGGACTGCTGTTATCTTTTACGCAAGTCAAGCAAGTTGCTGCTGTCAAGGTTCCAGTGCTGTCGTTTTTTGTGAAGGTCAAGTGCCGGTTGAAACGGGTTGTTTTCTGAAGAAGGCCAAGTACCGATTTCCATCAACTTACTTTTGGATAAGAGGGTCAAGTGCCGAAACAACTCAACATACAGTATTTCAGAAGCTCTAGTACCATCGTGTTAGCAGTGGAAGCAGTTCAGATGTGCCATCATCGTTGGAGCTTCGCTCTTTAGGACGTTGATTGACATCCGTTTTTTCTGCTGTTCTACGATTGGAAGCCTATAAGTTAAGTGGCCTGTTTGTACGTAAACTGTGCCCTTATACTTCTGCTGAGTCTTCTGTGTTTCATCTCATTCTTTTGTCATATTGTTATATGTTATTTGTTTATATGTTATTTGTATAAATATATGTTTATATTTCGCGGGTCTGGCTGGGTGGCGACTCCTATAGATCATACCACATAGCAGAGGTTTTCTATTGAGAGTGTTCTGTAGGGTGTGCAAATTTCCGATACTGGAATTTGCTAAGCGACTTCTGTTGCTATTTATGTTAGTTGTGATGACATGTATTAATATTGTTTTCGTTATTATTTCGCATTCTTTAGTTTTGTTTTGATTTGTTTGTATTTGTTAGCCTACTCTTGACTATAGTTTAGGTTTATACAACATTTTTGTTTATACACTGTGGTGTCATGTATTTTGTTTAATATGCTCGCAGATATCGTCACATTTTTTGTGATATTTCTTTAATTTCCGCTTTATTTTTAGTTGATTTCTGCGAATGTTTTTGTATTGTTGCTGATCTTTGTTATTGTTTACATTGTTATTGTTTACATTGTTTACATTGTTTACATTTTCAATGTTTACATTCTGCTTGTGTTTACATAGTCATTGTTTACAGTTATAGTAATTAGTTAATGGACTATGCTAATGCACTGTTACTACTACACTGATGATAAATGAATGATGAATAGTGTCGTGCACTATTGAATGAGAAGTGCACTTATGATAAAGAATTGAGTGTTGATATTTCATATACAAGTTCTTTGATTGGAGACTTGTTTTCCCACAGAGATTGGGATAATATAATGTGATGTGAATATACAAGTGCTTAATTAAGACTTGTTACACTTAGATTTGAAATAAATTAGTTAAATATTTCAGGTTTGGACTCATATGTTAGACAACATGTCTACACTTGAGTACTTTATTGAACAGGGTAAATCCCTGGGTAAGACTGGTGATAAGTTGGAAGAGTATGCTACTGCTCTATATAACAAAGCGCTGAAGTCTGAGGAAAAAAGACAGAAAGCAGAAGCTGAGCAGAAAAAGATAGATTCTGAGAATCTGAGACTGCAGATGCAGGCAGATGAAAGAAAATTCCAAATGGAAATGGAAAAACAGAAAAGGGAATCAGAAGCTGAGGAGAGAAAACTCCAGCTACAACTAGAAGCTGAAAGACTTCAAAAAGAGGCTGAAAATAAAAGACTTGAAAAAGAGGCTGAAAATAAAAGACTTGAAAAAGAAGCTGAGAATAAAAGACTAGAAATGCAGGCTCAAGCTGAAGAAAGGAAGTTACAAAGAGAGGCTGATGAGAGGAAAGAAAAAGCAAAAATGGAACATGAAGAAAAACTCTTAGCTTTAGAGTTGGAGAAGTTGAAATTGACAAGCATGAGTAATGCTAATGATGCAAACAAGGGTTCATCTTCGGATAAGGCTAATAATGATACTTTTAAGATTAAGTTACCAACATTTAGTCCTTCCAGTGATGACATAATGTTCTATCTGGACAGATTTGAACAAGTATGTAAAGCTCATAACATAGACAAAGCAAAATATGTTTATCAGTTATCAGGGATACTGACAGGTAAAGCTCTAAGTATGTTAAATATGGTGGATGAACCTGACAAGAACAATTATGAGGTTGTCAGGGCCGCTTTGTTAAAGAAATATCAGCTTAACGAAGACGGCTATCGTCTACAATTTAAAAACATGTTGCCTGAAACTGGAGTTGAATTCTCCGAGTTTATTGCAAGAATACGCATTACTTTCTCACGATGGGTTGAACTATCTAAGACGGAAAAAACTTATGAAGCACTTATGGACTTAATACTTAGAGACAAAGTCATGTCGTCTGTCAATGAGTCTTTCCTTGCTTTCCTTCATGAACGTAAACCTAAAACAATAAAAGAAATGGAAGATTTCTGTTGCCAGTATGTAACTGCGCACCCACACATAACCATTGGTAACTCTAAGGTGAAAGAAGGTTTACCAGTTGCTTTGGCAGCACCGTATGGTCAGAACTTTGCTCGTAGATCCCAACAAAATTTTAATAGAAAGAGTAACGGTAATTACTTTCAAAATCATGGAAATCAATTTCACGGTGATTCTTCTTCGAAGAATTGGAGACAACCTGATAGTGCTCGTTACTATCACCCTAATAATTATAGACATTTCAAAAGAGGATATGGTAATAGAGGTTATTCCTGCCGAAGACCTCAAAACCAAACAAATAGATGTTCGCATCAATGTGGACATGATAGTAATCGTGGAAACTGGAATTCGAACCAGGATAACAATTACAATAGAGACAACAATAACTTCAGAGATAATAATAACTCTGATAACTTCAGAGGTAATAATAGTCGCAGTAGATCTCAACACAAAAAAAAGAGATATCAGCAGGCTAATTCTGTACAACAGGAAACTCAGGGAGCCTGTAATCAGGTTGTTGATAATAAAAACTTTGACGCTGTCACTGGTTCTGCTTTTGACTTTGAGAGAGCAAACAAATGCCCCCAATGCAGTACTTTATTCGAACCGAGTACCATAACTACTTTGAGTTGTGGTCACCCACTTCCCGCTCTTCCTGCTGCTGTTGCGCATGACGGGAGGGGTTCTTTAATCCTACATAAGGGTCTTGTTAATGATACTCCGGTCTCACTACTTTTCGATTCCGGATGCACCACTATTGGTGTTAGACAATCGCTTGTAGATCCATCTTGTGCTACAGGAAAGGTTATCAAATGTGTCACATTTGGCGGCACTCTAGAAAAATATCCTACTGCTGTAATTCGCATTGCCACTCCTTTCTTTACTGGAGATGTGCATGCTTGTCTCTTACCTAATCCTATTGCGGACCTTATCATTGGTCGTATTCACGGAGTTAGGGAGTGTACCCCACAGCAGATTGCTGCTTGGGAAGATAATAATATGCAAGCTACCAATGCAGTGGTTACAAGAGCACAAGCTCTACAAACACCCGGAACTTCACTGAATGGTGATAATGAAGTTGATAGCCAAGATAGTCAATTAGTCATCACTCGTGACTCTTTCATAAAATTGCAAGAAGAAGATCCTTCTCTAAAAAAATTCTTCATTCTTGCGAAGAAAGGTGATCCGAATCAGGATACAAATAGAAAATCTTGGATTGCAATGAGAAACGGCGTACTTGTACGTATGGTACAAGATTCGACTACGTCGGCACATTCGCAAATTCTTGTTCCCAAGAGCATGAGAGTGCAAATATTGCAACATGCTCATGACTCGCAATGTGCTGGACATATGGGTTTTTCCCGTATGAAGTCGAGAGTCCTTGCGGCTTTCTTTTGGCCTTTTGTCAACAAGGACATTCGTATTTACTGCCGATCATGCAAGGTATGTCAGGAGGTCAAATCTAGAGGACCACGACATGCTGCGCCTATCCAGGCTGCTGACATTCCTATTCGACCGTTTCAGAAAATGGCCATAGATATAATTGGCCCTTTTAAGGTCAAGTCGGCCAGAGGACATCAGTTTATTCTTACATGTGTTGATATGTGCACACGTTGGCCAGAGGCTATCCCTCCTAAGAGCATATCTACTACAGATATCGCAGATGCTCTTTGGCTGATATTTTCTCGCTTGGGGTTCCCCAGAGAAATATTGTCAGACCATGGCACTCAACTCATATCTGACACTATGTCACAGGTAATGTCTACCTTACATATTAAACGATCTCTCAGTAGTATCTATCATCCTATGTCTAATGGGTTAGTTGAGCGTCTGAACAGAACGCTCAAGACTTTGCTTGGTAAGATAACTGAAGATCATCCGCAAGATTGGGACAGGGTTTTACCCGCGGCTCTCTTTGCCTATAGAGAAGTCCCAAATGAACACACAGGGTTTTCTCCCTTCGAACTTGTCTTTGGCGCGCGTCCACGCGGCCCTATGTCTTTATTACACGATCTCATCACTGCCGATGATATTAGCGATGAAACTCAATCCTCATATGAGTATGTCATTGCTCTTAGACAAAAGATCATTGAGGCATGTAAGCTAGCAACTGCTTGATCAGAAATTGCTAAAGAGAAGGCAAGGCAGTTTGCTAACAAGAATAGATGTCTACGACAACTTTGTCCAGGTGACAAAGCATTCGTCCTACTCCCCAGTAGGGAAAATAGACTTCTTATTGCATGGAAAGGTCCGTATGCAATAGTCTCTCGGATTTCCGATGTTGACTATGTGGTCGATATTGATGGAAAGCATAAAACTTTCCACATAAACATGCTTTCGGAATTTCACGAACGTCCGGACTATTTGCTGCTGTGGTGAAGTGGGATGTTATAGATATTTATAAGGGACTTAGTGTACTGACTGAGATCAGCTGTGAAGGTATATATATATCTAATAAGAGTAGTATATTATATATATAACCTTACTTGCTGCCACATATCTATATATCTCAGTCAGAATTATTCTGGAATAGTGTGGTGACTACGTTTTGTGTCTAGGGTATGTGTATGGTGAAGTGTAAGTCACAACAACAGACAGATAAACAATTTAATTTAATCCACTACTCTTGACAACACTGTGACACTCACATACATATAACACTCTATGAGAATATCTTAAAGAAGTCACTAGTAACGTTTCAAATAACAATATGTATTCATTACTGGCATGAATGAATATGTGTCCTGATTCAACTACAAGGGAACCAGGAATCACAATCAATTTAAATTACAAGTTATGTACAGAATGTATTTAATATGAATATTGTAGTGACATATATTAGTACAAATGTTCTATGTGTGTCAGTTGTGTAGTAGTAAAATGAGGTAATACTGGTTTTGTTTTGTTCAAGCTCTGTTGGTATTTGTCATCATGACTTCAATAGTTTGTCTTTAGGGACCATTATTGTAGATGTTCACAGTTCCTGATTTTAAGACAAGTAAATTCCCCTCTGAATGTTAATTTTTATAAAGTTATTTCAAGATGAGGGGACATAATGTTGAGCTCAGCTGGCCAATTCGCTTATCTGGCGTGATGGCGGCAGGAAAGGACTCCTCTGCTCGAATTCTCCTCTGGGCTCAGGAGACACCTCACTGATAGCTAAAAAGACCAAGGAGTATGCTGTCCGACTCTGGATTCAGCAAATCTCTGACCAGATGCTGCTCACTACCATCAAGACCACTGTCCCTGAAATCAAGAAGGATGTACCTTCTACTTCATAACTAATTTATATTCTCTTTTACACTGATCACAATACAGCACAAACATTGCGTTCAGAGCGTTAGGCCAACAGTCAGCTTCATTTGAAATACTTTATTCCAGTATTACCCTTCTTAATGGTTACTACGCCTCTGCACTTCCAGCATTATTTCTTTCTAGTCCATCATCCAGGTGTCAGTGTACTACTTGGCCATTCCATGCCGTTTTACTTCTCTCCGACACCCTCTGTTCAGGCTGGAGCATTATAGGCTTTACCTCACGTTTGCCACTGAACTACACATATATATACAGGCATAAATCAACAATTCACATTCAATTTTTCATTAAAAGATACTGAATGGTTCAAGCTTACCACAATTTCATGGAAATAAACACAGATACGTTGATTAGCAATGAATTCTGGCACAAACTGGCACAAATTCCGTTCTGCCTATGTTCCAGGCTTTTATTTTAGCAAAAATGTGAGCTGGCTTCAACGTACTGTCGCTTTATCAAGCTTATTTGAATTAGTGGTCTCGAACTAACGCTCCCAAGTGTGTATATCAGCGAGACTGGCCAATGAGCCACGTTTCGACAAGTGTTTGAAAAAATGTTATCTTTTCCCGTCTCCCCCAACAACCAAGATAGTATTTATAGCCCGACCAATCGTGGTTAGGCTTTCATTTGTTGCGCTCCAATCAATTTGGAGTTTACATGGTAGGCTATTTATGTAACGTAAGGTTTTTTCAAACACGTTATAAAAAAAATTTTATGAGCAGAAATGATTTTATGCTGTCAGGCACCCCCAATATTTTATTTTGGGTATAATTTATTAATTCCTGGACTATTTGCGTAACGTTTTACATATTATTTGTCAGCAAACCCTAAGGAACCCAAAAATACTAATTTAAAGGAGCTACGTGGCTGCGTTCAAAATATGCAATTTCTTCTATCTCCTGTTTAGAAGATGTGCTGTCTGGGTACTGTTATGTGTTCAAACGTAAACCCATATAATGTTGTCTTTTCTAATAAGAGTCTGTTATGATTTATAAACCTAACTCTGGGAAAGGGTAGTGTATTTTATCACTGTCCGTCTGAAAAAAAAATTAGTGCATGTAGACTTACACGCGTGATGGTAGTAATTGTGTATCGCGCGAAGCGGGTTTAGTGTTGTCTCAATGCTTTTCCAAGAAATACAGCACACGTTTCATTGAAGAAGGCGGGTAATAATACAGTAAGCTTTACTATCAACGTGAAAGCGTTACAATTTGCAGACGAAGCAGAAAACAAGGGGGATTTCGAGTACATTCTTTGTGACAGCACTGTCATTTTACCATTGCTCTTCTCTTTATTAATTTTATTTGTTAGGCTTTATATTTACCTAATAATTTATATATGTGGATTAGGATATTCCATGACACCTCCCCTCTTAAAACAGACATTATATGTCAGTCCTTTATTCTATATACACATAGAGAAATTTATTATTATTTCTGGGGTTTACGGTGATTCTCATCACACGGATGGCGGCTTAAAAAATCCGCTCCCAGATTGGTTTTTCCAGATATATATTCAATGCTAAAATTATATGGAGCCAGAAGCAAAGACCATCGGAGTAACCTAGAGTTCTCATGCTTAGCCTGTGCTAAAAACGATAAAGGTTTGTGGTCAGTTTGCAACTTAAATGCCTTCCCATATAGATAAATATTGAATTTCTTTATTGCCCATATTACTGCAAGACATTCTTTTTCGCTAGTTGAGTAGTTGATTTCAGCTTTATTCAACTTTCTGCTAGCATATGCCACTGGGCTTAATTCCCCATCCAATGCATCTGATTTCTGTAGTAAAGTTGCACCTAGCCCAATATTACTTGCATCCGTCCTTACTATGAATTCTTGACTTAAGTCAGGTAATTTCAAAATGGGTTTACTTGTGAGCTTTTCCTTCAATTCTTGGTAAGTCATTTCACATTGTGGTGTCCATGTAATGCGATCTGGAAGTCCTTTACGTGTCAATTCCGTTAAAGGTGCACATATGGAATTAAAGTTTTTGATTTACTTCTGGTAGAAACCACATAATGAGACAAAGGATCTCACGTCCTTCTTGGTTTGTGGTCTCGGGGCTTTCTGTAGTTTCTCTAAATTCTTTGGGTCAGGGGTCATGTTTCCCTGATAAACTGTGTGTCCCAAAAATTCCAATTCTTTACATCCAACGCAACATTTGGTTGGTCGGGCTGTTAAATTTGCCTCCCTAAGTCGATCAAACAGCATGTTCAGAGAGTCAATGTGTTCCTCAAATGTTTCTGTTGCTATGAGGATATCATCCATAAAATTTGTTATACAGGGATTATTCAGAGGATCCAATAATTTTCTCATCATTCTAGAGAAGACACTAGGCGCATTCTTCAATCCAAATGGCAATCTATTAAACTCATAGTGTCCTTCTGAGGTACTAAAAGCTAGGTATGGTCTAACCTCAGGCTTTACTGGAATCTGATAGTATCCTTTACTCAGATCCACTTTTGAGAAATATTTAGCTTTATTTAGTCTGGCAAACAGCTGATTTGTATCCGGCAATGGATCCACCTGTCCTTCTGTAATAGCATCAGTCTCCTGTAATCTATACAGAGTCTATGTTCTCCAGAGGGCTTCCTTAAGAGTACAACACCGGAGCTATACGAAGACTCACTGTGCGAAATAATTCCTTCCTTCAATAGATAGTCTATCTCTTCCTTCAAAGCTTTTTCCTTAGCAAACGGAATCGAATATGGTTTCATACAGACAGGTGTGGAGTCTATGAGTTTCATATCATATTCCAATAGGTTTGTATGCCCTGGTCGGTCTGTTAACACCTCTGCATGATTATTTAGAACCTGTTGCACTCTCTCTTTCTGAGTTTTCGTTAAATGTGTACTGATTTTCACCTGTGCTGCTGTCTCACAGGGGTGTAATGGATATTCAAATGATGAAAGTGGTTCCTTTTTCATCTCCATGGCGATGGACAAGGTCAACAAGTGTGTCTCTTCCTGATGTTCTATTTCCAAATATTTCTTCAGGAGATTCACATGATAGATTTTTTCTTTCCCCTTCTTATCTATCTTATAATTTGTTCTAGACACCTTCTCTAGAACTGTATATGGACCCTGCCATCCAATTTGTAACTTATTCTGACTCCCGGGCAAAAGAAGCAGTACTTTCTCTCCCACAGCCAAATTTCTGTCTTTCGCCTTCCTGTTATAATAGGCAGCATGTTACTTCCTGGCTTGTTTCAAATTTTCATTGGCAAGTTTCCAGCCAGTTTTTAACCGAGTGGTCAGCTCATTCACATACTGGTATGAAGATGTAATGTTTTCCTCTGCCTTTTCATCAGTCCACGTTCTTAACAAAGCTACATATGGACCTTTAATTGTGTGGACCTATTTGTCCATGCACCGGTATGGTCTCTTCCACTCGAAGCTTTATAGTGATGATTTTTCCTCCCAGAATTATCATTCACAAAACGACCGCTACCAATTTTTCTTTTGGGGCTTTCTCCCCACTTAAAATTCTTGATGAGAGATTTCCTCTCTACATCCTCTTCCTCCAGTTTGTTTAAGTCCGATTGAGGGATTGTCGGCTTATCCTGGGGTAAGACATCTTTTTGCACTCTCCGCATAGTGGCCATTGTAAAACAGTTAAGTGAAGCTTGTCCGTGAAAAGGGGCTTCCCATTCCATTTGGTCCACTTTATCAAATCCATTTTTCTTTTTATTATCAGGCCTAATTTTGCCCCGTGGCGTGTCCACGTCCTGATCAATGTTCCCACTTGTGGGTGTTCCCTCATGTGCTATGCTACACCTTTCTACAAAATTTTCAATGTCCCATCTTGCTTTGGGCCAATAATAATTGTGAGCCACCTTTTGAATGATGGTACCTATCTTCTCATGGTCCCCATCTGGTTTCACATGTAGACTCCTTATTAATTCTGTCCTGTATCTTTTTGGAAGAACCAGCTGTCCGTGACCATTGGATCTAGCTCCAGTCTTCCTATACATCAACTTGTTTTTTCAAGTAAAACTCTCCCTTGCCTGGAGTTGTATGACAAGTTGACTATTTTCTGAAACAAGGCTTGAGTGTTTTATCCCCAGCCTGTGCCTTCCTCATCTCTTCTGGAGTGGTATCTAACATAATATCCTCCTCCTGTCTTGAGGTCGACCTGACCTGAAGGGTTGCCATATACACAGGTTTCCTTCTGCAACGGTCAGTGTCATGATTGTCCATCTGACAATTTTTACACCACCTTTTTCCTTGGTTGAAAGATTTTCTTTCATAATATATCCTTTCATCGAATAGCGGAAATTTATTTTAATTGTCATACCGTGGCCTATCAAATTGGTGCTTACCTTTATTTTGATCCTTAGGATCAAATTTATTAAAGTTCTGTGGTGCCCTAAAGTTGTCCACCTGTTTCTTTTTATTACCTGTTACCTCTGCTTGGCTGCTTGATACCTTTCAGCAACATTTAGCAACTCACCCAGCCTCTCTGCACCTTGTTCCATGAGAAACTTTCTCAGGTCTGGAGCCATGGACTCTCTTAGTTGCTCTATAAGGACCATTTCCTTAAGATCTTGGGTTTTCCCCAGAGAAGTCCATTTCTCCAAGTATGTCTCTATTCGTGCAGAGAACTGGTGATAGGTTTCACCTGACAGTAGTTTAGCATTCCTAAATTTTTTCCTATAAAATTCTGCATTCTTTTCATACCTTAACAAAAGAGCCTGCTTTAGCATGTCATAATTTTCCTGATCACCTCTGCTCATTTTTGCAAAAACTTCATAAGCTGCCCCACGAAGTCCCTGAGATAACTTTAAGCTCCACCTTTCTCTCTCTAACCCATACGTGGTAGCTAATAGTTCGTACCTATTTATATAGCTCTCAATATCATCGTCTTTCTCAACAAAAATGATCTAAATGAAAATTCATAGCTGAGATTGAGGCTCCTTGAGTAACCGTAGCATCAGAGGCAAAGGGACTGGCACCATTTTCAGGAGCATGGCCTTGAAACTCAAACTCCCTTAGTCGTAACTCATGTTCCCTTTGTAATCTTTTATCTTCTGCTTCCCTTTCTGCAGCTAATTTCCTCTCTTCCCTTTCTGCAGCTAATTTCTTCTCTTCCCTTTCTGCAGCCAATTTCTTCTCTTCCCTTTCTGCAGCCAATCGTTTGTCTTCTCTTTCTGCCTCCAATTTCTTAGCCTCTTTGTCAGCCTCAATCTGCAACCTCTTAGTCTCAGCCTCAGCTTGCAACCTCTTAGTCTCAGCCTCAGCTTCAAATTGTAACTTCTTAATTTCCCTGTCAGCCTCTAACCTTCTTTCGGCTTCAAACCTTCTTTCTTCGCGTTCAATAAATTTGTCACATTCCGTAGTAACATAGGCAACCATAACTTGCCCATCTAATCCTAACTCTTTTGCAGTCTGAACCGCAGCAGATCGAAATTTGGCCAGGTCCGCCATTGTCTATTATGTAAATTTATACAATGTCTAACCAACAATTCAATCTCTAATGGACAACACAGGCACCGTGAGCTCAACCTTATTTAATTCCACCCAAGGATACCTTTTAATTCTTATATTCCCTGAAGTGAATTACCCCCAATATTTTTAATAGTGAAAGATTCAAAATCCCAAGAGCGAGACCCCAATATATGTGGTGAAGTGGGATGTTATAAATATTTATAAGGGACTTAGTGTACTGACTGAGATCAGCTGTGAAGGTATATATATATCTAATAAGAGTAGTATATTATATATATAACCTTACTTGCTGCCACATATCTATATATCTCAGTCAGAATTATTCTGGAATAGTGTGTGACTACGTTATGTGTCTAGGGTATGTGTATGGTGAAGTGTAAGTCACAACAACAGACAGATAAACAATTTAATTTAATCCACTACTCTTAACAACACTGTGACACTCACATACATATAACACTCTACAAAGATATCTTAAAGAAGTCACTAGTAACGTTTCAAATAACAATATGTATTCATTACTGGCATGAATGAATATGTGTCCTGATTCAACTACAAGGGAACCAGGAATCACAATCAATTTAAATTACAAGTTATGTACAGAATGTATTTAATATGAATATTGTAGTGACATATATTAGTACAAATGTTCTATGTGTGTCAGTTGTGTAGTAGTAAAATGAGGTAATACTGGTTTTGTTTTGTTCAAGCTCTGTTGGTATTTGTCATCATGACTTCAATAGTTTGTCTTTAGGGACCATTATTGTAGATGTTCACAGTTCCTGATTTTAAGACAAGTAAATTCCCCTCTGAATGTTAATTTTTATAAAGTTATTTCAAGATGAGGGGACATAATGTTGAGCTCAGCTGGCCAATTCGCTTATCTGGCGTGATGGCGGCAGGAAAGGACTCCTCTTCTCGAATTCTCCTCTGGGCTCAGGAGACACCTCACTGATAGCTAAAAAGACCAAGGAGTATGCTGTCCGACTCTGGATTCAGCAAATCTCTGACCAGATGCTGCTCACTACCATCAAGACCACTGTCCCTGAAATCAAGAAGGATGTACCTTCTACTTCATAACTAATTTATATTCTCTTTTACACTGATCACAATACAGCACAAACATTGCGTTCAGAGCGTTAGGCCAACAGTCAGCTTCATTTGAAATACTTTATTCCAGTATTACCCTTCTTAATGGTTACTACGCCTCTGCACTTCCAGCATTATTTCTTTCTAGGCCATCATCCAGGTGTCAGTGTACTACTTGGCCATTCCATGCCGTTTTACTTCTCTCCGACACCCTCTGTTCAGGCTGGAGCATTATAGGCTTTACCTCACGTTTGCCACTGAACTACACATATATATACAGGCATAAATCAACAATTCACATTCAATTTTTTTCATTAAAAGATACTGAATGGTTCAAGCTTACCACAATTTCATGGAAATAAACACAGATACGTTGATTAGCAATGAATTCTGGCACAAACTGGCACAAATTCCGTTCTGCCTATGTTCCAGGCTTTTATTTTAGCAAAAATGTGAGCTGGCTTCAACGTACTGTCGCTTTATCAAGCTTATTTGAATTAGTGGTCTCGAACTAACGCTCCCAAGTGTGTATATCAGCGAGACTGGCCAATGAGCCACGTTTCGACAAGTGTTTGAAAAAATGTTATCTTTTCCCGTCTCCCCCAACAACCAAGATAGTATTTATAGCCCGACCAATCGTGGTTAGGCTTTTCATTTTGTTGCGCTCCAATCAATTTGGAGTTTACATGGTAGGCTATTTATGTAACGTAAGGTTTTTTCAAACACGTTATAAAAAAAATTTTATGAGCGAAATGATTTTATGCTGTCAGGCACCCCCAATATTTTATTTTGGGTATAATTTATTAATTCCTGGACTATTGCGTAACGTTTTACATATTATTTGTCAGCAAACCCTAAGGAACCCAAAAATACTAATTTAAAGGAGCTACGTGGCTGCGTTCAAAATATGCAATTTCTTCTATCTCCTGTTTAGAAGATGTGCTGTCTGGGTACTGTTATGTGTTCAAACGTAAACCCATATAATGTTGTCTTTTCTAATAAGAGTCTGTTATGATTTATAAACCTAACTCTGGGAAAGGGTAGTGTATTTTATCACTGTCCGTCTGAAAAAAAATTAGTGCATGTAGACTTACACGCGTGATGGTAGTAATTGTGTATCGCGCGAAGCGGGTTTAGTGTTCGGCTTTCTGCCTCTCCCTTCTCTTTTTATCCCTTTAGTCCATCTGTTCGTTCGTTTTGGTAACGCAGTATAATTAATGTTAGGGTTAATTTAGGTCATTACGCAGTACGTCTCAATGCTTTTCCAAGAAATACAGCACACGTTTCATTGAAGAAGGCGGGTAATAATACAGTAAGCTTTACTATCAACGTGAAAGCGTTACAATTTGCAGACGAAGCAGAAAACAAGGGGGATTTCGAGTACATTCTTTGTGACAGCACTGTCATTTTCCCATTGCTCTTCTCTTTATTAATTTTATTTGTTAGGCTTTATATTTACCTAATAATTTATATATGTGGATTAGGATATTCCATGACAGCTGCCTATTTTCCAGGCAACGGATGATTCTCCTACACCTCATGGTCATTACTCATCTCTGTCGGTCATACAGGATGAGGAATCTACCTTCTCGGATGTCAGTCTTCCTCTTCCAATGGTTCCACTACATTCCACGGAATCTTGGAAAAACGTTTCTGTTTCTCCTAATCTTTCTGGTGAGGAACATCGACAAGTGTTGTCGATGTTACAAACATTTCAGGATGTTCTCACTGACATCCCTGGACACACAAATGTCATAGAACATGACATAATTCTCACCGACAGCAATCCTATTAGGGTTAGGCCTTATCCTATCCCTATACACTTTCAGTCGCAAGTGGAAAAGGAATTGGATGAAATGATTCAATTAAATATAATTGAACCATCGACTTCACCATATTCTTCTTCCATGGTTATTGTACGGAAGAAAGATAAGAACATACGAATTTGCGTTGATTATCGCAAATTGAATCAAGTCACAAAGTTCGATGCTGAACCGATGCCTTTACTAGAAGATCTACTTATTAGACTTTCTAATTCTAGATTCTTCACTAAACTTGACTTGTCTAAAGGTTATTGGCAAGTGCCTTTAGCAGAGCATGCCAAACCTCTTACTGCTTTTTCTACACCTAGGGGTCTATTTCAATGGAATGTTATGCCTTTCGGTCTTATGAACGCCCCTGCTACTTTCGTTCGCATGATGCGTCGAATTCTTTCACATCGTTCAGATGTCATCGCATACTTAGATGATATCTGTCTCTTCAGTGATACCTGGGAAGATCACTATTTAGGTTTATATGACTTACTGTCCACTCTACGTGAGAATAGTTTGACAGCAAAACCTTCTAAAGCTTTTGTTGGTTTAGGTGAAATCTCTTTCCTGGGTCATCGTGTTGGTCATGGTCTCTTGAAGACAGAAGACCACAATACTTCCAAAATACTGAACATCTCTGTTCCTAAAACGAAGAAACAAGTTAGGAGTCTCTTAGGTTTAATTCAATTTTATGGGAGATTTATTCCAAATTTATCTTCGATCATGGCACCGCTCTCAACATTGTTGAAGAAAGGTTCGCCTAATCTGGTCCGTTGGTCTGAAGAATGCCAATCTTCACTAGACCAAATCAAGAATATATTTTCTTCTCCTCCCATCCTAAGATTACCTACTCTTGATAGGACTTTTGTTCTTCGGAGTGATGCTTCATCCACTGGGATTGGAGCAGCACTTATGCAAGAATATGCAAATACTCTGCATCCTGTTATGTACATTTCTAGAAAACTAAATGCGGCGGAGAGGACCTACTCGGTTTTAGACCGTGAGTTGTTAGCGATGGTTTGGTCAATTCTCAAACTACAAAGATTCCTCCTGGGCGCACATTTCATTCTAGAGACTGATCAAAAAGCTCTTACAGCTATTCAGACTAAGAATTTGAAGAGTTCGAGATCCACTCGATATGCTATAGCTCTTCAACCTTTTCACTTCACGGTACGAGCTATCCGTGGTGCGGATAATGTGATGGCTGACATTTTGTCTAGATGCCCACATGATTCCAACTAATACTTCTGTCCTATATTTCTATATATATTACAGAGTCATAACACACCTATATTACTGCAATAGATTAGCACATCTGTACTCACTTTATATGTACACATACTATCGTGCTTTGTTATCATCTTCTTCTGTTTCATTTTTTAAGATGATAGAGGAAGACTGAGTAGTTAATATAAGGGCCATAAGTTTACTAAACAGCCACAATTATTAATAATGTGTTGTACCTTATGAAGCATATTAGTTATTAATTAGCATTATATTGCTTGTACTTTCTCAGAATGTCATTGATGAGCTGAGGACTTACCTTACTATTATCAAGCATGACGAGTTCTACATTGTGTACTTACCCTCGGAACGTCAGAGGATGTGTCCTGGATCGTCTTGTACTTTAATGTTACTATGTACTAATGTCTTTACATGTCAAATAATGTACTATTTAAATTTTCCTATCAGATTTGTACATCCATTTTTAAAGACAATATTAGATTATGCTATTTAATGATGTCTATGGTAACTTGCATACGTATATTGTGTTTACATGCTAGCGTGATGTGTGTTGGTGACACCTCCCCGATATGAATATTTTTGAGACATATTTATTTTTCTGTTGAGGTATATTCTCACCAGACATTCTATATTTAGCCTCATGTTAGGCAATTTAATTAATTATCCGCGCATAATTCGTGCGTTTTGAGCCGCTTATCGCATGCTCTTGGATATTAAAAAAAAAAAAAAAAAAAAAATATGTTCCACATTTTTTTTTTATCGGGAGGTGGTGGTGATATGTTGCGTGTGAAATTCTCGCAACATCGTTTTGGTGTACAAGATATTTATTTTGTAATGCAAGGGGAACAATTGCTTGAAATTTATAGTCACTTTTCATTGTAAGCAGTTGTCTCCTCGCGTTGGTATCGATAGCAGTTAAGTTTGTTACGCGTTCTTGAATCGAGTCCATGTATGGCCGCTTTTTAAAAAACGGTTCGCAACCTGTTGGGTTATCCTTATAAGGTAATCATTCTTAAGCTGGTTCTTGGTAAAGGTCCTTGTGTCTTAAGTTTTCTGAGCGGTGGTCGATTCGCGCTGGACTGCGCATGCCCAAATCTTGGGTCTTTGTCGAACGGGTTTCCGCCCACCAGTCAGTGAGCGAAGATTTCGATAGCGAAGGGACGTCTCTGTGGAGCGTCTCTGCTAATTTATTCTGTCAGGAATGTGAGTCCTCTTATGGATATTTCGTTTATTCGAGATGATACCTCTAGTGTATTTCCACACGCCGGAAAAGCGTATTATTTCTGTGGTTATTTCCTGAAGGCAAGGTAAATTACATTTACATTAACTTTATCGATTTTTGTCCGTGAGTGACATTTGATTCGTAGCCTGTCTTTGAAAGTCGTCATCACGAGATGTTTTCTCAGCTCACATATTGCTACATTGAACCGCATCGGGTTGATGCATGTCCCAAGGACCATTACTTGCTACTTCGCTACATGAACTAGGTTTGAAACCTTTTGTTATCTAGAGGATTTTTTTTGAGGACATTATTTATACTTTAGAAGACGTGTCTGTCTTGCTGAAGTCAGATTAAGGAGAGTGAACTGATCTCATACATCTGGTTATCTCCTGGCTAAGATAGAAAGGGATGGAGAATTTTCCCGACTACATTACAGCCTTATAATGTATTGACATGCCTGTGAATCACCTTTATTATGATGCTGTCTACCGTCCATTGCTATACTGACATTGTTGCTGTGATAATGACTGTCTGATGTACCTACATATTCGCGTATACATTTTGTCACTGTGGCGTCCACAATAAATGATACAGAAAAACGTCACTAGCTGTTACAAGCATCATTGACTTTATACGTCGTGAGTTAACTGACGTCCTTGTGTGGATTGCCCTGTTTTTGTATGATCATTGTTTGACTGTACATCATCTACACACTACACAAAACCAGACATGCGGATACCATCCATCATCATATGGCATCACGCATCAGCATGTAAAAGCTAAATCCGTTGAAACAAATGCGGGCGGAAATACTGTCAGAGGAATATCATTGTAGAATGATGTGAGAGGGAATACTTAAGATTATTTGCAAGATTCTGTCATTGCTTTCTCCTCCGTTAGAATAAAGTTATATGACATTTTAAAAGTCTTTAAGCCTTCTGTGGGCATTCACAAAGAAGTAGGTCCAGTTATTCAATATGGTGAGCCGGAATGTATTCGCACGTGTTTGGAAATAATTACAAATATGCAGGTTTGTGCGCAGGGTTGGGTGTCAGAGTTAAACGCATTGAAAATTTGACACAAGAAAAACGGAAGAAAATATTATACAACGCCATCCATGAATGACTTGACATACTCATTCGTTAATTTCCTTGTCACTCCTCACGGAGAAGGGAAGTACAACTACTACTGCCCTTCTTTTCAAGAAACCTGCATCAAAATACAGGCTCCTGTAGGAGTGGTGCCTGTAGCAAGTTGTTTTACAGGATGAGATTTACAGCCACATGTACTTCTTCTTCTTCTTCTTGGGTCTATGGCCGCTGACTGTCAAAGCAGCCAGTGGCCATCACGCCTGGTTGCGTCTTGTAAGGCAGCAACAAACTGCTTCCACTTTACTCGGTCGACGGACATCGTTCGTGCAGTGCCCCAGCTCTGGTTTATGCTTTGCAACTCGCCCTCCACAGTTCTCCGCCCCGTTGTTTTGTGATTGGTCTATCTTTCGCTTCCCTTCTGAGTCCATAGCATAGCTGTTCTTGTGATAGCATCTGGGTCTCTTCTGAACACGTGGCCTACAACTCCAGCGTGTGCCAGCTATGATGTTTGTCCACGTCTTCTTGGTTGCTCCGCCGAGTCAGCAATTCTTCGTTGGTGATGGTATTCGGCAACATGGACAATCTTTTATTAATCGCCGTTTACGAATTTTTCTGAAGGTACAGTAGGCCTATTCATTATTTGTCTCGTCACAGACCTCCCCGGGAACAACACGGTGGAGTATATTGACATTTATGTCATGGGTGTTCCGGGCTTTTCATTTCATGCAGTTCTTTGGAAAATTTTAGAAAAGTTGGATGTAGGTTGAACGACACATGATACATTATCCCCACTACTATTTTCACTTTACACAAGTCTGCTATATCATTACTGTCATTGACAGAGTCAGGCTTGATCTAAAGGTAGTTTTTAAGCACAGCAGTAGTTGTTCCACCGTAACATTGAATCATAGCATGAACTTGTGCAGTTTCTCGTCAATAGCAATCTACGACTGCGGCTGCTTAATTTCTTATCTCGGACCGAAGACGCATCAAAAGTGAGGAATGCAGTAAGCGACCCATAGCTTGACTGCTTGCGTCAGGGTCAGCAAACCAGAGCTGACCAAGACCCTACTCCACCTCCAAGTGGTGGTCCTGGAAACAGGCTGCATCACTGCAGTCTGGCTGAGAGAGTAGGGATCGAAGAGGGAAGGCTCACCCGGACCCAAAAATGCCATGCCGAAAACGGATGTGTCGGGTAGAAAGGCGCAGATATTGCAGCTTTGCTGTAAACGGCGACACAACGTAACAAACGTTCTTTTCAGGACGAACGCAGAAGAAGAAGAAGAAGTTTCATCTAAATCTTGTGCTACTCGTTTTTAAATTTGGCCATCTATAGCGAATGGTTTTTATGAGTGTAATGCCAGTAGTAGTTACTGAAAGAACAGAAATAGAATTCTGTCTGAAAAGAGTGTAGTCCCGTGTTAGAGAAGAGCACTGGTATCACAGGATAGTCACGGCTGTGAAGGTCTCCACTTTAGATAGTGATAAGATATTAGTTAGAGCCTAAGGTGCCACCTTGACTATGTAACTACCTATGATATTCAAACAATTCAATAAAACTCAAAATTTCAACGATATAAATTTAAAAAGTCAGAAGATTACAATTACTGAATCATTTATTATTTACATATATCTTTTGTTCTTCGTGTGAAATTATGAATGGCGAAATGATGCGAGACTGAAATACAATTTCATTGGGTTCAGTCCTCTTGTCTTATCCTGATACAATTCTATTAAAATAAAGCTGAAATAAAACACATTAATTAATCATAAATTTACATTGCTCCAATACAATAGCTTTTAAATTTATTCTCCAATCGACAATCCTGATAATCGTTGGTAGTCATCAAATTCCTTTACACATTCACAAATACCCTCTTAGGATAGATGTAAAGTCCAGAATAGACTCGATTTGGTGAGATAGCGCTACACGGCAAACAGATGTTAAAGGTTTCAGCCTTAACGAGCGTCTCTCTCCTTCTGTCTTTCTGACTTATGCCGTGTTTGTAATTTGAATAGTCCGCTGCTTAGCCTTTATATACAGGGGTGACGAGCGTGTCGGAGAGCATTATGTCACAGCTTAGTTTCAGACCGTGTTTTGTGGCAGTTCTTAGCGAGTTTGTGTTAGCTGGGTCCAGACATCTTCTTCGTGCTTCTCAACCCTGTTCTCCACGACTTTTATCTATATATCCTTTCACTTTACAGAACTTCTGCCTTCTTTCTATGTAAAGTTTTCCATAATTGGTTTGGATTTCGATTTTTAGTAATTTTTGAAAGACGATCGAAGCAGCAATTTTTAATCATGCTGTCACCTTTACCTACTATTTTCTCTAAGAGTAAAGCTCACAGCAACCATTCCAGTGAACTGAATAAAGCCTGTCTTATCCTCCAACAAACGAAATCAATGTCAATACATTCTGTCACTGCATTCACTTGCACTATACACGAATATATTTTGTTACAAAAACACTTTCATTCCCCTTGTAGAATGCCATTATAAATTCGTTCGTCAGCAGTGCTTTGCTACTTTTGATTGACTGCCTTTCCTTTTTTTCTATCATAACAAGGCATCGTGTGTGCAAACCCACGACACCATCATTCCGTACAAAATTGGCTTCTATGAAGCATACGTCTCCAATTGCGCTGACAGTAAAATAATACACCATCATTCCGTATAAAATTGGCTTCTATGAAGTATACGTCTCCAACTGCGCTGACAGTAAAATAATAATTTCTATTTCAGTTACTCTTTTGCGGTGTGCTTTTGGGTTATAGTTAAATAATATTTTTTTTTACCAAACTTATGAAAGGCAATAAGAGCCGCGGTAGTGCAGTGATTAGTGCACCGGCTTCTGAGCTCAGTGGTCCATGGTTCGATACCAGCTGAGGTGGGATTTTTTTAGGCCGCAAACGGCTCTGGGGTCGACCCATCCTCATGAATAGGGTACCAGAGCAAGCCTGGGAAGGTTAAAGAGCGGCCGGCGTGATGCTGATTACATTACCTCTAGTGTGCGGATGGTCAAGAAAATATGGGCCTAAGACCGTATTCCTAATATGCCTCAATGGGCGTGTAACGGGAACCTTTACCTTTTATGAAAGGTACAGATATTCTCGAAGCAGATACTGATTCAAGTGAGTGAATTGTTAAAAGATTTCACTAAACTAAGTCTAGCTTTGTGAGTTGGGGTGACCACTTCCCTTCCTCGCTGCCTTTGCCTTCCCTAACTGTGACATTATTTGGGCCGATCTCTGCTTCACTACGGCAATAATCAGTGACATTTGTTGTACTGAATAATTACATGCTTTTCAATGTTCGCCATCTCTTTCTTTCTCTGCTATGTAGCAGATATTCTGTCTTTTCAAACATTCTTACACTCCTTTCTGTGATAATTCGTCTTGTCTCTTTACCTGACCATCCCTGCTGAGAGAGTAGACAGGTGATGCAATATTGACCGACAGTCATGTTGGTAAAATTCTCGTGTACCAAACCTTGGCCGCGCCGGATTAGCACGACGTACTCCCAGCCAGTTTATTTGGCGCTGATATGGCGATTGGGATTCTCTAATTACTGGCGTGAAGACGCACAGCCCAGATGGTTGCACGAGGGTCGGTGTTTGCACAAGGACCGGGAGATAAATTATCCGTCTGCGGACATATTACAGACATGCAACTAGAAGACGGAATGAAGTAATAGCACCCGGATAGCAGTATTACGAAGATATTACTTGAGATAAAAGTAAGATGGTGTATTAGTTGGTATTGCGGAGAATGCAATCGGATGTTTTATTGCCATATATTGGAGATGTGACCTTTTGCACCACGCACAGAATTTCAGAAGGAAATATTTGGAAATTACCCCACAAGACACGCATGTTTGAAACGATTGGAGCTCTGCTTAGCATAGTAACAAACAAATGCGGGGGAAGACTTGTAATATAAGCTGACATTTTCGCAAGCCTAGTTCACTGTGATAATTGCTTGCCAAGACGACCATCAGACTGCCAGAGTTAGAATCAGATGTCATGTATATATGAGACTGGACTTTGTGGAACATCTTGAAGGACTTAAAGAGCCCAGGAAAACCATTTTTTAAATAAGGAAAACCGGGATCTGAGGAAACTGAAAACACGGAGTCATAGTGGGAATTCATTGTTAACATAACAACACACCAGAAATGTTTAAAAAGACATCTGTTCATGCCTTAACTTTATTCCTCTGAGCAAACAGTCTGTGAGCCAAGATTGGCTTGGTGGTACCAGCTGAGAGTACTAATCTCTGGAACAAAGTGATGGTAGAGCTGGACTGACTTCGAGCTAGACACCATCATCAGAGGGTCTTAGAGACGCGGGACCAGCTTTGCAGTTACTCCCTGACCTTCCTTGGAACGTGCTGCGCCTTTAATAATTACCATAGACGCGAGAATTCCAGTGACCTATCTGCACAGAACCCAAATACCCAGTGGGAGAAGAAACTAACATTTGCAGCTAAGTCCAACCTTAAAGCTGCCAAGTGACTTCTTTCATAAAACACTATACCAAACACACGATGATGAGTATTTTCTGTTTAAGATTATTAAATTTTTTTAAACTGTTAAAACTTAGTTGATTATTAAATTTTTTATTTGTAAATATACGAATTTAACGTCGATTTAAGCATTTTGAATGTACTGCATGTAGAGGTCATGACGCTCAATGTGAGCAACCCTGAGCCCATATCAGTAAGGAATCAGCAACTGGAACAGACAGATGCCTTCACATACCTAGGATCCATAGTAACACCAGACGGCGGAGCAAGCAAAGACATCAACAACAGAATGAACAAAGCAAGAACAGCCTTTTTTAGTCTGAACAACATCTGGAAGTCCTCTCAGTACAGCACAAGCACAAAATTAGGATTATATCAGAGCTGTGTGCTTTCTGTGCTTCTCTATGGCGCGGAGAGCTGGAGAGTTACAGAGAAGGAAATGTCGAAATTGTCCTCTTTTCACACAACATGCCTAAGAAATATTCTCCGAATCTTTTGGCCGAATACCATCACCAACCAAGATCTGCTTACTCGGAGCAAGCAAGAGGACATGCACACCATCATAGCTGGCAGACGCTGGAGCTGGGTTGGCCATGTCCTCAGAAGAGACCCCGATGCCATCACAAGAACAGTTATGCTATGGACCCCTGAAACAAAACGAAAGAGAGGCCATCCAAAAACAACTTGGCGGAGGACTGTGGAGGCTGAGATGCAAAGAATGAACCAGAGTTGGGGCACTGTACGAAGGATGGCCGCCGACCGAGCAAAGTGGAATCAATTTGTTGTTGACCTACAAGACGCCACCAGGCGTAATGGCCACTGACTGCTTTGACGGTCGGCGGCTAAGCATCAAAGAAGAAAGAGGAAGCATGTTTGTCTCAGTCAATTTACTAAATACACTCTAAACAGAGCTATACTATAATAAGAAAAATTCCACTGAGTAAATCAGGGTGGGGGCTTGAACGAGCTAAAATTTATAATTGCTTAATTGTTCATAAATGGCGGTGGATCAGATATAAGTTAACAATTGCTCTGCCCAACGCAGCATTGTTCTTGACTTCTGAAATATCTTATGAAAACTCCCTTGAGATAGTGTCGTGAGAAATTCTAATCCACATATATAAATTAAAAAGTAAATGTAAAGCCTAACAAATAACTTCAATAAAAGGAAAGATGAATGGTAAAGAACAGTGCTGTCACAATGACTGTACTCGAAATCCCCCTTGATTTCTACTTCGTCTGCAAATTGTAACGTTTCACGTTGATAGTAAAAGCCTACTGCTTCAATACCCGCTTTCTACGATAAAACGTGTACTGCCTTTCTAAGAAAAACCTTGAGATACGCAAGCTGACGTATATTTAATATTCCATTCATGTCATTTTATACACTAAGTTACCATAAACGAAAGACAGATGGACTAAGGATAGAAAGAAAGGGAGGGGCTGAAAGCCGGAACGCAGGCAATACTACCACAGTCTCGCGATACACAATTAATGCCACCCCTAACACGCGTGTAAGGCCACAAGCACTAACTTTTTTTCAAATCGACAGTGATAAAAAACACTACCCATACGAGAGTTAGGTTTTAAAAACTTACAAAACGCTTATTAGGAAACATGACATTCTACTGTTTTATGTCTGAAATCCTGACATTAGTATGACAGTACAGCAGACACCATAAAGTTTGGAAGTGAGGAGGTGGCAACAGCACGACTATCCTAGAAGAAATTGCATATTTTGAACGCAGCCACTTAGCTCCTTTAAATGTGTATATTTGGGTTCCTTAGGACTTGCTGACAAATAATATGTTAAGTGTTACGCAAATAGTCTAGGAATTAACAAATTATAGCCAAAAGAAATAGTGAGGGTGTCAGACAACCCCAAAATCAGAATCGCTCAGTGGCAGATTTTAAAACCACCATTGTACGGGAAATAGGTCCCCATGTTAAATCCTATTTGATTGGATAGAAGTAAATGTAAGGCTAAACACGATTAGTCGGGCTATAAATACTATCTTTTGTTGTTAGGGGAGACGGAAGGAAGGGTACTTTTTTTTTTTGAAAAGCTGTGTAAACATGGCACGATTGGTTAGACCCGCCAATATAGTCAATCAGAGGCGTTAGGTCAGCACCACATTTTCAAATAAACTTACTAAAGAACCAGTGCGTTGAGCGCCATTGCATATTTTTCTAAATAAAAGCCTGGGACATCGGCAGATCGAAATTGTGCTATATTCATTGCCAGTCAACGTAACTGTGTATTATTCCATGAATTGTGGTAAGCTTGAAATATTTGATATCTTTTTAATGAAAATTGAATGTAAATTGATAATTTATGTCTGTATATATGTGTGGTTCAGTAGCGAACATGAGGTAAAGCCTATATAGTGCTCTAACCTGAACAGAAGGTGTCGGAGGAAAGTAAAACTACATGGAATTGCCAAACAGTACACTGACACCTATCTTATTGACTAGAAAGAAATAATGCTGGAATTGCAGAGGCGTAGTAACCATTAGGGAGGAGTATACTGGTGAAAATTGTTTCAGATGAAGATAGCAGTTGGCCTACCGCTCTGAACTCAGTGTTTGTTATGTATTGTGTTCAGTCTGGAAATTTATTATAAATTAGTTCTGAAATAGGAGGTACAACATTCTTGTTTCAGGGACCGTGGTCCTAAAGTTATTGAGCAGCACCTGGTCTGAGCTTTGCTGAATCTAGAGGCTGACAACATACTCCTGGGTCCAGATAGTGACCAGTGAGGTGTCTCCAGAACACAGGGAGGCTATCGAGCAGAGGAGTCTTTTCCTGCTGCCATCACGAAAGATAAGCGTCTGTGGCCAGAGGAGCTCAACATTATGCCCCCCCTCAAAATCTGACTTTATAATAAAACAGAGGGAAAATACAGTGTTTAAATTGATAGGAACTGTGAACTTTTCCCCATACTATTTCCAAGATAAACAAACACTTGAAGTCATGATGACAAATAACAACATAGCTTGAAAAAACAAAACCAGTATTACCTCATATTACTACTACACAACTGACACACATAGGATAATATTAATAAAATATGTCACTACAAGGTTCATATTGATAAATTCTGTACATATAAATTGTGATTACATTTGAATGTGATTCCTGGTTCACTTTGTAGTTGAATCAGGATATATAATAGTGAAAGTAATTAATACATAAATATTTGAAACTTTACCAGTGACTCATTTAAGATAGTCTTATAGAGTGTTAAATGTGTGTGAGTGTCACAGTGTTGTCAAGTGTGGTGGAATAAATTAAATTGTTTATCTGTCTGTTGTTGTTGTGACTTACACTTCATCATTTACATAACCCTAGACATTTAACGTAGTCATCACAATATTCCAGAATAATTCTGACTGAGTTATAAATGTGGTAGCAAGTAAGGTTATCTGTAAAACACTACACCTATTAGATACAGATACCTTCACAGCTGATCTCAGTCAGTACACTAAGTCCCCTATAAATATTTATAACATCCCACTTTACCACATATATTGGAGTCTCGCTCCAGGGATATTGAACTTTCTCCTGTTATAGATATTGGGAATAATAAGAATTAAAAGGTATCCTTGGGTGGAATTAAATAACGTTGAGCTCTCAGTGCCTGTGGTGTCTTTGGATAAGTAATATTAGATTGTATTGTTTAGTTAGACATTACATACATTTACCTGCTAGAAAATGGCGGACCTGGCCAAATTTCGATCTGCTGCTGTACAGACTGCGAAAGAGTTAGGAATGGACGGGCAAATTATGATTGCTTATGTCACTGCTGAATGTGACAAATATATTGAACGGGAAGAAAGAAGATTAGAAAAAGAGGCCGAAAGAAAATTAGAATCTGAAAGGTTGGCCGAAGATAAGAGGTTAGAGGCTGAAAAGGAAATTAAGAAGTTACAATCTGAGGCTGAGGCTAAGAAATTGGAAGCAGAAGAAAGAAGATTGACTGCAGAAAGAGAAGACAAGCGATTAGCTGCAGAGAGGGAAGCAGAAAAGGAGGAGAAGAGATTACGAAGGGAACACGAGTTACGACTAAGGGAGTTTGAGTTTCAAGGCCATGCTCCTGAAAATGGTGCCAGTCCCTTTACCTCTGATGCCACTGCTAGCCAGGGAGCCTCAACCTCAGCTATGAATTTTCATTTAGATCATTTTGTTGAGAAAGACGATTATATTGAGAGCTATCTAAATAGATATGAACTATTAGCTACCACATATGGGTTAGAGAGAGAGAGAGGTGGAGCTTAAAGTTATCTCAAGGGCTTCGTGGGGCAGCTTATGAAGTTTTTGCCAAAATGAACAGAAGTGATCAGGAAAATTATGACATGCTAAAGCAGGCTCTTTTGTTAAGATATGAAAAGAACGCAGAATTTTATAGGAAAAAATTTAGGAATGCTAAACTACTGTCAGGGGAAACCTATCACCAGTTCTCTGCACGGTTAGAGACATACTTGGAGAAATGGACTTCTCTGGGGAAAACCCAAGATCTTAAGGAAATGGTCCTTATAGAACAACTAAGAGAGTCCATGGCTCCAGACCTGAGAAAGTTTCTCATGGAACAAGGTGCAGAGAGGCTGGGTGAGTTGCTAAATGTTGCTGAAAGGTATCAAGCAGCTCAGGCAGAGGTATCAGGTAATAAAAAGAAACAGCTGGAAAATTTTAGGGCACCACAGAACTTTAATAAATTTGATCCTAGAGATCAAAACAAAGGTAAGCACCAATTTGATAGGCCACGGTATGACAATAAAAATAAAACCCCACAATTCGATGAAAGGAAATATGATGAAAGAAAATCTTTCAACCAAGGGAAAAGGTGGTGTAAAAATTGTAAGATGAACAATTATGACACTGACCATTGTAGAAGGAAACCTGTGTATATGGCCACCCTTCAGGTCAGGTCGACCTCAAGACAGGAGGAGGATATTCTGATAGATACCACTCCAGAAGAGATGAGGAAGGCACAGGCTGGGGATAAGACCCTCAAGCCTTGTTTCAGGAAATTGTCAACTTGTCATACAACTCCAGGCAAGGGAGATTTTTACATGAAAAACAAGTTGATGTATAGGAAGGCCGGAACTAGATCCCATGGTCACGGACAGTTGGTTCTTCCAAAGAGATATAGGGCAGACTTAATAAGGAGCCTACATGTGAAAAAAGATGGGGACCATGAGAAAATTGGTACCATCATCCAAAAGGTGGCTCACAATTATTATTGGCCCAAGGCAAGATGGGACATTGAGAATTTTGTAGAAAGGTGTAGCATAGCACATGAGGGAACACCCACAAGTGGGAACACTGATCAGGACCTGGACACGCCAAGGGGCAAAATTAGGCATGACAATAGAAAGAAAAATAAATTAAATAAAGTGGACCAAATGGAATGGGAAGCCCCTTTTCACGGACAAGCTTCAATTAACTGTTTTACAATGGCCACTATGCGGAGAGTGCAAAAAGATGTCTTACCCCAGGATAAGCCGAAAATCCCTCAATCGGACTTAAACAAACTAGAGGAAGAGGATATAGAGAGGAAATCTCTCATCAAGAATTCTAAGTGGGGAGACAGCCCCAAGAAAAGAATTGGTAGCGGTCGTTTTGTGACTGATAATTCTGGGAAGAAAAATCATCACTATAGCGCTTCCAGTGGAAGAGACCATACCGGTGCATGGACAAATAGGTCCACAAAATTAAAGGTCCATATGAAGCGCTGTTAAGAACGTGGACTGATGAAAAAGCAGAGGAAAATATTACATCCTCATACCAATATGTGAATGAGCTGACCACTCGTTTAAAAACTGGCTGGAAACTTGCCAATGAAAATTTGAGACAAGCCAGGAAGAAACATGCTGCCTATTATAACAGGAAAGCTAAAGACAGAGATTTGGCTGTGGGAGAGAAGGTACTGGTTCTTCTACCCGGTAGCCAGAATAAGTTACAAATTGGATGGCAAGGTCCATATACAGTTCTAGAGAAGGTGTCTAGAACCAATTATAAGATAGATAAGAAGGGGAAAGAAAAAATCTATCATGTGAATCTCCTGAAGAAATATTTGGAAAGAGAAAATCAGGAAGAGACACATTTGTTGACCTTGTCCATTGCCATGGAGATGAAAAAGGAACCACTTTCATCATTTGAATATCCATTACACCCATGTGAGACAGCGACACAGGTGAACATCAGTACACATTTAACGAAAACTCAGAAAGAGAGAGTGCAACAGGTTCTAGATAATCATGCAGAGGTGTTAACAGACCGACCTGGGCATACAAACTTATTGGAATATGATATGAAACTGATAGACCCCACACCTGTCTGTATGAAACCCTATTCGATTCCTTTTGCTAAGGAGAAAGCTTTGAAGGAAGAGATAGACTATTTGTTGAAGGAAGGAATTATTTCGCACAGTGAATCTTCATATAGTTCCAGTGTTGTACTCTTAAGAAAACCCTCTGGAGAACATAGACTCTGTATAGATTACAGGAGACTGAATGCTATTACAGAAGGACAGGTGGATCCATTGCCGGATACAAATCAGTTGTTTGCCAGGCTAAATAAAGCTAAATATTTCTCAAAAGTGGATCTGAGTAAAGGATACTATCAGATTCCAGTAAAGCCTGAGGTTAGACCATACCTAGCTTTTAGTACCTCAGAAGGACACTATGAGTTTAATAGATTGCCATTTGGATTGAAGAATGCGCCTAGTGTCTTCTCTAGAATGATGAGAAAATTATTGGACCCTCTGAATAATCCATGTATCACAAATTTCATGGATGATATCCTTATAGCAACAGAAACATTTGAGGAACACATTGACTCTCTGAACATGCTGTTTAATCGACTTAGGGAAGCGAATTTGACAGCCCGACCAACCAAATGTTGCGTTGGATGTAAAGAATTGGAATTCTTGGGACACACAGTTTATCAGGGAAACATGACCCCTGACCCAAAGAATTTAGAGAAACTAAAGAAAGCCCCGAGACCACAAACCAAGAAAGACGTGAGATCCTTTGTCTCATTAAGTGGTTTCTACCAAAAGTATATCAAAAACTTTAATTCCATATGTGCACCGTTAACTGATTTGACACGTAAAGGACATCCAGATCGAATTACATGGACACCACAATGTGAAATGGCTTACCAAGAATTGAAGGAAAAGCTCACAAGTAAACCTATTTTGAAATTACCTGACTTAAGTCAAGAATTCATAGTAAGGACGGATGCCAGTAATATTGGGTTAGGTGCGACTCTGCTACAGAGATCAGATGCATTGGATGGGGAATTAAACACAGTGGCATATGCTAGCAGAAAGTTGAATAAAGCTGAAACCAACTACTCAACTAGCGAAAAAGAATGTCTTGCAGTAATATGGGCGATAAAGAAATTCAATATTTATCTGTATGGGAAGGCATTTAAGTTGCAAACGGATCACAAACCCTTGTCGTTTCTAGCGCAGGCTAGACATGAAAACTCTAGATTACTCCGTTGGTCATTACTGATGCAGCCATTTGAGTTTAGCATAGAGTATATAAGTGGAAAAACAAATCTGGGAGCGGATTTTTTAAGCCGCCATCCGTGTGATGAGAATCACCCTAAACCCCAGGAATAATAATAAATTTCTCTATGTGTATATAGAATTATAGACTGACATATAACGTCTGTTTTAAGTGGGGAGGATTTGTCGTGAGAATTTCTAATCCACATATATAAATTAAAAACTAAATGTAAAGCCTAACAAATAACTTCAATAAAAGGAAAGAAGAATGGTAAAGAACAGTGCTGTCACAATGACTGTACTCGAAATCCCCCTTGTTTTCTACTTCGTCTGCAAATTGTAACGTTTCACGTTGATAGTAAAAGCCTACTGCTTCAATACCCGCTTTCTACGATAAAACGTGTACTGCCTTTCTAAGAAAAACCTTGAGATACGCAAGCTGACCTATATTTAATATTCCATTCATGTCATTTTATACACTAAGTTACCATAAACGAAAGACAGATGGACTAAGGATAGAAAGAAAGGGAGGGGCTGAAAGCCGGAACGCAGGCAATACTACCACAGTCTCGCGATACACAATTAATGCCACCCCTAACACGCGTGTAAGGCCGGCCACAAGCACTAACTTTTTTTCAAATCGACAGTGATAAAAAACACTACCCATACGAGAGTTAGGTTTTAAAAACTTACAAAACGCTTATTAGAAAACATGACATTCTACTGTTTTATGTCTGAAATCCTGACATTAGTATGACAGTACAGCAGACACCATAAAGTTTGGAAGTGAGGAGGTGGCAACAGCACGACTATCCTAGAAGAAAATGCATATTTTGAACGCAGCCACTTAGCTCCTTTAAATTTGTATATTTGGGTTCCTTAGGACTTGCTGACAAATAATATGTTAAGTGTTACGCAAATAGTCTAGGAATTAACAAATTATAGCCAAAAGAAATAGTGAGGGTGTCAGACAACCCCAAAATCAGAATCGCTCAGTGGCAGATTTTAAAACCACCATTGTACGGGAAATAGGTCCCCGTGTTAAATCCTATTTGATTGGATAGAAGTAAATGTAAGGCTAAACACGATTAGTCGGGCTATAAATACTATCTTTTGTTGTTAGGGGAGACGGAAGGAAGGGTACTTTTTTTTGAAAAGCTGTGTAAACATGGCACGATTGGTTAGACCCGCCAATATAGTCAATCAGAGGCGTTAGGTCAGCACCACATTTTCAAATAAACTTACTAAAGAACCAGTGCGTTGAGCGCCATTGCATATTTTTCTAAATAAAAGCTTGGGACATCGGCAGATCGAAATTGTGCTATATTCATTGCCAGTCAACGTAACTGTGTATTATTCCATGAATTGTGGTAAGCTTGAAATATTTGATATCTTTTTAATGAAAATTGAATGTAAATTGATAATTTATGTCTGTATATATGTGTGGTTCAGTAGCGAACATGAGGTAAAGCCTATATAGTGCTCTAACCTGAACAGAAGGTGTCGGAGGAAAGTAAAACTACATGGAATTGCCAAACAGTACACTGACACCTATCTTATTGACTAGAAAGAAATAATGCTGGAATTGCAGAGGCGTAGTAACCATTAGGGAGGAGTATACTGGTGAAAATTGTTTCAGATGAAGATAGCAGTTGGCCTACCGCTCTGAACTCAGTGTTTGTTATGTATTGTGTTCAGTCTGGAAATTTATTATAAATTAGTTCTGAAATAGGAGGTACAACCTTCTTGTTTCAGGGACCGTGGTCCTAAAGTTATTGAGCAGCACCTGGTCTGAGCTTTGCTGAATCTAGAGGCTGACAACATACTCCTGGGTACAGATAGTGACCAGTGAGGTGTCTCCAGAACACAGGGAGGCTATCGAGCAGAGGAGTCTTTTCCTGCCACCATCACGAAAGATAAGCGTCTGTGGCCAGAGGAGCTCAACATTATGCGCCCACCCCCCCCCCCCCCCCCCCCCCTCAAAATCTGACTTTATAATAAAACAGAGGGAAAATACAGTGTTTAAATTGATAGGAACTGTGAACTTTTCCCCATACTATTTCCAAGATAAACAAACACTTGAAGTCATGATGACAAATAACAACATAGCTTGAAAAAACAAAACCAGTATTACCTCATATTACTACTACACAACTGACACACATAGGATAATATTAATAAAATATGTCACTACAAGGTTCATATTGATAAATTCTGTACATATAAATTGTGATTACATTTGAATGTGATTCCTGGTTCACTTTGTAGTTGAATCAGGATATATAATAGTGAAAGTAATTAATACATAAATATTTGAAACTTTACCAGTGACTCATTTAAGATAGTCTTATAGAGTGTTAAATGTGTGTGAGTGTCACAGTGTTGTCAAGTGTGGTGGAATAAATTAAATTGTTTATCTGTCTGTTGTTGTTGTGACTTACACTTCATCATTTACATAACCCTAGACATTTAACGTAGTCATCACAATATTCCAGAATAATTCTGACTGAGTTATAAATGTGGTAGCAAGTAAGGTTATCTGTAAAACACTACACCTATTAGATACAGATACCTTCACAGCTGATCTCAGTCAGTACACTAAGTCCCCTATAAATATTTATAACATCCCACTTTACCACATATATAAGCATCATTATTCTTCTTTCTACAGCTCTGCCAGGAGTAATCTTGTGCGAAGGTATACACCTTTGAAAACCCATATTAGATACCCTTGAGTTGTGGCCACTGTTGGACCACTACTGCAAAGCAGGGGAGGCAGATCCGTGACACTAACTCATAAGCAGAGCCAAGTACCCATTTAACCTAGGAAGACTGGAAGCGCAACGCAACTTGTTTACGAACCTTGAACCCAGCAATATTGCCGTGAGAGGACGCACTCTTACCAATCTGCCAATCGGCTTATCGAAGGGCACATTACATATGGAATAAAGTGACACTACACCGAAGATCGATAACACTGCCCATTATAACCGCTGTTGCTTTTCTGCGTTACAAACATAAGAAACATGAGCACGAATCAATAAGATACTTTTTGATTAATCTTATACGTATAATCAGCGTTGCCAATCCTAGGTGGATTCAACTAACTAGATCTACGTTTTTTTGGTCCTCTCAACGTGTCTTTTTCCTTTATTAGTTAAGGAACGCCGCCTAGAATTCGCCCAAAAATCGCCCAAAGTAGCCCAAACATCGCCCGAAATAGCCCAAGTCGAAGAGATCTAGGTTTTTTTTTTTATCTTCAAAACTCAGAGTGACAACTACTGCTTTCTTTGACAACATTCATGTGCACGTCTGAGAGTGTACGTAGAAGAAGAAGAGTGGCAACGCGGTGTATAACTCACTCTAGGCGCTACCATTTTTTAAAATAGTTTCTCCATTTTCATGTGCTGCTGCCGAAGATGGTCGAGCACATATTAAATTGTGTGATTTCTTAATGTAAATATTTCAGTGAGATGAGTAAATTATCAATGTCTTTGAGAACATGACGTAAAGCAGAAGTAATAATTATTGTGAAGGAAATACAGCCTATTAATGCATTCATTTATTTGTTCATTCATTCACTATCGTTCAATTCCTTATGGAATATCGGCCTTCAACAGATAGACACAGGTCTTTCCGTCCTGTACCATCCATCAGTGTTTTTTTTCACGACTTCTTTATTACTTTTATGTATGTCTCCCATTCCTGTCTTCGTGTGCTTTTCGGTCTTCATCTACTTCTCCAACCCTGGGAGTTTCAGATTTTTGACTACCATGTAATGCTATAATTTGAATGAAGGCCTGTTAGGTATGTGTATTTTATTAGGAGGCTGTAAGTTCTAGAAAGATATATATATATATATATATATATATATATATATATATATATATATATATATATATATATAATATATATATATATATATATATATATATATATATATATATATATAATATATATATATATATATATAGTTATATATATATATATATATAATATAATATAATATATATGTATAATATATATATATATATATATATATATATATATATATATATATATATAATATATATATATATATATATATATATAATATATATATATATATATATATATATATATATATATATATATAATATATATATATATATATATATATATATACAGGTATATATAATAATAATAATAATAATAGCCCATTCAGTCATAACTGACTATCGGAATGCGCCCCTGAGGTGACAGCCCTCAGCTGCTTATTTTCCTGATTCTCCTTTCGACGTTTTCTGCTCTCTTCGGCTTGTTGTGTGAGCTTCTTTTCGCCCAATCTGAGGTTGCGCTGGTAGACCCCAGGTATGTGAAGTGGTGCACCACTACCAATTCATTGTTATCAATATATATATATATATATATATATATATATATATATATATATATATATATATATATATATATATATATATATATATATATATATATCACGAGTCTATCGCTACTTGTAATCTAATTGGTAGGAGCTGAAATCCAATCAGAAATAAGAAGTTAAAAAGACAAACAGATAATAGTGCTTCTCAAAACGTCCCCTCATATTGCATACGTTCTTGAATATAATTGTTTGGTACACCTTTCATCTTCGTGATCTTTGGTCTTTTCACCAAATAACTAATGAACTGTTTGGTTTAGCTCCGTGGCAATAGAAAATTACAAAAATCATAACTAATTTCACCCCATCCATCAAACTTTTCTTTTTGCAAGGACACCTCGGCGAAGAAAAAGACCCATTGTGATATCGTTTAGGTATTTGTGACTTTGGCAACACTTAGTCTCCCAGTTTCACATTTGGTTTCAGTCGGATAAAAATGCAGGGCAGATGTAATAAAATTCTATGGCTTTAATTTCCAGACTGTATTTTTCGAAGCTCATTCGCTAGTTCTCCAGTCTCGTTTTAAACACCGGTACACGCGAGTAAATTTAATAAGGCACGTGATCTCATGCAACATGGCGACCACCTTGTTTGTTTATTAGTCTTTTGACTGGAGTTCTGAATATCATCTTATAACTGTGCAGCATCTCTCTTCTTCTTCTTCTGCTGCTGCATTCAGTTTGTAGTCATGCTAAATCTGCAGGCCTGTTGTCAGGACGATGTCCACAGCCTTATCAATGTCAGCGGGGCAGCCCCATAGCTTCTGCTTGAGCTCGGAACCCTCTGGCCAGGTCAGGTTTCATGGGTCCACGTTGTTGAGCAGTTTTGGAGGATGTTTTCAAGGGTCTAGATTCCGGTTCCACGTGGATTCTATGAGATATCATGAGGCGATAGAGGTGGCCTAGTAATCAGCAGTGGCCAGTTCTCAGGCGGAAAATGATGATCTGCTGGTCTATGCAGTTTTTGAATTGGGTTATATCTGTTGTATAAATCACCCGCCATCTTACAGCGGTAGTTGTATTAGTTGTGGATGGTGATTTTTGTTTTACAGCACCATAAGTTTGAACTAGTGTCAACGTCTACCATGTGTTAAATATTGTCATGGTTAGAATATGTTTTATAGAGTAGGATATTGAAAATAAAATGTCGTAATTACTAATAATCGTCCGAGTGGCTAAGCGGTTAGAGCGTTTACCTCTCGCGGCTAAGTTACCGGGTCGGGAATCGAAACATTGTGGCGTTACGTTCAGTCTACCAAGTTGTAAATGGGTACTTGACTGTTCTTGAGTAAGGGAAATCAAAGGCATCGAGGAAGGGAACTGTTCACCCCACTTGACAAAGCTGAACGTAGAATAGTGAAATCTCTATCCCCCCCCCCCCCCCCCCCCCTACGGCAGTATCTTCTATGAGACTACCTTAACTTTTTTTTTAAAATTTTATATTATTAATAATCTAGAAAATCCATGCGGCAATAATATGTAAATATAACGTATGTCTCTTCCTTTGTTTTGGATATTTAAAAAGAATTAATGAAAAAAAGTTGGTCTCGATGTTCGAACCAACGCGGTATCGATACGTTCATAAAAATAAAACAGTTTCGGTATTGAGTATCGTCCAGACCGACACTGGCCGCCTGCGAAGACGGAGACATCCATGAACCAGACCAATGACTAGATTGAGCATTTCATGGACGATACTTCTTTAGCCGAAGGAATACGAGGAATTATAATACGCCATGAGAACTGACATAAATAGGCAATAGCTCAGAAAATGAGCTCAGACGAAATGGTCCTTTTATAGCTGCCTCCAAACGTCAGGAGATGGCTTCGCGTTTAGGATACGGTCTCGCGGAATCCAGACGGCTAGATTTTGGTAGCAGATTTTCTTTTTTCTTGGGAGCCGCGCCCGTGGTCAAAATTTGAGCTCGTCTTCCAAGATTAAATGCCTTAGATATATCGACGGCGCGAGGATGAGCAGTCTTACGTTCTTCTCTTGGTAGACGATGTCATTGATGCGTCCAGAAGTGCGTGCATGGCATGTGAGACGTTGAGGCAACATTGGTAATTAGCTCGTGGTTTTGTATTGTAAACAGAAGGTTGTCTGGGGAAAGGCAGGAGAGGAAGTCTATGTACGCATTGACAGAAGAGGTGTAATATACTTTTTTGTGCATAGACAGGCTGGCATTTTGTGTTTAGATATGCAAACAGATATGATGTTGTTACCTGTACAGTATAAGACATATTTCAAAGCTTTTTTTTTTCAGTACAGAAATATACAATATGTTTTAACTGATATAAAAAACGAACATTTTATTCTTAATATGCAAATACGCAATATGTTTTATCTGTATTAAAAAAAAAATCATAATCATGAAGTTGATCCCTTTGGAGATAACATGCATCAAAACATTATTGTGCTATTGCCGTGATGGTACTGTAACAATTTGTTTCATCTGATGAGAGTGCCAATTAAATGCACAACCTCATGTCTCTTGGTTGTTACGACATGGCTGAAGAAGTAATTTTGTTGTTTTTAAAGTTTCCTCAATAACCCGCAGGAGCTACACGGAACTGTATTAAAACATGCGACATCTTTAATGTGCAAACGTGCAGTATGTTAGCGCGCCTTTCATTAGCATTTCGTTAATACCGTTGGGGCTGTCCCAAGGAATCGTTTTTTGCTGCACAGTCATTTCTCGGTTCCCCACGCCCGTCATATATCCACTGTGAAATCCTCTTGAAAGCAGCCAACCATATAAAAGCCAGAGTTGATTCTGGAGCTCAAGTGATTCCCCCCAAGCTTGCTGTGTAATGCTGGGTTCTCAACATGTTTCACCACACGAGGAATCAAGATGAAGAGCTGCTCTGTTACCGCTACTCGATAGTTGAGCATTGGCCAGGCAATTCAAATGTTGCCTTTTCCCACGCTACACAAAGTAAAGGTGCCTCATGGCCTAGTGAATGGTCGAACCCTGGAGTTCACGCAGAAGCAGCGTGAAGTAGCAGAAACAAATATCTACAATTACGACATGTCTTGCAAATATCGTCACAAAAACAAAGATCTATTTTCACTCTAACAAAGAAGATCTCACTATTACACATTCAATACGAAACCTCACCCGTAACTCAGTTCAGACATATAAGCTGAACAATACATGTTTTTAAAACCAATCAGCCTTGCTTTTTGTTCGGCAAAATCTGTCAGTATTTTGATTAACTCTGAGCTCTTCATTACTTTGCGATCAATAGACATGATTATCAAACTATTTGATCGATCTTCCTGCAATAGTGATCACAGAGATGCTTTAGTTTTAATTAGATTAGGTTGTTTGTTTATTTACTTACTGTTTACAGGCCTCAGGTTTCCCCTCCTTATATGTTTAATTAGATTTAGCTTCGAGAAGCTGCTTTTTTTTAAAGATTCAGTTACCGCCATATTCAGGAAAAATTGAATCCCTATAAATAACTATGTAAATGATGTTGATCGGATGTTATACGACAGAAACTGAAGTATTTTATGGGATTTAAACAATCAGATGGGAGAGTTAAGTTTAGCGTTTCTAGTTTATAACAATGCACGTAGCCATTTATGACAACTTATTTTACGTTTGAAGCTTGCTGGTTTTCCTGCAACTAGTTTCACATCTGTGATTACCCTGCGAGCAGCTCTTCTAGGCGCGGTGCTCGATTCGGAGGAACCAATAGAATCGGCCTGAAGCCAACCCCAGCTCCAACTATACCCTTCTTATCCGTTTTTCAGACCATCCTGGTAGTCTTCTCTTCTCCGTTCCATAGGTCCTCATAATAGTTTCCTCTTGTCCATTTAATGGGCCCTCCACGCAGTGCCTTCTTGCAATGCGGTCAGATAAGGTATATCGCAGCTTTCATGCCCTGACATGTTTATGGCAAATCTTTGATGCACCGCCATAAAAAAACACTTGAGCGACTCGGGAAGAAAATTTCGGAATCGAAAGAGAGATAAAGGAAAGAAAAAATACACAGGACACTCCAGCAAAATATACCGCGCACAACAAGCTGTGTAGGAGGCAAGAGCTGTGATAAGATATGGTAAAAGATATAAAAAAAAAAGACCTGATATCTTAAAGGTTTTACTACTGTGACTTTCGTTATTTCATTCGCCCACTTTTTGTGTCTAGACTTTTGAAAATTACCAGCGAGTATTGAATATGCCACACAATAGTGGACGATTCTGAGTAGTTCAGTTCTCGGAGAGATTACGACTTGCAGAGTCGTTAGAGCTCTTTCATCTGGCGGTAAAGTTATCGGGTGCCGGGATCGAAACCAGGTTGCATCACGCTCTAGTTTATCCAGGTGTAAATGGGTGGGCACTGCTCTTGGGTTTACGAAAGGTGAAGGCAGGGAGGAAGGGAACTGATCACTTCCACCTCATCAAGCTGGACCTAGTATCTCGAAGTCTCAAACACTTAACTCCCCTACGGCTGTATCTACTATGGGACTTACTTTACCTTTAACCTCTCGGAAGATGACACTTCTCTCTTTCTATATCTCTATCTCTCATTAGATGTATTAAAAGCAGTAACAGTAAAGAGAGCTTGGGTAATAGCAGATCGATTCCTGTGACAGTGCAGATCTCGCGATAAATAAGTAAATAATACATAAAGGTATGTTTCATGCACTCGTGAGAAATAAAAAAGTAGAAGACAGAAAAAAATAACAGAAATGTTCAGCTTACCGGGAATCGAACCCAGGACTTTCCGAACAACTCCACAGCCTGGCTACGGGAGCGAATCGTTACTATCCTCTCTGCCAATTAGGCACCACAAAAATATAGCTTCGTGGACAGAGGTCATTAGCACGATCTCTCCACGTAACCCAGGTATGTACCTACAACTTTGTACTAGGAGATTTCAATGGATACCTGACTCTGCTTTGAGTTAGGGAAGGCAAAATGATGTGAGGAAGGGAACTGGTCGCCGCATCTCATAATAATGCTGGGCCTAGCACTGTGAAGTCTCTCGCCTTTCACTCCCCTACGTCAGTATATATATATATTTTATATATATATATATATATATATATATATATATATATATATATATATATATATATATATATATATATATATATATATATATATATTGGACTATTTTTAACTTCAGTTTATTTCCCTATTTCAAACTGTGCATCTGGGCTATCCTCCAAATTTCCCCTTCATACAAGGACATACATACACACATTCAAACATCTCGGATACTGGAATTCCACCTACCCCATCCCCCTACCAAATGCAAGGAAGAGCCCCCGGGAAGTACAGACAGATTTTAGGAAATATCCTCCCATGGTACATATTTTACCTACCACGCTGAAGAGACTGGGGAAAGTGTTATAGGCAGGGAAGGCCACTTCTCTAACAAAACACTGGAAGGAAACACGGACACTCTACAGCAGATGATAAAGATAATAAGGATGTTTTAAATCTCCAAAGATCAAAATGGGCTGGGAGGGATAACTGCTAGATTAATTCTAGACTCCATGACCTGGCCGTATAAAACATTAAAACTGGAAAATGAGAGCTTAAGAAGCTGTTAGCGGAAGCAGGTTGTTTTGAGATGTTTCTTTATATACAAGTAATCATAGGATTTGCTTTTATACAGTTAAACAGATTTGCCTTTATACGGAGAACCATATGGATTAGTCTATCGGCGATAAATCATAAAACGTATTTTATACGGGTAATTGCTGTCCTTTTTTAAAGTTAGTCGTAGAGACGTGTTTTTATAAAGAAGGTTGTGAAATTTATTTGACTGTTGGTTACCGTTCAGGTGTGTCTTTATAGGAGTAAACGTGAGATGTGTTTTGATCTTATTTAAGGAGTGTAGCAGTAAAGATGTGTCTTTACTCCGGTAAATACGTGATGTCTTAATAGAGTAATTCATAAAGTTTGCTCTTCGTAGAAACAATTGCTAGATTTTTTTGTTAACTAAGAGTAATTGTTGAGATGTACTGTATGTTGATTACAGTACATCTGCGATAGAAGAGAGCTACAGACGTAAATGAAGGGCCGGAAGAAGACACTGAATGACATTGAGGGGATGGCACGGGAGGGTTAGGGACTTCACCTTACAAGGTCCAGCTTTATGACGTGGAGAGGGGGGGGGGGGGGGGGGGGGACCAGTTCACTTCCTTTCTGCCTTTGAGGTCCCTAACGCAAGATAATACGAGCCGTTAAATGGGAAACGTTGTCCCTGGTAGATCACAGGCTGCATTGTGCCAATCAGAATGAATTAATATCAGCAACAATCCAAGCTTTCGGGCCTCCCCCCCCCCCCCTCTTTTTTCCCCCGCCCCTCTATATCAGATATAAACAACATTTTAAAAAGTATGGTGAATCTACCGGTTTTAGAAAAAAGAAGGAAACAAAGAAAGAAACCCATACACACAATTAGAAATTGTCATTTCCACAGCGGTTAAGCGGTTATAGCTAGCGTTTGTCTCTCACTGCAAAGTTAACGGGTTCCAGAATACAAGTGGTAGCGACACGTTCCAGTCTACCCCGACTAATGAATATACAGGCATACCTCTCTTTATTGCGCTTCGCTTTATTGCGCTTCGCAGATATTGCACTTTTTTTCTTCAAATTATTCATGTTTATTTATTAGAACGTGCCTTCTTCTTCCGATAGATTTTGGCTCTCCATCAGCAAAAAGATTACGATTCGCCGAATGCTCAGATGATGAAGATTAGAATATTTTTATCAATAAAGTATTTTTAGTTTTACAGTACATTGTTCTTTTAAAACCTAGCGCTATTGCGCACTTAATAGACATCGTGTAAACATGATATTAGGCTTTTACGTGCACTGGGAAGCCAAACAAATGGGTGTGACCCGCTTTATTGCGATATTCGCTTTATTGCGGTGGTCTGGAACCGAACCCGCAATATCTCCGATGTATGCCTGTATGTGGAAAACTTCTTAACGGTCATTGTGTAGAAGTGTTCTAAACATGTGAAGGGCAATTGAAAACTGATTCCATTTTTATCTCTTTTGTGAACTCCGTGTACTTTCCCAAAATATGCTTTAAAATCAATAAGTTCATCACCACAACTACCAATAAGGTCATTTTTGTAAATAAATATGCCGTTATGATTTTGCCGGTATGCATTATGTCTTTTATGCTATTTTTGTTTTTAATGTCTTTTTTGGTTTGGTTTGGTTTTCAGGACTATCTTCATTGCACACGGACAACTCCATCTGTGCTCCGATCTCCTCCTTTAGATCACACAAGGAGGATCTCAGCACAGTGCACGAACTCTGTAGCACCGGAGAGAATCTGAGAGTGTGTATATAGGAATCAACACATTCTATAAATATTTTTGGGGTGGGCAGGTTTCTAATTTTTAAATTTTGCCAAGGCAGCTGCTTGATAGGCCTACTCTTTACGATTTCCAACTGCTGTGGGATTTTTAACGGGCGCAACTTGCACACAGGGCATCCTAGTTTTTCGCCCTTATTCGAGAAGCTAGGCATCCGATCTCATTACCCAGGAGACCAGGGACAGTATGACATCATTAGGACCACTAGTTCTGGAAAAAAAAATTTCATTAATTATATTTCCTCAACTGGGAATCGAACCCGGTACCTCTAGAATTCGAGGCGGACACCATACCTCTTAGCCACTCCGACCCCAATGTCTTTTTTTAGAATGTTATGAATGCGATTGCAAAGTGGAAACATTTTCTTTTTGTACATAAATCTATGCATTGTTTTCATTCTTTTCTTTAACTTATGGACGGGCTCCAAAGAGCTTCGGGCCCCTAGGTTTCAGCCTACTTAGCATATTGGATAATCCGGCCCTGATTATGATGATGATGATGATGATGATAGAATCCATTTAGCTGTGAGCAGGTAGCTCTTGACAGCCCATTGCCTCTCTGACAAAGGTACAAGTCTTCCTCGGTTGTTGGTTGTTGTGAAGATGTGTAGCCATGACTATATATTAATTATAGTCCATCACGAGTTGAACGTCATATTTGTCTACAATATCGTTAAACAGGGAAAAGACTGGTAGCGACACCTATTGCTATAGGCTACAATCGAGGGATCACATTATCTAGCTATGCCATAATTCATGGCCTGGAGGTCACAGAGAAAAACGCAAACAGGGCGAACATGAAACATCTGCGGGAGTTGACATGAACAGCGAACGAGAAGAAGAAGAATCAGTCACCGTGGGGAGTTAACGGAAGGGATCATTGCTTCAAGTCAGTCAGGAGAAGTGATAGAGAGACAGAGAGAGAACGAACGAACGAACTTTATTTTCAAAGGGTTGAGAATTGGGTACGCAGGCCCGTCTGACATTCTGCCCTTCCTTTCTCTCGTCTTTTATACAGATTTCATTTATTCTCACATACATTTTACCCATCTATTCAAGGAATTAACGTTGTAAAAGTAAAATAATAGCATACTCACATTCACAGTATCTAGTTATAAACATGAAATAAAATATGTTGAAAAGTACAAACTAAGTATTAGCATGACACAAAATATGTTGAAAAGCACTAACATCATCATTAAACCTACATTCGATGTTATATCATTTCTTCGGAAAAATAATCACATTAGGGGGAGGGGGGGGGGGGCAGATAATCAGAACTCATAAAGTATTCGAAAAGTTTACGATTGTATGAATAGGGACTGAGGTTGTTATCTTTCAGATAATGTGGAAGATAGTTCCAAAGATGAGCAGCAGAGTAAGCTAAGCTTTTCTTGAATAAGTCAAGCCTAGGCTTGGGCACTAGTATTTTGTTAAGGCGTTGACTGCGTCTTTCATTGTATTTGAGAGAGAGAGAGAGAGAGAGAGAGAGAGAGAGAGAGAGAGACGTCGAGTGTGGCTGTTGGTGTGAGCGTCTTTGTGATAATAGTAACTGAAAGCGAATATCTTAAGTGTCTTTAACACATTAAAGCAAAAAACACGATGTTTTGTGGAAAACCAAAATAAAGTCAATGAATTAATACACAGGCAGTAGAAGTGTGAGCGTCCGATTGGTTAAGCGGTCAGAGAGATTACCGCTCAGGCCAAATTACCTGGCTCCGGGTTCGAAACCTGGTAGGGTCACACTCTAGCCTACCAAACTGTAAATGGGTACCGGTTCTGCTCTTGAATTTGAGAATGCAAAGGCAATGAAGAAAGGAACTAGTCCCTCCACGTCATAAAGCTTCTAGGTCGAGATATGGGAGTGACCAGTTCCCTTCCTCGCTGGCTTTGCCTTCCCTAACTCAAGAGCAGTGTCAGGTGCCCATTTACAGCTGAGTAGACTGTAAAATGATGCCACCATGTTTCGAACCTGGTACCTCTACAGCGAGAGGCTAGCGCGGCAATCACTCAGCCAATCGGACACTCACTAAAGAGTATACAAACATAAAAGAGATAAAGATGACATGTAAAGACCTTGAGCGGATGGCGCAGGACAAGGACGCTTGCAGTGTTTGTCTTAAGGGCGTTTGGTCCTCGGGGATCTGATAGGTAATGATGATAGTGGCGGTACTGAGGGGCCTGCGTATGACAACTCTTTGTAGCTGTTGACTAATACGAGTATCGTGCACCTGAAAGGACCTTACATGCATCGGAAATGAAGATTTTCAAAATCGTTTGACAGAAAATGGCATGGATTATAAATTATACAGTATTCGAATACTATGTTACTGTGTTCTAATGGAACATGTTGGTTTCACCTTAAAAGCTTGCTGTCTACATTATCAACTTATCTTTTAAAATCAGTCTCATCCCCCCCATCAGTGCCAGTCTTAGTAGCTGCCGGACTCGATTGGAACCATTTTGATGGGCCTCCTGCACTTCAGATTAGATATCAGAAATACCTTGTATATTCTATTACACTATATAAAATATATATAAATATAAATATATAAAGAGAGAGAGAGAGAGAGAGAGAGAGAGAAATTTATTGGCAGAATGTGTTACAACTAAACTATACTTCAGCTAACTGTCTTTCATCTCTCTCTCTCTCTCTCTCTCACTGAATCTGTGTCTCTCTCCCTCTCTCTTCCGTGAGAATAATTAGGACAAGAGTAAGCGAAGACAAAAGGGATGATGTAATATTAATTCCTTTTATCGCGGTGAATTATCTTGATTATGATCTTTCATTCCAACCTATTCTGTATAGTTACTTTTTTTTTTTCAAAGATGAAGATCGCTACCCGAGCGTGGGCCCCTATGAACGCGGGGCCCACTAGGTTTAAATCAACCTAAATCCGGCCCTGCTTCCCATTCAACATTTAATCTTATCCTGTGTCATTTTTTCAGTTTTTCCTCACCTTCTCCTCCTCTTCCTGCCTCCATCTTGTTTTTTTTTTTTTTTTTAAATCCACGTGTCATTGTCTGTCAAAGCAAAAACGTTAAGGCCGTAACTTACGACCAGGAATATTAAACCATGCAAATAGATGATGTGTCCTGTCACACATGAAAATAGAGCTTGTATTATCAAGGGCAGTTTATCGCAGTTCTACTTCTTCGTTCGCCCTGAAAAAGACGTTGGTTGCGTTGTGTCCGTTATCGCAGTTCTAAAGCTGCACTTTTTTTTTTTTTTGGCGTTTCGTGAGTATTTTTCTGAAGTGGTGAAGTTGGTGATAAAGGCATCGGAAATCTCGTTTCTGTATTTCATCATCATCATCATCATCTACTTTTTAAGCCTCTTTTATAAACACTGCGACAAATGACACTGCGACAAATGACACTGCGACAAATGACACTGCGACTGCAGAGTATCCCCTTACCGTAATCGGCATCACAGCATTCGTGTGCTCTGTCAGTATTAGTGATTTCTGAAGGAATTTTTTAAAAACATGTTCAGGTTGACAGTTGTGTGCGTAACCTCATAATAATCGGCTCTTACGGCAGGTTTGTAGGAGCAGTATAGGCGATACCTCCGGTAAACTATACTATACCACTTTCATTTCCAACTGGATTTTTCGGCTTGTCAGGTTGCAGTTTGAACATCACATTTTCTTACAGAATAAGTTAACCATGTGGCTTCTTCAGGCCGTTGATAGTGGTTAGTGCACTGGCTTCCTAGCGCAGGGGGTCTATGGTTCGATCCCCAGATGAGGCGGAAAATTTTTAGGCCACAAACGGCTCCTGGGTTGACCCAGCCCCAAATGGGTACCAGAGCTACTCTGGGAAGGTTAAGGCGGCCGGCGTGATGCCGACCACATCACCCCTCGTGTGCCGAAGGTCAAGATAATATGGGCCTAACACCATATTCCCAATATGCCTCAATGGGCGTGTAACGGGTTCCTTTACCTTTTATATATATATATATATATATATCACCCGTGTGTTACCGGGGCCCGAAAGGGGAGCAAAGAATAGTAACACTGCACCCTACCACGCATGTCGTAAAAAGCGACTAAGGAGGGTATGGGCATGGGGCTGTTTACCCCATCCCGCAAAAACTTCGCACAGTGGGCTGATCACCTGCTTGCCAAATAATCTGATTACGGAAACAATGATGGATTGTTCGGTCTGTTTTTGTTCCACAAAGACGCCACTAGGCGTGGTAGAAACAGCGATAGATTGATCAATTTGTTGTTGCCCTAAGACGCCACTAGGCGTACTGGCCACATACTGCTTTGCCGGTTGGTGGCTAAGGATGGAAGAAGAAGAAGATATATATATATATATATATATATATATATATATATATATATATATATATATATATATATATATATATATATATATATATATATATATATATATATATATATATATATATATATATATATAATAGCCCCTTCAGTCATAACTGACTATGGGAATGCGCCCCTGAGGTGACAGACCTCAGCTGCTTATTTTCCTGATGTTCCTTTCGACGTTTTCTCCTCTCTTCTGCTTGTTGTGTGAGCTTCTTTTCGCCCAAACTGAGGTGGCGCCGCAGATAGCATCGCAACTTCTTGCAACTGGCAGCTTCATCCTCCCAGGTTGGTGGATTTATGTCCAGTGCCCTCATATCTTTCTAGCACACATCTTTGAACCTCAGCTGCGGTCGCCCAACTGTTCTTTTGCCATCTGCCAGTTGTCCGTAGAAGATATCTTTCGGGATGTGACCATCTTCCATGCGTCGGACATGGCCAAGCCAGCGTAGTCTGTGCTCTCTAAGCAGTGTATACATGCCAGCACGTGACAACACCTCGACATTTGTCACTGGAGATTTTCTTAGAATCGATAAAGAGAATGGATTTTACTGTGAGTTCTAATGTTAATATGACAGAGTTTTACGTAATAAAATTGCGATTAATTTTCTTTAATATGGAGTTTCGTATAAATCATTTATATTTAGACGAAGAACGAACGAACGAACGAACTTTATTTTCGAAGGGTTAAGAATTGGGCGCGCAGGCCCGTCTAACATTCTGCCCTTCCACTCTCATTTATCTTGTATACTATATCCTTTCATTCCCACATGTTACTTAAAGTATTAATATGAAGGCATGCAACATTATAAAGGTAATATACTCGAGGACAATGAGGGGAACTGTGGTAAGGCGTGGGGTACAATGGATGGATATGAAAAAAAAAATCGAAAAAAGGTGATTCGTCTTACGAGGACAAAAGACAAAGAAAAAAAAAAAAGACGAATCATCTTTTTTAGATTTTTTTTTCATACCCATCTAAAGATAATATAACAGCGTACGTTTACAGTATGCAGTCATAATCAAAATTAAGTATTTTTCTTTAAACAAGCAAGAAAGTAAAAAAAAAAAAATGAAATGAAATTTAAAAAAAAAAAAAACAGTTTAAAAATAGAAAATGACTTGTCATTCACCCTATGAACACCAAGGTGATATATTACTGTTTTATTATAACTATCCAAGCAGTGCCACACTCCTTCACTATAAATTACCCAGCCACTGTCAGGACCTATCACTTACAAACACCTAGCCACATTCTTACTGTCCTGTGTTAGTTCCCAGCAGTCCTTTATCAGACAAAGATAGAATAGTGTAAAGGGCAATTTTTACTATCTTGCAATATAATACATTTATATACTTATTATGTTCGCAAATATTTTGTAAACAAAGTATTTCCTTGTTAAGTGCTTAAGGAGAAGTCATTTTTGAGTTACTTCCCTTGAAAGCAGTTCCGTCATCTTCGATCGGACTCCGCGGACGAATTTAGGCCTACTGCGATTTATTCTTTGGCTGGGTAGGAATAGATTATTCTTGCTTCAGTATATCTATGGCCTGAATTTATACGTAGTGTTTGTATGAGTAGGACGAGTCTGTCTTATATATGGATATCTTTACATTTCTAAGTCGAACTATGTTGGTTGTCGCTAGAAAAGGTCAAAGGCTATGCAGCGGAAGTATCGCTAGCAAGGGGTGTGATTCATGGCTGTCATCCTGTCTGGATGTAGAATTTTGATGTAGCCGGCCTATCGCCGAGAAAGTGATCTATAAGTAGATGGGGAAAAGTGATAGTCATTTAGACATGTTGTATGTACTTTACCCCAGTGTTTATTCTCTTTTGCCAAGGAATGGCAAAGTTATATTTCGCATAGAAAGGTAAAACCACAATTTATTATGAACTTGGGCTTCGCCATCGTTGTCGATAAACAGATGCACAGTGGTACTTTTGAAAAGAATATTTATTCAAAGGAAGATGACATTCCTATGTATCAGCACTAGATTATATGATATTATTCAATTACCTCTATGACAGAAGTTATGAAGAAATGAGGACATTTAACGAATGACCAATTTTGGTCTGGATCCTATAGTGAGTGAAACTCACGAGAGAAGAACAGCCATGTTGAAATTCATATACTTTGTATTTATCGAGTGAGAAAAAGGGATGCCTGTACTATCGCTCGATGAACCAAGAGATCACTGCTACATGTGAGAACCCATGTCTGGGATTCCTATATCTTTATGGAAAAAATATATATATATTGAACTTTACGTGAAGGGATATTCGCTAGACGAGATTAGGTCTAGGAGCCTTCCTATATATTGGTTATGGTCTGACGTGCCCAGTCAGTAAAGCCAGATGATTTACATGATGGAACTCTGAATGCTTATTTACGAATGCTCCATTATGATATTTGCCAAGCATGAATGCTAACTTAAGATGATATGCCTGTGATCAACATTATGCTGTCTATGTCGACATTTGTTCCTGTAACCATACACGTACTGTCCAAGTGTGCGTCTCATTAAATGTTATAAAAAGACCACCGTAGTTCCAGTACTTCTTGAATTCGAACAGTGTGAGTATGAGTGATGTACTACCAACTTGTCAACTCTATCGAATCATTCTACCATTCGCGTTCTGACATTCATATACACACTCATTGTCTACACTCACATTCTTGTCGGAGCCTCATCACGTTCCAGGACAAGATGACCTGTATGACCAAAACTGTGCTGGGTTTAATGAGTTGACAATCGTTACACTTTACTACACCAGTCCCAACATCTACATTTATCAACTGGTGGACATTCACGTCATTTAACAAATAAAGCGTGATTCAACAACTAGTAGCCAGTATGAGTTAACAACAATACAGAGTTTATCAACTGGTGTGCCAGCTTCCTGGGTCAACCTGCACAGTGACCATATTGAGAAGTAAACTTCTGAGACCAGACGTTCCTTGGGGTCTGTTACGACACACAAATACATCAACAGTACAACTCTACAGTGATGTCAGCGTGACCTGTCCTGTCGAGAGTATGCGGTAACTAGGTCAGCGTTTGTTGACATTTGGTTCGTTGGACATTTGCCATACAACTGACAGTGTTACACAGCAAGCTTGGTTGAAACATAGAACATTACACATCAGGACTGGAGAATATTTGACAGTGTTTGCGAAAGGAAATGTTATTGAACTGAGAAGTCCTACATCGATTGTTATCATTCACATCAACGATGGACTTCTATTTCTGTGTTGAATTTAAAATAATTAGACCAGAAGTATTTGTTTAATAAAGTACCACAGTACTGTACTATTAGGCAGTGTAACTGAGCCTTCTTTACAACACATTCTTTCTGCAACACTCTATTTACATCATATTGCCATACTATTTATGCATTTATGTATTTATGTTTAAATATTTATATGTGATATTTGTCACACAACAGAGTATCCCACGTAATAGAGGGTCTGATGTGTGCGTTTCTATAGGTGCAATTTTCTTGATTGAAAATTTGCTGCGACAGCTGTTGCTATTAGTGTTAGCTGTGAAGACTGTACTCATTGTTGTTTTTGTAATATTCCTCTGTTCTTTAGTTTGTTTTGATTTGTTTGTAATTTGTTGGTCTACCCTATTCTATCTTTCAGTTCTATTCTCAATTTATATTTATATACTGTGGCGTTATTTGTATTTGTTATCCTCTTGCGGGTTATCTTTTATTGTTTTTCCCATTTGATTTATGTCATTTCCGCAAATGTTTTCATGTTCTTCTGTATAACTGTTTTGTTTTGTGCCTGATCGACATACACTATTTAAAATATAGTTGATCATATAAATTGATGTACAAGAATCAACTGATAGTTAATTGCTATTACTAAAGGTACACAGTTGATGATATAAAACACTATTTCTGGTGCACTGCACTTATATTATAAAGTGAACCAGCAACTTATAGCTGTTATTATATAAGGATTTATACAAGACCTTTGTAAGGCTTGTTTCCCACATTGATTGGGATAGTTAAGTACTATTTTCCACAGGTTAAAAAGTTATCATACAAGGTCTTTGATTAAGACTAAGAAAGTGAATTTATTTACTTTTGCAAATTACTGATCTTATTAGACAACATGTCTACATTAGATTATTTTATCACACAAGGCAGGGCTCTTGATAAGACTGGTCAGCAATTAGAAGAATGGGCAGTTGCTCAATATGACAAAGCATTAGCTGCTGCTGCTGAAGAAAGAAAAGCATTGATTGAAGAAAAGAAATTAGCAGCTGAGGAGAAAAGATTAGAAGCTGAGGAAAAAAAATTACAAAGAGAGGATGAACAAAAGAAATTGCAGATACAGACTGATGAAAAAAGATTCCAGATGGAAATGGAAAAAGAGAGAAGAAAAGATGAAGCTGCTGCAGAAGAGAGAAAATTACAAGCTGAAGCTCAAGAGAAAAAAGCAATAAGAGAACATGAACACCAAAAAGAACTTTTAGCATTTGAGTTAGAAAAGTTAAAGTTAACAAACATAAGTGATGGTAATCAAGCATCTGGTGGTAATGGTAAACCCTTTACTTACAAGGTCAAGGTACCAGCGTTCAACCCTTCCAGTGATGACATAACATTCTGGCTAAATAGATTTGAACGCTCGTGTCGAGCCCATAATGTGGACAAATCACAATATGCTAACCAGTTATCAGAAAATCTGAAAGGTGATTCTCTGACTAGTTTAAGTTTGGTTGAAGAGGCTGACAAAGATAACTATGATGTTATTAGGGCAGCCTTATTAAAGAAGTATCAGTTGTCTGAAGAGGGTTATCGGAAGTTGTTTAAGACAATGGTGCCTGAGGCAGGTGTAGAATTCTCAGAATTCATTGCAAGGACACGTCTTACATTTGATCGTTGGATTGAGCTATCCAAAACAGAAAAGACTTATGAAGCCCTTATGGACTTGATACTCAGAGACAAGATTATGTCAAGTATAAATAAACCTTTCCTCGAATTCTTACATGAGCGTAAACCTAAGTCTCTAAAAGAAATGGAACAGTATTGTACCCAATACGTCACTGCACATCCGGACGTAGCTATTAGCAACAGTAAGGTTAAAGAAGGTATGCCAGTTGCTTCTGCAACACCATACAACCCTAATCACTCTCACAAATTCCAAGGACCTCAAAATAGGTTTAATAAAAAAGGTAACTATTACAGTTATCAGAACCAAGGTAACCAATCATTTCAGGGTTCTTCTTCGAATACCTGGAGAAGAGCTGACAGCCCTCGATTCAGGGGTGGTCATAATTACAGGAACTTCCGCAAAGGAAGTCATTCTAGAAACTATCCAAGTTTTCCTTCATGGAGACAACAGGATCATAATTACCGAGATACTCATTATAATGAATATGATGATAGTAACCAAAGGAGCTATGATTCAAACCCGAGTAGGGGTTATAATAGTGGAAACAATGATAAGTACAGAGGCAATAATAACAGAGGTAGAGCACAATTCAAAAAACATAAAGCTCATTACCAGGCGAACTCTGCACAGCAAGAGTCCCACGAAGCCTATAAACAAAATAAAGATAATGATGACTCTAATAATATGGCATGTGCCGCTTTTGATTTTGGGAGAGCATCTCAGTGCCCCCAATGCAAAACATTATTTGAGCCAACCACAGTGTCTACTTTAAGCTGTGGGCATCCTCTTCCCGCTCTTCCTGCGTCAATCGCGCATGATGGGAGAGGTTCTCTTGTCTTACACAAAGGTTTAGTAAATGACAATCCAGTCTCAGTACTTTTTGATTCTGGATGCACAACTATTGGGGTTAGGCAGTCACTCATAGATCCTTCTCATTCTACAGGCAAAGTAGTCAAATGCGTAACATTTGGCGGCACCATAGAGAAATACTCTACCGCTATAATTAGGATTGCTACTCCTTTCTTCACAGGAGATGTACACGCATGTCTTTTGCCGAATCCGATCGCTGATCTTATCATCGGTCGCATTCACGGAGTCAAAGAATGCACTCCGGAGCAAATTTCCGTTTGGGAAAATCAAAATATGCAATCTGCTAATGCGGTAGTCACTAGAGCTCAAGCTCTCAATATGCCTGAAACTTCATCTGTTGAAGATAATGAAGTGCATAACCAAGATGATCCCTTGGTAATTTCTCGTGACTCGTTTATAAAACAACAAGAAGAAGATCCGACTCTTAAGAAATTCTTCACTCTTGTAACGAAAGGTGATCCGAATAAAGATTCAAATTGTAAATCTTGGATTACAATGAAGAATGGCGTACTTGTACGTATGGTGCAAGACTCCACTAAGTCAAGTCATTCTCAGATTCTTGTACCCAAGAATTTGAGAGTTAAAGATCTTACAACATGCACACGACTCTCAGTGTGCTGGTCACATGGGTTTTTCCCGTACAAAGTCAAGAGTTCTTGCGGCTTTCTTTTGGCCTTTTGTGAACAAGGACATACGGATCTATTGTCGATCCTGTAAAGTATGTCAAGAAGTCAAATCCAAAGGTCCTCGTCATGCTGCGCCTATTCAGGCTGCAGATATTCCTATTCGTCCATTCCAGAAAATGGCGATAGACATCATTGGTCCATTCAAGATCAAATCTGCTAGAGGACATCAGTTTATCTTAACGTGTGTAGACATGTGCACACGTTGGCCAGAGGCTATCCCTCTAAAGAGCATTACTACCGCTGACATTGCAGATGCTCTTTGGCTTATATTTTCTCGGCTGGGATTCCCCGGAGAAATATTATCAGATCATGGCACCCAACTGATATCGGATACCATGTCTCAAGTAATGTCTACTCTACAGATAGAGAGATCTTTGAGTAGCATCTATCATCCTATGTCCAATGGGATGGTCGAGCGACTAAATAGAACACTTAAGAACTTATTAGGGAAGATAACTGAGGATCATCCTCAAGATTGGGATAGGGTTTTACCCGCGGCCCTCTTCGCGTACAGAGAGGTCCCCAATGAACATACAGGGTTTTCGCCCTTTGAACTTGTCTTTGGCGCGCGACCGCGCGGCCCAATGTCTTTGCTGCATGATCTTATAACAGCTGACAATATTGACGATGACACAAAATCTTCTTACGAGTATGTCATCGCGCTGAGACAGAAGATTATCGAAGCATGCAAATTGGCAACGTCCTCTTCTGAATTTGCTAAGCAGAAGGCAAGACAATTTGCTAATAAGAAGAGAACTTTACGACAACTTTGTCCTGGTGACAAAGCATTTGTTTTGCTACCTTGTCGTGAAAATAGACTCCTTATTAGTTGGAAAGGTCCGTACGATATAATATCGAAAATTTCAGATGTTGACTACATCGTCGATATCAACGGGAAGCATAAAACCTTCCACATCAATATGCTTACGGAGTTCCATGAACGTCCTGACTATCTACAGCCTATTTTCCAGGCAACGGACGATTCTCATGTCAAACATGGTCATTACTCATCACTGTCTGTAATACAGGATGAGGAAACAAGTTTTTCGGATGTTAATCTTCCGCTTCCAATGATCCCACTTCATTCTAGTGAATCATGGAAAGACGTTACTGTTTCTCCTGATTTGTCTCTAGGAGAACGGCGACAAGTTTCGTTACAAACATTTCAGGATGTCCTCACTGACATCCCTGGACAAACTCATGTCATTGAGCATGACATTGTTCTAACTGAACATACTCCAATTAGGGTTAGACCTTATCCTATCCCTATACATTTCCAAACACAGGTTGAAAAGGAGTTGGATGAAATGATAGATTTACAAATAATCGAACCATCCACTTCTGCATATTCTTCGCCGATGGTTATTGTTCGAAAAAAAAGACAATAACATACGTCTTTGCGTTGACTATCGCAAATTGAATCAAGTTACGAAGTTCGATGCTGAACCTATGCCTTTACTAGAAGAGTTACTTACTCGTCTTTCTAAATCGCATTTTTTCACTAAACTTGATTTGTCTAAAGGATATTGGCAAGTTCCATTATCCGAACGCGCCAAACCTCTTACCGCTTTCTCTACTCCCAGAGGCCTTTTCCAATGGAATTTTATGCCTTTCGGCCTTATGAACGCACCAGCTACATTTGTACGCATGATGCGTCGAATCCTATCGTATCGGTCAGATGTCATTGCTTATCTAGACGACATCTGTCTTTTCAGCGATACTTGGGAAGATCACTATTCAGGGTTAGTTGAATTATTATCAACTCTGCGTGAGTATAACCTGACAGCAAAACCATCTAAAGCTTGTATTGGCTTTAGCGAAATTGCTTTCTTAGGCCATCGAGTAGGTCACGGTTTCTTGAAGACAGAAGACCATAATATCACTAAGATACTTAACATCTCTATCCCTAGGACTAAAAAGCAAGTGCGAAGTCTTTTAGGTCTCATACAATTTTATGGACGTTTCATTCCGAATCTGTCCTCTATCATGGCACCTCTCTCTACACTATTAAAGAAAGGGTCGCCTAACATGGTTCACTGGTCTCATGAATGCCAATCCTCACTAGAGAAGATCAAAACTATGTTTTCATCACCACCACCTATTTTAGTGTTACCTACAACAGATAAGACATTTGTTCTTCGTAGTGACGCTTCATCCACTGGGATTGGAGCGGCACTAATGCAAGAGTACTCTGGAACTCTGCATCCTGTAATGTATATATCCAGAAAACTTAATGCTGCAGAAAGGAATTACTCGGTTTTAGACCGTGAATTATTGGCAATGGTTTGGTCAATTCTCAAACTCCAAAGATTCCTTCTGGGCGCGCATTTCGTAGTGGAAACTGACCAAAAAGCTCTTACGGCTATCCAAAGTAAGAACTTGAAGAGCTCGAGATCAACTCGATACGCAATCGCTCTTCAACCTTTTCATTTTTCGGTACGAGCTATCCGTGGTTCAGAAAATGTGATGGCGGACATTCTGTCCAGATGCCCACATGATGCCACTTAACTGTTAAATATTGGATTTTTTAATATGTATAACTTTACAACAGTTATTTTTTGTTCTTTACTAAGATACACATTTGTAATTTAATAATAGAATGATGGTATCTCTACTTAGCGGTTTATTGATGTTTATTCACCGCTGTTCTTTGATGATTGTTTCTTCATAAATCATAAATTTAAGATTATAGTGTGAATTTTTGGTATGCATTGTATAATTACCAGAATTGTATTATACGTACATCACACCTTCCTGGAAACATTTATTCGTAGAGAAACAATTTCTCTCAGATTTTGAGATATATTCTCACCGGTCATATTAGGAATTATAGTTATTCCTGATATTTGCATCTGCGCAGTATTCTTGCGTTTTGAGCCTATTGTATGGTGCTCCTAGATGTATTTAAAAAAAAAAATTTTTTTTTTTTTCCCGGGAGGTGTGGTAAGACTGTAAAGGGCAATTTTTACTATCTTGCAATATAATACATTTATATACTTATTATGTTCGCAAATATTTTGTAAACAAAGTATTTCCTTGTTAAGTGCTTAAGGAGAAGTCATTTTTGAGTTACTTCCCTTGAAAGCAGTTCCGTCATCTTCGATCGGACTCCGCGGACGAATTTAGGCCTACTGCGATTTATTCTTTGGCTGGGTAGGAATAGATTATTCTTGCTTCAGTATATCTATGGCCTGAATTTATACGTAGTGTTTGTATGAGTAGGACGAGTCTGTCTTATATATGGATATCTTTACATTTCTAAGTCGAACTATGTTGGTTGTCGCTAGAAAAGGTCAAAGGCTATGCAGCGGAAGTATCGCTAGCAAGGGGTGTGATTCATGGCTGTCATCCTGTCTGGATGTAGAATTTTGATGTAGCCGGCCTATCGCCGAGAAAGTGATCTATAAGTAGATGGGGAAAAGTGATAGTCATTTAGACATGTTGTATGTACTTTACCCCAGTGTTTATTCTCTTTTGCCAAGGAATGGCAAAGTTATATTTCGCATAGAAAGGTAAAACCACAATTTATTATGAACTTGGGCTTCGCCATCGTTGTCGATAAACAGATGCACAGTGGTACTTTTGAAAAGAATATTTATTCAAAGGAAGATGACATTCCTATGTATCAGCACTAGATTATATGATATTATTCAATTACCTCTATGACAGAAGTTATGAAGAAATGAGGACATTTAACGAATGACCAATTTTGGTCTGGATCCTATAGTGAGTGAAACTCACGAGAGAAGAACAGCCATGTTGAAATTCATATACTTTGTATTTATCGAGTGAGAAAAAGGGATGCCTGTACTATCGCTCGATGAACCAAGAGATCACTGCTACATGTGAGAACCCATGTCTGGGATTCCTATATCTTTATGGAAAAATATATATATATTGAACTTTACGTGAAGGGATATTCGCTAGACGAGATTAGGTCTAGGAGCCTTCCTATATATTGGTTATGGTCTGACGTGCCCAGTCAGTAAAGCCAGATGATTTACATGATGGAACTCTGAATGCTTATTTACGAATGCTCCATTATGATATTTGCCAAGCATGAATGCTAACTTAAGATGATATGCCTGTGATCAACATTATGCTGTCTATGTCGACATTTGTTCCTGTAACCATACACGTACTGTCCAAGTGTGCGTCTCATTAAATGTTATAAAAAGACCACCGTAGTTCCAGTACTTCTTGAATTCGAACAGTGTGAGTATGAGTGATGTACTACCAACTTGTCAACTCTATCGAATCATTCTACCATTCGCGTTCTGACATTCATATACACACTCATTGTCTACACTCACATTCTTGTCGGAGCCTCATCACGTTCCAGGACAAGATGACCTGTATGACCAATGTCATGAAATATTCTAATCCACATATATAAATTATTAGGTAAATATGAAGCCTAACAAATAAAATTAATAAAGAGAAGAGCAATGGTAAAATGACAGTGCTGTCACAAGGAATGTACTCGAAATCCCCCTTGTTTTCTGCTTCGTCTGCAAATTGTAACGCTTTCACGTTGATATAAAAGCTTACTGTATTATTACCCGCCTTCTTCAATGAAACGTGTGCTGCATTTCTAAGAAAAACATTGAGACGTACTGCGTAATGACCTAAATTAATCCTAACATTAATTATATTACGTTACCAAAACGAACGAACAGATGGACAAAAGGATAGCGAGAGGGGAGGGCTGAAAATCAGGAACGCATGCAACACGCGTCGCGCGATATACAAATGCTACCATCACGCGTGTAAGTCTACAAGCACTAACTTTTTCAGACGGACAGTGATAAAATACACTACCCTTTCCCAGAGTTAGGTTTATAAATCATAACAGACTCTTATTAGAAAAGATAACATTAGATGGGTTTACGTTTGAACACATAACAGTACCCAGACAGCACATCTTCGAAACAGGAGGTAGAAGAAATTGCATATTTTGAACGCAGCCACGTAGCTCCTTTAAATTAGTATTTTTGGGTTCCTTAGGGCTTGCTGACAAATAATATGTAAAACGTTACGCAAATAGTCCAGGAATTAATAAATTATACCCAAAATAAAATATTGGGGGTGCCTGACAGCATAAAATCATTTCTGCTCATAAGATTTTTTTTTTAACGTGTTTGAAAAAAATTTACGTTACAGAAATAGCCTATCATGTAAACTCCAAATTGATTGGAGCGCAACAAATGAAAGCCTAACCACGATTGGTCGGGCTATAAATACTATCTTGGTTGTTAGGGGAGACGGGAAAAGATAACATTTTTTTCAAACACTTGTCGAAACGTGGCTCATTGGCCAGTCTCGCTGATATACACACTTGGGAGCGTTAGTTCGAGACCACTTGTTGAAATGATCTTGATAAAGCATCAGTGCGTTGAAGCCAGCTAAAATTTTGCTCAATAAAAGCCTGGAAGATAAGCAGATGGAGATTTGTGCCAGTTTGTGCCAGAATTCATTGCTAATCAACGTATCTGTGTTATTCGTATGAATTGTGGTAAGCTTGAACCATTTAATATCTTTTAATGAAAATTGAATGTGAATTGTTGATTTATGCCTGTATATATATGTGTAGTTCAGTGGCAAACGTGAGGTAAAGCCTAAAATGCTCCAGCCTGAACAGAGGGTGTCGGAGAGAAGTAAAACGGCATGGAATGGCCAAACAGTACACTGACACCTGGATGATTGACTAGAAAGAAATAATGCTGGAAGTGCAGAGGCGTAGTAACCATTAAGAAGGGTAATACTGGAATAAAGTATTTCAAATGAAGCTGACTGTTGGCCTAACGCTCTGAACGCAATGTTTGTGCTGTATTGTGATCAGTGTAAAAGAGAATATAAATTAGTTATGAAGTAGAAGGTACATCCTTCTTGATTTCAGGGACAGTGGTCTTGATGGTACTGAGCAGCATCTGGTCAGAGATTTGCTGAATCCAGAGTCGGACAGCATACTCCTTGGTCTTTTTAGCTATCAGTGAGGTGTCTCCTGAGCCCAGAGGAGAATTCGAGCAGAGGAGTCCTTTCCTGCCGCCATCACTCAAGATAAGCAGAGTTGGCCAGCTGAGCTCAACATTATGTCCCCTCATCTTGAACTGACTTTTTAAAATTAACATTAAGAGGGGAATTTACTTGTCTTAAAATCAGGAACTGTGAACATCTCCAATACTGGTCCCTAAAGACAAACTATTGAAGTCATGATGACAAATACCAACAGAGATTGAACAAAACAAAACCAGTATTACCTCATTTTACCACTACACAAATGACACACATAGAACATTTGTAATAATATATGTCACTACAATATTCATATTAAATACATTCTGTACATAACTTGTAATTTAAATTGATTGTGATTCCTGATTCCCTTGTAGTTGAATCAGGACACATATTCATTCATGCCAGTAATGAATACATATTGTTATTTGAAAGTTATCAGTGCCTCCTTTAAGATATTCTCATAGAGTGTTATATGTATGTGAGTGTCACAGTGTTGTCAAGAGTAGTGGATTAAATTAAATTGTTTATCTGTCTGTTGTTGTGACTTACACTTCACCATACTCATACCCTAGACACATAACGTAGCATCACACTATTCCAGAATAATTCTGACTGAGATATATAGATATGTGGTAGCAAGTAAGGTGATATATAATACACTACTCTTATTAGATATATATATACCTTCACAGCTGATCTCAGTCAGTACACTAAGTCCCCTATAAATATTTATAACATCCCACTTCACCACATATATTGGGGTCTCGCTCTTGGGATTTTGAATCTTTAACTATTAAAAATATTGGGGGTAATTCACTTCAGGGAATATAAGAATTAAAAGGTATCCTTGGGTGGAATTAAATAAGGTTGAGCTCACGGTGCCTGTGTTGTCCATTAGATATATAGTTAGAAATTGAATTGTTGGGTAGACATTATAAAAAATTACCTGATAGACAATGGCGGACCTGGCCAAATTTCGATCTGCTGCGGTTCAGACTGCAAAAGAGTTAGGATTAGATGGGCAAGTTATGGTTGCCTATGTCACAACGGAATGTGACAAATTTATTGAACGCGAAGAAAGAAGATTAGAAAAAGAAGCCGAAAGAAGGTTAGAGGCTGAAAGGGAAATTAAGAAGTTACAATTTGAAGCTGAGGCTGAGACTAAGAGGTTGCAGATTGAGGCTGAGGCTAAGAAATTGGAGGCAGAAAGAGAAGACAAAAGATTAGCTGCAGAAAGAGAAGCCGAGGAAAGAAGACAGGCTGCAGAAAGAGAAGAGAAGAAATTAGCTGCAGAAAGAGAAGAAAGAAAATTAGCTGCAGAAAGGGAAGCAGAAGATAAAAGATTACAAAGGGAACATGAGTTACGACTAAGGGAGTTTGAGTTTCAGGGCCATGCTCCTGAAAATGGTGCCAGTCCCTTTGCCTCTGATGCTACGGTTACTCAGGGAGCCTCAATCTCAGCTATGAATTTTCATTTAGATCATTTTGTTGAGAAAGACGATGATATTGAGAGTTATATAAATAGGTATGAGCTATTAGCTACCACGTATGGGTTGGAGAGAGAAAGGTGGAGCTTAAAGTTATCTCAGGGACTTCGTGGGGCAGCTTATGAAGTTTTTGCAAAAATGAGCAGAGGTGATCAGGAAAATTATGACATGCTAAAGCAGGCTCTTTGTTAAGGTATGAAAAGAATGCAGAATTCTATAGAAAAAAATTTAGGAATGCTAAACTACTGTCAGGTGAAACCTATCACCAGTTCTCTGCACGCATAGAGACATACTTGGAGAAATGGACTTCTCTGGGGAAAACCCAAGATCTTAAGGAAATGGTCCTTATAGAGCAACTAAGAGAGTCCATGGCTCCAGACCTGAGAAAGTTTCTCATGGAACAAGGTGCAGAGAGGCTGGGTGAGTTGCTAAATGTTGCTGAAAGGTATCAAGCAGCTCAAGCAGAGGTAACAGGTAATAAAAAAGAAACAGGTGGACAACTTTAGGGCATCACAGAACTTTAATAAATTTGATCCTAGGGATCAAAATAAAGGTAAGCACCAATTTGATAGGCCACGGTATGAAAATAAAAATAAATTCCCACAATTCGATGAAAGGAAATATAATGAAAGAAAATCTTTCAACCAAGGAAAAAGGTGGTGTAAGAATTGTCAGATGGACAATCATGACACTGACCATTGCAGAAGGAAACCTGTGTATATGGCAACCCTTCAGGTCAGGTCGACCTCAAGACAGGAGGAGGATATTATGTTAGATACCACTCCAGAAGAGATGAGGAAGGCACAGGCTGGGGATAAAACACTCAAGCCATGTTTCAGAAAATTGTCAACTTGTCATACAACTCCAGGCAAGGGAGATTTTTACATGAAAAACAAGTTGATGTATAGGAAGACTGGAACTAGATCCCATGGTCACGGACAGCTGGTTCTTCCAAAAAGATACAGGACAGACTTAATAAGGAGCCTACATGTGAAACCAGATGGGGACCATGAGAAGATAGGTACCATCATTCAAAAGGTGGCTCACAATTATTATTGGCCCAAAGCAAGATGGGACATTGAAAATTTTGTAGAAAGGTGTAGCATAGCACATGAGGGAACACCCACAAGTGGGAACATGGATCAGGACCTGGACACGCCATGGAGCAAAATTAGGCCTGATAATAAAAAGAAAAATAGATTTGATAAAGTGGACCAAATGGAATGGGAAGCCCCTTTTCACGGACAAGCTTCACTTAACTGTTTTACAATGGCCACTATGCGGAGAGTGCAAAAAGATGTCTTACCCCAGGATAAGCCGACAATCCCTCAATCGGACTTAAACAAACTGGAGGAAGAGGATGTAGAGAGGAAATCTCTCATCAAGAATTTTAAGTGGGGAGGAAACCCCAGGAAAAGAAAAATTGGTAGCGGTCGTTTTGTGAATGATAATTCTGGGAGGAAAAATCATCACTATAAAGCTTCAAGTGGAAGAGACCATACCGGTGCATGGACAAATAGGTCCACACAATTAAAGGTCCATATGTAGCTTTGTTAAGAACGTGGACTGATGAAAAGGCAGAGGAAAACATTACATCTTCATACCAATATGTGAATGAGCTGACCACTCGGTTAAAAACTGGCTGGAAACTTGCCAATGAAAATTTGAAACAAGCCAGGAAGAAACATGCTGCCTATTATAACAGGAAGGCGAAAGACAGAAATTTGGCTGTGGGAGAGAAGGTACTGCTTCTTTTGCCCGGGAGTCAGAATAAGTTACAAATTGGATGGCAGGGTCCATATACAGTTCTAGAGAAGGTGTCTAGAACAAATTATAAGATAGATAAGAAGGGGAAAGAAAAAATCTATCATGTGAATCTCCTGAAGAAATATTTGGAAAGAGAACATCAGGAAGAGACGCACTTGTTGACCTTGTCCATCGCCATGGAGATGAAAAAGGAACCACTTTCATCATTTGAATATCCATTACACCCCTGTGAGACAGCAGCACAGGTGAAAATCAGTACACATTTAACGAAAACTCAGAAAGAGAGAGTGCAACAGGTTCTAAATAATCATGCAGAGGTGTTAACAGACCGACCAGGGCATACAAACCTATTGGAATATGATATGAAACTCATAGACTCCACACCTGTCTGTATGAAACCATATTCGATTCCGTTTGCTAAGGAAAAAGCTTTGAAGGAAGAGATAGACTATCTATTGAAGGAAGGAATTATTTCGCACAGTGAATCTTCGTATAGTTCCGGTGTTGTACTCTTAAGGAAGCCCTCTGGAGAACATAGACTCTGTATAGATTACAGGAGACTGAATGCTATTACAGAAGGACAGGTGGATCCATTGCCGGATACAAATCAGCTGTTTGCCAGACTAAATAAAGCTAAATATTTCTCAAAAGTGGATCTGAGTAAAGGATACTATCAGATTTCAGTAAAGCCTGAGGTTAGACCATACCTAGCTTTCAGTACCTCAGAAGGACACTATGAGTTTAATAGATTGCCATTTGGATTGAAGAATGCGCCTAGTGTCTTCTCTAGAATGATGAGAAAATTATTGGATCCTCTGAATAATCCCTGTATAACAAATTTTATGGATGATATCCTTATAGCAACAGAAACATTTGAGGAACACATTGACTCTCTGAACATGCTGTTTGATCGACTTAGGGAGGCAAATTTAACAGCCCGTCCAACCAAATGTTGCGTTGGATGTAAAGAATTGGAATTTTTGGGACACACAGTTTATCAGGGAAACATGACCCCTGACCCAAAGAATTTAGAGAAACTACAGAAAGCCCCGAGACCACAAACCAAGAAGGACGTGAGATCCTTTGTCTCATTATGTGGTTTCTACCAGAAGTATATCAAAAACTTTAATTCCATATGTGCACCTTTAACGGAATTGACACGTAAAGGACATCCAGATCGCATTACATGGACTCCACAATGTGAAATGACTTACCAAGAATTGAAGGAAAAGCTCACAAGTAAACCCATTTTGAAATTACCTGACTTAAGTCAAGAATTCATAGTAAGGACGGATGCAAGTAATATTGGGCTGGGTGCAACTCTTCTACAGAAATCAGATGCATTGGATGGGGAATTAAGCCCAGTGGCATATGCTAGCAGAAAGTTGAATAAAGCTGAAATCAACTACTCAACTAGCGAAAAAGAATGTCTTGCAGTAATATGGGCAATAAAGAAATTCAATATTTATCTATATGGGAAGGCATTTAAGTTGCAAACTGACCACAAACCTTTATCGTTTTTTAGCACAGGCTAAGCATGAGAACTCTAGGTTACTCCGATGGTCTTTGCTTCTGGCTCCATATAATTTTAGCATTGAATATATATCTGGAAAAACCAATCTGGGAGCGGATTTTTTAAGCCGCCATCCGTGTGATGAGAATCACCGTAAACCCCAGAAATAATAATAAATTTCTCTATGTGGATATAGAATAAAGGACTGACATATAATGTCTGTTTTAAGAGGGGAGGTGTCATGAAATATTCTAATCCACATATATAAATTATTAGGTAAATATGAAGCCTAACAAATAAAATTAATAAAGAGAAGAGCAATGGTAAAATGACAGTGCTGTCACAAGGAATGTACTCGAAATCCCCCTTGTTTTCTGCTTCGTCTGCAAATTGTAACGCTTTCACGTTGATATAAAAGCTTACTGTATTATTACCCGCCTTCTTCAATGAAACGTGTGCTGCATTTCTAAGAAAAACATTGAGACGTACTGCGTAATGACCTAAATTAATCCTAACATTAATTATATTACGTTACCAAAACGAACGAACAGATGGACAAAAGGATAGCGAGAGGGGAGGGCTGAAAATCAGGAACGCATGCAACACGCGTCGCGCGATATACAAATGCTACCATCACGCGTGTAAGTCTACAAGCACTAACTTTTTCAGACGGACAGTGATAAAATACACTACCCTTTCCCAGAGTTAGGTTTATAAATCATAACAGACTCTTATTAGAAAAGATAACATTAGATGGGTTTACGTTTGAACACATAACAGTACCCAGACAGCACATCTTCGAAACAGGAGGTAGAAGAAATTGCATATTTTGAACGCAGCCACGTAGCTCCTTTAAATTAGTATTTTTGGGTTCCTTAGGGCTTGCTGACAAATAATATGTAAAACGTTACGCAAATAGTCCAGGAATTAATAAATTATACCCAAAATAAAATATTGGGGGTGCCTGACAGCATAAAATCATTTCTGCTCATAAGATTTTTTTTTAACGTGTTTGAAAAAAATTTACGTTACAGAAATAGCCTACCATGTAAACTCCAAATTGATTGGAGCGCAACAAATGAAAGCCTAACCACGATTGGTCGGGCTATAAATACTATCTTGGTTGTTAGGGGAGACGGGAAAAGATAACATTTTTTTTCAAACACTTGTCGAAACGTGGCTCATTGGCCAGTCTCGCTGATATACACACTTGGGAGCGTTAGTTCGAGACCACTTGTTGAAATGATCTTGATAAAGCATCAGTGCGTTGAAGCCAGCTAAAATTTTGCTCAATAAAAGCCTGGAAGATAAGCAGATGGAGATTTGTGCCAGTTTGTGCCAGAATTCATTGCTAATCAACGTATCTGTGTTATTCGTATGAATTGTGGTAAGCTTGAACCATTTAATATCTTTTAATGAAAATTGAATGTGAATTGTTGATTTATGCCTGTATATATATGTGTAGTTCAGTGGCAAACGTGAGGTAAAGCCTAAAATGCTCCAGCCTGAACAGAGGGTGTCGGAGAGAAGTAAAACGGCATGGAATGGCCAAACAGTACACTGACACCTGGATGATTGACTAGAAAGAAATAATGCTGGAAGTGCAGAGGCGTAGTAACCATTAAGAAGGGTAATACTGGAATAAAGTATTTCAAATGAAGCTGACTGTTGGCCTAACGCTCTGAACGCAATGTTTGTGCTGTATTGTGATCAGTGTAAAAGAGAATATAAATTAGTTATGAAGTAGAAGGTACATCCTTCTTGATTTCAGGGACAGTGGTCTTGATGGTACTGAGCAGCATCTGGTCAGAGATTTGCTGAATCCAGAGTCGGACAGCATACTCCTTGGTCTTTTTAGCTATCAGTGAGGTGTCTCCTGAGCCCAGAGGAGAATTCGAGCAGAGGAGTCCTTTCCTGCCGCCATCACTCAAGATAAGCAGAGTTGGCCAGCTGAGCTCAACATTATGTCCCCTCATCTTGAACTGACTTTTTAAAATTAACATTAAGAGGGGAATTTACTTGTCTTAAAATCAGGAACTGTGAACATCTCCAATACTGGTCCCTAAAGACAAACTATTGAAGTCATGATGACAAATACCAACAGAGCTTGAACAAAACAAAACCAGTATTACCTCATTTTACCACTACACAAATGACACACATAGAACATTTGTAATAATATATGTCACTACAATATTCATATTAAATACATTCTGTACATAACTTGTAATTTAAATTGATTGTGATTCCTGATTCCCTTGTAGTTGAATCAGGACACATATTCATTCATGCCAGTAATGAATACATATTGTTATTTGAAAGTTATCAGTGCCTCCTTTAAGATATTCTCATAGAGTGTTATATGTATGTGAGTGTCACAGTGGTGGACATTCACGTCATTTAACAAATGAAGCGTGATTCAACAAGTAGTAGCCAGTATGAGTTAACAACAATACAGAGTTTATCAAATAGGCCTTTTGCTCCCTCAGGCATGTCGTACAAGACGATTAACAGAAGGAAGTGCGTGGGGCTGGCTACTTCATCTTGTATAACAATATGTAACAGAAACCACCACTGCTTATGGGGGGGGGGTGATTTCTTGTGGCCGGCTTCCTGCAATGGAGGGTCTATGTTTCATAGCCAGCGAAAAAGGAAAATGATAATGACGACGATATTGATGATGATGATGATGATGATGATGATGATGATGATGATGATGATGATGATCTTACTTTTTCACTATAAGTATCCAGCTACCCTTTTGATATAGATATCAGGCAACAGTACGCCTCTTTCATTTTCCATGTATAGATATCAGGCAACTGTCCGCCTCTTTCATTATCCATGTATAGATATCAGGCAACTGTCCGCCTCTTTCATTATCCATGTATAGATATCAGGCAACTGTCCACCTCTTTCATTATCCATGTATAGATATCAGGCAACTGTCCGCCTCTTTCATTATCCATGTTCCCACGATTAACAAATTCTACCGCTATTCATCTAATTCCATCATCCACAACCCATAATCCTGAATACGATGTCCTTCTGTTCTATTCTCTGAATAAAACTCGATGGAGGCTTGATGAACGGAGTCAGGAATTGCGTCCATAATTTTCGAAGTTTTCTTTAAGACAAAATGGAAGGCCTTCAAACAAAGAAATTAACCCTGGCGTGTTGAGTTATTTTTGCGTTAACTCTCGTTAATCTCTCCACCCCGTTCTTTGATCCAAAAATATACGAGCTTTTCCGTATGGGCTCTTGGCAATGCAGCCCCCACGTGAACCATGGGCTGGACTTGGTTTTATAAACAGTGACATTGTCTTAACATTTCTGACGGTATTAATTCTGTCAAGCTCTGCGTGAGCGGAAGTTATATATCTTCCTTTATTATAGTCTGTTTTTGTAAAAGTCTGTAAAAAAAATAAGCTGAAAAATAGTCAGGTTGAATAATGTCAGAGGACAGGAGAAATATGGAAAACTTGAATGTCAGAGAACAGAAGAAAGATAAATACAGTAGGTTGAATAATGTCAGAGAACAGACGAAATATAGATAACTTGAATGTCAGAGAACAGAAGAAAAATAAATAGATTGAATAATGTCAGAGAACAGAAGAAATATAGATAGGTTGAATAATTTCAGAGAACAGAAGAAATATAGATAGGTTGAATAATGTCAGAGAACAGAAGAAATATAGATAGCTTGAATAATTTCAGAGAACAGAAGAAACAAAGATTGGTTTAATGATGTCAGAGAACAGAAGAAAAATAGATAGGTTGAATAATGAGAGAGAACAGGAGAAAAATAGATAGGTAAGTTATTTACTTAACATATTTATTTGGACAGATTACCCTATTTTGCCATGTTGGCAATATCGTCTTATATCTTTCTTTGGTATCTTATTTGCTTCTTGAAAGTTAACATAAGCAAGTGCTTCGCTTTGGCTGTGGCCAGTTCAAACGTTTTGGCCAATGTGTTAACAAGGTCTGCGTTGTACCATTTCTCTTCAGATCTGGGCAATTTTTTTTTTCCTTTTACCTTACGTAAAGTTTAACCCTGTCTGTTCCACAATCATTAATGCTACTTTAGTGGCCCATAAAGGTTAATCTTAGGGAACTCTCGCAAAATCAGATGGGCGATACTACCTTGCCTTCCGATATAAAGTACATCGGGTTTCAACGTTAAGCATTTGACTTCTTGACTTATCTTTTTAGTGTGAAGCGGGGTTGAAATCTGGGAGAGACAAAGTGTAAGAGATCAAAGAGGGTGTCTGGGTAGGAATGGAAGAGGTTGCGGTGTTCCCTTTAAACGACTTGTAATTAGCTAGCATATTAATTAGATTAACTGTCATGACTGCTGGGGAACCTGAGGACTTTCCTTCCAACCCGGTCATTAGCTTCGCTCCTTCCCATCCACAGAGGGTTTATCACAGGAGCCGTTCAGGCTATTCAGTCAAATTTCCGGCCGTAAACATTTCTTCAAACGCCGACGCCCGGGTTTGAACCATGAACACCTGGTCGCCAGTACAACGCCGAAGCCATTACACCAGCGCGGCTCCCAGATAGATAGATAGATAGATAGATAGATAGATAGATAGATAGATAGATAGATAGATAGATAGATAGATAGATAGATAGATAGATAGATAGATAGATAGATAGATAGATAGATAGATAGATAGATAGGCATTAGGTGGGTAGGTAGGTGGGTGGGTGAGTTTTAGGTAGAAAGATAGACAGACAGTTAGACAGAACGAACGAACGAACTTTATTTTCAAAGGGTTTAGAATTGGGCACGCAGGCCCGTCTAACATTCTGCCCTTCCTTTCTCTCATCTTCCATGCTGAATCCATTTATTCTCACATGTATCGTAAATATTACTTAAATAATAAAAAGACAGACAGACAGACAGACAGACAGACAGACAGATAGACAGATAGATATAATATAATCTGAGACAAGATGTGCTCACGTGAACAGATTGGCATAACACGCAATTTTAAGCAAGCAAAACGCTATGTACGAGTACAATATGAGTGCGCGTCCGTTTGGCTGAGTGCTTAGAGCATGAACGTTATCAATTTCCTTGTCCGAGACCTGACTCGTCACTCTCCAGCCTACCCAGCTACAAATGGCTATGTGGCTCTGCTCATGAATTAGGGAAGGCAAAAGCAGCGAGGAAGAGAACTGGTTACCCCAGTTTATAAAGCTGGACGTTGTATAGTAACATTTCTTCACTCCTCTACGGTAGTATTTGTTATGGGAATACCCTTTATTTGGAACGTCTTACTTGCAGAGTCATTAGAGTGCTTGCTTCTCGGGGCAAAGGTACCTGGTTCAAAAACAGCGAGAGAGAAAGCGACATTTTACCTAAGTAGTGTCAAAAATAGGAATTCAAGAAAGAGGTGAGATATGAAAAACAAAAGAAGAGGAAAGTGAAGAAGAAGAAGATTCGATATTTCTGCATCTTTGCTCGGGACATCTGGAAAATTTCATCTTATCAACGAAATACGCCGGGAGGACGGCCAGCTAACGGAACTGTTACTAGGAGGGCTTACCTTTAGCTGAGCTAAAAACGTGTACACTTGAATGTAAGCGCAGACCAGGATACTGTTTGGAAACATTACTTTTATAGCTTGAGTGAGTTAATGTCGCTGGTTTAGTTTCGAGTGGGTTAAATATAACGATATGTGTGTGACTGTAAGTAAATGACTGTGCTACGGTCAAAACACGTATGTACTAGTGTTTTATCTCCCCCCCCCCCTTTCCCAAGATACTGAGGAGTTAAAGAACTGGTTCACTGCTTCCCTCAGGTATGTCGTAAGAGGCCATTAATGTGATGTGCATGAGAGTTGATGCATCACTGTGTTTATAAATGGCTACATAAATTACTACATGAGGTATTTTAGATCGGGTTTTCTGAAAGTCTCCTTGTTGTCGGTGTCAAAGAAGGCCACTGACCAAAGCTCAGGAGAGAAAAATCACATCCTGTGAGATGAGATGCTTTAAAAAAGCCATTAACATTACCAGGAGACAGAAGGAAATGATGACATCAGAATAATTTGTAGAAACCTATCCTACATCAAGTATATAGAGAGATTAAAAAAAATATATATATATATTTTAAACGAAGGCTTTTAATGCACTAAAAAGCCACAAATAATTTTTCAAGGAGTTTATAGCTTGCAGTCAAAAAATTTAACATCAAATTGACAAAATTCGTGGAGCGCTTAAGCGCTTATCGTATATTTTACCCATAAGTGTGTAATGAAGTATAAAGCAGAGTTAATTTCATGTAGAATCAGCGCCCCAGGCTTTTTATCAATTTGATGTTACATTTTTTTACTGCAAGCTATAAACTCCTTGAGAAATTATTTGTGGCATTTTAGTGCATTAAAAGCCTGTGTTTAAAATATTTTTATTTGTTATTTTCTTCTTTTTTGTGTTATTTTCTTGTTGTTTTTAAATTTAAGTCAAGTGTAATCATCCGCTAATGACATTATCAGTTTGCGATAAACGAGTCCAGAGCACAAGGAGGCGGATTTCATTATTCAGTATATTACACGGAAAGTTAATATTTTGTTTGTTTTGGTTTATTTTTGTAACAATTTTGATAAGAGTTGTAAATTACATTTAAAAAAAAATGTAATTGTCAGTTGTGTGTATGTCTGCGCACGCGCATGCGAGAGTGTGTGTGTGGAAAGGGGGGGGGGGGGAAAGAAGCTTCAACATTTATCTCAAGAGAGACAATCTTGTTGGAAAGAATGCACCTAGATTATTTGCAGTTATCACCCATTTCACAGATGATACAATTCAAACAAAAAAATTAATATTAATTTTAGTTTTATTAATTTTATTATTTTTACGACTGATTATTGTATTGTCATCGGGAATACAACACTATGCCAAGTTTCAGAGCTATTGCTCATCTGAAAGTGATTGAAAAATCGATTGCAAGATTTGAAGGTGACAAGAGAGGGACATACGAGTACGTTGCAAGTTAAAGAAAAGCCTGTAAAAATTGCGTGGTTTGACCATCTCATGAGAATGGAGCCAAGTTAATTACCACTACGCGCACATAACTGTGGCAGATCTGATTTCGGGTCAAAAGCCAAACAAGAAGAGTAGTGATAGGCAACATCACAGAAATCCTACAACACGAACTCACGACACACTTGGCGTAGTAACCGCAAACTTCACGCAGTCAGCGTTGCCACTCTGAATTTTGAAAAAAAAAAAAAACCCTAGATATCGGTGACTTGGGATAGTTTAGATGATTTTTGGGCTACTCTGGGCGATTTTGGGGCTTTTTTGGCCGATTTTGGGTGATTTTTAGGTGGTGTTCTTCAACTAATGAAGGAAAATGACACCTACACGGGACTAAAAAAACAAACAAAAAAACTAGATCAAGGTGAATCCACCGCTGACTACGCTTCACGACAAAATTAGACCGAAAAGGTGAAATTAGAAGTTCCTCACAGACGGTCATGCTCCAGCGGTATCCCAGAGGTCCTTGTAGAGAGACACATTAGAAAGAAGACGAGAAGGCGTATCCGCGGTGGACGATTGTTATAGAGGACTGCAGTTTTGTTCGCGTTGAAGATGGCATGAAGGAGAGGGTGAGCGGAAGCGTGGAGACGCCTCGTTGATGATGATACGATGTCAGCAATTTGCGATACGAGATATCTACTAATTACTATATTCTCCTCTCCACATGTAAGCCTACCTTGCCGTGGTTGGAGAGCTTGAGCGCCTCAATGATCCCGGGAGCTATGCCGGCGGGAGTTTTACTCCTGGCAGGGTCACCCAAGCCGGACAGGTCCTGGGTGAGGGGCCAGACTAAATGGGCTGAGGAGTGGGTGGAACCCTATAGGTGTAGATGCAGAACCCACCGGCGAGTGGTACATGCTCTGGTCTGCACCAATCCACCCCCACTTCATGGGTTAAATGCTTTCTTGCCTCATTCTTCACTGTTTGTCGTCTATCACGCCCATGGCGACCGTTGCCTCAATTGGCTGTGTGTGGTGTACCCGGAAACGGGGCCTCCCAGTACTGAGGCAAAGTTAAGTCCCCGATGTCACTTATCGGTGCAGAATTGAGAGAGATGGCTGAGCATCACAATCCCTCCTGTGTTGCAGCATGATGAGAACCCAGCATTGCACACTGAGCTTGGGGGGATCACTTGGGCACCAGACTTAATACTGGCTCTTGACTGGATGGCCGCATGCAGGAGATTTCTACAATGGAGGGTTGGCAGGTGGTGGGTATCGGGAAGTGGCTCTGTGCAGGACGTGAGGATTCCTTGGGAGAGCCCAGAACCAGAGCACAGCATTGTGCAAGCTCTGCATAGTTGGAGAGCCCCCTGGATGACGGGGAATGCACAGTGTGCTACCCCACCTATCCCCAACTGCTAACTTAGAACCAGAAGTGGGGTCCTCTGTATGCGTGCCAGGCCAGGATAAAATGCCTGGGAAAGAGACTGGAGCTCAGAACTCCCTAACTCAAAGTTGCAGGATGGCAGAAAAGCCACGGGAAAGACAGGGCTATTTTGAAGATAACGCAACCATATTTTCACCATACGAGCTCGGACGCCGCCTCGGTAAACAAGGTCCGCGCAGAGCAGTGACACCCCCAGGCTGCTTGCGAATAGTCTACTACTGGGAACATAAACAGATTAGGGATGAGCCCACTCTCCCGTTGAACAGGTGCTAAAGTCGTAGATACTGGGCCAGAAGGCGCACCGGAAACCACAGTATCATGCAACTCGCTTTTTTTTTTCTATGGAGAGTACACCGTCAAATAAATCTCGTTCTGGTGCTCGCCCTGTGGAGCTCCACCAGGCAGGTGCAGTGCCGGGCTCTGAGCCTCGACAGAGCCCACCCTCAGCTACTGGAGGACCCTCTAGACCGTCTTGTGGAGTCAACAGACGGCGGAGGAGAACTACTGACCAAAACAAAACAGAAAAAGAGAAACCCAGAGTGCCACTTGTCATGATGCACTGGAATGCAGAGGGAGTGAACAGCAAGCAGGCTGGATACAGCAAAAAGACAGAGCTGGAAAACATCTTGTATGAGAAGCAAGTCAGTGTTTGCTGTATCCAAGAGACTCACTTGAAAGCAGATCAAACCTTTAAAATAAGGGGATATCAATGCTTCAGATCCGACAGACAAGATAGACGAAAAGGAGGAGTACTTACTCTTGTAAGGAATAACATTCCTGCACACGAAAGGAAAACCTTCATGGATGGAGCAGAATATCAGCTGCTGCAGATAAAGGTAGACAAGATGGAAATAGAACTCCTGAACTATTACTGTCCGAACAACAAACCCCTGAGTCTCAGCTCTATACAGGTACCAGCCACCAACTTTATAGCAGTTGGAGACTTTAATAGCCACTCCCAGAGCTGGGGCTATAACCATCTGGATCACAGAGGTGAAGAGGTTGAAACTTGGCAAGATGATCACTCCCTAATCCTAGTCAATAATGCCACAGATACTCCTACCTTCTACTCCAGAGGATGGCACACAACCTCAACACCAGATCTTGCCTTCTCCACACCAGATATAGCTGGATCTATTAGTAGAGAAGTAGGAGACCAACTAGGGGGAAGCGACCATCGCCCAATCTTTCTTACTGTCCAGAGTGCAACTCTCAGTACAGGCCCAGCCATTACAAGATGGAACTACAAAAAAGCCAACTGGGGTTTATTCAGGCATCAGGTGAACACGCTGCTGTCTACCTTCAAGGTACAGAACAGAGACATTAATGAAGTGGTAAAAGACTTCAACAGATGCATACTACAAGCTGCAAAAGAAACCATTCCCAAAGGATGCCGGCGTAACTACATACCATACTGGTCCAGCACACTCCAAGAACGTCAGGAAGCTATGGACAAGGCTAGAAAGGACGCAGAGTCTCAGCCTTCACTTGAAACTCACAACAAATGGAAAAAGGCTGTAGCAGAGTTTCAGAGAACAAAGCTAGAAGAAAAGCGGAAAAGCTGGAGAACTAAAACGGCATCGCTGAACCTTGAGAAAGACGGCAGGAAACTTTGGAGATTAGTCAAGTCTCTAAATGAAGAGCATTCCTCACCAAGGCAGACTATCACATTGGATGAAGGTGGCAAACTTTTTCAGAGGAAAACAAGCTGCAGACTTGTTTGCTAGAAGATACAGTTCAGAAAGCAACTTACCCATTAACATAGACCATCAGAGAGAGATAAGAAAAGAAATACTGGCAACCATGGGACAGACAGATACTCCTGCCCCAATGAGGGAACCCATCACACTAGGAGAACTACAGAAGGCTATTTCCAAGCTTAAGTTTCAAAAGTCACCCGGCCCAGACAAAATCAGCAACGAAATGCTAGTAAATCTGAGCTCAGCAGCAAAGACAAAACTGCTTGAGATATTCAACCACAGCTGGTTGAAAGGAACGGTACCCCAAGTATGGAGAGAAGCCATCACAATACCCATACTAAAGAAAGGGAAATGTAAGACCGAGGCTGCAAGTTACCGGCCAATCAGTCTCACAAGCTGTGTTGGGAAGACTATGGAGCGAATAGTCAACCACAGATTGAAATGGTATTTAGAGTCTGAGCAGATCCTGGTGCCGGAACAAGCTGGATTTAGAGAATGCTACAGTATAGAAGACCAAGTTACTTACTTGTCTCAAGCAATAGAAGATGCCTTCCAGGAGAAGAAAAAGGTCCTAACGATCTGGGTCGACTTCAAGCAGGCCTTTGACAAGGTGTGGAAAGATGGCCTCATTGCAAAACTTAGGAGAAGTGGAATCCAAGGCAACATGATGAAATGGATCCAGTCATACTTGCATAACAGGAGAACTAGAGTCACTCTTGACGGTCTGCAGAGCAGAAAAGTGTTGCTCCATCAGGGGGTACCTCAAGGAGGAGTAATTTCCCCAACACTCTTCCTTGTTTACATCAATGACCTGGTGAAAGATCTCCCTGCAGGAGTTAAAGCTGCCTTATATGCAGATGACCTAGTACTCTGGTGCGCTGATGAAAATGTCACCACAGCAAATTATAGAATGCAGCGGGCAGCAGACATGCTAGTGTCATGGGCAGAGAAATGGCTTATCACAATAAACACAGACAAAACCTCCACAACACTGTTCTCCCTCGCCCCCAAGGACAAATCAGCTAACATACACCTAGGGACAACCGTGATCAAGGAAAGAAAGCTACCCCACCTATCTTGGGGTGACATTTGACCAAAGGCTTACATGGAATAAGCATATTGAAAATGCAGAAGGAAAGGCCCGAAGACGACTAGGCATACTCAGAAAATTAGCAGGTACCAACTGGGGAGCAAATGAACGAAATCTAAAGAAGATTTATAATGGAGTAATAAGACCACACTTAGAGTTTAGCTCAGCAGCATGGTCATCAGCTGCTAACTCACATCTGCAGTCTTTGGACAAGGTGCAAAATCAAGCTCTCAGGCTCATTACAGGAGCCATGAAAACTACACCAATAACAGAGATGCAGAAGGTTGCTGGATTACAGACATTGTCCCATAGAAGAGACACAAAAACCATGATCCAGATGGAAAAGTACAACAGTATGCCAATGCACCCAATGAAGGCAAGACTAGATGATCTGGCATTGGGACGTCTAAAGCGTAGCAGCTTTGTGCATCGGGGGAAAAGACTTATAAGACAGCATCAAGAAGACCTATCCATGAAGACAACACCACTGAAGCCCACCCTATACCCTGTACCATGGGAGCAGGCCAGCAGTGCCCTCCAAATTAATACAACAGTCAGTGGTCTCACAAGTGGATGTGAGTATAATGATCTGCAAAAACGAACTGCTACATTGAGTATGATCCAAGAAAGCTATCCCGATCAATCATGGATACATGCCTATACAGATGGATCAGCAACTAATGCTGTTAGGAATGGAGGTGCCGGTATCTTTATCTCATATCCTGACAACCACTATGAGACTAGGCACATTCCCACTGGTAAATTCTGTTCCAACTATACAGCTGAGGTTCAAGCTCTAGAGCAAGCTGCAAATATGATTTATAACACCAACTCTGACTGCCACCAGGTAGTCATCCTCACAGATGCACTGTCTGTCCTGCAAGCTCTCAAGGGTGGTAAACTCCCGCATCTGAGAAATGAACTAAACAAGGTAGCTGCCAAAAAGAGAACCATACTTCAGTGGGTACCATCTCATTGTGGTGTACCCGGAAATGAAAAGGCAGACAAACTTGCAAAAAAGGGAGGAGAATGTGAACAAGAAGATAATGAAGTCACATACTTTGAGAAAAAGAGAGCTATCCAGACTATCAGAAGAGAACAGAACCAACCCAAAGACGACTATCACACTCTCGACCGGCAGGGACAGACAACTATTTTTCGACTCAGGACAGGGCATAACAAACTGAATAAACACACATGCACAAGCTACGATTGTCTGCTTCACCACTGTGCACATGTGGATTAAACGAACAAACTGCTGAGCATGTTCTACAGGACTGTCCTCTGTATGACCAGTTAAGAAAGATATACTGGCCCAATGACTCAACACTAAACTCAAAGCTATATGGAGTTAAAGAGGAACTTCAAACAACAGTCGAATTCATCATGAGAACTCGTCTGACGGTGTAATCATCAAAGTTGCGATCGCAAGAAGAAGAAGACTATATTCTCCTCCCCCCCCCCCCCCCCTTCTCTGTCTGTGTGTGTGTGTTCTAGTATTCAATGCAACGTTAATATTAAATACTTATTATTTGCTGGTGACTTCCCAGACCAAAGCAGGGCAATGTCCATGCTTTTAAGTTTGATGAAGAATGCTTTAATGCGAAAACACTTTAAGAATTATATTATAGCAGGGCAGAAATGTACAAAGGCTATGATACATATTTCTTTACCCCGATGAAATAAATATTTCGTTCCTTCTGTTTCTATCTCTGCCTCTCTTTCTGTCTGTCTCTTTCTATCTCATGCTTAAAGTACATGTGTGAAATGAAAGGATACACTGTGCAAGATGAGAGTGAGTGGAAAGGCAGAATGTTAACCGGGCCTGCGCGCCCAATTCTTAACCCTTTCAAAATAAAGTTCGTTTGTTCTCTCTCTCTCTCTCTCTCTCTCTCTCTCTCTCTCTCTCTCTCTCTCTCTCATACCACCTTTCTTTCACTCTCCTTACGATCCTCGTAATTCAGTTTCCTCTCACCTACAGAGGGGCAAGACTTCTGTATCTGTCTGTCTATCTGCACGTATCACGCACTTTCTCTACAGGCTATCAATTGACAAAACTACCTTCCATTACCACCTCAAGCGATAAGTTATGCAGTTACGTTCTTTCATCGGCTGGCGCTAAATCTGGGTTTCTACCCCGGTGGCGGGAAATGATGGAAGTTGAGGCAGTTTTGGGCCATACTGAAATCTTTAGCCACCCGGTTCGCGTTCATAACGACCAGGCAAATCTGGTGCCAGCCTCGTAACGTCCGGGGTACTCGCCACTTCAAAGATAAAAATATGGAAGATACGGAGAAAATCGATTACTTGAGCACAAAAAAAGAGTGAAGTATGGGAGTTGTTTTTTTTTTTTTTATAGAAAATATGTTTTGAATATAAGAAATATCTTGGAATCGAATACTCGGTTACAAATAGACGAGCAGGTCGCGGGAGAATAGAGACTGTAGGAGGTTTGATGGTTGAACCAATAGTTTCTGAGAGATTTCGGTGCTGTATGTAGAGAGGATATTACATGTCTATCGCTCATTATAGTCATCATATTACATGTCGTCATACAAGGCGACTATTGCTAGGTTGTGAAAGGTGGGGGAGGGGGGGGGGGGGCCGGGGCAACCTCATCATGTAAAACAAATAGCAACAAAAGCTACCGTTACAAGAGCATATAAATGCTTGATGCAGACTTCCGACACGTTGACCAGCTGTAATGGAGGCTGCATGCTCCATCAGGAGCGAAAAGAAAAATGATGAAGATAATAATATTACATTTCACAATTGTTCATTATAGAAGAGGTTCTGACAACCTCATCACGTATAACAAATTGCTACAGAAACCGCCGACGCAGGAGCATGCGAATTCCCAGTAGCAGACTTCATATAAAGTGACCAGCCTTAGTCGTGCTTCTTTTTCGGGGAAGGGGGGGGGGGGGGGGGGAACAAAGAGATGAGCGATGAATGAATAGATCTGGTTGTAAGAGAGCGAACAACGAAAAAAAATACATAAAAAGAAGCAGCGATTGACACTTTGTCTATTATGTCTGGCTCACTGTGATTTACCTTTTCAGAACGGAAAGGAAGTGTCATAGCAGGTGCTGACGCAGGAGAGTGAAGTGTTAGAGAGTTCACTATACAAGTTTTGACTTTTTTTAGATGAGGTCACCTGTTCCCTTCCTCGCCGGTTTTGAGTTTCCGAACTTAAGAGAATGAGCGTCCGATTGGCAGAGTGGTTAGAGCGATGGTCTCTCGCGGCATAGGTGCCGGGTTCGATTCTCGGTATCGAAGCGCTTCAGTTTACCTAACTGTAAATGGGTACCTGGCTTTGCTCCTGAGTTAGGGAAGGAAGAGACAGCGAGGAAGAGAACTGGTCACCCCACCTCCTCTCGATGCTGGACCTAGTACAGCGAAGTATCTAACACTGCACTCCGCTACGGCAGTATCTGCTATAGGACTGCCTTTACCTCTTTAACTTAAGAGTAGTCATGTACACATGACTGAAGCTGGGTAGACGGAAGCGTTTACCGTGACGTTCACGGGGGTCTCTGAGGAGGGCCGGCTCTACCGACGATGCAACATGTGCATTTGCACGGGGCGGCAAGCTTTGGGGGGGGGGGGGGGGGAAAAAATCTTTTTACTTATTTTCACAATCCCGCCAAAATATTCCGCCTGGGAGCCACGCTGGTGCAATGGTTACCACACTGCGCTAGCGATCAGGTGTTCAAGGTTCAAGCCCTGGCGCGGGCATTTGTAGGAGTGTCATCGACCGGGACAGTATTTTCATCAATTTATCAATACATTATTATTAATGGTACTATTTAAAATTAGGCTAATGGTCATGAAATTAATGTTGAAGCTTGTTTAACATAATGGGTTTTAAAATGTCAAACGGGAGCCGCGCTGGTGTAATGGCTTCGGCGTTGTACTGGCGACCAGGTGTTCATGGTTCAAATCCGGGCGTCAGCGTTTGAAGAAATGTTTACGGCCGGAAATTTGACTGAATAACCTGAACGGCTCCTGTGATAAACCCTCTGTGGATGGGAAGGAGCGAAGCTCCCGACCGGGTTGGAAGGAAAGTCCTCAGGTTCCTCAGCCTCGCAATGACATGTCATTGGGCCGAAGGGCTGAAAGCCCAAGTGCCGCTGGTTAAGAAAAAAAAATGCCAAACGTTAATTTGAGGTTGGGCTGGGGCGGCAAGGTATGGTATTGCACGGGGCGGCAAAATTCCTAGGGGCGGCCCTGTCTCTGAGTAGACAACGAATAAAAAAAACATAAAAAAAATATTTTAAACACAGGCTTTTAATGCACTAAAAAGCCACAAATAATTTTTCACGGAGTTTATAACTTGCAGTCAAAAAATGTAACATCGAATTGACAAAAAGCGTGGAGCGCTTAAGCGCTTATCATATATTTTATCCGCAAGTGTCTAATGAAATATAAAGCAGAAGTTAATTTCATGTAGAATCAGCGCCCCAGGCTTTTTGTCAATTTGATGTTACATTTTTTTTACTGCAAGCTATAAACTGCGTGAAAAATTATTTGTGGCTTTTTAGTGCATTAAAAGCCTGTGTTTAAAATACTTTTTTTATATTTTTATATTTTCTTCTTTTTAGTGTTTTTTTATTTTTTATTTTTTTTACTTTTTTTTTTACATTTAAGTCAAATGTAATCGATCTGCTAATGACATTATCAGTTTGCGATAAACGAGTCCAGAGCACAGGAGGCGGATTTCATTATTCAGTATATTACACGGAAAGTTACAGTTTTTTTGTTTTTTTGTTTTTTTTTTAAATTTTGATAAGAGATGTAATTAAATTTTTTTAAAATAAAGTTGTCAGTTGCGTGTATGTCTGTGCACGCGCGTGCGATAGTGTGTGTGTGTGGAGGGTGAGGGAGGAGAAATTTCAATATTTCTCTCAAGAAAGACAATCTTGTTGGACAGAATACACCTAGATTATTTGCAGTTATCGCCCATTTCACCGATGAAACAATACTTCTTCTTCTTCTTCTTCGTTCGTCCTGAAAAGGACGGTGGTTGCGTTGTGTCTGTTTACGCCTAAGCTGTGATATCTGCACCTTTCGGTCGACACATCCGACTTCTGCACGGCATTTTTTAGGACCGGGTATGCCTTCCCATTTCGATCCACACTCGCTTAGCCAGACTGCACAGCTGCAGATTGTTTCCAGGACCACCACGTGGAGGTGGAGTGCGGTCTTGACCAGCTCTGGTTCGCTAGTCCTGACGCAGGCAGTCAAGCTATGAGTCGCTGACTGCTATCTCTATTGCTGCGTCTTGAGGTCCCTGAAACAATACAAACAAACAAAATTAATATTAATTTTAATGTTATTCATTTTATTATTTTTACGATTGATTATTGTATTGTCATCGGGAATACACAACTATGCGAAGTTTCAGAGCTATTGCTCATCTGGAAGTGATCAAAAAATCGATTGCAAGATTTAAAGGTGACATACGTTGCAAGTTAAAGAAAAGCCTGTAAAAAATGTAGCTGCTGTTCCTTCAGTTCCTAAGGTTCGTTCGTTCGTTCGTTCGTTCAGGCGACTTGCATGAGGTTTTGTAAATGGATTGGTAACCTCATCGTGTAATAGAAATTGCTACAGAAAACAACAACACAGGGGCATTTGTTTTGATATCTGTTTCTTGTGAGAGGGACAGCTACAGCTGTGGCTTTATGTTTGATGTGACGAAAAAAAAAAGATGATCGAAGCTTGATGCCAACAGGTATCGAACCCGTCAACTTTGCCTACAGGAGTAATCGTTTCAAACACTCTGATACTCGACTTAAGAGATAGTGTTGTCGACTCCAGGCAAGTCTCGAACTCGAGTTGGACTTAAAGTCACCGCAACAACTCTATACGAGACTCGACTAGCACGTGTTATTTTAACGATTGGACTTGACTCCGAGATTTGCCAAAATTTGGCAAACCAGCTTGCCGTACACTGAGATAGTATTTCTAATGTGTAATTCTAAACAATCAGACCAAAAAAAAAAAAAAAACAACAACAAGAAAAAAACACACACTAAAAAAATAATGTTACTGGGTTTTTTGTGTAAACATATCAGAAATATTCTTTGATCAGATAAAAGCGGTCAGTAAATAAATACTAAAAATAGAGATTGTAGTTTTCATTATCACAGTTAGTGATTGGTGCAATTTGTCGAATAAAGGCGACTGTGGTTTAGATCGAAAATGAAACTCGACTCGAAAGCTATTGTTACGGACTAACGACCCGACTTGAAACTTGTACTAAGAGACTTGGGACTCGACTTGAGACTTGTTAGGAAAGACATGAAAACATCTCTGCTAAAGGATGTAAAAATCTTCATAGGATATGGGTCTTAACTCAGCTGAGCGTGGAACTCGCACGACAAGAATATATCTGGTATTGATCAATAGCAGCCTATTTATATCACCGCTCGCCCCCTCCCGTTTCTGGCCAGTCAATGAAAATACATGTTTAAAAAAAGTTTTAACAATGAACTTTAGATTTGTATTTTACGTAATAATACATTGACCTATATGTAAAGCGCACATTCAGTCCAGCACACGGCCTGCTCCATTAGTTCGTGATGAAACGTGTGCTCACTCACTCAGTTCCAGTCAGCTATCACGCACGTGCGAGCTACCGGCTGTTCCATTAAATTCATCCTGGTTCTTCCTTTAAGATATTCTTACTTCGTGAGCGGATCTATAAGTGTGCGTCTTAAAGGATAGTGCCAATCTTTGTTTGTTTGTTTTTGAGAGAGGGCTGTAAATAGTGTCCGCGTGGTTTCACTGTTTTGAACAGTGTCATAAGTAGCCGAAACATGATATTCACAGTTTACAATTTGTATCCCTCACATTATCATTAAATAAAATATGTCAAAATGACATCGTATAATAAATAAATACAAAATCAAATCAAAGTAGATGTACCAACCTCCGCACGTAGAAGCGATTATGTGAACATTTTCATTATCGTTATACTCTTTATTTTGTTTGTTCTTGTTCACATGTCAATGGAAGTAAGAAGGAAATGTCTTCAGTGTTGTATAGAACCAATCTTAACATATGCACATGAGTCATGGACAATTAGTAAGCAAGTAGGAAACGCTCTGAAGGACCTAGAGATGGCGCGTGTTGCAGAAGGATTTTAAGAATGACTTGGGCAGCCGACAAAAGTATTAGGGGTTTCCTGAAAGAAGCCACTGAGCAAAAAGAGAAAAAGAAGGTTATTCCTCACGTAAGACTGACGTAATCCACTTTCTTTAGACGTGTGAGGAGAAGCGTAAAGCTCGAATATACTGCAACAACAAGATTTTTATAAATGAAGGAAACGGAAAGGAAAATAATCCAAAACTGCCCAACCCATGATGACCCACGATGTCTGACCTAGCCAGGTGGTGCTGTCCTCAAGCAGAAGCTATGGGAACTGCCGCGCTGGCCTGGAACAGACCGTAGACTTCGTCCTGGCGACAGGCCTGCAGGTTTAGCAATGACTACAAAAGAAGAAAACTGGAAAATCTGATATCATGAAATGGAAAGAAGTCAACAACAGCTATGGTAACAGAAAACAGTAGAATATGTCCTCCATGAATGTCGGCTGTATGAGAGGAAGAAAATCGACGGCCTGACCCGCAGAACACCCGTTGTATGGCAATATGGGAAGCATGAGACAGACCTTCAGTGTGATGACATAGATATTGTTGTTTGAGAGCGAACGGAGAAAAAGAATAAAACTCTCCTAGGGTAATATCTATTATAGGACTACCTTTACATTAACATCTCCGCCTAACCATCTATGATCTATCACCTGGGTGGCAATAGCGCTGCTCGCGTGAGTCTGTGGGACGTCTCTCATTACGTACCTGAAACTATATACAAATGTTGTTGAATTACACCGAATAATGTTTCAAAAACGTTATTGTATACTTTTACCATATAGATGCTACAGAAACTTACTTACTTACTTAGCCATCCTTTTTCTACCGTGAGGTGTAGAGGTTTGGAGGAGGGAACGCCATACTATCCTACCGGCTGTCTTCCTTCTGACCTGCTATAGAAACATTAAAAGGAAGCTAAGACACCAGTCCCTTCAGGCGACCATTGTCCTCTCAAGGCTGTGTGTGGTCCCGGTTGCCGGGTCCTCCCAGCGCAGTGGAGGCAGCGAATGGGTGTTGTGCCAGTACCAGATTGCTCTTTTTCGCGGACCTTCGGTCCCGAGAGAATTTTGGCTGGAGGCGTCTCGGTTGAGAGGAGGTTTTATAGCGACAGTACACACGAGGGCAAGTTCGGGGCACAGCGGATTGATCAACCGCTTGCTTGACACATTGATTACGGAAACAACAATTAATATTCTGTTGTACCAATAAACGCCTTTAGGCGTAACGGAACAACGGATAATTTCTTGTTGCCCTAAGACGCCGCAAGGCGTAATGGCCACTGACTGCTTGGTCGGTCTTTAGCTAAGGACGGAAGAAGAAGAAGAAGACACCAGTGACTTTAATTTGTTAAAGAAATTTTTTTTAAATTTAATTTTTACAAATAATCATATATAAAAATGTTTTTGAACAAAATATATTGATGGCTCTTGCTAAAATTTTCTGCAGTATTACGGCAACGAAAGGTCGCCTAGTTGACCATCCTTTAATTATATCGTAATGACTGGCGGGAAATTGTCTAAGTCAGCGGTTGGCAAACCAGCCAGCTGTGGGGATCAACTTTAAAAATACTGCTACTATCAACTGGGAATGCGGTAAAGTACCTTTTAAACTTGGGTCACCGCGCTTTTAAGCCTTAGTGGGAGAGGGCTAGTCCGAAATTTACTTAGGTTAAAATTATCTCCCCCCCCCCCCCCCCCCCCCCCCCCCCCCCCCCCTTCCATCCCCTCTGTCGCGAGGGCGTTTTGAGGAGATATGGCAGCTTGGATGGAATGGAAGAATACAGATAATAATGTCTTATTGATAGCTTCCGAGTTTATAATAGAACTGCCTCTCCTCGGGAAATAGTGTACTAGAAATTTACTTAAAAGAGAATTCTGGTACCTAAACAAGATATTTTCTGGACGATAAATTCTTCCTCAAGAATCCTACAAAAGGACTGTGTAAAGCACATAAGGTTGAGAAAGAGATTTGGTGTCCAGCCACAATTAAAATATCCCGACCCGATAGAAATTAACTGAATTATGGCTGAGCCCCCAGGGTGTAGATTTATATTTAAAACAAAATACAACCCAAATAAAGTTAACAAGAAAAATAACACAGACTCTATTATGTAAAGTTGGATAAAAGAGTATGGAATCTTACATTTTGTTATATACATATAAATATGAAAAAAAGTTTAGCTCTACTGTTTATAAAAAAAAATCAACTAGTGTGGTCATCACTTGGACCAGAGATCTTTTCTATGGTAGTGTTGCTGGTAGGTATTATACTCAACTCTCCGAAGGCCTGTAGTAGCTGCGGAGATGATTTTGGTTCGGACTCTCTTGGTTTGGTATGCTCCAGCACTTTGGTCTCATAAACAGTTCTATGGGTTCAGAGGGGGTCAGAGTTTGCTTCCCTGGACTCAGTGCACATCACAGATAAGGATGGGGTAAGTCACCTCTGCTGAATATCTCTTCTGCTTATGGGATGTGTGGTATGGTTACTGGGTGATAGGATATGGTTGGGTATGGTAACCTATTTGATAGGGTATGGTGGGTAAGGATAATCTTGGGTACCATGGACTTGTACCCTGGTTTGTACCCTGGACCTCGTTTAGGTATCTGGTAACCGCAACCTGGTTTGTACTGGGTAACTGCAACCTAAGTTTTTGCTTTGTAGCCGCAACCTGGGTTAGTACCTCGTAACCGCAACCTGGTTTGTACTTTGTAACCGCAACCTGGGTGGATTCGCTCAACGAATTCACTAAGGATATTTTGCAACAAGTGCAAAGTAGCCTCGACAGAGGCCCATACAATCACATCTGCTTCCAACGATGGTTACAAGAAGAATGACTTCTTAAAATTCCCTCCCAAAATTCCAGCTGGTTCCCGGGCAGGGGTGGGCTGTGATTTTGGGTGGCATTGTTGCAAATACATCTTCTGGTCCCAGGGGTATTAAGTTACCTTCTTTTCAACTCGCCCTAGCGTTCGTTCATCGCTGCCGGCTGTTTTTTTTTTCATGAGTTCCCTTCGTGAACCCAACACAGGTCACTTCCGGTCGTTCGTAGGACTGATTTTCACCTTCGACTTTCGCTGGCGAAGTGAATAATTTATTACCTTGGACCGAGAATCCTGAGCTAGTAAAATACTGTTAAATCTAAGACTAGCGAGAGAGAGAGAGACTTTAGGTTTCTTGTCAAATGATAGGAGAAATTTGTAGAGGGAAAAAAAATAATAGACAGAAGAAAAGAAGTCGGGGAGAGTCGTTTCACGACATAAGCCCCCTTTTGAAAGTTCGGCCAACGGCCAACTAAGTTCGAGCCGACTCTTCTCTTATGTCAGACACTACATTCATGTATCGTGTCCTCCGTTCCTTCAATCCAAATATTTCCTATTTTCCCTCTGTCAAACGGTATGCCTGTAATCCACACATGGCTATCCGTTTCCTCTTCAATAAGTAGTTGAGGTGGGTTGAGCAAGCCTGCTCGCAAAAATATACCTCTCTTCTTTTCTCCCTTCTGGATCCTCCATTGAAGCTTGCCTCCTGGCAAAGAGCTTGCCCTAAAGCCTACACTCTGCTTACAATTGGATCTATAGCAAATAGTTTTGCGTGATGAGGTTGCCAGCCTCATACACAACCTTATTTTAGTCATATTGCTTGACCTGTCTAAGGACACATACCTATCTCCCCAGGTATGAGAGCATGTATGTTCTTCTTTCGCTGTTTCTCCAGTGACAGAAAAAGATAAGTCTGCCAGTTGTTCCTGCCCACCAGGTACCAAGGAAATTTGGACCTTCTTCACTTTCTGATCCCAGAGAGTGGGTGAGGTTATCGGAATTGACTGAAGACTAAGTGCTTGAGGCTCATGTTCCTCTTTAGCCATTTCTCCCGTATTAAAGGAAGATATTCCTGAAACATATTTCCTCCCACCAGGTACCAAGGAAATTTGGACCTGCTTCACTTTCTGATCCCAGAGAGTGGGTGAGGTTATCGGAACTGAGTGAAGTCTTAGTGCTTGAGGGTCCTGTTCCTCTACAGCTGCTTCTCCCATGTTAAAGGAAGGTATTTCTGAAACATGTTTCATCCCACCAGGTACCAAGGAAATTTGGACCGGCTTCACTTTCTGCACGCAGATAGTGGGTGAGACTATCAAAACTTGTTCAGAATTAAGTGCACTGGGGTGATCAATCCCTTTGCACTCTTCCAACTTTTCAGTGAAAATGTTGGAAGATGAGTTTGGCATTGGAGTCTCCATAGCCTGTTCAGTCACGCCATCTCTGGATCGTGCTGAGTCTCCTAAGATGATATATTTCCCTCCTTGAGGTATCGGGTAAATTCGTTCATCTAATATTGCGGCCTTTACTTTGCCGTTTACAAAGTTCGACCTAACTTCTACATAAGCTAAAGGCAAAATCATCCTTCTGTTGATTATCATGGGTGCTGTTACCTCAACATCCTCTTCGGTGACTTGATCAAGATCGATAACAGAGGCTGAAACAAGGGCATCACACCCAAGACCTTGATAATACAAACAGGTGATTTCTTCTCCATTTACTGTGGCAGTCTCCACATTTTGAGAATCCCTGTATCCACTCCGGGCCTTCGTCAAGTTCCCATCCATGGTAGGGACCTTAGCTTTGTATGAAGTCTGTGGGTTTGGGTCTCGGCGCATACAGTCTAACTGATGTAAGTTGGCCGACAGGTGATGTTCAAGAACATCCCTTCCCTTCCCATAGGGTTGCGTAATCCTTTTCCGTTGAGTGATCCTATTTGGTTGAGCGATCCTATTTACCAGGTTGTTGGTGCGGTTGTTGTTAATATGCCTGTTGTGAGTTTTTGCTGAGGATGAGGAAGGTCTCTTCAGATTATCAGCACTCTTGTGCTTAATCTTGTTTTCAGGATAGTCTAGATGTCTCCGTTTGGATATCCATACCTCTGCTCTGTCTGAGCCTGAATTCTGAGACATAGACTTGGCTTCGTGTGGTGCAGTTATATTTACCACTGAAGATGGTGATGCAACTGGCAAAGGAGTGGCCTGATGAGTATTCCTAGATTCAAGTTTATCCCTGGATTCCATTTTTGTAGGTTGAAACTGAGTTTCCAGTTCTTCCTTACACTGGAGGGATTTTTCTTGTCTTTGTCTCTCATGTTCCACATTCTCTTCCGTGTATTTTGCTCTCCATTTCTTCCTTTCTGCTTCTCTCATCCTGCATTTTTCCATCTTTTGTGAAACAAAAGTATCCAGTTCTTCTCCGGAGAGTTCACACTCAATGGCTAACTCTGTCCAGAATGTTCTCCACTCATTCAACTCTACAGATTCTTCCATTATATCCATAGTGGTTCGTTGAGCGAGTATGAGATCTCTAACTCACAAACAATAATTAAGGCAAAAATACTTTCTATAGTCTTAACTATACTAAAGTATTACAAAATCATATATTAAATCAAACCAGCATTTATAACCATCAAATTAAAAATTAGTTAACAATAGGTAACTAATTTCCAGCAGTACCACCAAGAAGAGTTCTCATAACACAACTTAAAATCTGTGTTTCTTGCAAAAATTTATATGTATTTTAGTCTAGGGTAATTTATATGTCCCCTCTTTAATCTAATCCTAGACTTGGACACCAATAAGTGACAAGTACCTACAGCAGTAGTGGTCTAGGAAAGATAAAGAATTTTCATATCTCAGACAAGTGTCTAAATATGAAATAAGAGTTAATCCCGGACGAGCCCCCAGTTGTCGCGAGGGCGTTTTGAGGAGATATGGCAGCTTGGATGGAATGGAAGAATACAGATAATAATGTCTTATTGATAGCTTCCGAGTTTATAATAGAACTGCCTCTCCTCGGGAAATAGTGTACTAGAAATTTACTTAAAAGAGAATTCTGGTACCTAAACAAGATATTTTCTGGACGATAAATTCTTCCTCAAGAATCCTACAAAAGGACTGTGTAAAGCACATAAGGTTGAGAAAGAGATTTGGTGTCCAGCCACAATTAAAATATCCCGACCCGATAGAAATTAACTGAATTATGGCTGAGCCCCCAGGGTGTAGATTTATATTTAAAACAAAATACAACCCAAATAAAGTTAACAAGAAAAATAACACAGACTCTATTATGTAAAGTTGGATAAAAGAGTATGGAATCTTACATTTTGTTATATACATATAAATATGAAAAAAAGTTTAGCTCTACTGTTTATAAAAAAAAATCAACTAGTGTGGTCATCACTTGGACCAGAGATCTTTTCTATGGTAGTGTTGCTGGTAGGTATTATACTCAACTCTCCGAAGGCCTGTAGTAGCTGCGGAGATGATTTTGGTTCGGACTCTCTTGGTTTGGTATGCTCCAGCACTTTGGTCTCATAAACAGTTCTATGGGTTCAGAGGGGGTCAGAGTTTGCTTCCCTGGACTCAGTGCACATCACAGATAAGGATGGGGTAAGTCACCTCTGCTGAATATCTCTTCTGCTTATGGGATGTGTGGTATGGTTACTGGGTGATAGGATATGGTTGGGTATGGTAACCTATTTGATAGGGTATGGTGGGTAAGGATAATCTTGGGTACCATGGACTTGTACCCTGGTTTGTACCCTGGACCTCGTTTAGGTATCTGGTAACCGCAACCTGGTTTGTACTGGGTAACTGCAACCTAAGTTTTTGCTTTGTAGCCGCAACCTGGGTTAGTACCTCGTAACCGCAACCTGGTTTGTACTTTGTAACCGCAACCTGGGTGGATTCGCTCAACGAATTCACTAAGGATATTTTGCAACAAGTGCAAAGTAGCCTCGACAGAGGCCCATACAATCACATCTGCTTCCAACGATGGTTACAAGAAGAATGACTTCTTAAAATTCCCTCCCAAAATTCCAGCTGGTTCCCGGGCAGGGGTGGGCTGTGATTTTGGGTGGCATTGTTGCAAATACATCTTCTGGTCCCAGGGGTATTAAGTTACCTTCTTTTCAACTCGCCCTAGCGTTCGTTCATCGCTGCCGGCTGTTTTTTTTTTTCATGAGTTCCCTTCGTGAACCCAACACAGGTCACTTCCGGTCGTTCGTAGGACTGATTTTCACCTTCGACTTTCGCTGGCGAAGTGAATAATTTATTACCTTGGACCGAGAATCCTGAGCTAGTAAAATACTGTTAAATCTAAGACTAGCGAGAGAGAGAGAGACTTTAGGTTTCTTGTCAAATGATAGGAGAAATTTGTAGAGGGAAAAAAAATAATAGACAGAAGAAAAGAAGTCGGGGAGAGTCGTTTCACGACACCCTCCGTCATGCAGAGATCTACCAAATGATGCCTTAGGATCTAACGGTAGATCAACACCGAGCGGTTGCCTACCCCTGGTCTAAGTGAAATGAAACGTATAAAGGTAACGGCACATGTAGCAATCTAGTTTCTCACAGGGTAACAAACATTCTTACCAACAAATAACTATTACTGTCAGCGAGGTAGAGAGTCTTACAATGCTACATACACCCTATGTAGTTGCGTGTAAGCAAGACTGGACAATAACAGATATAAAAACATTGTGAAAAATCAGACAAGTGGTTCCCTAGTAGGGTGTGGCGAGTAATTTGAACTGACGGGAAATCAAATGATGAAGTCCTCAGAGAAATAGAAAGACGTTGTCAATCAGTCAACACAATCAGGCATGGGCAATTACAATTATTTGACAAAATCATCACTTTTCTTTGTTCCTTGTCTTTTGTCCTAGTAAGGCTAGAATACTTGTTTCCATTCACATTACTTTTTTTTTTTTTTAATATTCCAACTAGAGCAGTAGTTCTCAAACATTTTCGGGTCACCGCCCCTTTGGCTCATAGAGAACATCCCTAGCGCCCCCTCCATTTCCCATGTTTTATATATCGTCCACGTCTCGTTGATGTTGTCTCTCAGATTCACAATTTTTTTTCTCGCTAACACTGAAACGCAACATTTGAATAGGATAATGCTCTTAATTACCAAATATTCCCAGAACCCCTTGAAAAGCTTCTCGTACCCCCTGGTACTAGTGCTCCAGTTTGGGAACCTCTGCTATAGGATGTATAAGACACTGGGTCAAGTGACGTTAGGAAGTAGCTGTTGGTTAGTGTTTGTTCAGGCTACTTTCTCTGTTGAGCGCTCACGTCTGCCCTGTATAATCAAACCGCTTTTACATTTAAGTTGTTTATTAAGTAATATTGTTGAATTTAGCTTTACCAAGTCCTCAACCACACCCTTACTACTGAACGACTCCTGTCGCCCCCCTTTCCCTTATCCCCCCTTTGGTCTCCAAACGCCCCCAGGGTGGGGCGGTACCGCCCCTTTGGGAGCCACTGCACTAGTCTTCCTGGTTTTCTTACAGGTCTTGGACATGCAGTAGAAATTAAAAGAGAGCCCCCATAGCAAATAATACTGTAAAAAAGTGAAGTGTCAGAGACTTCACTATACTTGGTGCAGCTTTTTTTATGAGGTGGGGTGACGAGGTCCATTACTCGCTGCCTTTGCTTTCCCTAAATGAATAGTATAATGAGGTACCCATTTACAGCTGAGTAGACTGGAGCGTGTGTCGCTAGCAGGTTTTCGATGGTAGAAGACTTCTGTTTAATATTGTGAAGAGACGACAATGGACAGAGGTTACCTACTTAGCGTTAAAGACAGACAGAATTATGCGAATGTTAAGCTCAGCCTCAGTAACAGGGGTCCCAGCCAGGGATCGTTTATAAGAACTTAAGTCACTATGAAGTCTGCAGTTCAGACCGCCTTGATTGCAGCGGCTTGCTTGTGTCTTCCAGCCGGCTTTACGCTCTCTTTACAACACATTCTCTCCGGATTTGGGGTTGTAAATACGGCATCATTCCACACTAAATGTTGGCATAAAATGGAAATGAAACAGTCGCAAACATCGTTTATATTCGCGATTGCTAGCGACGGTGGAAAAGTTTAAGGTAAGTTCAAGTTAGACATCACTATCTGCCCGTTTTTATGGGCTGCCGGGTACTGATGTACACAAGTGTGCATATCGTTTATGTGAGTTGAGCAAAATTTGAGTGAATGCAGCTAAAGTGAGAGAATTTTTGCGTTCGGTGGGTAGAGTTTCATACCTTCCTGTCATTATATCTATCTATCTATCTATCTATCTATCTATCTATCTATCTATCTATCTATCTATCTATCTATCTATCTATCTATCTATCTATCTATCTATCTATCTATCTATCTATCTATCTGCCTGCCTGCCTGCCTGCCTGCCTGTCTGTCTGTCTGTCTGTCTGTCTGTCCGTCCGTCCGTCCGTCCGTCCGTCCGTCCGTCCGTCCGCCCGCCCGCCCGTCCGTCCGTCCGTCTATCTGGGTGGATGAGTCGGTCGGTGGGTGGGTGGATGGATGGAAAGATAGACAGATAGATAGATTGATAGATAGATAGATAGATAGATAGATAGATAGATAGATAGATAGATAGACAAATAGACAGACAGACAGACAGACAAATAGATAGATAGATAGATAGATAGATAGATAGATAGATAGATAGATAGATAGATAGATAGATAGATAGATAGATAGATAGATAGATAGATAGATAGATAGATAGATAGATAGATAGATAGATAGATAGATAGATAGATAGATAGGTAGGTAGGTAGGTAGATAGATAGATTAGATAGATAGATAGATAGATAAATAGATAGATAGATAGATAGATAGATAGATAGATAGATAGATAGATAGATAGATAGATAGATAGATAGATAGATAGATAGATAGATAGATAGATAGATAGATAGATAGATAGATAGATAGATAGATAGATAGATAGATAGATAGATAGATAGATAGATAGATAGATAGATAGATAGAACGATAGATAGATAGATAGATAGATAGATAGATAGATAGATAGATAGATAGATAGATAGATAGATAGATAGATAGATAGATAGATAGATAGATAGATAGATAGATAGATAGATAGATAGATAGATAGATAGATAGATAGATAGACAGATAGATAGATAGATAGATAGATAGATAGATAGATAGATAGATAGATAGATAGATAGATAGATAGATAGATAGATAGATAGATAGATAGATAGATAGATAGATAGATAGATAGATAGATAGATAGATAGATAGATAGATAGATAGATAGATAGATAGATAGATAGATAGATAGATAGATAGATAGATAGATAGATAGATAGATAGATAGATAGATAGATAGATAGATAGATAGATAGATAGATAGATAGATAGATAGATAGATAGATAGATAGATAGATAGATAGATAGATAGATAGATAGATAGATAGATAGATAGATAGATAGATAGATAGATAGATAGATAGATAGATATAGAATTAGCCCATCGGCGCAGCTTTGAAAACAATAAGAAAAGAAGATTATTTTAAACTGGATGACAGGAATAAATGAAATGCCAATTGACTAAAAAAATGAAACAGCTAAAATTGTTAGCTACACTTTGACATAAAGCATGTTGAAAAAAAAAATTATAATTAAGTTTGGGGGGGGGGGGGCGCTACTAGAATGATCTAGGTCGGGCTCTGTAATTACAAAGGCCGACCCTGCTTTTGTGAACTATATTTAAAACGTTGTGTCTATTATTCTGCTTGATGTCTAGATCAGGTGTTTTAGGTATATTGAAAGTTGTTATGTTATTTTACTTATTTATTTGTTGGTTATGCCTGCTAATGAATGCTTAAGAAATATCTGACAACCCAATTCCATCTTTGATGTTACTGTATGGGCTTGTGTCTGTCCAACTTGCGCGTATGTTTGTCTGTTCACAAAGAAAGATACAACCTACATGTAAATTTACCCGTTCCAGGCCAATTGTAGACATCTCTTGGCTCCATCTCGCAGTAGTTGACGATACTTCGACACTCTGGCGGTCCTGGTAGGCACGATCCAACACAGAGTACATTCCGAGAAAACGTAGTTCTCTTTCTGTCTACAGATTTATAGAGCTGCAGGCATTTTTGTGGACATTTTCTGGCAGTAAATTGTTCAAACCCCACATAAGATCTACATGGAAGGATTCAGCCTATTCTTATCTCGGTCTGTCATCGAGCATCCAGTTATGATTGCGTTCTTTGATCTATGAAAAATGTTTCATGCTTTTTCCTTTTTTTTCTTCACATCTGTTTTCTTTGGTGTCAGGATTTATTGGTCTTGAGTCGAGGACTGTGCCGAGGAAGCTTTGGTTAAATGCCGTAAGCGGGAGTTCAATAACTTACGCAAAACTCTTGTTTTGTTTTTTTTTTATTTGGTCGACTGCTGTTCCCCTTCGCCTTTCATATCAAATTTTTGTTATTCTTACAGTAGTTATAAATAGATTGAACGTCCAATTGGCAGAGCGGTTAGAACTCTTGTCTCTCGCGGCAAAGGTACCGGGTTCGATTCAAGGTATCATCTCGCTCCAGCCTACCAATCTGTAAATGGGTACCTGACTTTTCTCTTGAGTTAGGGAAGGAAGATGCTGCGAGGAAGGGAACTGATCACCCCTCCTCTCGATGCTGGACCTAGTGTCATGAAGTCTCTAACACTTCACTACCATACGGCAGTATCTGCTATGGGACTACCTTTACCTTTAGTAGTTAGATTGTCCAGTTGGTTAGAGCGTTTGCCTCTCGCGGTTCCGGTTCGAAACCTGGTTACAGATCAGCTGTAAATTGGTACTTAACTCTGTTCTTGATTTAAGAAAAGCAAAGGCAACCAGGATGGGAACTGATTGCCCCACATCATAAAAAAGCGGGACCTACTATGGTAAAGTCTTTAACAATTCACTCCTCTAAGGCAGTATCTGCTATTGGACTGCCTGTTTTGCTTAATAGAAGTTAGAATCCCTTATACCCTTTTTCTCAATCAGTCAATACCCTTTAGCTCCCCAAGGAGCATAGACCTCCAACACACACATGCCAAGTCTTCCTGTCACGTGCCATCAGCTCAAGTTCTTTCAACGTCTTCCTCATTATTTTCACTTGTGTGTCCAGTTCTCTTGTCCGTATGTTTTGTTTTGGTCTACCTCTGCCTCTCTTACCCTGTGGATTCCAGAACAAGGACTGCCTTGTAATGCTATCAAAGGTCTCTTCAATGTGTGTCCTATCCATCGCCAGCATCTTCTTCTCAACTCTTGTTCCACTGGCACTTGTCTGGTTCTTGTCATCAACTCCACGTTAGTGATGTTGTCATACCATTTCAATCCTTCTATTCTACGCAAGCACCCATTTATGAAAGTCTGTAGCTTTTTGGTTGTTATTTTGGTTGTTCATGTTTCAGGGCATACAAGAGGACTGACTTGACATTTGAGTTGAAGATTCTTATTTGGACTTGATTTTTCTTGATCTCCATGTTTCCCTGTTCTGACAGAATAACCTCGAACGTCACATTTATCTGTGCCATCCTATAATTCATTCTGTGCTCTCCACTTTAGTTTTTCCCACATCTGACACTATTTCGTATTTTCGATTCATTGTTTACAATCCATTCCCTCAATTCTTGTTATGTCGGGACTTAGCGACCATCTTTTGCTGATTAGGGTAATCAATCCTTTTCGTTTGAACCCAAATTGACACCTGGGATCGGTAGAGAGAAGTGTGGTTTACTAATGTGTAATACATTTTCCTGCTAGACTGTGCATAGGTGCGGCCGGTTAATAAGTAAACAATCTTGGGATGACCGCAATCGATTATCTTATCAACTGGTAATAGTCTTGTCTGACTTACTTACTTACTTACTTACTTAGTCGTTCCCCTTCTACCGTGAGGTGTAGAGGTTTGGAAGAGAGAGCGCCAGACTATCCTATCGGCTGTCTTCCTCCTGGCCTGGTTCCATTCTAGTCCTCGGTCCTTCAAAGATTGTCTAATGTTGTCCTCCCAGCGGACTCTGGGTCGTCCTCGGGGTCTGGATCCTTGGCTCTTTGTTTCCCATGCTTGTCTTGGTATCCGATCTTCTCCCATTCTGCAGACATGGCCAAACCATCTTAATTGGGACTGTTCTACTTGGGTCTGCAGGGGGTAGGATTTAAGGCCTTAACGTATCGTCTGGTTGCGTACCATGTCTCTTCTTGTTACTTCAACCACCTTTCTCAGATACCTCATTTCTGAGGTTTGGATCTGGCTTTTATGGGTTGTAGTCATTGCCCATGACTCGCATCCATATGTCGAGACTGGGACATAGGTGGAGCGGTATACAGCCATCTTCGTTTTCTTACCAACCTCTCTCTTGCTGAGGAATCCTCGATTTATGGCCTGAAAAAGTCTCCCAGCTGCTGCTTTTCGAGTGGCCAACTCTTCTTTGATGCCTCCCGTTCGGACTAAAATAGCTCCGAGGTATTCAAAGTGGTCGACCTGCTCCAGGACCTGTTCTCCCAGCTTAATCTGGTGTCTTATTTCTTGTCTTGTCTGACCGGCATGTTTATTGTTGGCTAAACCGGATAGCTGAGCTAATCTTTTCCGGACAGACTTGTCGGAAAAATAATTATCCGTCTTGAAAGAGATTAGCTGTGATAATTTTTTTAAGTCGTGAGTGTAAACATGATCGATAATTTACGGAAGCTGGAATGCCATATATGGTGATTGTAAACAATACATTTATTTGTGCGTTTGTTAAGCAGGAATTTTTTCGCGAGAGAAAGGAACATATACGCATCTTGCATGCTATTGGCTTGACATTGGAAATGTAATAATACAACATTTATGATTGGAGCCTTGTTATATAGTAGCAATCTGGATGTGGGCCGAATGTTGCCTTATAATTTAGCGCCAAGTGAGTTTACCGCACTGTGAAATTCAACTAGTTAAGAAGACAGCCAGACAAGCCAGAGTAAGGAATAGGATCAGGGTTCCACTTTAAAGGACCAGACAACGTATTTGAGCGTCTTGTGGACTTATATCCCAGGAAAACTCTACTTTCATTAATACGGAAAGCCCGGAATCCTAGGAACCTGAAGAATAAGTCATAGTGGGATTCTATTAGCAAAGCAATACTTCAGACCACGTGTAAGTGGCACATTAATTAAGTTGCCTTAACTATTTCTCTGAACCAGGAGTCAGTCTGTATTCCCAAAGAAATTTGGAGTAAGTTGTACACATTATAATTCTATATTTTGCACGTATTAACATGTGAAAATTGCTAGTGGATGTCCAAGTCACACGAGGCTGACAACCTCTGCATATAGAATGAAGGTTTCATGAACCACCGCTGCAAGAGCTGATGACTACTTTGTGCGAGTTTCTCATAGAAAACCAAAAGCAGCGGTAGTCCCAAGCTCCATATGGAGCAGGGAGGGGATGATGATAGAACTGATGTACATACTTATTATATTAACCTTTTCAACCAGTGCAAATGTAAATGTAAACATGTTCAATATAAATGCAATGGATGTTTCCCGCTCACTGGGATTAATTAATATTAATGCTCAGAAGTTCTGAAGCAGATGGGATTGTGGATTCAAAGGGGGGAACACCTGATTTTGTGTGAAGAATCTCAATACTCAGGAGAGTATTTGTTTCTCTATTATTTCATGATAAAAAAGAAACACAGCTGTAGGACTACGTGTTCGGACAAAAGCCTCGGTTTGGTTTGGTTTTTAAGGATTATCTTCATTGCACACGGACAACGCCATCAGTGCTCAGATCTCCTCCCTTAGATCACACAAGGAGGATCTCAGCGCAGTGCACGAACTCCGTAGCACCGGCGAGACAAAAGTTTCATGTAAGGAGACCAGCTGCAGTGGGGGCTCTATGCATGCAGTACAAGAGGAGGAAGCAAGGCCATTTTACCCAGGGTAGGGAGGCTCACCGCAGCCTAGGATTTAGGAGGGGGCTCACCTCAGTCTAAGATTAAGGGGAGGGGCTCACCTCAGCCTATCATTAAGGGATGGGCTCACCCCTGCATAGGACTTATCTCAGCCTATGATTAACGAGGGGGGCTTACCTTAGCTTAGGTTTAAGGGGGTCTTACCTCACCTAGGAATAGGGGGAAGGGGAACTTACCTCAGCCCAGGATTAGGGTGCTCACCTCAGCCTAGGATTAAGGGGAGGGGCTTACCTCAGCCTAGGATTAAGGGTGGCATACCTCAGCCTAGGATTAAGGAGAGGGGGTTTACCGTAGCCTAATATTAAGTTGAAGGATGCTACCCTCAGCCTATTATTAAGGTCGCTTACGTCAGCTTAGGATTAAGGGGGCTCACCTCAGCCTAGGATTAAGAGAGAGGGATCACCTCAGCCTAGGCTTAAGGGAGTGGGCTCACCTCAGTCTAGAATGAAGGGGGCTCACCTCAGTCTAAGATTTAGGGGACTTACCTCAGCCTAGGATTAAGGGGGGCTTATCTTAGCCGAGTATAAAGGCTTTTTTTACTCCTGTTCATAAACAATGAGGGGAACCTCACAGTGCGAAATGTCCCGTACCTTACCTGCGCTCTGGAGAGGTACTACTCTCTATAATACCTAAAGCCAACATCTGTTCAAGTTCCTGAGTTGTCTTACTTAGGAAATGTAATGGAACAGAATATGGATGAACACGAATAGGTGTATCATCGTTAAGAATAATATCGTGACTAATCACTGATGTGCGACGAGGAAAGTCAGTTAACACATCCGGGAAAGATTGTAATAGACTAGCAATCTGTTGATGTTGTTGCGGTGTAACCGAAGGAGAAATGGTTACATCACTCCAGGATTCTGTAGACTGTAAAGCAGGTACAGGTAAAGACATATGTACCTCAGGAAAAGAAAATTCTTCTTCCTGGATTACTGATAGATTAGAATAGTGACAAGCAGCTATTGATTTGTCATACAAATCATGAAAAAGAGATTGTAAGTGTTCGGGACCAGTGTGAAATTGCTTAAGCATGTTTATGTGATATATTTTCCTATGTCCTTTAATGTCCAAAATGTAGTCAACATCAGAAATTTTATCAACAACTTTGTAAGGACCGTTCCATGCAATGAGTAGTCTATTTTCATTACGTGGAAGTAGTACATAAGCCTCATCGCCTGGAAATAATTGACGTAATCGTCTATTCCTATTTTGCAATGTCTGAGCTTTAGATTTAGCAGCCTCAGAAGAAGCTGTATCCAACTGGCAAGACTCGATAATTTTCTTACGCAAATTGATTACATATTCGTATGATGACTGGATATCCTGAGTCATCTCAGCGTCGAGTAATAAATCTTTTGTTAGTCCCATTGGACCTCTTGGTGGAGCGCCAAAGACTAATTCAAATGGAGAAAAGCCAGTCTGTTCATGAGGCACCTCTCGATAAGTAAACAGGACAGCCGGGAGTACTCTATCCCAGTCCTGAGGGTGTTTGACCGGAACCGTATGCAACAATTGCTTAATTGTGCGGTTGAGCCGTTCTACTGCACCATTGCTCATCGGGTGATATATACTGCTAAGGTTTCTACCGATGTCCCAAGTCTTCATTACCTCAGCCATGGTATCAGATACAAATTGAGACCCATGGTCTGACAAAAGTTTTCTATGAAAACCTAATCTAGAAAAAATAAGTAGTAATGCGTCAGCTACATCTGCTGTAGTGGTAGTCTTTAATGGGATTGCTTCTGGCCATCGTGGGCATAAATCAATGCAGATGAGGACAAATCTATGACCACTGGCCGAAGGTAAGAGAGGACCAATGGTATCTATGGCCATTTTATCGAAGTGACGTACTGAAACATCACAGGCCTGAATTGGAGCAGTGTGAAATGCTCCTCGTGACTTAACTTCTTGACATATAGTACAAGAGCGTACATACTGTGATACATCACGTGAAACTCCTGGCCAAAAGAATGAAGATAACACTCGAGACCGTGTGCGAGTGTAACCCATGTGACCTGCGCATTGGTAGTCATGTGCATGTCGTAGGATATAACGCCTTAATGACAAAGGTACCATAACTTGTTGTCTAACCTGGGATCTGTCCATGAAACATTTGATTAAAATATCATTTTTAATTGTAAACCAATGTTTTTTTTTGTTGCTTGAGGTAACATTATCAAAATTATTAACCAGAGCAAAGAATTTTTTTAAAGACGTGTCTTCTCTTTGTTTGGTTGCGAAAGACGCCCTATCAATAGGTGACTGAACATTTGTATCATCCTGGATATCTGGTTCCACATTCTGAGTGTCAACATTCTCTAAGATTTGAGCCTGGGCTCGAGTCGTCACTGCATTTCCTGTACATAAATTATGTTTTTCCCAATCAGTAATTTCTTCCGGTGTACAATCTTTACTGCCGTGAATACGACCAACCATCAAATCCGTTATAGGATTTTTCAACATGCACACTTTAACGTCACCTGTAAAAAAATGGTGTGTTAATATAAATTATTGCGGTTGGGTAGTACTCAACAGTACCCCCAAAAGTAATACACCTGACGTATTCGTTAGTAGCACAACTTGGGTGGATCAGTGACTGTCGTGGTTGAGTAAAGTGTAGAGTATTTGTCGAGTTGGACAACAGTAGTGAAATCGACAAGGGATAGTGGACTGACAGAGTTATAGATTACACACACAGAAAGGTGTAAATAGGAGATGGACTTGAGACAACCTGGAAGAAGATTTATTCAAATGATCTCTCTCTCCAAGCCTCAACTCACTTTTACTGTCTAAGCATCTCCTGCTCTCACTCTTTTCTCTTATCATACATAGAGATTCTAGTAAAGAGCTAAAAATGTAAATATGGATGAAAAGGGTCGGGAACAGCGCGTTAATAAATGAGTAAACTTTATTAAATGAAGACAAGCATGAAAATAATGCATCTCATCATAACATCATAAATGACATCAAAAAATCATCAGCAATCTCAATAATCATCAATAGTCATCAAAATCATCAATAGTCATCAAATCATCAATAGTTATCAAATACGCAAAATACACCAACAAACACACACACAGACCACCGACATGAACCTGTAGAACACAGAGAGATAAATAATCGAGTGGCAGTCCTTCCGTTTTCGGGGACCAGATGAAATAGTCCAGACAGTGTCTTATATGTAGATCCTTCGTGAGGGACTTAGCCTACAAAACTGTCCTTGTTGGTACTAAACGTTGGTGACTCTCCCCTACTGGCGCGAGTTGCCCTGAAAGACTCTATTTACCTCCTGTTTACCTAAATGAATAAACTGCGTGTCAGTCCTTCCGCTTTCGGGGACCAGATGAAATAGTCCAGACAGTGTCTTATATGTAGATCCTTCGTGAGGGACTAAGCCTACAAAACTGTCCTTGTTGGTACTAAACGTTGGTGACTCTCCCCTACTGACGCGAGGTGGGCTGGGGGACGCTGTTTATCTCCTGCTGACCAACTGAATGAACTTAGCGACAGCCTGTCCGCTTTCGTGGACCAATGGAATAGCTCCAGTAAGTAGTTTTTTCGTATATATCCTCCATCGGTGATGGAATTAACCTGAATAAAATCACTGTATAGGCGCTATCGTTGGTGACTCCCCCCTACTGGCGCGAGTGGGGCTGGAACTCTGTCTATCTTTGGCTGGCCGCTCCTAAGTGCGAGGTTCCACATAATCCAGAAATAAGCCATGGGACGAAGTCACTTGAGGACAACTGATCCCAAGGCGTGCTTATCCGGCGCTAGAATTGGCTTTAAATCCGGTTTTGGCTGGTTGACTGTGGCTTGGCTGAGTGCCCCGTTTAGGCATACAGAGACTGGTGAATTGAATTCTGCTATAGACATGCTGGGCTGTTTTGAGATTTTGGAAGCCGCAATGCCCTGACTGGTAATCCAATAGGTGAGTAGGGAACTACTACTGCGACTCCCGTGAGAAGGAAATGGCGTTGACAAAGGGTTGTTGTTTCAGGTATGGCTGTGACACTCGTGGGGCTAGATATCCTCAGAATCCCTCTAGAACGAAGAGACGGTGACATTCTTCGTCTGACTGGAAACTAGACTAGCAATTCGGTATCCCCTGAAACTGAGACCAAAAAGAGACACCCTTTACCTCAAGCAACAACAAAATCACGCTAAATGTCATAAAAAATAGTTATACTCCGCTCCTCCCACACTATCAATACTCCGCATGCGGCTGCATAGGCTTAATATCTTTTGTACATCCATGTACCTGTCAGTAACATGTTCTGACAGCAAAATCTACTCCTCTTCTCCAAAATAAACATACAGCTGAATGGTTATGTTATTCATCTTACGACGTTAAGTGAATTTACATAAACAGATTACAGTAGGTGACATTACATAAATAAATCATATGTCCCCTTGGGGAAAAATTAACATTCCACAAATGAGTACATAGAAAATGCAATGTTCTCGCTATAATACTGTTGTGACTGAGTCATAAGGTAAAATGTTTTCTATGGCTGGTGGCTGCTCCTGTGAAAGTTATGGCTAGAGTCTAGCTACACAAGTAAGCATAAAATGATTCTCCCCAGCCACTAAAAATATCTATCAACAAGGAATAAGCGACTATCTCCTATAATTCAGTGTTTAAGTGAATAATCCACCTCTGACGTTATCTTACAGAAATGACAGTTAATGCCTATTCTTAACCCATGATAAGCATCTGTGGACGCCTAGTGAGTGTTTGTTTTTGTAAGTCTATCATTTAACCCATTATAAACCAAAAACAGCTTAAACACCACTTAATTAAGGCTGAATACGGCACAACAATATCACTGAAGTAAATTACTGGGAGAAGTCCTCACATTCCTATCAGATATATATATATAAAACTCTGTAACATGAATATATCATATTATAAGATATGTCAACTCACCCCGAAAAATGACTAGAGAAAGGCCTTAACATTTTAGTTCTGTTAAAGTCTGCCTAATTCTCATGATGGTCCATCTCGGGCCAGGAATATCTTCACGAGTGTGTTTGACGTAGTAAAATTTCAAATCTTATAGCTTACAAACCATTCTACCCGGGATACCTGCATAGCCTGATTCTACAGATGTATCGGCGTAATGCGTAATACCGGGTAAGACAAAGGTTTCAGAAGCAACAACTTTGCGAAAATTCCCCCAGAGAGACAATCATAATATTATGTGCTCTTTGCTCATCTAAGGGCAAACAACAAAGACTAGCAGTGGGTTATCTCCCCCTGCCGGACCTTTTCTTCACAGAAACCGTCTTCGCTCGTGATCAATCACTAGAGCGACCGGAGAAATGTTTCTCTGGTCAAGCGAGCCACCGGTGCGTTGATGTAATATTACCGCTGCGCTGACCGTTTCTGACCAGTGGGGGATTTCTACTGAAAGCCAGAACGTAAACACCTCGGGTGGGGTTTGAGAAGGTGAAAACGAAAGAAAATAAGAATACAAAATGTCTAGGAAAACAGAACATTAAAAATGTTAATAACATATGGAACGAAATGGTAAAATAAATTATCGGTCACGTGACAGTGACTGCCTGACTCCTATGGAAGTTGATCCCGAATCTCTCAAAACTGAGACTACTAAACCATTAACTATCCCTCTGTTGAATATCAGAGAGCCTGTTCCATCATTAGCCGAAAGACCAACTTCTGGTGAAATGTGTCCACAATTCAGCACTGTTTCTTTGGCCTTCTGAAAAATAAGATTACAATCTTGGCAACTATTTGCCACGTTATAATTAACAGCATAACATGTAGAAGATGACTGTACATGATTATTATTATTTGAGACACTTGGGGTCGTAGCAGTAGTAAGTGCCGCCCCTGCACTGTGATCAAAGTGTGATGGTCTACGTGACTGAGACCGGTGTCGGGGATGGTCAACAGAATTATTTCGTAGTCTACCGTTATAGTTATTGTTTTTAGATCAGTAGTTATGATTATTATTGTGCCACTTGTTACCATCGTTACTTGTATTACCCTTAAATGGTTTATTATAATTAAACTTTTGTTGATAATTATTGTTATTCCGGAACTGAGGTGGCTGATTCCTATATTGTTGCCTACCTCTGTTGAAATTAACATTATTGTTATAATTATTTCGCACCTGATTATAATTATCATTATATCTTCTATTGAAATGATGTCTATCGAGGCTATGTGCTCTTGATTTGTCACACCTATGGTATGACATATTGGAAGCCACTGGTAAAGGTTATCATATTTGAGAATTAGCCATGCTGACATTAGGATGAGCTGTACAATAATTTATTGCTATTTCTTCTAAAGCCGCAATGGTAGGTGGTTTGCGTTCCTGTAAGAAGGAAAAGAATGGTGGGCTGACAGAGGATAGAACCTTATCCCGTAGTAACAAATCAACTAACTTATCATATGATTTATTCACACCTGCAAGTTCCACCCATCTATTAAATGTGTTGCGGATATTCGCAATGAAGCCTGTAAAATCGTTATTTGAATCTGGTAGAAGAGATTTGAACTTTAATCTACAGCCCTCCTCATCCAAATGAAACCGTCTTAATAATAAAGCCTTTATTGCATCATAATCACAAACTATTGTTGGATCAACATTCTCAGTTGCATTTAAGGGCTCCCCATCTAAAAATTCGCGGAGTTTTAGTGCCCATGAAGATTTATCCAATTTATTAGTCTTACATACTTGTTCAAAACGTGCTAGATACGATGCTAAATCGTCGAAGTTAAGCTTAAAATGTGGTAATTTAAAGTTGTAGTAGCTTTTGTTTTGGCTGGATGAAGACATATGAGAATTATCACCATGGCTAGTAGAAGCGCTTTGTGCCTATAATTTTGCTGTTTCCAACTTGATAAGTGACAATTCTTTTTCTTGTTGCCTTATAATTTCTTCTTGTTTCCTTTTATTTTCTTCTTCAATCCGCAATATTTCATCTTGTGCCACTTTTCTTTCTTCTTCACGCTTTAATTCAGCTTTTTGCTTTTCTAAGTTAGCCTCACGTTCTTCTTCTTCTTCTCGCTTAGCAATTTCTTTTTGTTTTTCTAATTTGACCTCACGTTCTTCTTCTTCTTGCTTCAATGCAGCTTTTCTATCAATCTCTTCTTCTTTAGCCTTAGCTAGTGCTGCCTCTGCATAATCACGGAGATCTTGTCCTTTGTAACCAAAATCTTTTCCGATCTTAACAAAAGATTCAAAAGTAGACATATTTATTCAGTAATATACTCACTTAGTCTTCTTCTTCTTCTTCGATCCTTAACCACCGACCGTCAAAGCAGTCAGTGGCCTCCACGCCTAGTGGCATCTTGTAGGGCAACAACAAATTGATTCCACTTTGCACGTTCGACGCCATCCTTCGTACAGTGCCCCAACTCTGTTTCATTCTTTGCATCTCAGCCTCCACAGTCCTCCGCCAAGTTGTTTTTGGTCGGCCTCTCTTTCGCTTTCCTTCAGGGGTCCAAAGCATAGCTGTTCTTGTGATGGCATCGGGGTCTCTTCTGAGGACATGACCAAGCCAGCTCCAGCGTCTGCCAGCTATGATGGTGTGCATGTCCTCTTGCTTGCTACGAGTAAGCAGATCTTGGTTGGTGATGGTATTCGGCCAAAAGATGCGGTGAATTTTTCTTAGGCATGTTGTGTGAAAAGAGGACAATTTTGACATTTCCTTCTCTGTGACTCTCCAGCATTCCGCACCATAGAGAAGCACAGAAAGCACGCAACTCTGGTATAATCTTAATGTTGTGCTTGTGCTGTATTGGGAGGACTTCCAGATGTTATTTAGGCTAAAGAAGGCTGTTCTTGCCTTATTCATTCTGATGTTGATGTCTTTGCCTGCCCCACCGTCTGGTGTTACTATGCTTCCTAGGTATGTGAAGGTATCTGTCTGTACCAATTGCTGATTCCTTACTGATATGGGCTCAGGGTTGCTTACATTGAGCGTCATGACCTCAGACTTCTTTAAATTGATGTTCAAGCCCACCTGCTGGCTAAATTTATTAAGTCTATCCGTTTTTTCCTGGGTGTGTTGATGTGAATGTGCCAGCAGTGCAATGTCATCTGCATATTCCAGATCTTCCAATGTAGAAAATGTAGTCCATCTTATTCCTCTTGGACTGCCCTCTGTTGTCTGGCGCATCACCCAGTCTATGACTGTTAAAAAAAGAGTGGTTGATAAGGGGCATCCCTGTCGTACTCCTGTCTTCACCTCGAAGGTTAGGTTGCTCTGCCCAACACTACACGTAAAGTTGGCATAGAGGCTTTTTATGATTGCCACTATGCAGCTTGGAATTCCATAAGCCCTCAGTATTTTCCATAAACTGTCCCTATGTATGCTGTCAAAAGCCTTTTCAAAATCAACAAAATTTATGTAAAGCTGTCTTTGCCATTCTGAGCACTGCTCTATAATGTTCCTGAGAGTGAATATATGGTCTACACATCTTCTGTTCTTTCTAATTCCTGCTTTTTCTTTCCTCAGTTTGTAGTCTACTGCCTTTGAAATTCTCTGTATAATTATCCTGCCTAGTATTTTGCTGGGAACTGAGAGAAGAGTGATTCCTCTCCAATTATTGCAGTCTGCAAGATCTCCCTTTTTGGGCAATTTGACAATTATTCCTTTGTTCCACTCTGATGGTGTTGTCCCCGTTTTCCACACTTGTGCAAATAGTGGTTCTAATAGTTCTGCTGCTAGCTCAGGGTCTGTCTTAAATAGCTCTGCATTTAAGTTATCATGGCCCGGAGCTTTACCGTTCTTTAACCCTTTGTTTGCTGTGATGATTTCTTCTTTTCGTGGAATGTCTGTATTTACATCTAGATCGTTTTCAGCCTCAGGAACATTCAATTGTGTCTCTGGTATTTCCTTGTTCAGAGTTTCTCTGAAGTGCTCTGCCCATCTTGTTTCCTGTCCCTCTGCTGTCTTGATGAGATTTCCTTGCTTATCTCTTACTAATGTAATATTGTTTACACCTTGTTTTCCGCTGATGAATTTAGTTATTTTGTATACTGTGCTTTGTTCATTTCTCAGTGCTGCCTCTTCTGCCTGTTTTGCAAGATCGTCTAGGAAATTCCTTTTGTTGGCTCGGGTTTGGCGTTTACTCACTTAGTCAATTATTTAATTATATGTATGTGCAATAACGGATGGTTACTCAATATAACCAATTATAATATTCCTTTATGACTAGTTGTAAGTTCAACAAATATTTTCACCTAATATTTTATAACACTATTCTTTATTTATCACAAACAAATAGTAGTTACAACACCTGCTAGTTTATGATGCTGAAAATATCTCATGCATCCTATATTTTCACTTATTAATTATGGGTATCCTCCATCCATAAATATATTAATCAATTATAAAATAAAAGTTACCCTTATTCAATATTTCATCATATTATTATGACATCATGCCCTATGCAGCATATGTAAACAGAAGTGCCTAGGACCACTAGTGCAACTTGATGTAGTCATTTGGTCATCAAGTATTTTATTTTAATCAAAATTAATCAAAATGTTTTATCGTATTATGTTCTAATTAATTTATATTATTATTATTATACTATCAATTATAATATGAATAGATATAAAGACCACAATAAAATATTACAACACGAACTAACGCCACAATTGACAATTCTTCTTCTTCTTCTTTGATCCATAACCGCCAACCGTCGAAGCAGTCAGCGGCCATCACGCCTGGTGGCGTCTTGTAGGGCAGCAACAAATTGATTCCACTTTGCTCGGTCGGCGGCCATCCTTCGTACAGTGCCCCAACTGTGGTTCATTCTTTGCATCTCAGCTTCCACAGTTCTCCGCCAAGTTGTTTTTGGTCGGCCTCTCTTTCGCTTTCCCTCGGGGGTCCATAGCATAGCTGTTCTTGTGATGGTATCAGGGTCCCTTCTGAGGACATGGCCAACCCAACTCCAGCGTCTGCCAGCTATGATGGTGTGCATGTCCTCCTGGTTACTCCGAATAAGTAGTTCTTGATTGCTGATGGTGTTTGGCCAAAAGATTCGGAGAATTTTCCTTAGGCAGATTGTGTGGAAGGAGGACAGTTTCGACATTTCCTTCTCTGTTACTCTCCAACATTCCGCACCATAGAGAAGCACAGAAAGTACACAGCTCTCATGCAGTCTTAATTTAGTGTTTGTGCTGTACTGGGAAGACTTCCAAATGTTGTTGAGAACAGCAAAGGCTGTTCTCGCTTTATTCATTCTGTTGTTAATGTCCTTGCTTGTTCCGCCGTCAGGTGTTACTATGCTTCCTAGGTAAGTAAATGTGTCTGTCTGTTCTAACTTCTGGTTTCTTACTGTTATTGGCTCAGCATTGCCCACATTTAATGTCATGACCTCTGTCTTCTTCAGATTGATGTTCAGGCCAACCTGCTGGCAATACTTATTCAGTCTATCGGTTTTGTCTTGAATGTGTTGGTGTGAATGCGCGAGTAGTGCAATGTCATCTGCATATTCCAAATCTTCCAGTGTAGAAAACGTTGTCCATCTAATTCCTCTTGGACTGCCCTCTGTTGTCTGGCGCATCACCCAATCTATGACTGTCAAAAATAATGTTGTTGATAAGGGGCATCCCTGTCGTACTCCTGTTTTCACTTCGAAAGTTACATTACTCGATCCAACACTGCACGTAAAGTTAGAATAGAGGCTTTTTATAATGGAAACAATGCGGCTGGGAATTCCATAAGCCCTCAGAATTTTCCATAGGCTGTCCCTGTGTATGCTGTCGAACGCCTTTTCAAAATCAACAAGTTAATGTACAGCTGTCTCTGCCATTCTGAGCACTGCTCTATAATGTTCCTGAGGGTAAATATATGATCTGCACATCTTCTGTTCTTTCTGAAGCCCGCTTGTTCTTTCCTCAGTTTATGATCAACTGCTTTTGAAATTCTCTGGATGATTATCCTGCCTAGTATTTTGCTGGGAACTGAGAGGAGGGTAATTCCTCTCCAGTTGTTGCAGTCTGCAAGGTCGCCCTTCTTGGGCAATTTGACAATTATTCCTTTACTCCACTCTGTTGGTGTTGTCTCAGTTTCCCAGACTTGTGCAATAGTGGTTCTAATAGTTCTGCTGCTAGTTCGGGGTCTGTCTTGAATAGCTCAGCATTCAGATTGTCGTGACCAGGCGCTTTTCCATTTTTTAGCCCTTTGATAGCTGTGATAATTTCTTCTTTTCGTGGAATGTCTGTATTTACGTCTAAGTCACTTTCAGCCTCAGGAACATTCAGCTGAGTCTCTGGTGGTTCCTTATTCAGTGTTTCTCTGAAGTGCTCTGCCCATCTTGTTTCCTGCCCCTGTGCTGTGGTGATGAGATTTCCTTGCTTGTCTCTTACTAACGTTATGTTGTTTGCACCTCGTTTTCCACTGATAGCTTTAGTTATTTTATAAACTGTGCTTTGTTCATTTCTCAGTGCTGCCTCTTCTGCCTGTCTTGCAAGGTCATCCAGAAATGTCCTTTTGTCAGCACGGGTTTGACGTTTTACTTCCTTGTCCAGCTGACTGTACTGTTCACTATATATTGCCTTTAACATGGGAGACTTAGCTTCTGTTTTCTTCCTTTTCATTTCCTTTCTCTTCGCTATGGTGTTTAGCGTTTCTGGTGTTATCCAGTCTTGGCTCTTTCTTTCCTGGAATCCCAAGCATGACTTGCTGCTTTCTTTGTATATTGTTGAGATGGTGTTGAATTTCTGGTCCACATCTTCGGTCTCTGTTCTTTCCTGGCTTTTGGTAATCAGATATCGTCTCTTTACGTCGACCATGAACGCTTTTCTGGTGAGGGGGTCCTTAAGTTTCGTGATGTTATATCTTTTCTGTTTGACTGCAACTGGTCCAGCAGCTCTGAGTTTCACCTTCAGTCTTGCTACTACTAGGTGATGATCACTTCCCACATCTGCGCCTCTTTTTACTTTCACGTCTTGTAGTGCATGTCTCCATCTGCCATTGATCATTATGTGATCTATCTGGTTTTTGTCTCGTCCGAGTAATGGGGAAATGCGGCAGTGGAACAGTAAATGAAAATGGGGACAAATTAATAAGCTTCTGCAGTAATTGACAATTATCAGACATTAAAATGATTCTAGGAACGAAATATAAAACGGAAGTAGAATCAAGGTTGAACCAAATCTAGGTCAAATCACATACACTAAAATGATGACGTCACAGGACGCTTTCACTGACTAAACATGTTATAATTGTAAAATAAACGATAGTAAGATAGAGAATGAACGCGATAGCTTACAAACATGTGACGAAAAATGAATAAAAAATGAAACTTAGTACAGAGAAAATACTACAAATATAACGTCACTTTACAACTAACACCCAATATTGAATTTATGCACTGACAAGCAGAGTGTGCCCCAATTAATTTTTTAGGGGATCTCGTGTACAAAATTGCAACTATTCAATAATCCCTATGACCGACTAGAATCTCTGTGGTCAGCTTGTCGCGACATGACAGAGGTTCTAGTTCCCACCAGCCGACCCGCTGACATGTACAATACGACGTAAATACATATTAACAAACCATTTAACATCTAAAAAAACATTTGACATGAAAAACATGCCTGTGAGTCGACATTGACTAATGTTGCGTAAATTATCACCAAAAAAGTACTAAGCTTTTGAATCGCAACTAATTCCAGCAATGCCAACATGCGCCAACGGACTTTGTAAGTGGAACATAGTACTAGTAAGTTCTTGATATACTTGGTTGAGGCATTTTGAATCTTTCCAATGTCGATGACTTGTTGAATGGAATTCACAACCGTTAGTCCTTCAATATTGTTGCTAAGATCGTGACGTCACTTACGTCATTGGTACGCATGCGTAAGGAATTTCCGTATCGATCCGAAGGGAAAGTTTGAAAACAAGATATTCTTGATCGTTGAATAATTCTTTAAAGTGAAATAGTTATTTCACAACCACACTTGGCCACCATCTGTTGAAGCGGGTTCTTGCTTCCATTCCTTGTTGAAGGTCAATGATTAGATTGTTTTACAATTGGTTAGCATAATGGGTAACATCGTTCTTAATCCCTTTTAACTCCAACTAATTAGTGTTATTATTAGTGTCCTTCCTCAGAGAAGAGCGGATCGTGCATTTTATATTAATAAATATGTGGCTAATATTCCAGCCAACTTCAAAACTTGATTTAGTAAATAACTCCTGGTATTTTGAGTCCAACGAGCATCGATTTAATACAGTGTACGCATACATCACATCACAGTTAATTTCATAAAAACAATACATTGCATTGCAGGAATCATTTCATTATTTATATCTGTACCGTGCAGTCCGTTCCAGTCGGATAGATCAATTATTAGCGTTGTCAACAGAACGTAGTAGGCTATATACATGCGTGGCTGCTATGCAGACCACCAGAAATGATACCAACTAGTTTGTGAGAACGAATCATATAATACATCAATACTCCCGGAATTCCTGACTCAATAACCAATTCCTGATTCATCATTTCATCAAATATTAATACGGCTGACCCTCAAGCCTAATCTCAAAGAAATACTTCTGCACTTCATACTATATACGGGAGTGAATCAAAACACGTCTGACTTGCTTCAAGTTCAGATTCGGAAGGGTGAACTAGATTCGTAGTCAAGCGTGACCTTATCAACGCTACCACGTCACAATCGAACCATGCGATTTGCGTTCAATAAAAACCCTGAAGCATAAAAACATCCTATATTAAAAACTCTCAACCTTTAACGCGTACTTTAAACGCGCTAACAAATATAGCAGACGACATCGTTAAAACATGTCGTAACAACCATCAAGACGAGAGACCGAAAATTTAAGATATAATGTAGCTGGCCTTCGCTGCTGAACTAAATGTGCTTTGAAGGACATGAAGAGAAATGAAGCATATTAAAGTCAATCAGACACAAGAACATTAAAAGGAACTACTTTCCTTCGACCACGTTATTAGTCCAGTTGATGGTACAAAGGCTCACAAATAACATCATGTGCTTTGCTTATAAATATTAGCCCAAAGTTGGTGCCACAAACGAGTTCAAAGCTTGGGCTACAGCAAGCTTAAAAGCTGCTGCAACACACATGTCCATTGCTGCTACATACAGGCCCAAAAGTAGGTGCTGCACACGATACCAAAAAATAGTGTTACATGCAAGCCCAAAGCTGGTGCTACACTCAATCAGAAAGCTGATGGAACACACAAGCCCAAAGCTGGTGCTACACACAAGTCCAAAGCCGGTGCAAGTTCTACAATTAAGCCCAAAGCTAGATCTACAACAAGCCCAACGCCGGAGCAACAAACGTCCAAAGCTGGTGTTACAAATCCAAAGCCAGTGCTACACCTAAGCACAAAACTTGGGCTTGGCACAAGCGCAAAGACGGTGCTACTCACAAACCCAAAGCTGGTGCTAGACTCAGGCCCAAAACTGGTGCTACACTTAAGCCCAAAGCTGAGGCTACACACAAGCCCAAATCTTGTGCGACACACTAGCCAAAAGCCGGTGCTACACAAAAATCCAAAAAGTTAGTGCTACACACAAGCCCAAAGCTGGTGCTACAGATACGCCCAAAACGTTGGTGCTACACACAAGCCCAAAGCTGGTGCTACAGACACGCCCAAAAAGTTGGTGCTACACACAAGCCCAAAGCTGGTGCTACAGACACGCCCAAAAAGTTGGTGCTGCACACAAGCCCAAAGTTGGTGCTACAGACACGCCCAAAACGCTGGTGCTACACACAAGCCCAAAGCTGGTGCTACAGACACGCCCAAAAAGTTGGTGCTGCACACAAGCCCAAAGCTGGTGTTACACACATGTCCAAAGCTGGTCTTACACACAAACCAAGCGTCGGTGCTACACACAAGTCTAAAGCTAGTGCTACACACAAGCCCAAAAGCTGGTGCTACACACAATCCCAAAATCTGGTGCTACATGCAATCCCAAAATCTGGTGCTACACACAATCCCAAAATCAGAGCTACGTACAAGCCCAAATCTGGTGCTACGCGTAAGCTCAAATCTTGTGCGACACACTAGCCACAAGCCGGTGCTACACAAAAATCCAAAATGTTGGTGCTACACAAGCCCAAAGCTGGTGCTACAGACACGCCCAAAAAGTTGGTGCTGCACATAAGCCCAAAGCTGGTGCTACACACATGTCCAAAGCTGGTCTTACACACAAACCAAATGTCGGTGCTACACACAAGTCTAAAGCTGGTGCTACACACAATCCCAAAATCTGGTGCTATATACAATCCCAAAATCTGGTGCTACACACAATCCCAAAATCAGAGCTACATACAAGCCCAAATCTGGTGCTACACGTAAGCCCAAAGCTGGTGCTACACTCAAACCAAAATTCAGTGCTACACCAAGCTGGTGAAACTCAAGGTAGTTTTGTTTTTCTTCCGTAGATGCAAAATCGTGTCTTATTGTGTGGTATAACAAACTCATTTACTCTAACCAGATATTTCAAATGTATGCCCCGAACATCTCTTCCTTATGTTGTCATGTGGCAAACATCTGATCAGGGAGTTGTTCACTTATGTTGTCAATATTTTCTGTATTACTCCCAATTAAGGATGGGACCACTATTTCAGCTGGTCCTGTTGTACGATGCCTGCACCAAAAGCTCTTGCGGTGGTGGATTATGTAGCAATCTGTTTTATATGATGTTGTTGCCAGCCTCATGGACAAGTAATTAGTCGACTATTACGGCATGACTAAGGGAATAGTAGCAGTAGGTATATTCTATCTTTGTTTAATCAGATAATAGGTATATTCTATCTTTGTTTAATCAGATAATAGGTATATTCTATCTTTGTTTAATCAGGTAATAGGTATATTCTATCTTTGTTTAATCAGATAATAGGTATATTCTATCTTTGTGTAATCAGATAATAGGTATATTCTCTATTTTAGCTGCCGAACTTTGATCTCCCTCATTAGTTCTCTTTTCATACCTAGATTTTCTAGGACCTCCTTATTTGTTTTCTTTCTTTTATATCCACATTTCAAGAGCCTCAATTCTTTCTTCCAAATGCTTATACATCGTCCATGTTTCTGCACCATACAGAAATGCAGAATATATATAACACTTTATGATTCTCAGTTTTAAATTGTGAGATAACTGTTTAGATGTCAGTATATGTTTCATGTTGTTGAACGTAGCTTTGGCCATTCCCATTCTGTTCTTGATTTCTGTTTCACATCTGCCATCTTCTGTTATTATATGACCAAGATATACGTAGCTCTTGACTTGTTCCAGGATTTTCCCTTTTACGCTTATCTTTAATGTGGGTTTATCGTCTGTTTTACTAATTATCATAGTTTTTGTTTTCTCAATATTAATGTCGAGTCCATATTCTTGACTTATACTGTTCACTTGCTTCACTAGTTCTTGTAACTCCTGTTCGCTTTCAGCTAACAACATGGTATCATCTGCATATCTAAGGTTGTTTATTGACCTTCCACTGATGTTCAGTCCTGGTATTTCCTGTATCTGTTTAAAAATGTTTTCGGTGTATAGATTAAATAGGCAGGGGGACAGCACACAACCTTGTCTGACACCTCTTTTTATGTCTATGTATGGTGAATAATTCCTTCCAGATCTTAATGTGGCAGTTTGCTCCCATCAAAGGTTACTGAGTATTCTTATATCCTTTCCATCAATACCTATGTCTTCGAGGCATTCAATTATTTTCTCATGATGGACTCTGTCAAAAGCCTTCTTATAGTCAATGAAGCACATGTACATACTTTTTTGGACCTCTGTATATTTTTCTGCTAATATTCTTAGGCAAAATATTGCCTCTCTTGTTCCACTGTTCCGTCTAAAACCAAACTGTTCTTGGATTTCGCTGTCTACCTTACTTGTTATTCTTTCATGTATGATTTTGAGGAGTATCTTAATTGCGTGACTCTTCAGGCTGATTGTTCTGAAATCTGAACATTCTGTTGCATTAGGTTTTTTTGGGCAATGTTATAAAAACTGAAGTCTTCGTGTCGTGTGGTATATATCCTGTATTGTATATACGAGTATCGTTGCATAGATCTGTGATTGTATCTATGCCAAAGCTCTCCAGGGCTTCTATCATTTCAATTTTTATGTTATCCGTGCCTGCTGATTTTCCTTTTTGTATCATATGTATGGCATTCTCTACTTCTGATCTGAGAATGTTTGGGCCTTCATTAGAATCTGGTGATGGATTTTACCTCTGTTGTCCTCGAATAGTTCTTTTACATATTTTGCCCATCTGTTTGATAAGTCTTTCTCATCAAGTAATATTACACAATTTTTGTTCTTGATACAGCTTCCTCCTTGTGCAAACCGCGACCTATTTGATAATTTCTTTATTTCCCCATGCATATCTCTTGTCATGTGCTTTGCCTCCAAGTCTTCTATTTCCTTGCATTTTGTTTCTATCCACCGTTCTTTTGCTTGTATACACATAGTACGTATGTCATTATCTATTGTTTTATATTCTGGAGTGTTTTTTGCTTTCTTTCTTTCTGCTATTTTACTCAAGATGTCATCTGTCATCCAAATTTGATTTTTCTTAGGCTCCTTTTTAGGTGAATTTGCTGATTGTATGCTTGTTTTTAAGCATTCCCATTTTGTGGTTACTTTTTCTTCTGGGTTTTCTCTTCTATACTGCTCCATGCTTTCTGTCAGTAACTGTTGATATCTATTTTGACGTTGATTAGATATTTGTGTTTTATACCTGGTTGTTTCAGTGCTGTTATTTATATCCGGGGTTCCTCTTGTCTTCTGTTTCCTGTTCTTTTAAGCTTTATATTTACTTTGATGACGACCGGATTGTGATCTGAATTTATGTCGGCGCCAGGATGTGTCTTTGCACTTGTGACACTGTTCTTAATAATAATAATAATAATAGCCCCTTCAGTCATAACTGACTATGGGAATGCGCCCCTGAGGTGACAGCCCTCAGCTGCTTATTTTCCTGGTACTCCTTTCGACGTTTTCTCCTCACCTCTGCTTCTTGTGTGAGCCTCTCTTCGCCCAATCTTAAATCTGTTCTTAAATCTATGTTTTAATCATGATATAGTCAATTTGATTTCTTGTTAAATCTCCTGGGCTTTTCCATGTGTATAATTTCCTTGGGTGGTGTTCAAAAAAGGTGTTACATATGACCAGCTGGTTTTCTTCACAGAACTGGATAAGTCTGTCTCCTCTATCATTTCTTGTCCCTAATCCATACTGTCCTACTATTTTCTTGTATTTTCCTTTTCCTACTTTTGCATTCATATCACCCATTACTATCAACACATCTGTAGATTTGACTGGTTTAAGTGTGTGTTGTAGCTCTTCATAGTATTCCTCTATTTCTTCCTCGCTGTGATCTTTAGTTGGTGGATAAGTTTGTAAGATTGATATGTCGAATGGCTTTGCTCTCATCTTCAGCAACATCATTCTGTCGTTGTGTGTCCAGTATCCACATACGTATTTTTCTAACTCCTTCTTTATCAACATTCCTACCCCTCTTTCATGTTTTTCTCCTCCTGAGTGTATACGCGTGTATTCGTCTCTTTTTATGTAGCCTGTATCCAATAGTCTTGCCTCTGCAACTCCCAGTATATCGAATTTCATGTCTGTTGCCTCTAATATTAGATTGTCTAGCTTTCCTTCTCCGTTTAGAGTTCTAATATTCCATGTTCCTATTTTCAGGCTCCTCCTACTAGTTTTTAGGTGGTCTTTCTCAGAATGCTCCCTTTCAACAGAATTTGAGGAACACTCGTCATTATGTACTTCCTTACTCATTAGAGGAGTTGCCTCTTCCCTGTTAATTTGTACAGTAGATTTTTCCCCGGGGACAGAGAGTTCTCTACATATCGTTTCTTATCTTGTTGTTGTGATCGCATTAATCACTGCGCGTCACTCTTTCATCCACTCATCCACTCATCCATCCACTCACAACAAGTCCTGTGGCGATGGGCGAGCGGCGAAGCGGCAGGCGTGGGTGCGCTGGCAGTCGTAGTCGCAGACCTACACACAGGCGGCTCAGGCCATATGGTCGTCTTCCACTGATCGGAGCAGCAGTGGGATTCGGCAGCCCCCTGAGTGACTGAGCAGCCCTCTTTAGGAAAGCACTGCTCACCTCCATGGCATGAGGAAGGGGCTAGAAAAGGTGCCCTAAACATTGCCTGCTCCACCACTACCTAATCAGCTTACCGCGGTTGGTGGGTACCCTACTTCAGCGGGCGACACATAAGAATGGGAAGCTGCTGCGCAAGACCGAACTGCTTGGCGCACATCTCTTCGTAAAGGTGCAGTGGCATGCGAATCTTCCAGAAGAGCAGCAGCGGAACAGCGGAGACAAGCTAGAAAAGATCGTGAAATAAAACCTTCACATGAAGCAAAGATTCCCTGCCCACACTGTCCGAGATCCTTCCAGGCCCGCATCGGGCTCATCAGTCACCTTCGTACTCATAGACTATCCTAACATCCTAATAATTGGATGAACAGAGTGGTCTTCATCACCTGTGATGGACGAACAACATATGTTCTGTAGGATGTACGTGGTACGGCTCCAATCTCTTCCACGGAGGCTAGCCGTTGTCTTTTTCTATGTCCGACACGCCTCTAGTGCGCCACACACTTTGCTGTTCCGCTTTGCGAGCCGTTGATCTTCTTAGATTCCTCCGCCTCACTCACCGTCTCAGTCTTTGTGTACTAGGGATGGACATTCCCTTGAGTAAGATTACTCCTACTCCACTCATGTAGTTTAGCCAGTCAGCCAAGACTGTTACCCGGGATGTGGCCACCGCCGTACAGAAGCGGTATTCGTGGAGCCATACATGAGCTAGGTAAAGAGAGGAGAACCAAATAGGATCCTGACTATCCTAAAAAAGACATGGCTGTCTCTCATCGTGAGGTACTATCCCTCTCTCTTTATCTTATATATTCTATCTTTGTTTAATCAGATAATAGGTATATTCTTTCTTTGTTTAATCAGATAATAGGTATATTCTTTCTGTTTAATCAGATAATATGTATATTCTTTCTTTGTTTAATCAGATACACCCGGGAACTTTTTTTTTTTTTAAATAAAATTTTGCCTCGTTTTGGCGAGGCGCGTTCCGTTCAATCTAGCCGGTTATATTAGGGCGCATGTCCAAATATAAAAGACCATTAGGTCTGTAGAACTACACCGAATATTTAACATATATATGTGAATTGTTCCTTAACTTCACGCGGTTCTCTCCTTTATAGGCATTGGCCCTACATTTCTTAACTTTCATTGATTGGGAAGTTATCGACCTACTTTGCTTCATCTTCTTGTCGTCAGTGTTTTCATTAACCGCGTCATCATATTGTACCACCGCCACCACAACAGCAACCGTAGTCGTCTTTGCTGAATTCTTTGACGACATCGCCATCACCTACACCAACAACTGAAATGGTCATTTACATTAGACCCACCCACAGCGTAATGCAACCTGCTCATCGACCCAGGCAAGTCTCCAAATTCCGCTAGCTGCCTATTGGCTACACATCGACCCTTGCTATGAATAATAATTAGAACAAATGCAAGGGAATGTCCAAGACTGCAGCTGTAGTTTCGAGTTTCCATGTGCACAAAGAGATTCCCCGAACTTATTTCAGACTTTACATTCAGCAAAGAATAAACCGAGAAACGCAGCTCCATGCCGCTGTCCGCGCCACAAGCGCGCCGGCGAGAACAGAGACTTTCAGGAGGCTCCACCACCCACCTTCAAAAGCGTCAGTTAAATTGCTTCCCTGCGCAGGCAGTCCAGGTTCAATCGGCGTGCCATGAGTTATTGAGCCAGCCTGGCTTTCTATGATTGGCCAAAACCACCACATGGCCACGTCAGTCACAGCCCAGGCCAGGAAGGTCATGGAAAACGGTGTCGGTGCGCGGTGGAAAAAATAAAAAAAAGAAATAATAATCCAGTCGGAATATCTGGCTTAGCTTTGGACTGTGGTTGGTGCCAACTGGGTAGGGCTGTTCCTTCGCCGGGAGGATATCCCCGTTCTGCTTTAACCATACCACCAGATAAGGAAGGAAAGCTATGAAATGTTTAAAACCTACCACAAAACGTCTATAACATTTTTAAGGCGCACACCGCCCCAACGGTTGGCTAGACCAGAACGTAAGTTGATACTCAGTTTATTTTGTGTCTGCCAAAAATCTGCTGGTTCCTGTGTTCCTATCAACGGTGTCCTGCTCGAATTTTGTTTTATTCCCGTCTCTGGCGAGATTCGTGTGTTTATCCTAGGATAAATCCCAAATTTTGTAGCTCGTTTGATATTTTATTGAGAAGTTAAAATCCGAAGCGGTTACTGCATGGCAGAGTATAGTTTTATAAAGTTTATGGGCGGCGTTCGCCTATGGTTGACATTTATAATGGACGTGAAAGTGGCATTATGCAATATAAAATTATTAATGAGAATATTGTTACCGACTGTTGGAAATCCTGGCTACACGAGAACAAGAATAACTGGGAGTAGGCTGACTTAGCACAACGATAACTGATAATGCCTAGAACAAAAATAAATGTTAGAACCATGTACAATAACTGATAGTGTCTTATAGAAGTACTGGTAGTATCTAGTACAATCGTAACTGATTGTATCTTCTGCAACAATAACTGATAGTGTCTAATACAACGATAACTGATAATGCCTGGCACGACTATAACTTTAGAAATTTATAATGTAAGAAATGATAGTGTCTAATACACAAACTGGTAATATCTAGGACAACGATAACTGATAATGCCTGGCACGACTATAACTTTAGAAACTTATACTGTAAGAAATGATAGTGTCTAATACACAAAATGGTAATATCTAGGACAACGATAACTGATAGTAGTCTAGATTGTACTAAAATAACTGATAGTAATTGTACAACAATAACTGAAAATACTTTGTACAAAAATAACTGATAGCTACCTACATTGAACAAAAATAGCGGTTAGTACCTTGTACAACAATAACTGATAATACAGTGTAGGCCCACGCCAATAACTAACAGTACCTTGTACAAAAATGACTGATAGTACCTTGTACAACGATAGCTGAAAGTGCCTTTACAACCACAACAACTGATAGTACTCTGTACTACAATAACTGAAAGTACCATATACAACACTAACTCCTAACAGGGCCAACGTGTACTACATTAACTCATAGTACTTTTTACAACACCTGATAGTTACTAGTACAAAAATAAATGATAGTACCATGTTTAATAAAAACCGATAGTATTTTGTACAACAATGAGTTACAGTACCTTAATTCATCACATCAAGTTCAAATAGAGAAATATTATACTAAGACAAACGCTTGATTTATATTACATTCAGCATCTTAAATTTTCTTAATTTCTACCACAAAAATAATTATAGATAGTGTCATTTCTATATACACACATTGGGATTCTCGCCGGTGCTACGGAGTTCGTGCACTGTTCTGAGATCCTCCTTGTGTGATCTAAGGGAGGAGATCGGAGCACTGATGTAGTAGTCCGTGTGAAATGAAGATAGTCCTAAAAACCAAGCCAAACCACACTTCTACCCCTGATTTATATTAACAACACTCCAGTCTTCTTGGACAATAAATTCCTTTACTGACTTCAAATAAAATTATCCGATTTTGAGAAATACTAAAATTATATTAGAATAACATTAAAATTAATACTTTCGTAAATGTCTGAATAAGCCACCCAGTTCAGTATTGATAAATAAAATGTAATGCACACTAGAAATAACACTACGGTTTATTTCTATATTAAGACTTTTGCTGCACAGATTAAGAATATTAATAAATAATATTTATGGTACTGTTAAACTCACAAAAATGATATTGTCAAATTTTATATATTATATATTCTTACTTTATTTTGATTACAACTGAAGTTCTATTGTTTATTAAGCAAGTTAAACACAATACAATAACAGTTGAAGCAACATTACACTACAGTAACTGGGCTACCCACAGTGTGTAGGAAAGGTTAAACTAATTTGAGGCATAGAACTTGACACATCTTTTGGCTTAGTGCTACAGTTATTACGGTGTGCTAGGGTACTTGGCGTCATGGACAAACGGGGTATTTGGCGTCCTAGGCAAACAGCTCATTTAATGCCCCCAAGTAAAATAACAACACGTACACTCAATCACACGAAATATACAAATAAATATACTAATACAAATATGTGTATATACTATTATTTAGAATGGTGTAATAGAGCCACGAAAAATAATTTTGATTTGTTTAAATAGAAATTACGACTTTATTTTGTCACCAATTTTTTTTTTTCTTAGTTCGCTCAATTTTGTCACGCCCAAAACTCTGTTACCCTAGGTAATCGCCTGCTTCACTTAATGGTTAAGCCGGCCCTCATTGTTAGAATAGTTTTAAGTAAATATGCAAATAAGTAGACCACTAGGATTGCTCCTATCTGACCTCAACAAATTCGTTTTTAAGACCCAGGTCCGATATCCAGTGCCGTCATTGCTATCCAGTCTCAACAAACTCACCATTATTTAAGACTAGGGTCCTATAACTCACTATTAAGACTCACGTCCTATATATGATGTTGTTGTTACAATCCAGTCTCAACAAACTCACTATTAAGACTCACGTCCTATATATGTCGTTGTTGCTGCAATCCAGTCTCAACAAACTCACTTTTAAGATTCAAGTCCTAGATATGTTGTTGTTACAATCCAATCTAAATAAACTCACTATTAAGACTCAAGTCCTATATATGTTGTTGTTACAATCCAATCTAAATAAACTCACTATTAAGACTCACATCCTATATATGTTGTTGTTACAATCCAGTCTCAACAAACTCACTATTAAGACTCACATCCTATATATGTTGTTGTTACAATCCAGTCTCAACAAACTCACTTTTAAGATTCAAGTCCTATATATGTTGTTGTTACAATCCAGTCTCAACAAACTCACTTTTAAGATTCAAGTCATATGTTGTTGTTACAATCCAATCTAAATAAACTCACTATTAAGACTCACATCCTATATATGTTGTTGTTACAATCAAGTCTCAACAAACTCAGAGTAATACTTAAAACAAACAAACAGCTAAACAAAAATTTAGACCTGCAATAAAAGTAACATTACCTTATTCTCCCTGCACTTTGCTCACCGGTATATGCAATTATCTGTCTATGTACAACTTCTGACACCTCTTGCTGTTTATCATTGCTGTCATCGACTTTTTTGTTACCCCATAACGGTTCTGTGTTAATGTTGTTTAATTGTCTCCTTCTTTGTTTCCTACATAAATACCCTTTATGCGTATTTATTTGTTTATATATTCTATAACTGTCCATTATCTTCTCTCTTAGTACTCGTCATAAATGAATTCAGTATGAAAGATGAGAGAAAGAAAGGGCAGAATGTCAGACGGGCCTGCGTGCCCAATTCTCAACCCTTTGAAAATAAAGTTCGTTCGTTCGTTCGTCTATCTATATACACACCAGACCTACTGGTCTTTTATATTTGGACATGCGCCCTAATATAACCGACAAAGTTGAACGGGACGCGCCTCGCCTAAACGAGGTAAAAAAAAACATTTTTTTTTAAATCGTCTATCTACGAGTATTTCCAATGCTTCCGTTTGTTATCACCAAGCCTAAAGACAGACATCGTAGGAGATCCAACGCAGCAGACCTTAGATGCGAAGATGGCACCGATCTGATATTTGATCTAGGACAAACAAAATAAAGGTGGCTGCTGTAAAACTGGAAGATAAGCTGAAAAAAAAAAAAAAAAAAAAAAACATAATAATAATAAATAAATAAAATAAATTGAAGAGTCAGTCGCACGCGTTTATTTTGTCCATTGTCATTTTCTCATAGCTTTTCTGTATTTCTCATTTTTGTCTCCTGTTTTGTGACGGGCTGATGAAGGATGTTACACGAAACGTCCAGTGTTTTGAGTTTATCATTCAATTGTAAATCTGACTCAATATCAATTTTTATAATTTTGTTGTTTGATATCTATGTCTTATTACAGTAAAGTCTAACTGCCTGTTAAAAAGGTAGTCACATTGTAGATATTGCCGTTAGGGAGGTAAGTGTTAGAGACTTCACTACACTAGGTCCAGCTTCTGAAATATTGTTGCTGTTTTTTTGTTGTTGAGATTTTCTGCTCTTCATTTCTGAGCTTCGTATTTCACTGATTTTGCTATTATTTTTATTATTGTGTTCAGGTGCTATGAATTTGTTTCCCAAGTAGTGCATGAAATTTGATGTAGATAATTTCTATGTAGATAATTCGGCTTCTTATAGACGTGATCATTGCTTCTGTTTGTTTTGCTGTCTAGTTTCAATTTCTTTAATTGCCTATTCAATCACTGCTTGTTTTATATGCTCTCTTTCGCTATTTTAAGACTCAGGTCTGATATTCGTTGCTGTAGTTTTTACTATCCAGCCTTAACAAACTCGCTGTTAAGACTCAGTGAATCAAAGTCAAGTCAAGACTCAGGTTGGATATCCGTTGTTTCTTTCCAATGTCAACAAACTCGTTTTTAAAACTCATTTCCGATATCCGGTGCCGTCATTACTACCCAATCTAAAAAAAAAACGCACCATTAATTAAGACAGGCCAAATATATGTTGTTGTTGTTGTTACAATCCAGTCTCAACAAACTCACTATTAAGACTCACGTCCTATATATGTTGTTGTTGTTGTTACAATCCAGTCTTAACAAACTCACTATTAAGACTCACGTCCGATATGTGTTGTCATTGTTACAATCCAGTCTCAACAAACTCACTAGTAAGACTCATGTCTAATATCCGTTGGTGTTGTTACTATCCCACTCTCAACAAACTCGATATTAAGACTATATGTTATCAGCATGTCAAGTTTGTTCATTCTTGGTGAATTTTTTTTTTTTAAACTGCACACAGATAACATTGCATGATATTACACATTTTTTATAACGTCCAGTTTTATCTGCTGAATATTTGCTACATTTAACCACATCTTGTAGCTGCTATTTGTTGTCAATGCGTGTTTTTAATATTACTATGTCATTTCTTTGGACGTATGTGATACTATGTGAATAAATCACCAGTGTCATTTAAAAAAAAATCATCGAAAGAATAATTCTTTCTTTATATTAAAAATGTTACAACATTTATTGCAATTGTGGTGATTCAATATTGAAAAGTCTACAACAATATGCTGATCTGGAGCATTGTTGACACATTGAAGACATAATAGCGATTGGAGTAGAATTATTTCCTCAACAGTTCCTCTTCTACCATGGGGTGTAAAGATTTGTCAGTGAGAGAGAGAGAGAGAGAGAGAGAGAGAGAGAGAGTACCATACTATCCCACCTGCTGTCTTCTTATTGGCCTGGTTCCAATCTAGTCCTCAGTCCTTCATAGATCGTCTAAAGCTGACTCCCAGCAAACTCTGGATCGTCCTGGAGGTCTGGATCCATAGCTCTTGGTTTCCTATCTTTGTTGGAATAGAATTACACTAAGTTATTTTAGAACAACATTGTATGTACATTGTATATAATTATAATACTACTATTATTTACGAATCAGTAAAAGTTATGCTGTGCTAACAATAATGAGAGACTAGGAAAAAAAACCGCCAAATAAACATAAGTAAATTAATAATAAAAATAATGAATGAACTGCACAAATAATGGGTAAACTGTAAACTGCGCAACGTTGCAAGGGTCGGCAACCTGTCTATCTTGATATGCCGATAGATCACAGTGCACCATTTCGTAGATCTCTATTTGACCGAGGGGGAAAAAAGAATGTCCTAGGTAAATTTCGGATAACCCTTTCCCACAGGCGCTTAAAAGTGCTGTGTTCCTCGGGCTTAAAGGCACACTCACCGCATTCCCAGTGAAAACTCGCAAGTTAACTCCCTAAAATTAACTTACCTCATGAACTAAATGAGGTAGACAGCGACCCTTTCTTTGCAGTGAAGTTAACATTAGTTAAAGTGTTTAGTTTTAATTTTCCACAGCTCTTATGATGAGATTGCAGGAAGCAGATTTTGCGGTAAAGATAAAAGTTACATTTAGGATGGACTTGTGCCAAAATCCAGATATTCTGAATTCCGGAAAGAGACATGATTTTATCAAGTTAGATCTGTCGAGAGCTCAGTGTTCATAAAGTATATTCCGACAGCTCCTTGATTGCCGACCGACCCCTGCTGTAGAATAATCATAAATAACAGCTCGTTTAGTGTGTCTAAAATATAGTACAACTATTTTTAATATAAAATATTTCATAACATAACCGTTGTAGTGAGAATCAGAGGTATTGCAATGGTTTAAAAAAAAAAAATTATACACCACACAAATATAATTCTAAAGACTTGAGTATGGACGATCATAACACCGCAAAACTAATGCAGACGCTGTAAAATACGAATTATGATGTGCTTAAAAGTATACTTTCATTTTCGCTCCTCATCCACAGCTGAAAGCCTGCAACACACCATTCACATGTACGTGCAACTTTGATTTCTGTAGTTATTAGATTTACATGATGAGTCTTCCAGTCGCATACACAGCGTCATATTATTCGCCTCTTACGACATGCATGAGAGTGTAATAGTCCTATTATTTCTATGTCGCCCCACAGACCCCCAGGAACTACACGGGGTTATTACAGCACCGTAGGGATTGCGATTAAGAAAACAAATTATACTTCTAGAAATTCTAATTCGTAAGACGCGAATTTGTAAAACAGCGTTGCAAATGCAACGCAAAGTAAAACAGACTTTGTAAAATAACGAATTGTGATAAGGTTAATAAGAACAATGTAAGAATAATATAACAAGCTAAGAATAGAGTATTAATACTAGATTAATAATAATTATTATTATATCATTGTTATTTTTTAATAAGACGTGGCCATTCTAGAATCTTGTTTAGATGACAGTATGTTTCGTGTTATTTATTTCTCCACACAAAATAACGTTACAGAAAATTGTTTCGTTTTCTTCACTTGCGCTATCACTTTTTTCTGCCGCCAGGTGTAGCATTTTTGCTTCTTTTGATTTTGCGTCTTTATATATTTCCATCTGCGTCTAGTTTTTCTTCTTACTGTTCTTTCATTTTTTTGTTTTTATTAGTTTGTTTATTTGTTTGTTTTTTTCTTTCTTTATCTCTTTTTACTCCGCCTATTTTCAATCATTTCCATTTTCTGTTTTTGTTGTTCTTGTTTTTCATGTGATTATATTTTTATGCGTATAATTTGTTTGTTTGTTTATTTATTGGTTTTCTATATATTTTTCCCCCATTTCATTTAACATTTGATGTTTACATGTCCTATTTCATGTTGTCTTTCTTTTTCGTCTTCTCCCTGTTTGCTTCCTAAGTCTCTCGGTTCTCTAAGCACAAGATCTTTATATTCCTCTGTGTTATCGGCAACTTGGATGTTATGTCCATATAGTTCTTTTATGATATATTTCTGTATGCTTTTTGTGGGAAGTAAGGAGAGATAACTAGTGTGTCCGGTATAATTTTGTTAGTGTGTTTATATCGCTGAGCTTTACCTGTCTTTGCCGTCTTCGGTAGAAAGTTGTTGTATGATATATACATATAGATATATATGATTGTATAGTGTTGTATAAAGTCGTCATTTTTGTTGAATCTGATAAAGTAGTTGTTATGTTGAACATGATAAAGTTATTGTGATATTGAATATGATATTGAATATGATAAAGTGACTGTTATGTTGAATACGATAAACACATTGTTAAGCTGAATATGATAGACTGACTGTATTGTTATTTACGATGCACTGATAGTTATGTTTAATATGATCAAAGTCTCAGTGCCAATTTGTCTTTTGGGATAAGTTATGTTACTAGCCTGGAACTGTAACCAGAGACACACCTGTCTGACAGTGACCCATCTACTTCAGTGTCTCACAATATATTTATTCTTGTAGTGTTCTCGTACTGTACTTTCAGTGTAGTTGTTCTAGATTTGTTCACAATGTTTGCAGTGTTTTTATTATGAAACTATAAATTAACTTGTCAAGAAATTACAACAAAGAATTACGGTGTTTGATTTCTGTCTCATGTACCGCGAATGGCACCATTTATGCTGTTTTCAGTTTTATTTCCCTGTCCATTTCCTTGCAACTTTCACTTTTCACGGAACTAGTAAGCTCGGTCATTTGGAAATTTTAATTAAAAAAATGTACTTACACCGACAACAGATGACTAAATTTAAATAATACTACCATTAATGATCATAATAATAAACGCATAACTTCTACTTGGCAGAATTGTTTTTTAATCTTTACTATTTTACTGATTGCCTCCCTCAGTCAGCGTTTATTACGTTGCAGACATACACAGAAAATTAAAACAGAAGATTGTTCACATTGTTTTACAGTGTATCGTATCTTGATTTGTTAACTCTATTTTACATTCTGTTTAATCTAGATTACGTAACTACGTTTAAAAATCTTTTGCACGGTTAAGAGAGTTTTTTTATGCATTTAAAAAAAAAATGTGTCTTCAGCACTGCTTAACAGCCGATTTGCTTCACATATTTTGAATATTTAAGAGGAGGTTCCTAACAATTTTAATGGAATATTTATACTGAATTTCTGCACAATTCTAAATTGTATTATTAAAAAATTATTCGGCAACATGCTTAGTTATATTATATATTGTACGACCAATCGCATAGTAAATGACTGTCTTCGCTTCAGTATGTATCAACCGGTTGTCCTCTCTTCATCATGAATTAATTGGCTGTCCGGACTTTATCATGTATTAATTAGCTGTCTTGACTACATCGTGTTTCTGCCTTACTTCATCATGCATTAATTGACAGTCCTAACTTCATCATATATCTATCCTGGCTTCATCGTGTATCAATTGACTGTCCTGTCTTCACTTCAGTATATATTAATTGCTTGTCCTCTCTTCATCATGAATTAATTGGCTGTCCTGATTTCATTATGTATTAATTGGCTGTCTCAACTGCATCGTGTATTAATGGGCTGTCTTGACTGCATCGTGTATCTGTCCTAACTTCATCATGCATTAATTGACAGTCCTAACTTCATCAAATATCTATCCTGGCTTCATCATGTATCAATTGACTGTCCTGTCTTCACTTCAGTGTGTATTAATTGGTTGTCCTCTCTTCATCATGAATTAATTGGTGGTCCTAACTTTATCATGTATTAATTGACTGTCCTGACTTCATCATGTATTAACTGACTCTCTTGACTTCATCACATATCTGTCCTGGCTTCATCATTTATTAACTGACTGTCCTGGTTTCATTATATACATGTCCTGCCTTCATCATGTATTAATTGAATCTCCTGACTTCATCATGTATTAATTAACTCTCCTGCCTTCATCATGTATTAATTGCTGTCAGTGCTTCATTGAATACCTGTTCTGCCTTCATCATGTATTAATTGACTCTCTTGACTTCATCATGTATTAATTGGCTGTCGCTGCTTCATCAGTTATGTGTCCTGACTTCATCATGTTTTAATTAGCTGTCATGACTTCATCATGTATCTGTCCAGACTTCATCAAATACTAATTGACTGTCCTGACTTCTTCGTGTATTAAATGGCTGTCCTGACTTCATCGTGTATTTGTCCTGACTTGATCTTGTATTTGTCCTGATTTCATCATGTATTTGTCGTGACATGATCATGTATTTGTCCTGACTTCATCATGTATTAATTGGTTCTAATCTATTTGATGAACATACCTTTTGAAACAAAAGATCCACAAACTACTAGCAAATATAAAGATGTCTTATACAAAAAGAAAACCATAAACTATTTGTAAATTTGAAACGAGCGCGTAAAACTGCTGGTAAAAATGAAACTATTTTATAAGACAACAGATTCACAAACTATTAGTAAATATGACAAAAGATTCACAAACTATTGGTAAATATAAAACAAGAGATTCACAAACTATTAGTAAATATAAAACAAGAGATCCACAAACTATTAGTAAATATAAGACAAGAGATTCACAAACTATTAGTAAATATAAGACAAGAGATTCACAAACTGTTAGTAAATATAAAACAAGAGATTCACAAACTATTAGTAAATATAAGACAAGAGATTCACAAACTATTAGTAAATATAAGACAAGAGATTCACAAACTATTAGTAAATATAAGACAAGAGATTCACAAACTATTAGTAAATATAAAACAAGAGATTCACAAACTATTAGTAAATATAAAACAAGAGATTCACAAACTATTAGTAAATATAAGACAAGAGATTCACAAACTATTAGTAAATATAAGACAAGAGATTCACAAACTGCTGGTAAATATGAAACTAGCTTATACAAAAAGAAAACAACAAACTATTAGTAAATATAACATTAGCGTGAAAAACAAAAGATTTACAAACTGCTGGTAAATATGAAACTAGATTAGAAAACAAGAGATCCACAATCTATTGGTAAATATAAAATTAGCTTATAAAACTCACGAAAACGAAATGATATATATAGCTTAGAAAAGGAAATCTTAGCCAATGCAATAAGATATTTACAAAAGTTAGAAAAAAGCAGGAAAGGAAAAAAACAAAAAACAACCAAACCTTAGAATGAACATAATTAGCATGTTAAAAAGTATGAAACAAGGCGGGTCTGCAGGAAAGCAAATAGATAAGGTTGATAAACAGGTGTTTTCATAATCCTGTTATGACAGCTTTATATTATAGCTATCATAACAGTCTTATGAAAACACGGTTTATAAACCTTATGAAAATGAATAACAGTTTAATAGCGCTTCTTGCCCCCCTCCCATTTCTTTTTCTCCTTATAAACAAAGGGGCAACCACTGCAGCTGTTGTCCCCCCGGCCGGGTTGTGGAGTCGGTTTAAAAGTGTCCCGACTTCGATTCCTGACATTTTAGAAGTCCGACTCCAACTCCCGGCTCCGGATTGTAGTATTGTTTTACTAGTCATGTTGCATACAATTCGGAGTCTGCGTCCGGACGTTTTTTTTTAAATCGATTCCGACTCCACTTAAACAACGACCGACTCCACGACTGTGAATCCCGACTCCGTCTTCTACAGCCCTGCCTGGCAGGAAGCCTGGATCAAAGAGTTCACATGCTCTCGACATTGTAGCTTCTTTAGCAATTTTTATTACATTATGAAAGTTGCAACCCCCATGTACAACATCATGTTAGTCGGCCTCTGACACGAGATGCCTGAGTGGGCAGTATGCCTATTTTTTTCTCTGTCCAGTCAGACACCAACCTTCCCCCCCCCCCCAATAAACTGAGCTACATAAGGCAGATATGTTTTAAAACACAGTAGACATTGTAAAATAATAGTTTATAAACTCAAGATGGCTCTGAGAATCAGAAAAGTTTCGTGTTTGATCAAGTGCATTTAGAGAAATAGAAACTGTACAGCAGGGGTAACCAACTATTGTCGGACCTGTACCCCTTTGTTTTGTTTTTTTGTTTTTTTTTTAGTTCTTCTTCTTCTTTCACCTTTCTATTCCTAAAGGAGCATATGCCTTCAACAAACTTATGCCAAGTCTTCCTGTCTGGTGCCATCAACAAACTTATGCCAAGTCTTCCTGTCTGGTGCCATCAACAAACTTATGCCAAGTCTTCCTGTCTGGTGCCATCAACAAACTTATGCCAAGTCTTCCTGTCTGGTGCCATCAGCTCAAGGTCTTTCCTTCATCTCCTTCATATTTGTTTCCAGTTCTCTTTTCCATGTGTTCTTTGGTCTTTCTCTACCTCTCTTGCCATGGCGATTCTAGAACAGGGATTGTCTGGGAATGTTATCAATAGGTTTTCTTCATGTGTATCCTATCCACCTCCAGCGGCTTATTCTCTTTTCTTCTTCCACTGGTACATGATTAGTTCTTGTCATTACTTCCAAATTAGTGATCTTGTCGTACCACTTCTATCATTCTATTCTACGCAAACATTTATTTACGAAAGTCTGTACCTTTTTAGTTGTTTGTATTGTTCTCCGTGTTTCAGAGCCATACAATAGGACTGACTCCGCAACACGCGTCGTGTATTATAAGAGGTGTTGGGCACAGAATTACAGTTGCTAGCGCGCAGTGGCTAGCCTCGTCGGCTTCGTGCAGGTGTGTCAGTGTCTGTCCCTAGTCGTGGTGTGCGGCGGAACAAACGGAATAATTTGTCTTCTCTTTGGTTACTGTCACAGTTGCCTCCACGGCTGGCGGAGTTGTGGATTTTAAAGTTGCTATCAAAGTGAAATGGGTTCATTTTCGATACAAGATAACAGGAGGCTGAGACACTTGGGAGTCATGACCCAAGTAGGCCCGCCCCCCTTTAAAGTGTAAAGGATCATAGGGCCGAAACACTTGTTCTGATGATCAGATTGCCTCCTGTTGTATCGCTCTGTATAGAGTTTCCTATCATTTGAAAATTCAGATTTTTGTGTTGAATGCCTTTTCACTTTTAGTAAACTTTACCGTACCTTCTATTCAATATGAAAGGACATAAATTCTTGAGTTTACCACGCGTTTACACATTAAAAATTAATGCATTTGCAATACAGTAAAAAATTTACAATAAAATAAACTGTATTCGGTACATAACTCCATTTAGACGTGACGGTAAAAATAGTCCCATATTAGATACCGCCGCAGGGGAGTGAAGTGTTAAAGACTATACTAGTTCCCAGCATCAAGAGCTGGGGGGTGACCTGTACCCTCCCTTGCTGCCTTTTCCTTGCCTAACTCAAGAGCAAAGTTAGGCACTCATTTACAGCTGAGTAGACTGGAGCGTGTCGATACCCTGAATCCTTTGCCGCGAGAGACCAGTACTCCAGTCTCCAGTACTCCAGTTTTCCAATCTCCAGTACTCCAATCTCCAGTACTCCAGTCTTCAGTACTCCAGTCTCCTGTACTCCAGTCTCCTGTAATCCAATCTCCAGTCTCCAGTACTCCAGTCTCCAGTACTCCAGTCTCCAGTACTCCAATCTCCAGTACTCCAGTCTCCAGTACTCCAATCTCCAGTACTCCAGTACTCCAATCTCCAGTACTCCAGTCTCCAGTCTCCAGTACTCCAATCTCCAATACTCCAATCTCCAGTACTCCAGTCTCCAGTACTCCAATCTCCAGTACTCCAGTCTCCACAACTTCCTGTCTCCAGTACTCCAGTCTACAGTACCCCAGTACTCCAGTACTCCAGTACTCCAGTCTCCACAACTTCCTGTCTCCAGTACTCCAGTCTCCAGTACTCCAGTCTCCAGTACTCCAGTCTTCAGTACTCATGTCTCCAGTACTCCTGTCTCCAGTACTCCTGTCTCCAGTACTCCAGTCTCCAGTCTTCCAGTCTTCTGTACTCATGTCTCCAGTACTCCAGTCTCCAGTATTCCAGTCTCCAGTACTCCAGTCTCCAGTACTCCAGTCTCCAGTACTCCAGTCTCCACAACTTCCTGTCTCCAGTACTCCAGTCTCCAGTACTCCAGTCTCCAGTACTCCTGTCTCCAGTACTCCTGTCTCCAGTACTCCTGTCTCCAGTATTCCTGTCTTCCAGTCTTCTGTACTCATGTCTCCAGTACTCCAGTCTCCAGTATTCCAGTCTCCAGTACTCCAGTCTCCAGTACTCCAATCTCCAGTACTCCAGTCTCCACAACTTCCTGTCTCCAGTACTCCAGTCTCCACAACTTCCTGTCTCCAGTACTCCAGTCTCCAGTACTCCAGTCTCCAGTACTCCGGTCTCCAGTCCTCCAGTACTCCAGTCTCCAATACTCCAGTCTCCAGTACTCCAGTCTCCAATACTCCAGTCTCCAGTACTCCAGTCTCCAATACTCCAGTCTTCAGTACTCCAGTCTCCAGTACTCCAGTCTCCAGTACTACTTAGCAGTTATATTGTTGACTTCTTTCCATGCCTTGTCAAACTGTCCATTATCTTCTCTCTTTGCAGTCCTCTTGTCTTCATGTCCTTCAGTCTTTACTGTCATAACATAGTTGCTGTTATACCTTTGCCGTACCCCCTGGTGGTACCCGTACCTCAGGTTGGGAACCTCGACTGTAAAGCGTTTGTTATTACATCTGGTCGTCTGATCCTGAGGATGCGACGGTGGCCTCTGTCGGTGAATGTCTCGAGTTTTAAACATGATATTATTTTCGTTCGTCAAGCCACGTTTCCGAGCCATTATAGTTGGGAGAGAGTTTACATTTTGTGCTGAACAGTGACATTTGATATAGTGAGTTTTGTTTTGTTGTTGTTGAAATTATGGTCTGTAGCAATTTGGTTGTGCTTGTCTTGTCTGCTGACTCCTTTTTTTTTTTTGCTTTTTTTTTGTGTGGAGCAGAATACACCGAGATATCAGTTTTATTTATTTTGTTGTTGTTGACTTGTGGATATATTTGAGCAAGTTCATCCGATTGGCTAAGCGGTTAGAGCGATATCCTCTCACGGCACAGTTATCAGGTTCCGGGATTGAAACATGGTAGCGTTACTTTCTTATCTATTTAGCTGTAAATTGGTACCTGATTCTGCTATTTGGTTAGGGAAGGCAAAGGTAGCGAAGAAGGGAACTGGTCACCCCCACCTCACAACAAATAGCTGGCCCTAGTATAGTGAAGTCGCTAAGAATTTATGTCCCTAAGGTACTTTCTGCTGTGTGACTTACCTTTACCGTTTACTTTTAGCGAGATAAATTTATAATTGTTTTGTCCGTTCAAGTTTGCTTTCTCCATCACTTCCCTTTCTCCTTGTCTCTCTCTCTCGATTGTTCTTCTCTTATTTCTTAAAAAAATATTCTCTTGTACACATAGTGTGCCACATTAGGACCATCAGAAGATACATGCTTCTAAACATTCTTGATACGTGCTTGGACGTGCGATTGAGGAGTGACTAGTTGACTCTCGAGGTAATGTTACCTGGTTCAGAACCTGGCAGCATCACGCGTCAGTATACTCAGGTGTTATACGGTAACTGACTTTGCTTATAGTTCAGAAAGGTAAAGGTGGCGAGGAAAGAAATTGGTCGCTCCCACCATATACAGCTGGACTTAGTATGATGAAGTCGTTAACATTCACTCCTCTACCGCAATAACCATGGTTGGACCACCTTTTGATAAGTACTTAGACTACTAAAGTGTTGATGAAACAGCAAAAGTTCGAAGACAATGCACACCTGTGTTTGAAGCAGTTATATAATGTGTGAGCTGAAGTACATTCCCGGGGGTCTCGGAATGAGACAAACACAGAATTGTTCTACTGCTCACCCGGGCCCGTCATAAGTGACGATTACCATGAGGTTGTGCATGAGACTGACGATCCCATTATGTCAACAAATTGCTACATAAACCATCAATGTACTAGTGTCAAAGCCAAATTCAAAATCACCAATACCTAACGGCAATTTTACTTATTCAAAAGTATTAAAAAAAACCACTGTGCATCACCACAGTACACGAACTACGTAGCAGCAGCGAGGATCCCAATGTGTGCACCGTCATTTGCGCATTCTTCTTTGGTAAGTGTTACTATATTCGGGAGAGTACATATTAAGGAAATAATACAATTAATGTCTAACTTTCAACCAAAGTTGCATCCCTTAGCGTTACGCACTGACAGAAAAAAACCCTGGGATTTTATATATAGGATAGTACATGGATACTTTGTTGCAGGCTTTTTGCAGGGGACCAAGTGTAGTGGTGGCTCTATGCTCCAATATATGGTAAATATAACAACTAGAACGTGTATGCTCCAATATATGGTAAATATAACAACTAGAACGTGTATGCTCCAATATATGGTAAATATAACAACTAGAACGTGTATGCTCCAATATATGGTAAATATAACAACTGGAACGTGTATGCTCCAATATATGGTAAATATAACAACTAGAACGTGTATGCTCCAATATATGGTAAATGTAACAACTAGAACGTATATGCTCCAATATATGGTAAATATAACAACTAGAACGTGTATGCTCCAATATATGGTAAATATAACAACTAGAACGTGTATGCTCCAATATATGGTAAATATAACAACTGGAACTTGTATGCTCCAATATATGGTAAATATAACAACTAGAACGTGTATGCTCCAATATATGGTAAATGTAACAACTAGAACGTGTATGCTCCAGTATATGGTAAATATAACAACTAGAACGTGTATGCTCCAATATATGGTAAATATAACAACTAGAACGTGTATGCTCCAATATATGGTAAATATAACAACTAGAACGTGTATGCTCCAATATATGGTAAATATAACAACTAGAACGTGTATGCTCCAATATATGGTAAATATAACAACTAGAACGTGTATGCTCCAATATATGGTAAATATAACAACTGGAACGTGTATGCTCCAATATATGGTAACTATAACAACTGGAACGTGTATGCTCCAATATATGGTAAATATAACAACTGGAACGTGTATGCTCATCAATCAGTTCCCAAGGAGCATAAGCCTTCAACAAACACATGCCAAGTCCTCCAGTCACGTGCCATCAGCTCAAGTTCTTTCCACGTTTTCCTCATTATTTTCACTTCTGTCTCCAGTTCTCTTCTCCATGTGTTTCTTGGTATGCTTCTGCCTCTCTTACCACGAGGATTCCAAAACAAGGACTGCCTTGTAATGCTATCAACAGGTTTCCTCAATGTGTGTTCTTTCCATCGCATGCGTGTTCTTCTCTCCTCTTGTTCCCCTGACACTTTGTCTGGTTCTTGCCATCATAGCCGTTGATATACTATGCATACAGAGTGAAAGATGTCCTCGAAAATACACAAATGTATACAAAGAATTTACAGATTGGTTTTTTGATACGCTGAATTTCACATCAAAAACTATCCACACATCCACACTTACACGATCTCACATGCGCAAGTGTGACACACACGCGCGAGTAGGTGACTTTAACAGCTGAACATCTGCTTCATAGATGGCTCAACATATGAGGAACATCACTAACACAAACGCGCGAGTAGGTGACTTGAACAGCCGAACATCTGCTTCATAGATGGCTCAACATATGAGGAACATCGCTAACACACACGCGCGAGTAGGTGACTTGAACAGCCGAACATCTGCTTCATAGATGGCTCAACATATGAGGAACATCGCTAACACACACGCGCGAGTAGGTGACTTGAACAGCCGAACATCTGCTTCATAGATGGCTCAACATATGAGGAACATCGCTAACACACACGTGCGAGTAGGTGACTTGAACAGCTGAACATCTGCTTCATAGATGGCTCAACATATGAGGAACATCGTTAACACACACGCGCGAGTAGGTGACTTGAACAGCTGAACATCTGCTTCATAGATGGCTCAACATATGAGGAACATCGCTAACACACACGCGCGAGTAGGTGACTTGAACAGCTGAACATCTGCTTCATAGCTGGCTCAACATATGAGGAACATCGCTAACACACATGGCCGTCACCAGTACCATTTACGGAAAAAACTGATCGAGATGCAAATATCCTAAAGCTGACCAAGCTTCGACACTCGCTGTTATTAGTTCACAAGGACGAGGACAATTACAACTACTATTATTAATCCTCTTTATTATTATGTGCAAGAGCTAAGAGGAGTGGCGTCACAACGAACAACCTGGAGAGCACTGGTTTCTGCCTTATGCGCCGTGTTTGGCGCTTAAAGAATTTATTATTTATTATTATTATTTTATTATTATTACTACTACTGCTGCTGCTACTACTAATACTACAACTACCACTGCTACTACTACTCATCTTCCCTACTACTATTACTCATCTGTACCATTTCTATTATTATTATTACCACTCCTCTATTAATACCACTTTTTATTACTACCACTACTCACCTTTACTACTATTGTTCATCTGGGACTAAGGCATTGATAAATTCCTCCCCCACCCTTCCTTCCTTAATATGTCTTTCCACTTGCATGTGAAGTAACTCCAGATTTGTCTCGTCTGTTTGCTCCCTCTCCATGGTTTTTCTCCTAGTTTCCTAAACCATTAATATGATATTTGCATTTAAGACTCCATCTTCTAGCCAGGAGGGGAAGGGAGCTGTGGAGAAGGACAAAATCGGCGCGAACAATGACATAGATAGATAGATTGATTGATTGATAGATAGATAGATAGATAGATAGATAGATAGATAGATAGATAGATAGATAGATAGATAGATATATAGAAAGATAGATAGATAGATAGATAGATAGACAGATAGATAAATTGGCATATAGATAGAAAGATAGATAGATAGATAGATAGATAGATAGATAGATAGATAGATAGATAGATAGATAGATAGATAGATAGATTGGCATATAGACAGACAGGTAGATATATAGATAGAGATAGATAGATAGATAGATAGATAGATAGATAGATAGATAGATAGATAGATAGATAGATAGATAGATAGATAGATAGACTGATATATAGATAGAAAGATATATATATATATATATATATATATATATATATATATATATATATATATATATATATATATATATCTATCTATATATATATATATATATATATATATATATATATATATATATATATATATATACGAGGGACGGTCAAAAAGTAATGCCTCGTAATTTTTAATTTCATTCAATAGGCAAGAAAACAGATAAAATTCCCATTGAAATGTAACCCCAAGTCTGAACTTCAAAAATGTATTTCTCAATGTAGTCTCCGTTATTTGTTACAGTTTTTGTCCATCTTCTCACAAGGGCATGTATCCCCGCCAGCGTTGCCACTCAAGTTCTACAGATAAACCCAGATGTTCTTCTTAAAAAAACCCAGAAATACCCAGATTATTTTATGCCTCAAATACACGGGATAGACGATGTTTACATAATCTTTTATGTTCATCTTTTGCACAAATAATCTGTGTGCTATCAATTTTTATGTATTTCTTCATTTTTATTATTTTAATAACACCCCAATATATGAACTCTTGAAAATGAGATATTTTAACAGTAATATACTTACATTAGTTACATTAACCAAATGTTCCTCAAATTAAATATAAAATGTTAGTTGTAACTTGTTACTGTTAAAATGTCACTTGTCAGAGACTCGGCATTAATGTCGACAACTTCTCCTTCGTCAAGATCATATGCATGAATTGACAACGTGGAATCTTGATTGTGAAGTTCCAAAATCTTTGCATATCTCTGCCGACAACGTCCTTCACGCACATCTTCAACCACGCATTTACTAGGATTAAACTTATGACAAACTCCATCTTTGGCAACTGTTTGCTTGCTAGTATTCGATTGTAAACTGTTTCACACAAAAGCTTGTTGGTTTGTTTAGTTTTAACTAAGTTAACCTTCGAAAACACTCTTTCGACGCATGCCGAGGAGTGAGGTAGTGCCATAAGCGTGCACATGAGGTCAGCCAAAACATCAAATTTCTTCTGGTTATTAGCATTTGTTACTTGTTACAGTCCAGCCAGAATGTGGGCGGATCCTCATCCACTAGATGTCCAAGATCTTTTCGGTACGATGCCAGTTCTCGCCATTGATCAGACAGACGATCAAGGCTCTCTTCTGAAACAACTGTTTAAACTGCGCTGCTAAGATGGTAGGTGGTTGCTGGCAGCATTTGCACAAAGAACAAAGACATGTGGAATTTCTTTCTTCAGATGTGCCTGTAAACCACTTGCAGTCCCCATCATAGTGGCACAGTTGTCTGCAGCAAAACCAATGACGTTACTAAGCGGGATTTAATGCGTGCTCAACAATTTCTTAACAGTTGTAAACATGCCAAGACCAGTCCCATCCTTTACCTCAATGAGGTCTAACAGTGAATCAACTACTTTTTTTGTTTTTGTGTCACAGAATCGGACAACGACTGCCAACATCTGGTTCGTAGAAATATCAGTACTCTCATCAACGAGTATAGAAAATTTCTGATTTCTGCAAATGTTTATAACTTCAAGCCGCTCAAAATGAGCAATGCCGTATCTGCATCACATAGGCAGCCTTGGTGCGCTTCAGTGACATTATTTGAGCAATTGGGCTGTCTGAAAATATCTGCTTGCAACATTCAATCAAATGACCAGCTTGCGAAAACGGAGTATTATGTTCTGCCATGAAAGCCGAAAACAGTATCTCCGCTTTAGCAATTTTATCTTGGAGACAGGGCTCTTTTGGTTTGATGAAAAACTTGTAATAGCTTTTTTCCCCCAACACAATGTATATGCCAGTTTGAGCTGATGTAAACGAGTCAAAAAACAACGTCATAGACGTGGTTAAAAACAAGAATTAAATTTAAGTGGAATAAAAAATAGATAGCACATAATGTTTGACATTTAATTATAATATAAATACAGTATAATGTATAATGCTCAGTGCACAGAATATACATACATTGTAAATGCCAATTGTCAAATATACCCAGATTAATGCAGATTTGGAAAAAAATTACTCAGATACCCAGACGGAAGCCCAAAAACCCAGATCTAGTAAGAAATACCCAGCTGTGGCATCACTGATCCCCGCACGGTAAAAATGTGTGTCCTTTTTCCTAAACCACTGGCGTACGGCGCGTTTAAGGGTCTCGGTGTCCTCAAAGTGATGTCCGCGAAGATCTTCTTTCAGTTGTCCAAACAGATGGGAGTCAGAAGGTGCAAGATCGGGACTGTAAGGGGGGATGTGGTAATAATGTCCAGCCAAACTCTGCAATCGCATCAATGGTGAGTTTAGCGGTGAGTGGCGTGGCATTATCGTGCAACAGTAGTGCAGTTCTCAGATCTTTTAATGGGTAAAGTCGCCGAAGACGACCTCTAAGCTTCTTCAAAGTTTCAATGTAACGGTCTGCATTCACCGTGTTTCCCTGTTCCAAGAAGTCGAGAAGAATCACACCCTTCTCATCCCAAAACACGGAGGCCATAACTTTCCCTACAGATGGTGAACTTTTGAACTTCTTTCTTGTCGGCGGCGATGTTGTGTGATGCCATTCCATTGACTACCTCTTGGATTCTGGTTAAAAAAATGAACCCAAGTCTCATCACCTGTCACAATATTCGATAAAAACTCTTCTCCTTCAGTTTCGTAACGGTGCAATGAGGTTGATGGCTATGGTTTTCCTTGTTTCTTTATGTCTGTCTGTCAACATTCTGGGTACCCACCGTGCACAAACTTTTGAATAACCCAGGTCTTTAATGATGTTCTGGACACTGCCTTTACTAATGGACAACATGGAAGAAAGTTCATCCATTGTTACCCGACGGTCACCACGAATGTTGCCATCAACTCGATGAATGTTGTGTGGAGTCACTGCAGTAGACGGACGGCCAGTCCGCTTTGCGTCAGCCATTGAGGATTGACCTACTTCAGCTTCGTCACAACGATGTACCCAACGTCGGACAGTGCTAACGTCCACTGTTGAATCTCCATAAACATTCTTCAAACGTTCGTGGATGCGAATTGGGGTCTCGCCTTCAGCATTGAGGAATTCTATGACATAACGTTGTTTTAACCAAACGTCTTTGGCAGCCATTTTTAAACTGTTACAGTGATGCCACCTGTTACTGAAACACTACTGCTATACAGTGCAGAAGAGTGTTTGGGGAATCCTGCTAAATTTACAAATTGCACACCGATGCAGTATTTACATACATAAAAAATAGGAGGCATTACTTTTTGACCTTCCCTCGTATATATATATATATATATATATATATATATATATATATATATATATATATATATATATATATATATATATATATATATATATATATATATATATATATATATATATATAGATAGATAGATAGATAGATAGATAGATAGATAGATAGATAGATAGATAGATAGATAGATAGATAGATAGATAGATAGATAGATAGATAGATTGATTGATTGATTGATTGATAGATAGATAGATAGATAGATAGATAGATAGATAGATAGATAGATAGATAGATAGATAGATAGATAGATAGATAGATAGATAGATAGATAGATAGATAGATAGATAGATAGAACGAACGAACGAACGAACGAACGAACTTTATTTTCAAAGGGTTGAGAATTGGGCACGCAGGCCCGTCTGACATTCTGCCCTTCCTTTCTCTCACCTTTCATACTGAATTCATTTATTCTCATATGCATTTTACATATCAAATTCAAGGAATTCAACGCTGTAAAGTAAAATAATAATATAGCACACTCATATTAACATTAATTACTTATAAGCATGACATAACATATGTTGAAAAGTACAAACATTATCAGAGAGGGAGATATAGATAGATAGATAGATAGATAGATAGATAGATAGATAGATAGATAGATAGATAGATAGATAGATAGATAGATAGATAGATAGATAGATAGATAGATAGATAGATAGATAGATAGATAGATAGATAGATAGATAGATAGATAGATTGGCATATAGACAGACAGGGAGAGAGAGAGAGAGAGAGAGAGAGAGAGAGAGAGAGAGAGAGAGAGAGAGAGAGAGAGAGAGAGAGAGCCAGGCAAAGGTGAAGAAGACCCGTGTACTATTTAGATATTTACGTGCCAGTTTGTAACAATAAAATCCTCAGGTAGAGAGAATATGCGTAAACCCTAGTAACTTGGAAACTTACATGAACACGTTGTGATTTTGCTTGATCTGAGTTGTATTTTGTGTGGTTGTGTTGTAGATAATGAGAAGGCGAAAAGAGCGTTTTTTTTACTTGCTCTTGTTAAGTAGGGACGATGCACTATTTTCGCTCAAGTTCCTGGCCAAAATATTTCAGAGGTGTATTAAACTATAAGTAATTGTAAAAATGAGTGCTAGTAGTGGTAGTAGCAGTTGGAGTAGTGGTAATAGTAGTAGTAGTAACGAATAGTAGTAATATTAGTAGAAGTAGCTGCAAAATTAGTAAAAATTAGTAGTAGTAGTAGTAGTAGTAGTAGTAGTAGTAGTAGTAGTAGTAGTAATGATAGTAGTAGTAGTTGTAGTAGCGGTAGAAGTAGTGATAGTAGTAGTAGTAGTAGCGGAAGTAGTAGCGGTAGTAGTAGTGATAGTAGTAGTAGCAGTAGTAGAGGTAGTAGTAATGATAGTAATAGTAGTAGTAGTAGTAACGGTAGTAATAGTGATAGTAGTAGTAGTAGTAGCGGTAGTAGTAATGATAGTAGTAGTAGTAGTAGTAGTAGTAGTAGCGGTAGTAGTAGTGATAGTAGCATCAGTAGTAGTAGTGATAGTAGAAGTGGTAGTCGTGGTAGTAGTAGTAGTGATAGTAGTAGTAGTAGCGGAAGTAGCAGTGATAGTAGTAGTAGCGGAAGCAGTAGTGATAGTAATAGTAGTAGTAGCGGTAGTAGTAGCGGTAGTAGTAGTGATAGTAGAAGTAGTAGAAGTAGTAGCAGTACTAGCGGTAGTAGTAGAGATAGCAGTAGTAGCGGTATAGTAGTGATAGTAGTAGTAGTAGCGGTAGTAGTAGTGATAGTAGTAGTAGTAGTAGTGATTGTAGTAGGGATAGTAGCAGTAGTAGCGGTAACAGTAGTGATAGTAGTAGTAGAAGTGATAGTAGTAGTAGTAATAGCGGTAGTAGTAGTGATAGTAGTAGTGATAGTAGTAGTAGTAGTAGTAGTAGCGGTGGTAGTAGTAGTGATAGTAGTAGTAGCGGTGGTAGTAGTAGTTGAAGTAGCGGTAGTAGTAGTGATATTTGTAGCAGGAGCCGTAGTAGTAGTGATAGTAGAAGTAGTAGTAGTGATAGTAGTAGTAGTGATAGTAGTAGTAGTGATAGTAGTAGTAGTGATAGTAGCGGTAGTAATGATAGTAGTAGTAGTAGTAGTAGTAGTAGTAGTAGTAGTATTAGTAGTAGTAGTAGTAATACGAGTACTGGTAATAGTAGTAGTAGTAGTGGTAGTAGTAATAGTAGTAGTAGTGGTAGTAGTGGTAGCAGCAAAATTATTATAGATGAATAGTAGTAGTCGTCGTACTAGTAGCAGTAGTAGTAATACTAGTAACAGTTACAGCATATGCAGCAGGAATGTTAACGATATTAGTAGTTGTAGTAACGGTAGTAACAATTGTGGTACTAGTGGTAATAGTGGCACAGTAATATTTGCAACGGTAGTAGCAGTAGTGGTCGCAAGTGTAGCAGTGATATTATATTAGCAGGAAGCTGGTAATTGTAGTCGTGTTGTAGTGGCTTTAGTAGCAATGATTTTCGTTGTAGGAACAGTTGTAAGGGTAACTATAGAAGTATGAATGGATGAAGGCATTAATCGTTACAACCGCAAATGAATTTAGTTTAAAAGATTCGTGCCAAGTGTCGTAGATTTTAGATAGGAGTATTAAGACTAGGGTTGGTCCCTTCAGAATAGGTTGGAATGAGTGATAGTCACAGTGAGAGCTGGTGAAAAAAAAAAACACAATAGAATTTCCTACACGTGAGATGATAGAATGTGATAAAGAAGCTGTCTTTGAGAATCGAGATAATCTTCTCTCTCTCACCTATCTTCTACGACCGCTTTTAAAGGCGTCAGACAGTCTACACACAGATATATATATATTAATATCTCTCTATCTACTCACGGGCACGCACATACACGTGACGACAGTTAAACACACAGACGTGGGAATCTATCACAATGAATTTATAGATAATTGGGATCGAGCTGACCAACGCACTGATTTAGTTCAAGAGAGAGATTTTTATTATCATCAAAAAAAATCTTCTCACAACACCAAAAATACATCAAGGAAAAACATATACAAATAGTCATAAAATTTAAGAAAAATGCTACAAGGATGATAGCCCCGTTATGATCTTAGCTCTAGGTTTAGCCCACAGCCCCGTTAAGAGAACAGATGATGGCCCAAAGAGTTATAGATACGTAGGGTTGAGGCTAAGAGTTTTTCTTCTTTTCTCGTAAATGTATGCACAGAGTTGAATAATCTGATTTAGCCTAAGAAGTAAAGAAACTCTAGCAAATAGTAACAAATTCTGCAGGTTAAACAAAAAGAATTAAGACAGTAAATGGGTGACAATCTGTAACTGTAAAATAACACTCTGATCTGCGTACACTCATTCATTCAGCCATGGCCATGCAGTTATACTCACAACTTTGCTCGCTGCCTCTGGGAACATACTCAATTCTAGGACCTTCACACAGACCCGAAAATGCAGTCCTTGACCAAGAACTCCCCAGTTCCAAAAGACGTACTAAACTCTCAGGGAACGATTCCTTGGGTGTTCTAATTTTTTCGAATGTCTGATTAAGTCACATAAAATATTGTCCAGGCACGAAAGTTAGCAGAGCACAATGTCATTAGCTTTGGTTTCTAGAATTTAAGGAATGTCAGATCGGTGTCTACTTTCAGGAAGTTACTATATTTGGTCGCCACAGTACTAGTCAAAACTCTGTCGGAATGTTTCTGATCTTTGCTTGCCACAACGGGCTGAATTGTACTGAAGAGTTATTCTGGAAGAATTAATTCTGGCGCGAAGGCCTCTTACTTCATTTAACTGTTACAGTTCAGGAAATGAAAGTGATTTGTTTCTTCCCAAATAATGTTCACGTACTAGAACGCTGGTAAAGTTGGGTACCTCCGTTTCACTATATAAAAGAAAGAACACATATCAAATAATTTTACAATATGTACCCACTATAACTTACATTATTAAACCGCAAGTGTACTGCTTGACTTATCATTTAAATTTCCCGTAAAGTAAGTTATATCTTAAAAAAAAAAATCATCAATCCCCATGAATTTAGGAAACACGTGCGTGTTCCGTCAACATCTCATGAGGTTTCTAGCATTTGTAAGTTAGCTTAGAAAAATATGATCTCGTCTGATTTCTTAGCAGTAAAATTAACTTCATTATAGCTACATTATTGTTTAGTAAGCTAAGATATAATTTATTCTGCTATCCACTGAAACACGTCACTAGAAAATAATACAGACTATATAAATTTGGCACTCTGCGCAAAATCTAACTAGTGAAAAATGAAATAAGCGACTTAACACTTTATCATTTCACAAAATACTAGATATAATATATATTACCTCACACAGAACTACAGGTAGTCGCACAACTTAAGAATTATATGCTGAATATTTAAGGAAGTCTAGAAGTTCGACAAATTGCCGAAACAAACTGAGAAACTTCGCTAACAGCTATTCTGTTTCGAACAACCTGTCTACTGCGAATATAGGAGCGAGAATGAAATTAAAGTTTCAAACTCGGGCCAATATCTTAAAATCAGACAAAGGGCCCAAACTTATTTCGCCAAGCGAAATTATCTCCCCTACTCCCAACATTTACGTCAGCTTAACGCGTGACGTAACTGCCACCAGTGACCGAGAAATGCGCGTGACAGTTGCAAATCTCAGACAACCGTCTACAACTGCGTCGTACAGATGCCGGGTTTGACACCTTAAGCTAGTGACAGGTGAACAAAATGGTAGACCAAAAGTCTGCTCTATGTCCAGCGAAACGAATTTCTCACACCCCAGGCCCAGAAATCTGGTCGGGCCGCGCTCTGACCCGGGGAAACTGCAGACGTATGTCTGGCGAGAACCGTATATTCACAGCTATCTGCGCGACTGACATCTGATGCAATAAGGTTACTAGTCAGTATGAGAAAGAAAAACGATGATGGGAAAGAAATATATTTTTCGCAACGAATGATGCGAAAAAATACAGGAAAAACAAGTACGGAAAAGTAATAAATGAAAGGATTAGGGTGAGAAAATAGGAAGAAGATGTAGGTAATTTAATGATATAAAGACCCACGTGACAGGACGTCCCCCCTTAAGATATGGAAGCACTCCATGTCTACGTTATGGAATTAAATTTCCTATAACCGTAGCTTCGGGGTGTCTGTCTTCTTCCTTCTCATCTTCCCCCTCCATCTCTCTCCAATTCCTACTCAAGTCTACTCTCCAAAGTTTCCTTTCTCTGGAATGTTTCCCATGCGCGCTTGAAAGAGCGTCGCCGCTTCTGACATTTTTGAAAGATTTCCTGTGATAGCGGTGGAATATCCCTGCCACTATCGTCATCTTCGTCAGTTTTGGCGATCGTCAGGAGATGGTCGGAGGTTGGCACTGGTTTTTCCAAGTATCTCTTTAAGAGATTTAAATGGAAAACCTTCTCCTTTCCTTCAATAGAGATCTGGTAGTTAGCCTTAGAAATCTTTTTCAGGACGGTAAACGGCCCTTGCCATCCGATCTTCAGTTGGTTGTTCTCGGTAGGGAGCAACACCAAAATTTTCTCTCCTGCTCCCAGTTCTCTCTCTTCCGCGACTTTCCTGTATCGGTTAGCGTGCTTGGTGCGTGCTCGCTTAAAGTTAGTCGTTGCTAGGTCCCACCCTAGTTTCAACCGTTCCTTTAAAACCGACACATATTTACTGGCTGAGACAACTGTCTCATCAGCCTTCTCGTCTGTCAAAGACTGAAGTAAGGCTTCAAGCGGGCCCTTAATGGGTCTGCCGAATAAGAGTGTAGCTGTCGGAAATCCTGTGGAAGTATGAGGAGATTCTCTGTAGCCAAATAATGCTGCAGGAATACAGAGATCCCAATCTTCAGGTTTCACTTGTGCCAGCTTACTTAGCATCATGGTGAGGTTTCCATTAGCACGTTCCACGAGCCCATTTCCGGCCGGAGTATATGGCTTAGTGTGGATGTGCTGGGTCCTCAAGATCTTAACGATCTCATCCATCAACAGGTTTCGGTATGGAGATCCATTATCCGTCAACACTTGCTGAGGGAATCCCAACCGAGTGAAAATCTGCACGAGGGCTTCTGCGACATGCTTGGCATCTGCGCATGTTAGCGGGATAGCTTCTGCCCATAAAGTGCATGTATCGACTAAGGTCAGGATGAACCTGTTCCTTCTTTTAGTCCTTTCGAAAGGCCCTAAAATGTCGATCACAACCCGTTCGAATGGTGTTCCCATTATTGGCATTTCACCCATGTGGACTGGGGGTGTCCGTTGCTTGGGTGGTACACGTTGGCACTGGGCACAGGATTTGACGTACCTGATAATATCAGTGTTTACTCCTGGCCACCAATAATGAGTGGTTATCCGTTGGTTTGTGGCGTTCTGTCCCATATGTCCGCTGAAGGGAAGAGAATGCCCCATTTCTAGGATTTGGCTTCTGTACTGTTTCGGTACTAGGAGCTGGTTGTAACCTTGGTCAGGCTTGCCCGTTCTCCGATAAAGTACGCCATCCTCAGAAAAAATGTCCCCGTGCTGTCTGGGTTCCTTAGCCATGGGCAGTTTCCTAAAGCAGGGTGCCAAAGTAGGGTCCTTGTATTGCGCTTCTTTAAGTTCCATGGGTAACAAATTAGGCGCAGGCTCCCGTTCCTTCTTGGTTTGCCCTCTTGTAGTTGCTGCTGCCACAATCGGCTCTTCCGGTTTCCCAATACACACGTATCTCCCGCCAAGTATGACTGGGTAGATGGGATCATCCATAACAGCCGCTTTGATCACGCCTCTGACAAAATCAGAGTGGATCTCCACCAATGCGATGGGAATCGCTGTAGGTGCATCACTCTTACGAACTCCACAAAGTTTGACGGTCTCTCCTGTCTCTTGACCGGGTTTAACCAGGTTTCTGGCAACAATGCAATCGTAAGAAAGCCCCGTGTCAAATAAGCAAGAAGTTTGAGAACCGTTCAAAGTAACAGTACCTCGCGTTGAGGGTCCATCCCCAACAGGTTGGGAATCACTGTCAACAATTCCGCCTTGCGAGACTGTCAATAAGCATCCGATGCGTTTCGGCTTGGTGTGCTCGGTCTGATATATGTCCCGTGCTCAGGGGTTCTCCCTTTGCCACCTTGTCCTTTCTGGCTACGCTGCCATGTAGGGCGGTCGGGTTGATCAGACTGTTTGGGGTGGTTGGGGTACTTGTTCTTGTAGAACTTGGATTTTTCAGGAGGGGGGTTTTGAGGTTCAGTTTCTCTGTGGTTATCTAGGTTATGTTTTCGAAAATGCTCCTCTGTCGGTTTCCGCTTTGTGGTCGGTAGTTCAGCCAGCGCATTGTGATAACGCTCAGACTTTTCCAAAATGTCTTCAAGTTTTTCTGCCCCCTGCTCAGCGAGAAATCTCCGGGTATCCGCAGACAATGTGTTCTTTATTTGTTCTGTTAAAACGAATTCCTCAAGACCTTCATAGGTAGAGGGGAGCTGTGAGAGCTCTAGGCACTTTGTCAGATAACCCTTCAAACGAGACGAGAACTGCTGAAAAGTTTCAGAATTCTCTTTCCGGCTGTTGCGAAACAGTTGCAAAAATTTGCGAGCGTTCATTTCAAAGCGCTCCAGTAACGCTTTCTTCAACAGATCATAGTTGTCTTGTTGGCTGCTTTCCAGTTTGGCGTAAACATCATACGCAGAACTTTTCAAAGCCTGGGAAAGCTTCATGTTCCAACGCGACCTCTCTAAACCGTACAGAGTTGCAATTTTCTCAAATTTTTCTAGCCAAGTGTCAATCTTCTCATTTGGACAAGGGAAAGATTCTAGCGGAAAAGACATAGCAGTGAGGTGGGTGGATTGAGTGTTAGAAGGATCAGTTAAGGAAGAATGAGAAGAAGACTCTCCATTGCTGGAGGTAGAGGCAGCACCACGACTTTGAAGTTCTAGAGCTTTAAGAGCCAACTCATGTTGTCTTCTCTCTTTTTCCTCTCTTTCTCTTTTTCCTCATGCTGTCTCTCCTTCTCTCTTTCCTCATGCTGCATCCTGCGAATTTCCATTTCCTCATCCATCTTCTTCTGCTGTAAATCTGAGGCTGCTTTTTCCTTAGCTTCCGCTGCTTTCCTCTCCGCATCATATCTCTCGAGTTCGTCTCTGACAAATGCTTTCGCTTCTTCTCCTTCCAGTCCCTCTTCCATTGCTTCCTGTCTTAACATCTGCCTCAGTTTCGCCCTCTCGGCCATATTAAATCAGTGACTGAGACTAGTCGAGAAAGAAAATAGGAAAAAGGATACACTGGTTCCTACCACTTACGAGAAAAAATTTACCAAAAATCAAAAGATGATATATTTAACCCTGGGATACCTCCTCCAAAAATAAAAATCTAACTATCGCTGCTATTATCGGCAATAAAGCACCTAATGCAAAACACGACTACGCCAACTAAATGGTAGTTAAGATTACTTCTGAAAAATAAGTTGCTACAGTGGAAAAGCAAAATAATTATTGCAAAAATTAAAGAGAAAAATAATCCCTTAATTATAAAGTCCACTATGAAGTTCACCCCTGAAGACAGTTAGGGTAAGGGAGGCAATTAATCTGGACAAATAGTCCGAAACGCACTCCTTAGCTTTTGCTCAAACACCTACTTCTTCAAAACCCAGTGAATGTTATACACTCACTACTTTACCAGCGTTTAGTATTACAAAATCAGTAATTAACATATGTTCCGACAATCAACCTGTAACTGAAATGTATATTATTTCTAAATGCTGTGGAAAAAACTATCAGTTTGTGTGGTCAGCACGCCCGAAAACAGATCGTTAGTCTAGGGGATAAATTATTTTAAAAAGATACAAAACTCACAAGACATCACACTCTTACTCTATTACAGAATAAAGAATCTTAAATACAAAATCCAGATAGACGAGTCCACGTTTGTCGTACTCGTCTTCCTATTCTAAGTTCAAAAATCCGTCGGACGAGAACCCATTTGTCGTACTCGTCTTCCTATTCTAGGTTCAAAAATCCTACGGACGAGAACCCATTTGTCGTAGATTTTAGATAGGAGTATTAAGACTAGGGTTGGTCCCTTCAGAATAGGTTGGAATGAGTGATAGTCACAGTGAGAGCTGGTGAAAAAAAAAAACACAATAGAATTTCCCACACGTGAGATGATAGAATGTGATAAAGAAGCTGTCTTTGAGAATCGAGATAATCTTCTCTCTCTCACCTATCTTCTACGACCGCTTTTAAAGGCGTCAGACAGTCTACACACAGATATATATATATATATTAATATCTCTCTATCTACTCACGGGCACGCACATACACGTGACGACAGTTAAACACACAGACGTGGGAATCTATCACAATGAATTTATAGATAATTGGGATCGAGCTGACCAACGCACTGATTTAGTTCAAGAGAGAGATTTTTATTATCATCAAAAAAAATCTTCTCACAACACCAAAAATACATCAAGGAAAAACATATACAAATAGTCATAAAATTTAAGAAAAATGCTACAAGGATGATAGCCCCGTTATGATCTTAGCTCTAGGTTTAGCCCACAGTCCCGTTAAGAGAACAGATGATGGCCCAAAGAGTTATAGATACGTAGGGTTGAGGCTAAGAGTTTTTCTTCTTTTCTCGTAAATGTATGCACAGAGTTGAATAATCTGATTTAGCCTAAGAAGTAAAGAAACTCTAGCAAATAGTAACAAATTCTGCAGGTTAAACAATAACACTCTGATCTGCGTACACTCATTCATTCAGCCATGGCCATGCAGTTATACTCATAACTTTGCTCGCTGCCTCTGGGAACATACTCAATTCTAGGACCTTCACACAGACCCGAAAATGCAGTCCTTGACCAAGAACTCCCCAGTTCCAAAAGACGTACTAAACTCTCAGGGAACGATTCCTTGGGTGTTCTAATTTTTTCGAATGTCTGATTAAGTCACATAAAATATTGTCCAGGCACGAAAGTTAGCAGAGCACAATGTCATTAGCTTTGGTTTCTAGAATTTAAGGAATGTCAGATCGGTGTCTACTTTCAGGAAGTTACTATATTTGGTCGCCACAGTACTAGTCAAAACTCTGTCGGAATGTTTCTGATCTTTGCTTGCCACAACGGGCTGAATTGTACTGAAGAGTTATTCTGGAAGAATTAATTCTGGCGCGAAGGCCTCTTACTTCATTTAACTGTTACAGTTCAGGAAATGAAAGTGATTTGTTTCTTCCCAAATAATGTTCACGTACTAGAACGCTGGTAAAGTTGGGTACCACCGTTTCACTATATAAAAGAAAGAACACATATCAAATAATTTTACAATATGTACCCACTATAACTTACATTATTAAACCGCAAGTGTAATGCTTGACTTATCATTTAAATTTCCCGTAAAGTAAGTTATATCTTAAAAAAAAAATCATCAATCCCCATGAATTTAGGAACACGTGCGTGTTCCGTCAACATCTCATGAGGTTTCTAGCATTTGTAAGTTAGCTTAGAAAAATATGATCTCGTCTGATTTCTTAGCAGTAAAATTAACTTCATTATAGCTACATTATTGTTTAGTAAGCTAAGATATAATTTATTCTGCTATCCACTGAAACACGTCACTAGAAAATAATACAGACTATATAAATTTGGCACTCTGCGCAAAATCTAACTAGTGAAAAATGAAATAAGCGACTTAACACTTTATCATTTCACAAAATACTAGATATAATATATATTACCTCACACAGAACTACAGGTAGTCGCACAACTTAAGAATTATATGCTGAATATTTAAGGAAGTCTAGAAGTTCGACAAATTGCCGAAACAAACTGAGAAACTTCGCTAACAGCTATTCTGTTTCGAACAACCTGTCTACTGCGATTATAGGAGCGAGAATGAAATTAAAGTTTCAAACTCGGGCCAATATCTTAAAATCAGACAAAGGGCCCAAACTTATTTCGCCAAGCGAAATTATCTCCCCTACTCCCAACATTTACGTCAGCTTAACGCGTGACGTAACTGCCACCAGTGACCGAGAAATGCGCGTGACAGTTGCAAATCTCAGACAACCGTCTACAACTGCGTCGTACAGATGCCGGGTTTGACACCTTAAGCTAGTGACAGGTGAACAAAATGGTAGACCAAAAGTCTGCTCTATGTCCAGCGAAACGAATTTCTCACACCCCAGGCCCAGAAATCTGGTCGGGCCGCGCTCTGACCCGGGGAAACTGCAGACGTATGTCTGGCGAGAACCGTATATTCACAGCTATCTGCGCGACTGACATCTGATGCAATAAGGTTACTAGTCAGTATGAGAAAGAAAAACGATGATGGGAAAGAAATATATTTTTCGCAACGAATGATGCGAAAAAATACAGGAAAAACAAGTACGGAAAAGTAATAAATGAAAGGATTAGGGTGAGAGAATAGGAAGAAGATGTAGGTAATTTAATGATATAAAGACCCACGTGACACCAAGCTAAAGATAAGAACTACGATGGGTGTAGCCATGGCACCAATATACTGACTGCTGAGTATCTGCTTCAAAGATGTCCTACATATTAGGTACAGAGAAATCACAGACGGCCATCACCAGCACCATTCCTGGAAAAAAACTCTGCGCAGATTCTAATAGCCTTAAACTGTCCACTGCTTGTTAAAAATCATATTATAGTTGGGACCCAAAGATGCAGCAATAGTGAATGCAGTCAGCGACCCATAGCTTGACTGCTTGCATCAGGACCAGCGAACCAGAGCTGGTCAAGACCGTACTCCACCTCCACGTGGTGGTCCTGGAAACTGTCTGCAGCAGTGCAGTCTGGCTGAGCGAGTACGGATCGAAATGGGAAGGCAAACCCGGTCCCTAAAAAATGCCGTGCTGAAGTCGGATGTGTCGACCGAAAGGTGCAAATATCACAGCTACGGCGTAAACAGACACAACGCAACCACCGTCCTTTTCAGGGCGATCGAGGAAGAAGAAGAAGAAGAATATTATAGTTGACTGAGAGTGTACGAAGAAGAAGAAGAAGAAGAAGGTAAAGACGAAGAAGAAGAAGATGGTGATGAAGAGGACGAAAACGAAGAAGAAGGACAAGGGGCCGAAGAAGAAGAAGAAGAAGGACAAGAAGAAGAAGAAGAAGCAGAGGAAGAAGAGAGGAGGAAGAAGAAGACGAGATTCATTCCCTCCTGTTCCACTCCTAATGGGTCACAGACCCACCACTGACCGCCTTCTTCAAGAAGCCGTCGTCAAAGCACATCATCTTGCAGCAGTGGCTTACATAGCAACTTGTTTGACACGATAAGATTGCCAGCCACGTACTTAGCCTCACATTAATCTCCTCAAACGTGAGAGTAGCAAAGATGGACGTATAAGAGGATGGATCCGGCGTGGATACAACCAGCGCGCTACAGAAACAATTAGCATTCATACCCTTCAACATTTGCTGAGGGAGACTGAGCGCCCGTGGGTTTGCCCAGAGTGCAATGATGTCGAGTCTGATCAACAAAAACAATAATGGCCTTTTACCTGGCGTACCTAATGGAGCAGTACGTCTATTATTTCGTTGTCACGTGTTAATAGATTACTTTAAAAAAAAAAAATTCCAGTATTTGAAGTAACGACTGCCAGAGTGGTTAGAGCGGTGGTCTCTGGCGACAAAGGTGCCGGGTTCGATTCACGGTGTCGACACGCCCCAATCTACCCAGCTGTAAACGGGTCTCCGACTTTACTCTTGAGTTCTTCTTCTTTGATCCATAACCGCCAACCGCCAAAGCAGTCAGTGGCCATCACGCCTGGTGGCGTCTTGTAGGGCAGCAACAAATTGATTCTACTTTGCTCTTTCGGCGGCCATCCTTCGTACAGTGACCCAACTCTGGTTCATTCTTTGCATCTCGGCTTCCACAGTTCTCCGCCACGTTGTTTTTGGTCGGCCTCTCTTTCGCTTTCCCTCGGGTGTCCATAGCATAGCTGTTCTTGTGATGGTATCAGGGTCCCTTCTCAAGACGTGGCCAACCCAACTCCAGCGTCTGCCAGCTATAATGGTGTGCATGTCCTCCTGGTTACTCCGAATAAGTAGTTCTTGGTTGCTGATGGTGTTTGGCCAAAGGATTTGGAGAATTTTCCTTAGTCAGATTGTGTGGAAGGAGGACAGTTTCGATATTTCCTTCTCTGTTACTCTCCAACATTCCGCACCATAGAGAAGCACATAAAGTACACAGCTCTCACACAGTCTTAATTTGGTGTTTGTGCTATACTGGGAAGACTTCCAAATGTTGTTGAGACTAGCAAAGGCTGTTCTCGCTTTATTCATTCTGTTGTTAATTTCCTTGCTTGTTCCGCCGTCAGGTGTTACTATGCATCCTAGGTAAGTAAATGAGTCTGTCTTTTCTAACTTCTGGTTCCTTACTGTTATTGGCTCAGGATTTCCCATATTTAGTGTCATGACCTCTGTCTTCTTCAGATTGATGTTCAGGCCAACCTGCTGGCCATACTTATTCAATCTATCGGTTCTTTCTTGGATGTGTTGATGTGAATGCGCGAGTAGTGCAATGTCATCTGCACATTCCAGGTCTTCCAGTGTAGAAAACGTTGTCCAAAAAATTCCTCTTGGACTGCCCTCTGTTGTCTGGCGCATCACCCAATCTATGGATGTCAAAAATGATATTGTTGATAAGGGGCATTCCTGTCGTACTCCTGTTTTCACTTCAAAAGTTACATAACTCAATCCAACACTGCATGTAAAGTTAGAATAGAGGCTTTTTATTATGGAAACAATGCGACTGGGAATTCCATAAGCCCTCATTATTTTCCATAGGCTGTCGCTGTGTATGCTGGCGAAAGCCTTTTTTTTACTCTTGAGTTAGGGAAGGAAAATGCAGCGAGGAAGGAACTGGTCACCCCCACCTTGATGCTGGGCCAAGTATAGTGACATCTCTAACACTTTACTCCCCTGCAGCAGTATCAGCTGTGGGACTACCTTTAGCCTAGTATTTAGTTGAGCTTTCTAAACATCTTCCCAAGTTCTTATAACACTGACAGGTACAAGTGCTGGGAGCAAGATAGATTTAGGAAGTGATTGAAAACTTGACCTATTTTCGCACTGAAGCATTAAGTATGTCGTCTTAAAGGAAGGGTAGATGTTTGAAATGTGCTGACACATTTGTTAAGTGTGTTTTGCAGGTACATTTTCTTCCTTACCTGATTAACGGACTCAATGTAGCAAAACTGTTTCACTTACTGTCCCTCCCTACAACGGTTGCTGACGCTACTCATGCTACTGCTACTGCGACTTCTTATACTATAATTACCACAGCAATAATGACAACAGCTACCACTACAACTTTTGTTGCTACAGTGTCTACTTTTACAACAGCTACTACTGTTACTCCGGTGTGTTGCTGACCACATCACCCCTAGTGTGCCGATGGTCAAGAAAAATATAGGCCTAACACCATATTCCCAATATGCCTGAATGGGTGTGTAACGGGATCCTTTACCCCCCCCCCCTCCTACTACTGCTCCTATCGCTACATCTACGTTTGTTGCTACAGTGCCTAGTTTTACAACAGCGACTACTGTTACTATCGCTACATCTACTATAGTTGCTACAATGTCTGCTTTTAATATGTTTATTTCTTGGAGCTTTATATTTACTCTTTGACCACGTGCAACATATAGGATAGTGGTCACTCATCGCGACAGTAGGAACAGAGCATTCTATAATGTTTTCTGCACAGGTGACGTAGATGTAATCAATTGTTGTGGATGATGCATTTGTTACCCTGGTAGGCTGGTTGACTATTTGTTTTAGGTTGTAAGATAGTATGATGTTTTCCCACGTTTGGTTTGTGTTATGCATGTCGATGTTGAAATCGCCTAGAAGAATAATTTCTTTGGCAGTGGTAAATACTTTATCCATCATGGTGGTGAAATCTTCATACCAGATGGCTCCTGCACTGGGATTTCTATAAAGATACCCGACTAGAAATTGTCCCTGAGTCGGTAGTTTTATTTCTAACCATATGCACTCGGTCTCTGCTGTCTCTAAATCGCTTCTGCGGCGATAACAAATAGAAGTGGAAATATATACTACTATACCTGTTTCTAGCTTTCTACTTGAATCTCGCCGAACTGTTTTAAAGCCATTTAGGGCAATTTCATCATCTGATATTTAGTCGTTTAAACGACTTTCGGAAAGTCCAAAAACATGAAAATTTTTATTCAGAATTTGTGTAAGCTCAGGAAGTTTGCCTAATAAATGGTAAATGTTCAGGTGGCCCAGCCGCAGACCATCCTTAATTAGCCATTGTGTCTGATAACGTATGCATTTTATTTTGGCGAGTGGTTTAAAAAGGAAAATAACAATAGCAATTTTAAATACGAAACCCTCGAAAATTTAAAATAATTAACCCCACCAAGTAAGTGAAAATACAAATGTTAGTACTTAACGTACGAACACTTGGCACAAGTATTGCTAAAAAATTTCAATTAACTGAAATTGTCAGTAGTATATTAAAATAGTCACACAACAGTAGGCACGCACGTTTTCACACCACAACACTAAAATTCTAACAAAGTAATTAAGCAACACTGAGAGAATACAAATTAAAAAATAAAATAAAATAAAATCTTGCAAATTATGAAAAAAAAACTGTCGAAGGCCTGTAGCCAATGAAATTAGAGTGTTTTGAGAAAGTACTTATTACTTTATGCGTCACAGCAATCAACTAATTTTTCAGGGGAGAGACGGCTTTGGTCGCAGGGATTAAGTCATTAAAATAAAAAAAATATGAGTGGATTCATCATCGATAATGGATGTCTCTGTCAGGTATATAGGAGGGCCCGCGTTGCACAGACATCATTAGTCCTTGGCTGAGTGACGCAGGACTGAATTGCATCAGGAAGCCAAGTTCTGGGTTCCACTGAGCACGACCAGGAAGGCTACGGGAGGAAGCATGACGAATGTAGATTTCGTCTGCGGTGGTTCCAACACTTGTAGGAGATTTTTGGGTCTGGGACATTGTGGCACTGCTTGTTGAACTGTCATATAATGTGTTTGTGAGGGGCTGTCTTATAGGTAGTGGAGGAAACATAACATCGTAACGTTCGGCTTCCTGGCTGTAGGTGGCGTTCTGTTTGTTGTTAGGTAATTTGTTGGTTACGGGAGCGCTTCTTTGAGGGGCGGGAAAGGTGTGTTGTGCATTTTCATGAGACATAAATGCAGGGCATGGAAAGACCTTGAGCTGATGGCACAGGACAGGAAGACTTGGCATACGTTTGATCAACGCCTATGCTCCTTGGGGAGTTGAAAGTTTGGAAGAATAATAATTATATTAACGGTCTAAACGAATTCGAATATTTTAATGTGAATAATTACATTACAGGTAAATATAGGAAAAGTTGAGGTGGTTATATAACAATTAAACTATTTTGACATGAAGAAATCTATTCTAGGTAAACGTTATAATTTTGTAATGTCTATAATTATATTCCATATAAAATTACAATATGTTCACATAATGCGTATTTTGTAGTAGTAGTGATAGTAGTAGTGATAGTAGTAGTAGCCCCCCCCCCCCCCCCCCCCCCCCCCCCCCCCCCCCCCCACCTTCAGTCATGACTATGGGAATGCACCCCAGGTTTTCCTTTCAGCGTGCTCTTTCGCTTGTTGTGGGAGGTTCTTTTCGCGCAATCTGAGGTTCCACAGCAGAGAGCATCGCCACTTGCGGCGATCGGCAGCTTCATCCTCCCAGGCTGCTGGATGTATGCCTAGTGCCTTCATGTCTCTGTTGCACACATCTTTGAACCTCAGCTGCGGTAGCCTGGTTGCATATTTTATATACACATATATAATACAATATTTTAATGCGAATATATAGATTCCAGGTAGACATTTAAACTATGTAGTTCCTGAGAGTCTCAGAGAAGATAGAGGAAGAATAAAAAGACTGCTTCCGCATGCATATTGTGACAGGTGACAAATATGTGACAATGGAAGAGGCTAGCAGCAAACTCATGATGTAAAATAAATTGCTACAGAATTTACTGATCGTATAAGTTTATTTTCAAAAATAAGTTTATCTTGGTCGCTCTCTCTCTCTCTCTCTCTCTCTCTCTCTCTCTCTCTCTCTCTCTCTCTCTCTCTCTCTCTCTCTCTCTCTCTCTCTCTCTCTCTCTCTCTCTCTCTCTCTCTCTCTCTCTCTCTCTCGTTCGTTCGTTCTCTCTCTCTTCTCTCTCTCTCTCTCTCTCTCTCTCTCTCTCTCTCTCTCTCTCTCTCTTCTCTCTCTAATATTTCACGAGTTCTTATAATACGCCACCCTAATCTGATTATGTCTCAAATCATTGTCTAATTTACTGTATGAAGAATTCGATTTGTGTCTGTCTTTGTTTGATTATATTATTATCTTTTTTTTTTGTTATCACTTTATTGGTTTAAAAAAAAAATTATTTCAAAAATATACTTTGATTATGATGGATATTACAAATGTATGCTATTATATTTCTTTTATAGTGATGCATACTTAAATAACGCTTACAGTAAATGTGAAGAAGAAAGGATACACTATGAATGATGAGAGAGAGAGAGAGAGATAGAGAGAGAGAGAGAGAGAGAGAGAGAGAGAGAGAGAGAGAGAGAGAGAGAAGAAGAAGAAGAAAGGCAGAATGTCAAACGGGCCTGCGTGCCTTATTCTTATCCCTTTGAAAATAAAGTTCGTTCGTTCGTTCGTTCTCTATCTCTCTCTCCCTGTAGCTTCGCCCTCCCCGCCCCAATTCAGAGCCGGCCATAGGACGGTGCGAGATCTGTTGATGGCACCCCCCTCCCCGCCCCCTTTTTCATTCTGTGTAGTGCTAAATGTACTCTTAGTCTTAGGAGACTCAATTTCATGCTGGTGAGTTGGATCACACTGTAATTCCACAAGTGATGTTTCAGTGTAGCATTTTACAAAAACATGATACACTTATGTTTATAACATCTTATGGGATGTAATTTCGTTTTTAAGCATTAATATAGACCAGGCATCGACAACCGGCCGGTCTCAATCTACCAGTAGATCCCAGTGGATGATTTGGTAGATCTATAGGCAACTGAGTGGGGAAAACAGAAAGACTTTTTAAACAAAGGAAACGGGAGCTGCGCTGGTGTAATGGTTACCACATTGCGCTGGCGATCAGGTGTTCAAGGTTCAAGCCCGGGCGTGGGCCTTTGAAGAAGTGTCACCGACCGGGATTTTGACTGAATAACCTGAACGGCTCCTGAGATAAACCCTCTGTGGATGAGAAGGAGCGAAGTCCTGACCGGGTTGGAAAGAAAGTCCACTGGCTCCCCAGCCTCGCAATGACATGTCATTGGGCCGAAGGGCGGAAATGCCAAGTGCCGCTGGTTAAGAAAAAAAAAAAAACAAGGGAAATTTCGGAGTAGACTTCTCCCACCGGCATTTCAAATAGTGGTGTCCCTGGGATCACAGATACTTTTTCCACATTCCCAATGAAAACTCTTGAGCTGTCTATAAAATTATATTCGTGAAATGCATGAGATAGGAACGAGATAGTCCCGTTCAACCTAGTCGGTTATATTAGGGCGCATGTCCAAATATTACAATCTTTAAGTTTGATAAATAATTTAGGAACTAGATATGAGATAGGATCTTTTTATATATATATGTATATAAGGGTCATCATCACCGCCCTCCACCCGGCGCTTAAAATCACACACACACACACATATATATATAAGTTCTTTTGATGCCTCAGCTTTACTAAAGTAGATTCCCAGGGTCAGCTAACCAGAGCTGACCAAGACCAATGGCGTATTCTCTATGTGTGCTGTGCGTGCTGCGCACACCTATGCCCGAAGGAAAATAAAAATTTAATTTATTATTCTATAAAATATTTCTCTTCTAAAGTTCTGCTTTCGGACCGCACGCATCAGGATAACGGATTTTCCCGCATAGAATCTACGAGTATATATAGTTTCAGTTTCCCAGACGCGTTTTATAGTGCAGTTTTTATTGGTTGGTTACAATTGCGCGAAGTTTCTCGGGTAATTCCGTCACAATGCGTGCTGCACCTTTCGGATTCACGTCTGAAGATTGGTTTGTGTGGATCGGAGTCATGGCCAGATACGTCAATACAATACGAACAATTGTGCGGTGGTCTTGCAGCTCTCGAGTTGTAAAAATCGGCTGTGTCCGTCCAGTGTTTTTTGTGATTAATTTTTGTTAGTTGCCGGGAATGCAGATTATTACAGTGACAGTGAGTTTCAAGTTGTAAGTTAATAAGTATTTCGGAGATAATTGACATATACCCCTAATAACTATCGTTGCGTGATTGAATATAGTTGGTTTTTAAATTAAGAGGGGAAGAAGTTAAATAGTAGGCGTACATATTCATTTTAAGTAGCAGCACGCCTAGCTCGCACTACCAGGATACGCCACTGACCAAGACCCTACTCCACCTCCACGTGGTGGTCCTGGAAACAGGCTGCATCACTGCAGTCTGGCTGAGAGAGTAGGGATCGAAGAGGGAAGGCAAACCCGGTCCCAAAAAATGCCGTGCTGAAGTCGGATGTGTCGACCGAAAGGTGCAGATATCACAGCTCCGGCGTAAACAGACACAACGCAACCAACGTCCTTTTTAGGACGAACGAGGAAGAAGGAAGAAGAAGAATATAACAAAATAATTTTTGACCTTGACATTTTCTGTTTTATTTTTCTTGCTCTTTTATTTATTGATTTAAAAACAAAAAATTCGACACCTCCTTGGTGCACTGCACCACTTGCACCGCCGAATAGCCGGTCCCTCCTCCAGCTCTCTCTCTCTCTCTCTCTCTCTCTCTCTCTCTCAGTGACGAAAAAAAGTTAAAAAAATTGTGATATATCCTGACTGTATTTTATGATCAGTAGATCAACTAAGTAAAAATTGATGTCAAAGTTCCATTTTCACCCCCCGACTGCCGCCTATGACATGATTACAACCTTTTACCTGACCCCTTTAATTAATTAATTATCTGGCTAATTGGTGGACGTTTAGCTGTTAGAGGGGCGAAAATGTGGTGGGAGAAAACTGCGGGAAACGATGCGGGTGGTTGTAGTTTGCAGTGCGAAGAGGATTTCATTTTTCATTTTGAATAAATACACTTTGAGAGAGTTAATAACGATAACAATGTTAGTGGGTGGAGACAATTACATATTTGTAAATTTGATAGGGAATACGTATTGATGGATGTTTGTCATTATTGATGGATATTTGTCATTATTGATGCGAAAGACTGACGGAAGAGGACTATTGGAAATCATGCGGGTGGCTATAGTTTGCGTGGAGGATCAATTGTAACTACGGCTGAGAATGGGAGCCGCGGTAGCGCAGTGCTTAGTGCACTGGCTTCCTAGTTCGGTGGTCCATGGTTCGATCCCCAGTTGAAATGGGATTTTTTAGACCGCAAACGGCTCCGGGGTCGACCCAGCCTCATGAATTGGGTACCATAGCAAATCTGGGAAGGTTAAGGCGGCCGGCGTGATGCTGAGCACATCACCCCTAGTGTGCCGATGGTCAAGAAAATATGGGCCTAACACCATATTCCCAATATGCCTCAATGGACGTGTAACGGGATCCTTTACCTTTACGGTAGAGAATATATAGACTTTATAGAGTTAGAAAGGATGGTAAGATTAGTTTTTGGATTGCGCTTCTAGGGTGCCAAAAATACACAACAACGTGATGGACGATTTGATGGAAAATATGCTAAAAATAAATAAGGGGTTGAATAAAAGGTAGTGTCATCACAGATACTGCCGTAAGGGAGTGAAATGTTCGAGATCATCGCTATACTAGATCCAGCATCGAGAGATGGGGTGACCAGTTCCCTTCCTCGCTGCCTTTTCCTTTCTTAACTCAAGAGCAAGGGGTCTATGTAGGGTTCGGGCCACGACGTCCCACCTACATCAATGGATGTTGAAGCGAACACATAGCCTCTCATATCCAGGTGCAGTGATCGCCGCGGAAGCTACTGTCTTGTAGTAAGCTTCTGGCATATGGCCTCTCCTGCACAAATGTGTCCATAGCAGCACCTTCACGAGGTGACCCCGTTCTCACAGAGTTTGCTATGGGGGCGACCGAGTGCCTGGCGGTATAACTGGGTCGGGAGTTGTTTGGGACCCCTCTTAAGGTGCAGGCGCAATACCCACCAGTGAGTGGACCATGCTCTGGCCAACACCAACCCAAACCCCACTCATGGGTTAAATGCTACTTTCTCTCTTCTCTACTTGCCTACCAAGCTTTCTCTGTCCAATCCTCGATAACCTCACCAAGGATCCTGAAGTGGTGATGGTAAAATATAGGTCTTTACTTAGAAGGGATCCGGACCCTGCCCATCGTCCCAGCTGCAGCAAGAGTGCCGTGCGACCTGACATTGCACCCATCGTCAGATTTTGTCCAACTCCTGAGACATGGGAAGCAAAGCCACTAAAACTCAATGGAAATTTAGAACCACTGTGCTGGGAAAAATCGTGAAGGCATAGGATGCAGGACGTGACACAGCCACAGCAAAAGCTCAGCCACAGAACGAAGAAATGAGGCCTGCATCGTGAGCGCTTGTGACTAGCGGGGAATGCATCTCTGTGAACCCCACCTGAACCCCCAAAGCAAAGTGATCTTTAGAGCCAAAAAGGTGAGTGGCCAAGCAAACCAACCCAATACTCATGGAGGAAGACACACCCATTGCATTCTTTGGGAGGGAGATGTCTGCAGCAAACACCCAATACCTCCAATGCCAGTCAAACAACATATTCCATACGAGCTCGGGCGTCGCCTCGGTTACCAAGGCCCGCGCAAGAGAGATAAATCCCCTGCTCCTTGTGAAAAGTCAGCGAAGGGGAACCTTAACATTTTACAGCTAAATATAGCTGGACTACAGAACAAGACAATTGAGCTTACAAAAATACTACACGAACATCAAGTACAAGTAGCCCTTCTCCAGGAAACAATACTCCCACGGAGACAAATTAACATCACGGGTTATACACAGTACAAATGTGAATGCCTGAAGTGCCAAGGCATCATGACCTTAATCAGAAATGATACCCAAGCCACAGTAACCAACAACCCTACAGCGGATATCGACCACCAAATAATAAAGCTATGGGGCAAGGATAACACCAAGTACACACTACACAACATTTACTGTCCCCCGACCTCATCAAAAGGTCTGCCTGAGTTTGAGCCCATACTAAAGAAAACTGTCGTAGCTGGTGATTTTTAATGCTCACATTCCTGCTCTAGGATACAGGCGGTTTAACAGTAGGGGCCTAGAGGTTGAGGAGTTGTGCAGCAGTACCAACTTAATGCTACTGCAGAACTTGGAAACTCCACCAACACTCCTTCACAGGGCACACGGCTCGACCAGCCGGCCAGATCTGACATTTGTTTCAGCTGATATAGCAGAAAATAGTATCATCAAAGTCTTAGAAGATGTGGGAAGTGACCACCGCCCTGTTTTAACAACTATTTTAACACCACAGATGACACAGAAGTCCCTTGGTAAACCATCCTGGAACTTCAGGAAAGCAGACTGGGACCGCTACGGCCGAGAAACTGATGCTGGATTCAGTCAAATCATTAGAACTGATAACATTAATACTACATACAACAACATATGTACCACAATCCTAGCAGCTGCCAAAAAGTGCATCCCAAGGGGGAAGCATAAGAAGTATAAACCTTACTGGACATCTGAACTAGCTGAAGCAGTCAAAGAGAGGAGAGAGGCTAGAAAGAAGGCTGAAAAATACCCTACCACCCTAAATAAAACAGAGTACAACAGGTGGACAGCAAAAGTAAGGTATGTCACCAAGAAGAATAAACGGGAGACTTGGAAAGAAAATTGCAATAAACTAGATTTAAAAAGAGAAGGGAACAAAGTTTGGAGACTCCTTAGTAATCTCGAGGGAAGCAAGAAAAAGACAAACCCAACACCTATGGTGGATGGAAGTGGTGATGAAGTAACATCAAGCAGCAAGAAAGCCGATGTCTTCAACAATTTTTACGCCAGTGTAAATAAAACACAACAGAGAAAGAAACTAGACAAAGTGCTCCTAAAGAACACATCCACGCGTAACATAGATCAGGCCAATATGGCTGCGTTCGATGATCCGTTCCGCCCACAAGAACTGAGAATGGCACTACGGAAACTGGCCAAAAATAAAGCTCCAGGACCAGATAAAATTAAAAATGAGATGATTTGTCAGCTAGGGCCAAAGGCAAAAGAGACACTTCTGTGGTTCATCAATAGAACGTGGAACGAGGGACAGCTACCATCAGCATGGCTGACAGCAACCATCTTGCCTATATTGAAGAAAGGGAAACCACCGGGAACACCAAGAAGTTATAGGCCCATATCCCTCACTTCATGCTTAGGCAAGCTGGTCGAGAGAATGGTAAACAACAGACTATATTGGTGGTTGGAAAGCTGGAACCTTCTGGACAACAACCAGGCAGGCTTCAGACGTAAGTGCCGCACAGATGACCCCCTCTTCAGGTTCACACAGAATGTGATGGATGGTTTTCAAGAGGGAAAAAAGCACAATAGCTGTGTTCATCGACCTTGAGCAAGCCTACGACAGAGTTTGGAGAAAGGGACTTTTGCTAAAGATGAGAAGAATGGGAATAGGAGGAAAAATGATTAGATGGATACAGGCCTTCCTAACAAATAGAACCATAGCTACCAACTATGCTGGTGCAATTTCACGGAAAAGAACGCTGGAAGAAGGACTGCCTCAAGGCTCTCCTTTAAGTTGCAACCTTTTCCTCATCTTTATTAATGACCTTGCCAAACATCTGAATGTGTCGAAGGCGCTGTTTGCCGATGACCTTGCCATCTGGACTACTGATAAATATACCATTCTGGCAAAAGCCAAGATCAACAGAGCTCTCCTTACAATGTCAGTATATTGTGAACTGTGGAAACTAAAAATCAATACGCAGAAAACTGTATACACCACTTTCTCGCGCAGCCACAAAATAGCAAAAAGACCTATCAACATCAAACTGAATGGGGAAACGCTAACAAAAGAGGAGCACCCAGTCTATCTAGGAGTAAAACTGGACAGACAATTGAAACTAGATGGACACATCTACAACCTCAGGGAAAAAGCATGTAAGCGTCTAAACCTCATCAAACGGCTAGCTAGTACAAATTGGGGAGCGGATAAACTAACACTTCGTCAACTATATCTCGGCTATGTGAGATCAGTGATAGACTATAACCTCCCCCTCCAGACCATTGTGAGTACTAATACCATCTCATCTCTGGACCGTGTGCAGAACCAAGCTCTCAGGTTAATTTGTGGAGGGATGAGATCAACACCCACAGCCGTATGCGAGATAGATGCCAATATAGAGCCACTGGATATTAGGCGTAAAAGAGCACTAACTGAAGCTGTAGAGAGATACAGGAGACAAGAGAAAGACCACCCAAACAAAGTACTTATTGACACTTGGAAACAAACACGAAGACTGAAACAACTATCTCTCCTGGACATAGCCAAAGAGGAAAATGATAAACACCATCTCCCGCAAGAGAGAGAATTGGAAAACAAATACTTTGGACCACCCCCTTGGGAAAACTTCCATCAACCAACTGTCAAAACACAACTGATAGATAAAATGGCCAACAAGGAAACACTACCTACAGTCTTGAAGACGTGTGCCTTGGAGACCATAAACAGCTACCCAACGTCAGCAATCCAGGCCTACACAGATGGTTCTGCTTTCAAGACCACCTCTTTTGCAGGATATGGCGTCTGCATATGGTACCTGGATGGATCCTCTTATGAGTTCTGTGACTCCTGTGGTGAGAATTGTTCAAATTATGAAGCGGAGGCTGAGGCCATCAAGACAGCCATTGAATTACTACACCAACAGTTTGACCTTATGGAACGAAAGCCATCAGATATAGTGATTTTCAGTGACTCCATGTCTGTTCTGGAAGCACTTAAACAGACTCCATATGAAAACAAAGACATTTTTCTTATAGGAAAAGCGGTTCATAACTTGATCACAGCCTACTCCATCAGTGTAACTCTACAGTGGATCCCTGGACACAGTGATCTAACTGGAAATGAGACAGCTGATAGACTTGCTAAAACATGAGCCTCTAAACAACAAAAGGACAGACCCTGCAGCATGAGAACAGTCAAACAGATTCTCAGAAACAACACAAGAGAAATCTGGCTGAACAGATGGGCGAACGGGCCGACTGGCCGAAATGTCTTTAATGAAATGACCTGCCCAAAAGACAACGACAACATAAACAGACTCAGCAGGAGAAATCAAAGTCTTATCTTTCAGTTCCGAACAGGACACACCAGAGTCAATAGCCATCTAAACCGTATCAACCCTCAGCACCTACCCATGTGTAGACACTGTTCTCATCCCTATGAAACAACCAGACACCTCCTCATGGAGTGTCCATCACTCACAAACGCCAGGAAAAAACTTTTACAGACACCTCTGACAGTCACCAACTCACTATACGGAACGTTAAAACAACTGCAGAAAACCTGCATTTTTTTTTAAGAATGGCATTGGGCTGCCAAGAGTAGATATGCTCAGCAGCATCGGATATCGACAACAACAACTCAAGAGCAAAGTTAGGTACCCATTTACAGCTGAGTAGACTGAAGCGTGTCGATACCGTGAATCGCGAACCCGCCACCTTTGCCTTGACAGACCAGCGCTTTAACCACTCTGTCAATCGGACGCTTAGGGGGTTGAATACATAACTGACAGTCAGCAGTTTACAGTTCTCTGTGAATTAACCGACAAAACAAAACAAAAAAGATATTAGCCACGATGTGGTTAATGTTCTAATGACATTCACTAGAGCGTAGGTTGAAACCAAAACATGGAGCTTGTCACTTTCACAGAAGAGCAAGAACAAATGTCATCGTCTTGACATCCAACGTTGTCATGACGACCACACACAAGTGGTGCGACAAAAAGAAAACAAAAGCAACTTAAATGTTTTAAATCATTAATAATTATGAACAAATTAACACATGAATGAATTGTAAAAGTTTCAAAGCTTTTCCCAGCATTCTTACTTAATTACTTACTTAGTCGTTCCTCTTGTACCGTGAGGTGTAGAGGTTTGGAAGAGAGAGCGCCATACTATACTATCGGCTGTCTTCCTCCTGGCCTGGTTCCATTCTAGTCCTCGGTCCTTCAAAGATTGTCTAATGTTGTCCTCCCAGCGGGCTCTGGGTCGTCCTGGAGGTCTGGATTCCTGGCTCTTAGTTTCCCATGCTTGTCGTGGTAGCCGATCTTCTCCTTGGAAGGCAACCATGCTAACATTTACACCATTCCCAGCATTCTCTGAGACTTTAATTAAAAAACAAAAATTAATAGTAATATTAGTAATGCGACTATCACCAATAGCTAAAGTTCGGTGACGGTGGATCAAAAACAATAATGTAACTATAAATGTGGGACACCCCAGTGCTCAAATGAAGGATGACGCTTGGTTAGAAGTAGGCAGCTAAGCATTGGAAGATCTGGAATATGCAGATGACATTGCACTGCTAGCACATTCACATCAACACATCCAGGAAAAAACGGATAGACTTAATAAGTATAGCCAGCAGGTGGGCTTGAACATCAACCTAAAGAAGACAGAGGTCATGACGCTCAATGTGAGCAACCCTGAGCCCATATCAGTAAGGAATCAGCAACTGGAACAGACAGATGCCTTCACATACCTAGGATGCATAGTAACACCAGACGGCGGAGCAAGCAAAGACATCAACAACAGAATGAACAAAGCAAGAACAGCCTTTTTTAGTCTAAACAACATCTGGAAGTCCTCTCAGTACAGCACAAGCACAAAATTAGGATTATATCAGAGCTGTGTGCTTTCTGTGCTTCTCTATAGCGCGGAGAGCTGGAGAGTTACAGAGAAGGAAATGTCGAAATTGTCCTCTTTTCACACAACATGCCTAAGAAAAATTCTCCGAATCTTTTGGCCGAATATCATCACCAACCAAGATCTGCTTACTCAGAGCAAGCAAGAGGACATGCACACCATCATAGCTGGCAGACGCTGGAGCTGGGTTGGCCATGTCCTCAGAAGAGACCCCAATGCCATCACAAGAACAGCAATGCTATGGACGACTAATGAGAGACGGTCCTTTTGATGATCAGATTTCCACATGTTGCTTGACTTTGTACATGAAATAATTGTCATGACTGTCATTCAACTGTGAAATATAAATGTGCAAAAAAAGCTCCTGTAGTTGTCTGCATTATCATGACCATGGCAACTACCCCATTGACTATCTTTGTTATAGCAACTACCAAAATCTGTACTACTTTTTATAACAGTGGATGTCCACTGTTTATCCAACCTGTACAGTACCAGGGAGTCTCTGAAAAAATAAATAAGGGGTCGGAGCTGCTAAGGGGTACAGCGTCCGCCTCGAATTCTAGAGGTATTGGGTTCGATTACCAGTTGAGGGAATATAATTTATAGAATTGTTTTTTAGAATCAGTGGTCCTAATGATATAATACTCCCCCCTGGTCTTATGGGTAGTGATATCGGATACCTAGCCTTCTCGGATACGGTCGAAAAAATTGGAGGTCCCGTGTGCATGTTTCGCACGTTAAAAAATCTCACGGCAGTTGGAAATCGTAAAGAGTATTTAAAAATTTTTAAAACTTAGAAAAGTACCCACCACAAAAATATTTATGGGATGTGTGATTCTTATGTGCACACATTGGTATTCTCGCCGGTGCTGCGGAGTTCGTACACTGTGCTGAGATCCTCCTTGTGTGATCTAATGGAGGAGATCGGAGCTCTGATGGAGTTGTCCGTGTGCAATGAAGATAGTCCTTTAAACCAAACCTCTGAAAAAATAACGAACGAACGAACTTTATTTTCTTCTTCTTCTTCGTACTCTCTCAGACGTCAACTTGAATATGTTCAAAGAAAGCAGTGGTCAGTTTGAGGCTATTTCTATCTCTATTGAGCTTTTCCAGGGATGTTACTGGTTATGGCCACATGTGCTTTCTCAGTTCCTCATATGTTGGGCATCTTTGAAGCAGATGTTTAGCAGTCATTTTATCGATGCATCAGTCACACTCATCGGTAGTTCCTATCTATAGCTTGTTGAATAGGTGGTATCTCAATCTGTTGTAGCCAGTTCGGATTCTGAAGATTACCACTTGTTCTCTTCGGTTGATCTGGTAATATGCACCAGTCTAACTTTCTGCCCTTCCTCTCTTTCTCTCATCTTGCATACTGGACTCTTTCCTCCCCGAGAACCCAGCATTGCACACTAAGCTTAGAGAAGTCACTTGAGCCCCAGGCGTAATTCTTTGGCTTTGACTTGGTTGACTACATGCAGAAGGATCTCACTATGGAACCAATGATAGGCATGGGAAACTGAGAAGTGGCTCCGTGTAGGACGTGACAATTCCTTGGGAGAGCCTAGAACCAGAATACAGTATTTTAGCTCTGCATAGATGGCGAGGAATGCACAGTATGCCACGCACTTCTTACTCCTAGCTGGGGGACCAGATGTGACGATCCTTTAAATGCAAGATATAGAGACAGCAATAAAGCAATTACGTATTTCAATTAAAGTCAAAGCCATATCAGTAAATGCTCACGGAAATATTGTATGAAATGAAAGAGAGTTATCAGTAGGTGCGTGTTCAAGACTTCATTACGTGTGAATGCAGATATCTTTTGAATGTTGGTGTAATTTTTAGTTTTCAATATTGAGACATAGTTTGACAGCGTGGCGTGGAAAGATGTCAAAACCATAATGTATAAAAGGTCATCGAAGACAGGAGGTTGTGGTGAGACATGATCACACACGCCATTTGCTATAGTACTTGAAGAAGATTCACCCAACTATGTTCCTCGATTATTTCTTTCTCTTTACCTTTCTTTTTTCTGTTCCTGTCCTTTCGTTATAAGTAACCTAAGATTAATAGCTCGAGGGTCGAGCTTAAGCCCAGACACTGTCAATCATCTCCTGCCCCTGGATTAAGTTAGTTGACAAGACCTCCTCTTCTGCTGGCTGGATGTCTGGGGGAAAGCCATAAAGCTTCTGAATGAAGGAGAAGCAACTGGTCCAGATGGCATTCCAGCAGAGACCATCAAAACAGATATTGATACCTCTACAGAGATATTATACAAACTACATGGCAAAGTCCGGGAGAGAGAACGAACGAACTTTATTTTCAAAGTGTTGAGAATTGGGCACGCAGGCCCGTCTGACATTCTGCCCTTCCTTTCTCTCACCTTTCATACTGAATTCATTTATTCTGACATGCATTTTACATATCAATTAGAGAGGAAATACCAGCAGAATGGGAGGAATGTTATCTGGTCTATGGCCTAAGAAGGGACATTTACAAGAGTGCACAAATTATAGAGGGATAATGTTACTATCAGTGCCAGGAAAAGTATTAAACAGAATCATCCTTGAGAGATTAAGAGAGTCCATAGACAAGCAAGTGAGAGATGAACAAGCAGGTTTTCGACAAAACAGATCCTGTACAGACCAGATAGCCACATTGAGAATAATAGTTGAACAAAGTCTGGAATGGAATGCACCGCTATACATCGGATTCGTGGACTATGAAAAGGCATTTGACAGTGTAGACAGAGAATCACTTTGGAAATTGATGAGGCATTATGGAGTTCCCATTAAGATCATTAACTTAATAAGGAAGACCTATGAAGACATGACATGCAGAGTTCTTCATGAAGAACAACTTACAGAACCGTTTAGGATTAGAACGGGAGTGAGACAGGGATGCCTCTTGTCTCCATTTCTTTTCTTACTAGCAATGGATTGGGTTATGAAAACATCGACATCACACAACAGAAATGGAGTCCAGTGGAATATGACTAAACAGCTTGATCTGGATTTTGCAGATGACTTGGCTCTTCTGTCCCATAACCATAATCAGATGCAAGAGAAAATGAAAATTCACGATGAGAGGTCACAACAAATGGGCCTGAAAATACACAGGGAAAAGACAAAGATTATGAGAATAAATGCAAGAAATGAAAACAAGGTTGAACTTGAAGAAACACCACTAAAGGGTGACTGTCGTAAATTTATTTTGAGAGAAAAGAGTCGTAGAAATAGTGGTCCGGTTTAGAGTGGAAAATGATGATGGAAAGCTCGGTGATAGAAAATGTAGAGATTTAATAGTTGCTTCCCAGCGTGCTGGAGGAGAGTAAAGACAGACTTATTTACGACAAATCGTGTCTCTCAATCTTCTCTTTCACTCTCCTGGTCAAACAATTATTTGCCAGTTTTCCAGACTCGCATCTGCGCGCTCACCGATTCGGTGTTTTCAAACACACACACGACGTTGATACAAACTATATTAAACGAATAGGGGAAAAGTTGGGCTTTGGGTATATCCAACACACAGAACTAAATGAGTTTAGGTGATTTTATTCACTTTAAACATCAATTACTAAAAATATCAGATATTACATAAATTATCATAAGTACACAAATGCAAATAACAAGTTTGGGAGGGGGTGAAGAAGATTGGTATCGACTAAGCCCTTCCCGCTCATTAGACAAAGACAAACCCAGTCCAGAGATAGATAATATCAGGAACACGGGTACGTTAACCTAACAGTAAAGTTAATTACTCTGAAAGAGGTGTTACCAAGTTAGGTATAAGTGATAGAAAAAAAAACCTGTTCTTCCCAGCTGTTCTTCCCTTTACTAAGCAAATGGAAAGGAGGTGGTTTTAAACAGAGTTAACAAATTATCAACTATCCCACTTAAAGGAACAATGTAGGGTATACAGAAAAGATATATGTTACCAGGTAAGCAAGTTAACAAAATGGTCACACAAAAGAATTAATTTCCTGTCATTCATACACGCGCTAGCAAAGGCCTTCACTCATCTTGCTCTCACTTACCGATTGTGAAAAAATCTTGCACTCCATAGAATAACACAACAGCAGTTACACCTCAACTAAATGTATGAGTGTTTGTTCAAGTTCTAGCCCCAGATTATCGGGTAGGCGGTCAGCACATAAAAGGATCCCGTAATCGCTGGAAAATGAATCTGTAGTTGTGTCTCTTTTCTTAATAACAGTTTCTATGGGAGGGCACGGTCTCTGATACCGGGGTGAGGATGGTGTGGTCTATTTGACTATGCCGCTGATAATAAAATTCTTACGCGTGCTGGTACACTTTATCCGTGAGGTATGGTTTAAGTCCAGTGAGAAAACTAGTCACATCACTGTTCAGGAAATTATGAATTATCTCTCTGTGTCAGTAAACTAACAAAGCTCGGGCCAGTGTTCTTCTTCCCGTTACGACTTAAGTTGTTTGATGGTGCGTTAAATTTGTCTTTGGGTGTGCTTTCTTTGCTATAAGTTAGATAGCGGAATTCCAAACATAGAATCGCCTCAAAGATTAAAAATTTACACAGTCTCAACAAGTTCTGCGTCAGGGGAACTCTACACACTGTTTATGCTTTGCTTTGCTTAGATTGATTTCTTTATTGCTTTCTTAATGCTGGGATCGCACAGGTTACGATCACTCTGTATGAAAGAAAAAAAAGACATGTAATATACCGAAAACAAATAACCTTCTAAAGCGCGATGAATTTCCCGTTAAGCCTATAATACATATGCTCGCGTATTTAATTATGTATTTAATAAACACTGCGCGAGTTCTAGTGGTTAAAAACACACATCTATAAAACTAGGACTTAACTGAATTTATTAATTATAAATTCCTTCGCGACTTTAAAAGTTAATTTAAGCATCTATTATCTTTTGAAATAATATAATAGATAGATCATTATATTTAAAACTGGAACTCTTGAGATGGTTTAATTAAATAGATTTAAATTAACACAGAATCCCTTTAAATAGAATGACTGAGCTAGACCACTGATCACTTTACACAATATATATTACCGCTTTGCACAGAAATAGAAATCACTGCAAATATATATAAAATCCAGGGGAAAATCTATAACAAGATTTCAATAAAGCTAGTGCTTCTGTAAAGGTCTGGCCAGCGAGTGATAACGTGTCTAGTTCTTCATGGTCTATTTAGCTAAAATGAAATGTAAGTTGAGTGGGACATGATAAACTTGACAACTTATTTGATCTCACGAACTTTTGGGGATCTGACCGCCAAATCAAGAGATGAAGCCGCCCCCTGGTCTTCGTATCCGCTCGCTGCTGCCCGTTTCGCTTTCCCCCGTTCGCTCGGTTCCTCGATTGACACCGAGACGCGAAATTAGCGGCAAGCAACTGCGTCTCGTATCAGGGAAAACTACTGTCTTTGATAGCGCCGATAGTCTCCCCTAAGATCCCTCGGTCTGTCTCTTTGATCTCGTCGCTGTATCCTACATGAGTCCCGGTGGAATGCGTTCTGGCAAACGAAAAGTTACAACAAATGTTCAGGGGTTCTAATGTTATGAAAAGCTAAAGGTCCCTTTAAATCATCCATCATATCAGGGAAAATTCACTTGTCAAACTAGACGTACGTCACAATCGTCCCCACTTTTAGACATGAAACCATTTTTCATGTTTTCATTTTTGACAATGGAGGTGACCTGATTGGTGATTTTAGGATGAGTGGTATCTTCAGTTTGCTCTTCTTCCTCTGTAGACCAGTTTCTACTCAGAAAATCAGCCCCGACATTCTGTCTTCCCGGAATATATTCCACTTTGAAAGAATAGACGCTTAGAAGGAGGGCCCAACGCATGATCCTAGCGTTAAATTCTTTATTGGCACCAAGAAATGCTAACGGAGCGTGGTCTGTTTGCACCGTGAACGATGTACCATAAAGAAACTCATGATGGCGTCTGATACCGTCAATCAGAGCAAGACATTCCCTTTCAACTACGCTGTAGTTCCGTTCCGCTTTATTTAATTTCCGACTGCCATAGGCAACTGGAAATAGCATGTTCAGGTCACTGTCATCGGCTTGAAGCAGTGTTGACCCGATGCCCTGACCTGACGCGTCGACTCTCAGTACAAAAGGTTTCTTGAGGTCAGGCAACCTCAAAATGGGGTATGCAGACAACTGTCCTTTCAAAGTGCTATACGCGTGTTCGCACTTTTGATCCCATATGACCTTATCAGGACAACCTTTCTTTGTGAGGTCAGTCAGAGGTGCCGTCAGTCCGTTGAAGTTCTGGATGTACTTCTGATAGTATGCACATAGCGATATGAAGGAACGTACGTCTTTCTTCGTTCGGGGTCTTTTTGCTGCCACTATTTTCTCCACGTTCTTCTTAATAGGCCAACTGCATCCGTGAGAAATAGTGTGCCCCAGGAAGTCTAACTGTTCAAACCCGATGAGACATTTGCTAGGTCTGGCTGTGAGACCCGTTTCCTGTAGTCTCCTGAGGAGCATAGCAACCGTAGCAATATGTTCTTCATAGGTTTCCGATGCAATTAAGATGTCATCCATGAAATTATGGATATGGGGACTTTGCAAAGGTTCTAGAAGCTTCCTCATCATCCTGGTGAACACTCCTGGTGCGTTATGCAAACCGAACGGCATCACGTTAAATGTGTAATGTCCTTCACTAGTGCTGAAAGCTAACAAAGGTTTAATTTCCTCCTTGACTGGTATTTGATAATAACCTTTACTGAGGTCAATCTTGGAGAAGATCTTAGCTTTGCTGAGCTTGGTGAACAACTCAGAAACAGTTTGGAGAGGTTCGGGCTGGAATTCCGTTACAGCGTTTAGCAACCTGTAATCAATGCACAGCCGAACTTCCTTATTGGGCTTCTGCAACAGCACTACGCTCGAGCTGTAAGGAGATGTAGACTCACTGATAATTCCTGCCTGACGCAGCTTGTCTATTTCTCCGCGAAGTGCATCAGCTTTAGCGTACGGGATGGGGTAAACTCTGGTTTGAACAGGGGTCTCGTTTGTTAATTTCATATCAAATTCAATGAGATTTGTTCGACCAGGTACATCCGTTAAAACTGCACTGTACTGTTTTAGTAGAGCCCTAGTTTCTGTTTGTTGTTCTGGTGAGAGATTGTCGCCGAACTTGACATCTTTAAAGGATTCTGTGGGTTGCAGTGGATACTCCATGCAACCATCATCATCTTCCTCGTCTTCCGTTGCTATGGCGACAGCCAGGAGATGCTCGGAGGATGGCACCGGTCTTTCCAAATATTTCTTTAGCAGATTTATGTGGAAGACCTTCTCCTTTCCTTTGATGGAGATCTTGTAGTTGGTACGTGAGATCTTTTTAAGGACGGTAAACGGTCCTTGCCATCCGATGCGAAGTTTATTGCTTCCGGTTGGAAGTAGCAATAGGACTTTCTCCCCTGGTTGTAGTTCTCTCTCTTTTGCAGCTTTGTTGTATCTTTTAGTAATTTTAGCGCGGGCTTTCTTAAGGTTGGTAGTAGCTAGATCCCATCCTAGCTTTAGCCTTTCCTTAAGCTCAGATACATACTTGCTTGCAGAGACGACTGTCTCGTCAGCCTTCTGGTCTGTCAGGGACCGAAGTAAGGCTTCTAGTGGCCCCTTAATAGGTCTGCCAAATAAAAGTGTAGCTGGCGCAAAACCCGTAGACGCTTGGGGTACCTCTCGGTAGGCGAATAAGGCAGCCGCTATATATTGGTCCCAGTCTTCCGGTTTCTCCTGACCCAGCTTACGTAACATCATGGTGAGGGTACCTTTAAAACGTTCCACGAGCCCATTTCCGGCCGGATGGTAGGGACTTGTGTGGATATGTTTGGCCCTCAAGATCTTAAAGATCTCTCCCATTAACAGGCTTCGGAATTGGGATCCATTGTCCGTCAAAACTTGTTGAGGGAATCCCAACCGTGTAAAAATTTGCACAAGGGCTTCTGCGACATGCTTGGAATTAGTGCATGGTAGCGGTACGGCTTCGGCCCACATAGTGCAAGTGTCAACTAAGGTCAGGATGAACCTGTTCCTTCTTTTGGTCTTTTCCAGAGGACCAATAATGTCGACAGCAACCCGTTCAAATGGAGTCCCTACTATTGGCATTTGCCCCATAGGTACTGGGGGTGTCAAGTGCTTGGGTGCTACCCGTTGGCACTGGGCGCAGGATTTCACGTACCTGACAATGTCAGAGTTCATTCCTGGCCACCAATAGTGGTTTTTTATTCGCTGAATAGTGGCGTTTTGTCCCATGTGTCCGCTAAAGGGAAGAGAGTGCCCCATTTCTAAGATCTGGTTTCTGTACTGCGTCGGTACTAGGAGCTGGTTATTCCCCGTGTCCGGGTTGCCCGTTCTACGATACAATACACCATCCTTAGAAAAGATGTCTCCGTTGTGTCTGGGGTCCTTAGCCATGGGCAGTTTTTTAAAGCAGGGCGCCAGAGTAGGGTCCTTTTGTTGCGCCTCCTTCAGTTCATTCGGCAACAAGTTTGGCGCAGGCTCCCTCTCCTTCTTGGCTTGCCCTCTTGTGGTTACCGCTGCCACAATCGGCTCCTTAGGTCTCCCAATGAACACATATCTACATCCCAGGATAACTGGGTAGATCGGATCATCCATTATGGCCGCTTTAATAACTCCTCTGACAAAGTCAGAGTGTATTTCTACCAGTGCGATAGGAAGCGTCCTGGGTGCATCACTCCTGAAAACTCCACTAAGTTTGACGGTTTCCTCTGTCTCCTGACCGGGTTTGACTAGGTGCCTAGCGACAATACAATCAAAACTTAATCCAGTGTCAAAAAGACAAGTAGTGGAGGTACCGTTCAAAATTACAGTTCCTCGAGTTGAGGGTCGGTCCCCCTCAGGTTGAGAATCACTGACATTGACTCTACCTTTCGAGGCTGTATGCAAACATCCAATGCGGTTTGCACCGGTTTGTTTGCCCTGATCAGACGTTCCTGGTGTAGGGGTCTTCCCTTTTCCTTGACCTTGGTGGCCGCGCTGCCACGTAGGCTTGTTGGGTTGATCAGAATTTTTGTGGGGGGGGGGGGGGGGGGGGGGGGTATCGGGTTTTGTAGAATTTCGATTTTTCCTGGGGAGGTTTCTGGGTATTGTTATCTCGTTGGTTATAATGTTGAGAGGAAGTGGAAGAATAGGATGCCTGTTCTAGATTCTGTTTTCGAGATGGCTCATCGGTGGGTTTACGTTTAGTGCTGGGAAGTTCGGCCATTGCATTGCTATAGCGTTCGGCTTTATTGAGTATGTCTTCAAGCCTGACTGCCCCCTGTTCAGCCAAAAATCTACGTGTTTCATTCGACAAAGTGGATTTTATCTGCTCCACAAGAACAAGTTCGAGGAGTCCCTCATATGAAAGAGGTAGGTCAGATAATTCAATGCACTTTGTCAGATAACCCGTGAGACGTGAAGAGAACTGTGGAAATGTTTCCGTGCTCTCTTTTCGGCTGTTTCTGAACAACTGCAGAAACTTTCGGGCAGTCATCTCAAACTGCTGTAGTAAGGCCTTTTTCAACATGTCGTAATCATGTTGATTCGGTCCCAGCTTTGTGTACACGTCATAAGCATTGCCTTTCAGTGACGTTGAAAGTTTGAGCGCCCAGCGGGTACTCTCTAACCCATAAAGATTCGCGAGTCTCTCGAATTTTTCTAGGTAGCTGTCAATTTTTTCGTTAGGGCTAGGAAAAGATTCTAAAGAAAACGACATAGCAGTTAATTGGGCAGATTGAGTACTGGAGAGGTCCATTGATTGAGACTGGGGCGAAGACGGCTCTCCGTTAGTCGAAGTAGAGGCGCCCCGACTCTCTAGAGCCTTAAGCGCCAGTTGATGCTGTCTTTCCTTGTCTCTCTCTCTCTCTCTCTGCGAGTTTCCATCTCTGCTTCAATTTTCTTCTGTTCCAAAAGACGTTCTTCCGCTTCTTTCTTATCTGCCCTCTCCTGGGCTTCTCTCCTCTCTGTTCTTTCTTTCTCTTCCTTCCTCTCAGCTTCTGCTCTCTGTTGCTCCGCCTTCCTCTCAGCTTCGGCTCTCTGTTGCTCCGCGTCATATATTTCCAATTCCTGGTTAATAAACGCGTTTGCAGCTTCTGCATCTAATCCTGCCTCTTTCGCTTCCAGCCTCAAGATGGACCTCATCTTTATCCTCTCTGCCATTGTTAAAGAATAAGATGAAGTATGCTTAGAGAACTAGTAAGAAGAAACGCGAAAGGGAGGAACTCTGAACCGCTACGAGAAAAAAAGAAAAAAAAACACAAGTATAAATTTACCTGTGTTACCTCCTACCTGTACTGTGCAAACTTATCGCTGCTATTATCTGGCAATTAAGGCTCTAAACGCAAGCGACTATGCCACTAAATGGTAAGTTACACTGGAAAAGAATCTACTTTTACTAACAGTAGAGAAAAATTTATATTAAAACAATTTAAAAGGAAAAAAAAATTTCCCCTAAATTTTAAATCTCTGACAACAAACTCCGTCCCTAAAGTCAATTATTGAGATGAGACGTTGTTAACTTAATTTTTAAAAATCAGAACAATCCGTCTTTAGCTAAGCTCAACTCTTTTTGACTTCAAAAACCTTAGTGACTGTAAAACAATCACGCAATCCCAGCAACTTTTATAAAGAAAGAAATATAATTATCTCCGCCAGAGGATAATTAAAATAGCAAATATATTTGTTTATCTGTACTTTCTACTGCTGTGGAGAGAAAACAACCTGTAAATATGCTGTGTGGACAACCCAAATACTTAAAGAACGTTTGTCTAGGGGTGTAATTATTTATTTATTTCCCTAATTCACAAAGACAAATCATTCACACTCTACCTAGTTAGACCCAAACTAAATCAGACTCAAAATATCTTTAACCCGGCTATGCGATTGCCTCAAATGTAGCTCAAGATCCCAGAACCAGCCCACAAATATGTGTGCATCAAATGTATCTCAAAATTATCCCAGACGAGCCGGCCAAATATTGTCGTAAATTTATTTTGAGAGAAAAGAGTCGTAGAAATAGTGGTCCGGTTTAGAGTGGAAAATGATGATGGAAAGCTCAGTGATAGAAAATGTAGAGATTTAATAGTTGCTTCCCAGCGTGCTGGAGGAGAGTAAAGACAGACTTATTTACGACAAATCGTGTCTCTCAATCTTCTCTTTCACTCTCCTGGTCAAACAATTATTTGCCAGTTTTCCAGACTCGCATCTGCGCGCTCACCGATTCGGTGTTTTCAAACACACACACGACGTTGATACAAACTATATTAAACGAATAGGGGAAAAGTTGGGCTTTGGGTATATCCAACACACAGAACTAAATGAGTTTAGGTGATTTCATTCACTTTAAACATCAATTACTAAAAATATCAGATATTACATAAATTATCATAAGTACACAAATGCAAATAACAAGTTTGGGAGGGGGTGAAGAAGATTGGTATCGACTAAGCCCTTCCCGCTCATTAGACAAAGACAAACCCAGTCCAGAGATAGATAATATCAGGAACACGGGTACGTTAACCTAACAGTAAAGTTAATTACTCTGAAAGAGGTGTTACCAAGTTAGGTATAAGTGATAGAAAAAAAAACCTGTTCTTCCCAGCTGTTCTTCCCTTTACTAAGCAAATGGAAAGGAGGTGGTTTTAAACAGAGTTAACAAATTATCAACTATCCCACTTAAAGGAACAATGTAGGGTATACAGAAAAGATATATGTTACCAGGTAAGCAAGTTAACAAAATGGTCACACAAAAGAATTAATTTCCTGTCATTCATACACGCGCTAGCAAAGGCCTTCACTCATCTTGCTCTCACTTACCGATTGTGAAAAAATCTTGCACTCCATAGAATAACACAACAGCAGTTACACCTCAACTAAATGTATGAGTGTTTGTTCAAGTTCTAGCCCCAGATTATCGGGTAGGCGGTCAGCACATAAAAGGATCCCGTAATCGCTGGAAAATGAATCTGTAGTTGTGTCTCTTTTCTTAATAACAGTTTCTATGGGAGGGCACGGTCTCTGATACCGGGGTGAGGATGGTGTGGTCTATTTGACTATGCCGCTGATAATAAAATTCTTACGCGTGCTGGTACACTTTATCCGTGAGGTATGGTTTAAGTCCAGTGAGAAAACTAGTCACATCACTGTTCAGGAAATTATGAATTATCTCTCTGTGTCAGTAAACTAACAAAGCTCGGGCCAGTGTTCTTCTTCCCGTTACGACTTAAGTTGTTTGATGGTGCGTTAAATTTGTCTTTGGGTGTGCTTTCTTTGCTATAAGTTAGATAGCGGAATTCCAAACATAGAATCGCCTCAAAGATTAAAAATTTACAGTCTCAACAAGTTCTGCGTCAGGGGAACTCTACACACTGTTTATGCTTTGCTTTGCTTAGATTGATTTCTTTATTGCTTTCTTAATGCTGGGATCGCACAGGTTACGATCACTCTGTATGAAAGAAAAAAAAAAAGACATGTAATATACCGAAAACAAATAACCTTCTAAAGCGCGATGAATTTCCCGTTAAGCCTATAATACATATGCTCGCGTATTTAATTATGTATTTAATAAACACTGCGCGAGTTCTAGTGGTTAAAAACACACATCTATAAAACTAGGACTTAACTGAATTTATTAATTATAAATTCCTTCGCGACTTTAAAAGTTAATTTAAGCATCTATTATCTTTTGAAATAATATAATAGATAGATCATTATATTTAAAACTGGAACTCTTGAGATGGTTTAATTAAATAGATTTAAATTAACACAGAATCCCTTTAAATAGAATGACTGAGCTAGACCACTGATCACTTTACACAATATATATTACCGCTTTGCACAGAAATAGAAATCACTGCAAATATATATAAAATCCAGGGGAAAATCTATAACAAGATTTCAATAAAGCTAGTGCTTCTGTAAAGGTCTGGCCAGCGAGTGATAACGTGTCTAGTTCTTCATGGTCTATTTAGCTAAAATGAAATGTAAGTTGAGTGGGACATGATAAACTTGACAACTTATTTGATCTCACGAACTTTTGGGGATCTGACCGCCAAATCAAGAGATGAAGCCGCCCCCTGGTCTTCGTATCCGCTCGCTGCTGCCCGTTTCGCTTTCCCCCGTTCGCTCGGTTCCTCGATTGACACCGAGACGCGAAATTAGCGGCAAGCAACTGCGTCTCGTATCAGGGAAAACTACTGTCTTTGATAGCGCCGATAGTCTCCCTTAAGATCCCTCGGTCTGTCTCTTTGATCTCGTCGCTGTATCCTACATGAGTCCCGGTGGAATGCGTTCTGGCAAACGAAAAGTTACAACAAATGTTCAGGGGTTCTAATGTTATGAAAAGCTAAGGGTCCCTTTAAATCATCCATTATATCAGGGAAAATTCACTTGTCAAACTAGACGTACGTCACAATGACAAGAACCAGACAAGTGCCAGTGGAACAAGAGTTGAGAAGAAGACGCTGGCGATGGATAGGACACACATTGAGGAAACCTGTTGATAGCATTACAAGGCAGTCCTTGTTTTGGAATCCACAGGGAAAGAGAGGCAGAGGTAGACCAAAAAACACACGGAGAAGAGAACTGGATACAGAGGTGAAAATGATGAGGAAAACATGGAGAGAGCCTGAGCGGATGCACAGGATAGGAAGACTTGGCATGTGTTTGTTGAAGGCCTATGCTCCTCAGGGAGCTAAAGGGTATTGATTGATTGATTGAATAGGCATTCCGACGGTTCAGTTCAGGTTCCCCCAATGGACGACATTGCCTCGATAAACGAGAAAGGAACCGTGTTAAGATTAACTCCCATCCAAACGACGCTATGACTTTGCTGGGAGAAAGAAACCGTGTTAAGATAAACGACCAACTAAACAGTATTCATGACCAACCTTAATTTTTCGCCTCGAGATGACTAAGGGAGCTTATAGTTCTATTCTTTCTTTGTCTTCTGAAAGATAACCTGGGGATAGCTGTGAATCTGTCTTACAGAATTCCTTTAAGTGGGCTTGATTAGATAGATTTATATACTGAATGAATGCGAATTGTTTTATATGCTTTATGAATGCTGTATTAACGAATAGTATTATGTGCTTAATTAACGTGGTTTTAACGAACTGTTTAACCCCATTCTCAACCTTTGACATAAATTGGGTGACATTCACGTTTCAATGGTTAAGACAGACATCTTTTGAAGGCGTTTTAGCGTTAATTATTCTTGCTTCACTGTCAGATAAGGTATTTTAGGGAATCTTACCTGCGCTGGGAAGCAATGACACCTAACGGAATTCTTGTGAGACTGGCCAAAATCTTTTTAACTGTTCACATATTGATTGAGGGTCAGAGAGGCAGACTGGTAAGAGCGCTTGCTTCCCGAGGCCTTGCTTCACGAGGCAAAGAGATTAGGTTCGAAACCAGGTCGATGTTTGGTAGAGCGATCTCCTCTTGCTAAGATGGCGACATAAATATTGACGTTAACAATTTTCAACGTTTTTTTTTTTTTTTGTCGATACCAGTGAAACGGAGACACGGTACTGCTGCCTTGCAGGCAGGCTGGGTACTGTCAAAGGCTAAGGAAATCAATCTGACATAAATGTGTGTTGAAATCGGATGCGCTGGACCACAGGCCTAAAGAATCAGTGCAATGTACTTCACTAGATGATGACGTCACAAAACGTTAGCAGAATAGTGCTTACTCCGTAGAGCCCCGCAGGGCAGGGAGTGTGCTGAACCCCCCGCCTCGTAGAGATTCACCCTATGCTACTGATGGTCACCATGCACTGAACTATGGAGTGAAGGCACAGAGGCAAATGGGAAGAGTTGTTGACCAAGCCCCAAAACATTCAACATAAAATAAATGTAGCACTGATAAAATGGGCGTTGAACATCTGCTTCAAAGATGACCAACATATGAAGACCATAGAAAGCACATATGGCCATCACCAGTACCATTTTCGGAAGCAAAAAAAAAAAAAACTCTATGGAGGTACACATAGTCTGAAGCTGACTTCTGCTTTCTTTGAAAATATTAAAATAGACGTCTGAAAGTGTACGAAGAACAAACCAGGTCGCATCACTCTGCAGTCTACCCACCTGTAAAAAAAATGGGCAAGAGAGTCAGAGGAAGCCCAAGAAGAACATGGAGAAGAGAGCTGGAAACAGAGGTGAAAATGATGAGGAGAACATGGACAGAACCTGAGATGATGGCACGTGACAGGAGGACTCGGCATGTGTTTGTTGAAGGCCTATGCTCCTTTGGGAGTGGAGGGTTATGATGATGATTGGGACTGGCAGGAATGAACGTATGAGAGAATGCATCCGGCGTATGTACAATCAGTGCGCTACAGGAACTGTTAGTATTCATACCCTTCGACATTTGCTGAGGGAGACTGAGCACCTATGGGTTTGCCCGGAGTGCAATGATGTCGATTCTGAACAACAATAACAATCTTTTAGTAGCGCAGTCGTGACCACCAGTTGTTGGTTTATTTTAATTAATTAATTAATTTATTTTTTTTTTTTGGGGGGGGGGGGGGGGGGGGGGGGGGTTAAATACTTCACTGACATTCTATATCAGTGTTTCCCAAACTTTTTTGGCTCTCATAGAACCTCCCCAGTCAATATCCCATCTGTCATATTTCGTCCACGCCAGATTTATACTGTCTCTCAAACCCACAACATTTTTTCCCCGCTAACACTGCTGCGCAATATTTGAATAGGATAATACAGTTAAAGCAGTGAATGGGACACGATGCATCGCGACCAGTGAAAGGGGCAATATCCGTGGCGTACAGTGATTGGGGCAGTATCCTTGGCGTACAGTGATTAGGACAATATCCGTGGCGTACTGTGATAGGGACAATATCCGTGGCGTACAGTGATTGGGACAATATCCGTGGCGTACAGTGATTGGGACAATAACCACGACGTACAGTGATAGGACAATATCCTTGGCATACAATGATTGGGGCAATATCCGTTGCGTACAGTGATTGGAACAATATCCATGGCATACAGTAATTGGGACAATATCCGTGGTGTACAGTGATTGGGACAATATCTATGGCGTACAGTGATTGGGACAATATCCATCGCGAGCAGTAATTGGGACAATATCCGTGGCGTTCAGTGATTGGGACAATATCCGGGGCATACAGTGATTGGGACAATATTCGTGGTGTACAACGATTGGGACAATATCCATCACAAGCAGTGATTGGGACAATATCCGTGGCGTACAGTGATTGGGACCAGATCCATCGCAAGCAGTGATTGGGACTATATCCGTGGCGTACAGTGATTTGGACAATATCAATGGCATACAGTGATTGGGTCAATATTCATTACGAGCAGTGATTCGGACACTATCCATCGTGAGCAGTGATTGGGATAATATCCGTGGCATACAGTGACTGGGGCAATATCCGTGGCGAACAGTTATTCGGACAATATCCATCGAGAGCAGTGATTGGGACAATATCCATCATGAGTAGTGATTGAGACAATATCCATCGTGAGTTGGGATTGGGACAATATCCATCGCGAGCAGTGATTGGGACACTATCCATCGTGAGCAGTGATTAGGACAATATCCATCGCGAGCAGTGATCGGCACACTATCCATCGTGAGCAGTGATTGGGACAATATCCGTGGCGTACAGTGATTGGGACAATATCCGTGGCGTAAAGTGATTGAGACAATATCCGTGGCGTACAGTGACTGAGATATTATCCGTGGCGTATAGTGATTGGGACAATATCCGTGGCGTATATTGATTGGGACATTTTCCGTGGCGTATATTGTTTGGGACAACATCCGAGACGTACAGGGATTGGGGCAATATCTGTGTCGAGCAGTGATAGGGACCCTGTTATTAGCGAGCAGTAAATGGGACCATATCGTTGGTGAGCAGTGAATGGGGGCCCTGCCCATGGCGAGCAGTGAATGTGGCCCTGTTCCAGGCGATCAGTGGTTACAACCCTATCTTAGACATGCAGTGGTTGCAGCCATATCCTTGGCGAGCAGTGGCTTCGAACTTCTTTGGCGAACACTGGTTGCATCTCTATCTTTGGCGAGTAGTGATTGCAGTTCTATTGTTAGCAAGCACTGATTGCATCTGTATCTTTTGGAGACCATTGATTGCATTGATTGCAGCTTTATCTTTGACGAGCAGTGATTTTTGCTCTATTGTTGGTGTCATGAAATATTCTAATCCACATATATAAATTATTAGGTAAATATGAAGCCTAACAAATAAAATTAATAAAGAGAAGAGCAATGGTAAAATAACAGTGCTGTCACAAAGAATGTACTCGAAATCCCCCTTGTTTTCTGCTTCGTCTGCAAATTGTAACGCTTTCACGTTGATATAAAAGCTTACTGTATTATTACCCGCCTTCTTCAATGAAACGTGTGCTGCATTTCTAAGAAAAACATTGAGACGTACTGCGTAATGACCTAAATTAATCCTAACATTAATTATACTGCGTTACCAAAACGAACGAACAGATGGACAAAAGGATAAAGAGAGAGGGGAGGGCTGAAAATCAGGAACGCATGCATCACGCGTGTAAGTCTACATGCACTAATTTTTTTTCAGACGGACAGTGATAAAATACACTACCCTTTCCCAGAGTTAGGTTTATAAATCATAAAAAAACTCTTATTAGAAAAGATAACATTAGATGGGTTTACGGTTGAGAACATAACAGTACCCAGACAGCACATCTTCGAAACAGGAGGTAGAAGAAATTGCATATTTTGAATGCAGCCACGTAGCTCCTTTAAATTTGTATTTTTGGGTTCCTTAGGGCTTGCTGACAAATAATATGTAAAACGTTACGCAAATAGTCCAGGAATTAATAAATTATACCCAAAATAAAATATTGGGGGTGCCTGACAGCATAAAATCATTTCTGCTCATAAGATTTTTTTTAAACGTGTTTGAAAAAAATTTACGTTACAGAAATAGCCTACCATGTAAACTCCAAATTGATTGGAGCGCAACAAATGAAAGCCTAACCACGATTGGTCGGGCTATAAATACTATCTTGGTTGTTAGGGGAAACGGGGAAAGGTAACATTTTTTCAAACACTTGTCGAAACGGGGCTCATTGGTCAGACTCGCTGATATACACACTTGGGAGCGTTAGTTCGAAACCACTTGTTTAAAATAGCTTGATAAAGCATCAGTGCGTTGAAGCCAGCATATATTTTGCTAAATAAAAGCCTGGAAGATAAGCAGATGGGAATTTGTGCCAGTTTGTGCCAGAATTCATTGCTAATCAACGTATCTGTGTTTATTCGTATGAATTGTGGTAAGCTTGAACCATTCAATATCTTTTAATGAAAATTGAATGTGAATTGTTGATTTATGCCTGTATATATATATGTGTAGTTCAGTGGCCAACGTGAGGTAAAGCCTGTAATGCTCCAGCCTGAACAGAGGGTGTCGGAGAGAAGTAAAACGGCATGGAATGGCCAAACAGTACACTGACACCTGGATGATTGACTAGAAAGAAATAATGCTGGAAGTGCAGAGGCGTAGTAACCATTAAGAAGGGTAATACTGGAATAAAGTATTTCAAATGAAGCTGACAGTTGGCCTAATGCTCTGAACTCAATGTTTGTGCTGTGTTGTGATCAATGTAACAAGAGAGTTTAAGTTAGTTATGAAGTAGAAGGTACATCCTTCTTGATTTCAGGGACAGTGGTCTTGATGGTACTGAGCAGCACCTGGTCAGAGCTTTGCTGAATCCAGTGTCGGACAGCATACTCCTTGGTCCTTTTAGCTATCAGTGAGGTGTCTCCAGAGCCCAGAGGAGAATTCGAGCAGAGGAGTCCTTTCCTGCCGCCATCACGCCAGATAAGCTAACTTGGCCAGCTGAGCTCAACATTATGTCCCCTCATCTTGAACTGACTTTGTAAAATTAACATTAAGAGGGGAATTTACTTGTCTTAAAATCAGGGATTGTGAACATCTCCAATACTAGTCCCTAAAGACAAACTATTGGAGTCATGATGACAAATACCAACAGAGCTTGAACAAAACAAAACCAGTATTACCTCATTTTACTACTACACAACTGACACACATAGAACATTTGTAATAATATATGTCACTACAATATTCATATTAAATACATTCTGTACATAACTTGTAATTTAAATTGATTGTGATTCCTGGTTCCCTTGTAGTTGAATCAGGACACATATTCATTCATGCCAGTAATGAATACATATTGTTATTTGAAAGTTTATCAGTGACTCTTTTAAGATATCTTTGTAGAGTGTTATATGTATGTGAGTGTCACAGTGTTGTCAAGAGTAGTGGATTAAATTAAATTGTTTATCTGTCTGTTGTTGTGACTTACACTTCATCATACACATACCCTAGACACATAACGTAGCATCACACTATTCCAGAATAATTCTGACTGAGATATATAGATATGTGGTAGCAAGTAAGGTTATCTATAATACACTACTCTTAATAGATATAGATACCTTCACAGCTGATCTCAGTCAGTACACTAAGTTCCCTATAAGTATTTATAACATCCCACTTCACCACATATATTGGGGTCTCGCTCTTGGGATTTTGAATCTTTAACTATTAAAAATATTGGGGGTAATTCACTTCAGGGAATATAAGAATTAAAAGGTATCCTTGGGTGGAATTAAATAAGGTTGAGCTCACGGTGCCTGTGTTGTCCATTAGATATATAGTTAGAAATTGAATTGTTGGGTAGACATTATAAAAATTTACCTGATAGACAATGGCGGACCTGGCCAAATTTCGATCTGCTGCGGTTCAGACTGCAAAAGAGTTAGGATTAGATGGGCAAGTTATGGTTGCCTATGTCACAACGGAATGTGACAAATTTATTGAACGCGAAGAAAGAAGATTAGAAAAAGAAGCCGAAAGAAGGTTAGAGGCTGAGACTAAGAGGTTGCAAGCTGAGGCTGAGACTAAGAGGTTGCAGATTGAGGCTGACAAAGAGGCTAAGAAATTGGAAGCAGAAAGAGAAGACAAAAGATTAGCTGCAGAGAGGGAAGCAGAAAAGGAGGAGAAGAGATTACAAAGGGAACATGAGTTACGACTAAGGGAGTTTGAGTTTCAAGGCCATGCTCCTGAAAATGGTGCCAGTCCCTTTGCCTCTGATGCTACGGTTACTCAGGGAGCCTCGACCTCAGCTATGAACTTTCATTTAGATCATTTTGTTGAGAAAGACGATGATATTGAGAGCTATATAAATAGGTACGAACTATTAGCTACCACGTATGGGTTAGAGAGAGAAAGGTGGAGCTTAAAGTTATCTCAGGGACTTCGTGGGGCAGCTTATGAAGTTTTTGCAAAAAAATGAGCAGAGGTGATCAGGAAAATTATGACATGCTAAAGCAGGCTCTTTTGTTAAGGTATGAAAAGAATGCAGAGTTTTACAGGAAAAAAATTTAGGAATGCTAAACTACTGTCAGGTGAAACCTATCACCAGTTCTCTGCACGAATCGAGACATACTTGGAGAAATGGACTTCTCTGGGGAAAACCCAAGATCTTAAGGAAATGGTCCTTATAGAGCAACTAAGAGAGTCCATGGCTCCAGACCTGAGAAAGTTTCTCATGGAACAAGGTGCAGAGAGGCTGGGTGAGTTGCTAAATGTTGCTGAAAGGTATCAAGCAGCTCAAGCAGAGGTAACAGGTAATAAAAAGAAACAGGTGGATAACTTTAGGGCACCACAGAACTTTAATAAATTTGATCCTTAGGATCAAAATAAAGGTAAGCACCAATTTGATAGGCCACGGTATGACAATAAAAATAAATTCCCACAATTCGATGAAAGGAAATATGATGAAAGAAAATCTTTCAACCAAGGAAAAAGGTGGTGTAAGAATTGTCAGATGGACAATCATGACACTGACCGTTGCAGAAGGAAACCTGTGTATATGGCAACCCTTCAGGTCAGGTCGACCTCAAGACAGGAGGAGGATATTATGTTAGATACCACTCCAGAAGAGATGAGGAAGGCACAGGCTGGGGATAAAACACTCAAGCCTTGTTTCAGAAAATTGTCAACTTGTCATACAACTCCAGGCAAGGGAGATTTTTACATGAAAAACAAGTTGATGTATAGGAAGGCCGGAACTAGATCCCATGGTCACGGACAGCTGGTTCTTCCAAAAAGATATAGGGCAGACTTAATAAGGAGCCTACATGTGAAACCAGATGGGGACCATGAGAAGATAGGTACCATCATTCAAAAGGTGGCTCACAATTATTATTGGCCCAAAGCAAGATGGGACATTGAAAATTTTGTAGAAAGGTGTAGCATAGCACATGAGGGAACACCCACAAGTGGGAACATGGATCAGGACCTGGACACGCCATGGGGCAAAATCAGGCCTGACAATAAAAAGAAAAATAGATTTGATAAAGTGGACCAAATGGAATGGGAAGCCCCTTTTCACGGACAAGCTTCACTTAACTGTTTTACAATGGCCACTATGCGGAGAGTGCAAAAAAGATGTCTTACCCCAGGATAAGCCGACAATCCCTCAATCGGACTTAAACAAACTGGAGGAAGAAGATGTAGAGAGGAAATCTCTCATCAAGAATTTTAAGTGGGGAGAAAGCCCAAAAAGAAAAATGGGTAGCGGTGGTTTGGTGAATGGAATTTCTGGGAGGAAAAATCATCACTATAAAGCTTCGAGTGGAAGAGACCATACCGGTGCATGGACAAATAGGTCCACACAATTAAAGGTCCATATGTAGCTATGTTAAGAACGTGGACTGATGAAAAGGCAGAGGAAAACATTACATCTTCATACCAGTATGTGAATGAGCTGACCACTCGGTTAAAAAACTGGCTGGAAACTTGCCAATGAAAATTTGAAACAAGCCAGGAAGAAACATGCTGCCTATTATAACAGGAAGGCGAAAGACAGAAATTTGGCTGTGGGAGAGAAAGTACTGCTTCTTTTGCCCGGGAGCCAGAATAAGTTACAAATTGGATGGCAGGGTCCATATACAGTTCTAGAGAAGGTGTCTAGAACAAATTATAAGATAGATAAGAAGGGGAAAGAAAAAATCTATCATGTGAATCTCCTGAAGAAATATTTGGAAAGAGAACATCAGGAAGAGACACACTTGTTGACCTTGTCCATCGCCATGGAGATGAAAAAGGAAACCACTTTCACAATTTGATAATCCATTACACCCTTGTGAGACAGCAGCACAGGTGAAAATCAGTACACATTTAACGAAAACTCAGAAAGAGAGAGTGCAACAGGTTCTAAATAATCATGCAGAGGTGTTAACAGACCGACCAGGGCATACAAACCTATTGGAATATGATATGAAACTCATAGACTCCACACCTGTCTGTATGAAACCATATTCGATTCCGTTTGCTAAGGAAAAAGCTTTGAAGGAAGAGATAGACTATCTGTTGAAGGAAGGAATTATTTCGCACAGTGAGTCTTCGTATAGTTCCGGGGTGGTACTCTTAAGGAAGCCCTCTGGAGAACATAGACTCTGTATAGATTACAGGAGACTGAATGCTATTACAGAAGGACAGGTGGATCCATTGCCGGATACAAATCAGCTGTTTGCCAGACTAAATAAAGCTAAATATTTCTCAAAAGTGGATCTGAGTAAAGGATACTATCAGATTCCAGTAAAGCCTGAGGTTAGACCATACCTAGCTTTTAGTACCTCAGAAGGACACTATGAGTTTAATAGATTGCCATTTGGATTGAAGAATGCGCCTAGTGTCTTCTCTAGAATGATGAGAAAGAAATTATTGGATCCTCTGAATAATCCCTGTATAACAAATTTTATGGATGATATCCTTATAGCAACAGAAACATTTGAGGAACACATTGACTCTCTGAACATGCTGTTTACTCGACTTAGGGAGGCAAATTTAACAGCCCGACCAACCAAATGTTGCGTTGGATGTAAAGAATTGGAATTTTTGGGACACACAGTTTATCAGGGAAACATGACCCCTGACCCAAAGAACTTAGAGAAACTACAGAAAGCCCCGAGACCACAAACCAAGAAGGACGTGAGATCCTTTGTCTCATTATGTGGTTTCTACCAGAAGTATATCAAAAACTTTAATTCCATATGTGCACCGTTAACTGAATTGACACGTAAAGGACATCCAGATCGCATTACATGGACACCACAATGTGAAATGACTTACCAAGAATTGAAGGAAAAGCTCACAAGTAAACCCATTTTGAAATTACCTGACTTAAGTCAAGAATTCATAGTAAGGACGGATGCAAGTAATATTGGGTTAGGTGCAACTCTACTACAGAAATCAGATGCATTGGATGGGGAATTAAGCTCAGTGGCATATGCTAGCAGAAAGTTGAATAAAGCTGAAATCAACTACTCAACTAGCGAAAAAGAATGTCTTGCAGTAATATGGGCAATAAAGAAATTCAATATTTATCTATATGGGAAGGCATTTAAGTTGCAAACAGATCACAAACCTTTATCGTTTTTAGCACAGGCTAAGCATGAGAACTCTAGGTTACTCCGATGGTCTTTACTTCTGGCTCCATATAATTTTAGCATTGAGTATATATCTGGAAAAACCAATTTGGGAGCTGATTTTTTAAGCCGCCATCCGTGTGATGAGAATCACCGTAAACCCCAGAAATAATAATAAATTTCTCTATGTGTATATAGAATAAAGGACTGACATATAATGTCTGTTTTAAGAGGGGAGGTGTCATGAAATATTCTAATCCACATATATAAATTATTAGGTAAATATGAAGCCTAACAAATAAAATTAATAAAGAGAAGAGCAATGGTAAAATAACAGTGCTGTCACAAAGAATGTACTCGAAATCCCCCTTGTTTTCTGCTTCGTCTGCAAATTGTAACGCTTTCACGTTGATATAAAAGCTTACTGTATTATTACCCGCCTTCTTCAATGAAACGTGTGCTGCATTTCTAAGAAAAACATTGAGACGTACTGCGTAATGACCTAAATTAATCCTAACATTAATTATACTGCGTTACCAAAACGAACGAACAGATGGACAAAAGGATAAAGAGAGAGGGGAGGGCTGAAAATCAGGAACGCATGCATCACGCGTGTAAGTCTACATGCACTAATTTTTTTTCAGACGGACAGTGATAAAATACACTACCCTTTCCCAGAGTTAGGTTTATAAATCATAAAAAAACTCTTATTAGAAAAGATAACATTAGATGGGTTTACGGTTGAGAACATAACAGTACCCAGACAGCACATCTTCGAAACAGGAGGTAGAAGAAATTGCATATTTTGAATGCAGCCACGTAGCTCCTTTAAATTTGTATTTTTGGGTTCCTTAGGGCTTGCTGACAAATAATATGTAAAACGTTACGCAAATAGTCCAGGAATTAATAAATTATACCCAAAATAAAATATTGGGGGTGCCTGACAGCATAAAATCATTTCTGCTCATAAGATTTTTTTTTAACGTGTTTGAAAAAAATTTACGTTACAGAAATAGCCTACCATGTAAACTCCAAATTGATTGGAGCGCAACAAATGAAAGCCTAACCACGATTGGTCGGGCTATAAATACTATCTTGGTTGTTAGGGGAAACGGGGAAAGGTAACATTTTTTCAAACACTTGTCGAAACGGGGCTCATTGGTCAGACTCGCTGATATACACACTTGGGAGCGTTAGTTCGAAACCACTTGTTTAAAATAGCTTGATAAAGCATCAGTGCGTTGAAGCCAGCATATATTTTGCTAAATAAAAGCCTGGAAGATAAGCAGATGGGAATTTGTGCCAGTTTGTGCCAGAATTCATTGCTAATCAACGTATCTGTGTTTATTCGTATGAATTGTGGTAAGCTTGAACCATTCAATATCTTTTAATGAAAATTGAATGTGAATTGTTGATTTATGCCTGTATATATATGTGTAGTTCAGTGGCCAACGTGAGGTAAAGCCTGTAATGCTCCAGCCTGAACAGAGGGTGTCGGAGAGAAGTAAAACGGCATGGAATGGCCAAATAGTACACTGACACCTGGATGATTGATTAGAAAGAAATAATGCTGGAAGTGCAGAGGCGTAGTAACCATTAAGAAGGGTAATACTGGAATAAAGTATTTCAAATGAAGCTGACAGTTGGCCTAATGCTCTGAACTCAATGTTTGTGCTGTGTTGTGATCAATGTAACAAGAGAGTTTAAGTTAGTTATGAAGTAGAAGGTACATCCTTCTTGATTTCAGGGACAGTGGTCTTGATGGTACTGAGCAGCACCTGGTCAGAGCTTTGCTGAATCCAGTGTCGGACAGCATACTCCTTGGTCCTTTTAGCTATCAGTGAGGTGTCTCCAGAGCCCAGAGGAGAATTCGAGCAGAGGAGTCCTTTCCTGCCGCCATCACGCCAGATAAGCTAACTTGGCCAGCTGAGCTCAACATTATGTCCCCTCATCTTGAACTGACTTTGTAAAATTAACATTAAGAGGGGAATTTACTTGTCTTAAAATCAGGAATTGTGAACATCTCCAATACTAGTCCCTAAAGACAAACTATTGAAGTCATGATGACAAATACCAACAGAGCTTGAACAAAACAAAACCAGTATTACCTCATTTTACTACTACACAACTGACACACATAGAACATTTGTAATAATATATGTCACTACAATATTCATATTAAATACATTCTGTACATAACTTGTAATTTAAATTGATTGTGATTCCTGGTTCCCTTGTAGTTGAATCAGGACACATATTCATTCATGCCAGTAATGAATACATATTGTTATTTGAAAGTTTATCAGTGACTCTTTTAAGATATCTTTGTAGAGTGTTATATGTATGTGAGTGTCACAGTGTTGTCAAGAGTAGTGGATTAAATTAAATTGTTTATCTGTCTGTTGTTGTGACTTACACTTCATCATACACATACCCTAGACACATAACGTAGCATCACACTATTCCAGAATAATTCTGACTGAGATATATAGATATGTGGTAGCAAGTAAGGTTATCTATAATACACTACTCTTAATAGATATAGATACCTTCACAGCTGATCTCAGTCAGTACACTAAGTTCCCTATAAGTATTTATAACATCCCACTTCACCACAGTTGGCAAGCAGTGATTTCGGCTCTATCTTTGGCAAGCAGGGATTTCGGCTCTATCTTTGACAAGCAGTGATTTTTTTCTCTATGTTTAGCAAACCGTGATTTTTTTCTCTATCCTTGGTGAGCAGTCATTTCAGCTTTATCTTTGGCGAGTAGTGATTTTGGCTCTATCTGTGTCGAGCAGTGATTTGGCTTTATCTTCGGCAAGCAGTGATTTTGGCTCTATCTTTGGCAAGCAGTGATTTTGGCTCTATCTTTAGCGAACAGTGATTGTAGTTCTATCATTGGCAAGCAGGGGTTTTGGCTCTATCTTTGGCGAGCAGTGATTGTAGCTCTATCATTGGCGAGCATTGATTTTGGCTGTACCTTTGGCGAGAAGTGATTTTGGCTCTATCTCTGGCGAGCATTGATTTTGGCTCTATCTCTAGCGAGAAGTGATTGTGGCTCTATCTTTGTCCAGCATGGTTTGTGACTCTATCTTTGGAAATCATTGATTGCAGCTCTGTATTTGGCGAGCAGTGTTTGCTGCTCTGTATTTGGCGCGCAGTGTTTGAATCCGTAAGTTTCACACGGAATTACAAAGAAACACTGACTTAGTGATATGACTGCTGAAATGTATCCTCAACGTTAGGTAGTCAGACCTGAAGGTCTTTTGTATTTGGACATGCGCCCTAACATAACCGACTAGGTTGATCGGGACACGCTTCGCCAAAACGAGGCAAAATCTTATTTTAAAAAATACTTATGCTAATGACAGACCAGACAGTGAGTATTGTATTTCTTTCGTATTTGTTTTTATACTTCTCCCCTCAGGAGTTGCGTGAAGTGCCAGTGGCGTTGTTCAACCATCTGAGTGACATGTCGTAGAGTGAGGTTTTTATTGTATATAGGATCAGTATAGTACTGACAATACAGAAATAGAATTTCTGCAGGAAAATAGTGAAGTCCCAGTGTATGAGAGAATTACTGATATCACAAATTAGTTACGGCTGTGAATGATCTGGTCTCGAAAAATTAGTAGAGTGGAGACAGTCATAAAATGCCACCCCGCTGGGTAACTAACTGTGATATTAAAACAAGGAAACAGATTTCACTTAACAATGATAAACTTGACAAGTCGTTCAAATACAATTTCCTTATTTATTAATGTTAAACGCTGTTTTGTGGGTAAGGTCGAGTCGTGCCTGGACAGTGAAATCTTGTCGTGTATTTAGGTCAGCAGCGTGAGGCGCTGCCAGGGTGTAGTGCAGACACTCACACATAAAACAGCATACATGTTGTTCAGGAGCGTAGTACTCGTAGTAGGATGTGGTAGAGAGTAAAGGTGTGTGTGTAGGAAACAGCAGATCGTGAACATGAAGTCGTATAGGCTCTTATTCATCTACACACCAAACTCACTCCACCACAAGTAGAAGTCATAGACGTGGATAATACAGATGACTTTTCTTCAACATTTATTACGGCAACAGTACGCTGACAGACGACACAGTCAATAGCACAAAGGATCATGGACATTTCATGTGTGGTAATGATCATAAACATCAAGCATCATAAATCTTGCATAGCTCATGTATAAGATGCTAGTAGAGCTGGCTAGATAACAATTTACGTTCGTTCATACTGTAGCTCAGGGCCCCTGACTAAACGCGTCAGGTAGTCTTTTAACAAATATACCGCTCGATAAAGGCGGTTCCAGTTGCTTAATATCAAAGTCTATGAACATGTTTAATGAAAGTCAAGACTTCATCTGGCTTCACACGCCAGACACTGCTTCTTCTGCTCAAAGATATCGGCCGTAATATCGGGCCTCTATAATAATGTGAACAACTGTGTATTCTTCCTAGGCAGGCATAATCATCCATGCCGAAACATACCGCTAACTTGCGGTTTTCATAATAATCTCTCTTCACTGGGCTTCTGTAATATAGTTAGACGAATAGTCTTAGTTGGCTACATCGAGCACACATAATGGACTCTGAATCTCAAAGAACTGTGAGCTGTACTCACAGGTTGACACAAAATGTTCTGCAATATAGGCATAATAATAAAGTTTCTTTTACCTTTGACAGAATCCAAGAAATACACAGATAACAACTGTCGTCATTCTTGACGAACAGAATAACTCTGGGGAGAATCACTAACATCACAGTAACACTGCACTCCCTGACGGAAGTTTCTCCGTTTCGCGCTCAAAAAACTTGCGCATGCGTAGACAGAACAGATCTGAAAACAGCTAACCCCCGACTTAAGACAGGTCAACACAATGAATAAAACAAAGGGAAGATAACCCCAAATCAACCTGTCCCAGGGAGTTAACATACAGTTCTCTACCTTAGATCATCACAAAATATTGAATAGATTTACGTCTTATGAAACCGTCAAAAACGACAGCAACAATTAAGTATATACACTATCTACTCTTGTGCTGAAGGGTGGATGTTGGAAGATGGAATGCAATGGATTTGTAAGTTTACAGATGATTTATATATATAACAACAAGTTTTCCAATTATAGGGGAAAAAAAATTATTTCAGCTGTGCTGTTAATCAATTCTAGAAAATGTATCATCTGTGCTGTTAATCTTGTCTCTCACTGCGCTAAATCACTTTTTCTTCATAGACAGTTAATTGCTCACACTTGCCGACGGAAATAGTACTAATGTGTACTCATCTCTTAAAACAGTTCTGTCCTTCTTAATTGATGCACACAACACTTCTTCGCTGATGATCGTTCCTTTAGCCCACCTAAGACTGAGGGGGACTAAGGATGTAGCTCCGATGCAACCACTGTGCTCCTGCGAAGTTCCAGGCAGCAGTATTGACCTGAACATACGACCTCAGGTTTGATGACACGAATAAACCTGTAACAAGGATAAATAGGAGCTAATTTCTGTCAGCAAGCCCACCTATTCCTAGTGTATATGAGATGAGCGTGTCTCAGGTGTCTGCATGTAGGATGAATGACAACATGGCTCACAATGATTTAGCAATAGCGAGACAAGACAGGTGTCTACTTGCAAAACATTCTTTCTAATAATTCAATAAATAAATACATAGAATAATTTGTACACCTAGGTATGATGTAACCGTTTCATTCCACCTATAATATACCAGGCCATCTCTGATAAGTGCTATACTGGCAAGTAAAATATATCCTAACAATACTGTTGTAGTTACATGAGTCCTAACAAGGACTGTTAGGTCATATTCAGGTTGGTTTTCTTCCTCAGCAATCATACCAGGAAATACAATCATTATACCTGATTCCATAAAATATATTAATTATACATGATACAGTCATACGTTATATTCAGGTTGGAGTTATAAGAGTCCTAACAAGGACTGTTAGGTTATATTCAGATTGGAGTTATACGAGTCTTAACAAGGACTGTTAGGTTATATTCAGATTGGTTTTCTTCTTCAGCACTCATACCAGGAAATACAATCATTATACCTGATTCCATAAAATATCATCGGTATACATGATACAGTCATAGTAAAACTAAAATCCTAAAGTGATATTAATTATATACAGGTGTAGGTTATTTTCAGGTGGGTTCCTTCTTCAACAGACATACACAATCATTATACATGATACTATAAAACACAATCATTATACATGATATAGTCATATTAAAACTCCTAAAAGTGATATTAGTTTCACAATTATTTATAGTAAGTTTACATATCTCTAAGATTAATACAAGCCAGATTTTGACTCGACTTAGTGAAGCAAATCTGCCCGCCATGCAGGTAAGCAGGAATCAGTCTTGACAGCTTTCTCTTCTCTAGTCTATCGTTCTGGCCGGTCTTCGTGTTTGTGTGTATATTTGATGTTGTTGTTGTGAAAAGGTGATGTGTGGAGAGCGGGCACTTAACAGCTGTCCGTTATTGCCTCTTCTCGTTCCATCTTGGTCTACCCTGTTCAACCTGAAAATTCGTTATGATTGGGGTATTTAGTGTCATTTTATTTACTAATTTTGTATTCAATTTAAATAACTATTATCTTTTGCAGTTGCTGATTTTAATTTATATTAGTCTTTGTCATTTTATTTTCTCTTTTGTATTCTTTATAGATAACTATTGTCCTTTACACTTGGTTTCAATTTGTATTAGTATTTGTTCTTTTTGAGTTGTTGTTTTTTTTTTTAAACCTCATTGTCTTTCCTTGTCCTATGAGTAGTTAGTAAGTTTTTTTTTCTGTTTTTTTTTTTTTTAATGATTTGTTAGTTCTTGTTGCTTAATTTCTATTTGGTTGAATGTCTTTTCTGAAGTACTAACCTTATATGTTTTCCTTTGTTTTATGTATATATCTTTTAAGTATTGATTGGGCATCTCCTGGGTCATCTATACTTAAAACCGTATCACCTGTCATGTCTATATTGTCATTTCTATAGTAAGTTTTTAATTCAAGCCTTTGTTGTTCGTACTTTTTACAGTGAATCAGGTAGTGGTCTATGTCATTCTCTTCCTGACATTCTTGGCAGTGTGGTTCCTCTATCATAAAGTATGCTGCACCGATACGGAGACGCCACAGTTTTTTTTGTTCGATGGTATCTTTAATTCTTCTTGTATATTTGATGTTGTTGTTGTTGTTTTGAAGAGGTGATGGGTGGAGAGCGGGCACTTAACAGCTGACCGTTATTGCATCTTCTCGTTCCATCTTGATCTACCCTGTTCAACCTGAAAATTGGTTATAATTGGGGTATTTATTGTCATTTTATTTACTAATTTTGTATTCAATTTAAATAACTATTGTCTTTTGCAGTTGCTGATTTTAATTTATATTAGTATTTGTCCATTTTATTTTCTCTTTTGTATTGTTTATAGATAACTATTGTCCTTTACACTTGGTTTTAATTTATTTTAGTATTTGTTCTTTTTGAGTTGTTCTTTTTTTTTTAAACCTCGTTGTCTTTCCTTGTCCTCTGAGTAGTTAGTAAGTTTGTTTGTTTGTTTGTTTTTTTTTAATGATTTGTTAGTTCTTGCTGCTTAATTTCTATTTGGTTGAACGTCTTTTCTGAAGTACTAACCTTATATGTTTTCCTTTGTTTTATGTATATATCTTTTAAGTATTGGTTGAGCATCTCCTGGGGCATCTATACTTACAACCTTATTCCCTGTCATGTCTATATTGTAATTTCTGTAGTAAGTTTTAAATTCAAGCCTTTGTTGTTCGTACTTTTTACAGTGGATCAGGTAGTGGTCTATGTCATTCTCTTCCTGACATTCTTGGCAGTGTGGTTCCTCTATCATAATGTATGCTGCACCAAGACGGAGACGCCACAATTTTTTGTTCGATGGTATCTTTAATTCTTCTGTGACCTGGCACGTCCTTGTTGGTTCTTTCAGCAGTTTGAACGCGTGTCTGCCTTTTCTACTGTTCTTCCATGTTGTCTTCCATTCCTCGTTTATAGTTAGCTTCACGTTCTCTTGATCTCCGACCTTCTCAGTCCTGCTCTTATATTGTTTTTACTTATTCTTCCATTCTTGGCGTTCTGGTCTGCCAACTCGTTACCAGCTATGTGTGCTGGAACCCACACTCATCCTCTGTTCCCGAGTGATGTATTAATTGCTAGAATTTCTTCCTTTATGTCTGGCCGGCTAAATTTACCCGGGTGTTCTAGTGCTTGTAGTGATGATAGTGAGCCTGTAAATATCGTAACAGCTTCTGGTGGGTTATCTTCGATTATTTCTAAACTTTTTAGAATTGCTACCATCTCTGCGGTAAAAATCGAAGCCCCTTCAGTTACATTGTAGCTCTTTTTAATTCCCCACTGTGGTATTACTACTCTTGCACCTAGTTGCCCACTATCACCCTTAGATCCATCAGTGTAGACAGCCAGACTTTGTTTTGTTAGTTGATCTATGAAATTTCTACTTATCATTTTGGCTTCCTTATCTTCTATGTTTTGTTTGATCTTTTCAGTAAGTGAGTGGTCTATGATTGGTGTTTTTAGTTCCCAGGGTGGTATTTTGCTTCTATATTTATTACTATTTTTAATTGTGTTTGACAGTTCTTTGAACTGCGTTAGATCTTCTATAGTTCTCCACCCTGTTGGATATCTATCTTTATTTAAGGGGACGTCCCATACACTTGGTTGGTTTTTGACAAATGCTTTATGTGCTGGGTGGATCACTTCTTGTGCTACTTTACTCCAATAATTTAATCTTAGTTCTTTCCGTCTTAGACCAAGGGGCGGTATGCCAAGAGCTACGTCTAGTGCTTTTACTGGTGTTGATATAAATGCCCCTGTAATGGTTCTCATGGCTGCATTTTGAATTCTGTCTAGTTTTGCTTTGTTAGAAGCTGCAGCTGAGTCATAGACTATGCTGGCATAATCCAGTTTCCCCCTGATGAAAGACTTGTTGAACATAAGCATTATTTTATCGCTGCCCCCCCCCCCCCCCCATCCCAACCAATCCATTACCTTTAACTAGTCTTAGTATATTTAGGGGTCCCCTACAGCTTTCTACTAAATTGTCTATATGTTTATTCCAATTTAGATGTTTATCTAAAGTTATGCCCAGAAATTTAGTTGTTGAGGAGGTACATATTTTCTGTCCTTTAATGGTTATATTGATTTTGTTACTTTTTTTTTTTTCTTTGCTGAATATCATACCTACTGTTTTGTTTACATTAATTTGGAAGCCCCAACTTTTCATCCACTCTGAGACTTTTTCTGTTTGTTTTTGAAGTTTTTGGTAAACATGGTCCTAGTTTTTTTCCAGATCGCCAAATGGCACAGTCATCTGCAAATTGTGATACTGCATTCTTAGTGTCGTTAAATTCATTTGCTAAATCATTTACAGCTATAGTGAAAATTGAATGTGAAATCACTGATCCCTGAGGAATCCCATTCTGTTGTTCATATATTTCTGACTTATCATTGTCCACCTGTACAGCAAAATACTTGTCCTGTAAAATGTTTTCTAGATACCTAAAGGTTTTACCAGTAATGCCAATCTTTTTCATTTTGTAAAGAGCTCTATCTCTCCAGCATTCATCATATGCTCTGGCGACATCCAGAAAGACTGCCACTGTTTTCTCTTTCCTCTTGAATCCTAGCTTTACATCGTGTTCTAATCTTACAAGCTGGTCTACTGTACGTCTGTCTGCTCTAAACCCTGACTGGTTTGGGCTATATAACTGATTTTTTTCCAGGTAGAATTTAACTCTTTTGTTAACAACAGTTTTTAGTATTTTAACTAGTTGTTATGTTAAGGAGATATGCCTATATGAACTTACATCATGGGCTTCCTTATTGGGTTTTAGGATGGATACTGTCATAGCTACTTTCCATGCTTTTGGTATCTTTTCTAAGCTCCAGATTTTGTTACAAAGGGAAGTTATTATGTTTATAGTTTTTTTGGGTACTTTCTTAAGGATTTCATAACTAAGTATATCATGCCCTGAGGCAGTATTAGATTTCACTTTTATTGCACTAGTTACTTCTTCCTCTGTTATATCAGCATCTAAATAGTTTGTTTCATTTATCTGGTCTGGTAGTTCCTTTGAAAACTGTATCCTAAGTCTCTCTCTTCTCTCATTTTCTTCCTGTCCAAGACTACTTTTTGCACTGACTTTATGCGGTAGCATAGTGGTTAGTGCACTGGCTTCCTAGCGCAGTGGTCTATGGTTCGATCCCCAGATGAGGCGGAAAAATTTTTAGGCCACAAACGGCTCCTGGGTCGACCCAGCCCCAAATGGGTACCAGAGCTACTCTGGGAAGGTTAAGGCGGCCGGCGTGATGCCGACCACATCACCCCTCGTGTGCCGACGGTCAAGATAATATGGGCCTAACACCATATTCCCAATATGCCTAAATGGGCGTGTAACGGGTTCCTTTACCTTTTTTTTCAGGAAGGGCATTAGCTTTTTCTTTATCTGTTTCTGCTCTCTTTGGTAGTTTGATTGTTGGCATTATTGTTTTCTTATTGTTCCCTTTGATTGCCTTAAGCTTTTTCCATACGTCTTTAATTTGAGTGCTAGGTTTAAGTGACTGACAAAACTCCTTCCAGTTAGTTTCTTTGGCTTTAAATATTATTCTGTTAGATTCATTCCTAATATGTTTATACTCATAATAGTTTGCTTCTGTTCTGTTATTTCTATATTTTTGTAACGCCATTTTTCTTCTCTCGTGAAATTCTGCACAGCTTTTATTCTACCAGGCAACTGGTTCTTTATTCCACTGAGTTTTTCTTTTCTTATTAATGTTATTTATTGGTTTTAGGTGCTGTGGCATAATTTTATTTGGTATATATTTTATTGCTATTTTAAGAATTTCATTGATCAGTGTTTCTGCCCACAGCGTTTTAGTCTTTTTCGATTGCAGGGACACGCTGATTGGTTAGTTGCGTTTCCATACTTTTCGTTTTTACAGAGTTCCGAACCAACAGTGTTTTATGCCTAATTTATTCTGTCTGCCGCCATCTTGCGTGACCGTGACTTCGTGTAATTTATTCTGTCTCAGAGTCTGCCAGCCATCTTCCGTGACTCCTTGAACGCGGATTGGCTGTTCATATTTGTATATCGACATAGTATATTTAACAAAGCAGTGGGTTTACACACGACTTTACGACACATGTGCACTCTAGCCTCCCAAAAGCTTCAGTCTTCCTTTGATCCATACTTTTCTTGCTCGCCAAGGATAGAGCAGCAATCACTGCCAACGATGTCTTTTCTAGATAGTCTTTGCCAGTCTTGCTCATGAGATCATGGTCGCACTGGCTTTCTCTTCCACTGTTTTTCTGCAGGTTCTCTTCGGAATGTAGACAACAAAACACCAGAAACAACTAGAAATAATCGTGGTCCTTATCGGGCAGTAATTATGAATTATGTGTAACTCAGGTGCATAAGATTAAAAACTTATTTAACCCCCCCCCCCCCCCCCCCCCCCTCCCCCCCCCCCCCCCCCCCCCCCCCCCCCCCCAGAAATCAGCACTTTTAAGTAGCTCTGTAGTCAGGTTGTTGTCACCGCCAGTGTCTCACTCAGTATGGAGGACCTCACACCAGGAGAGGAAACGTCACAAAATTAGACACAAGGAAACGAATGAACTTAAGACACAAGAGAGGACGCTATTTTTAACTGGTCTCAAATTTTTGACACGTTTTCCGCGCCGAAAAGGGATGCACACATTTTTTGAGCTCAGCAAAGCTGTTTGGATGTTTGTTATTAATGTAAACTATTCATACTAACTGCCAGCTCTTTATATAACTATGTTGGAATTCGATTTATTTACTTCTAAGTAGCAGGGGCGGACTGCCAGCGATCTGATCCTGCGGGATCAATAAGGGTTATTAGCCTCAACCACTCTCCGTAGATGGAGGCTAGGGGAGAATGGGACCCCTAGTGCTGTGGGCCTTTGGGCATTGCCCGTTTGGTCAATCCCTCAGTCATATTCCTCATTTTATTTCTCTTCGCTCCTTAAGCGCATGCAACCCCGCTGCTTCAGCGGGTCCCCTTGAAAAAAGCCAGCACCAAGCAATCACAAGCAAGAGGAGCTTTCACTGCATTGGGAAACATATGGAGAACAAGAGAAATCAAGTCCAACACGAAAATAAGAATCTTCAACTCAAATGTGAAGTCAGTCCTATTGTATGGCTCTGAGACATGGAGAACAACAAAAACAACAACCAAAAATCTACAGACTTTTATAAACGGGTGCTTGCGTAGAATAGAAGGACTGAAATGGTATGACAAAGTCACAAATGTGGAATTGATGACAAGAACCAGACAAGTGCCAGTGGAACAAGAGTCGAGAAGAAGACGCTGGCGATGGATAGGACACACATTGAGGAAACCTTTTGATAGCATTACAAGGCAGTCCTTGTTCTGGAATCCACTGGGAAAGAGAGGCAGGGGTAGACCAAAAACACATGGAGAAGAAAGCTGGATACAGAGGTGAAAATGATGAGGAAAACATGGAAAGAACTTGAGCGGATGGCACAGGACAGGAAGACTTGGTATGTGTTTGTTGAAGGCCTATGCTCCTCGGGGAGCTAAAGGGTATTGATTAATTGATTGAAGCAATCACATGTTCTTAAATTTAGTTTTTTTCAATCACATATTTTTTCGGCAAACATGAGGAGTTTTAGCAACACCATAAGCATTGCAAGAAAAAAAAGTGCATCTACTGTATATTGTTCTTTTAAAGAACTGAGAAATTTCTATTTCAATGTGTCAGAAAGATCAAAGCAGCACAGTTTCTCAATTCCCTACTTATCCTAGCTCCCCCCCCCCCCCCCCCCCCCACTCCTCCCATCCCCCCCCCCCCTTCCCCCCCCCCCCCCCCCCCCCCCGCACTAATTCTTTTTTCTTACTGAAAACCATCATCAGGAAGTTACCAACGCCATCGGCTACAGTCAAACTGACACACTTTTGAGATCTAGTTCGTTACATACCCTGACCTCACTGCCGCATCTTATAGCTCGTCCCTGTCCCATTCCGATTACTTATCTAAACATCAACATTGTTCAACTTTTTGTGTGTGTTGAAAAGAGTTTTGTCTCGTTTTATCGACGCTCACTGAACAACCTAGACACATGGTACTTCGGTTATATTAGTACGCATTATCAAATATAATGGACTTTGTGGGTCTGAATATAAAATGACTTTCAACCGTTTGTTCGCTCCCGCTGTAGTGTGAGTGGGCTTGTGTGTTGTGATAATGTTTGTGTGTGTATGTGTGCAAATGTTGTTTAGTCCCGGGTTGTCCCTGGGGGTCGCGGAAGAGACAAAGAAAGAATGGAACTGCTGCACTCTCAAGCATGTCGTAATAGGAGACTAATATGTGGTTATGTGTAGCGCTGGCAACCTCATCATACACAACATATAGAAACCACCCCCGCAGAAGCTTGTGAAAGTTTTCTGGAAGGGAACCAGCCTCAGTGGCGTCCTTAAAAAGGGGGGGGGGTGCGAGGGGGCGGTTCGCCCCGGGTGACAGGCGTAAGTGGGGTGCCTTCGGACACGTTTGTGATAGTACTTACTGCTTAAAATATACTTGCAAGTGTGTTTCTTTATGGAGGAGGGGTGCCAAAGGTAAGATGCGCCCCGGGTGACAAATACTCAAATTACGCCTCTGGACCAGCTTACATTGATGATTCCATGTTGCGGAAGAAGCGAAAAGGAAAAAAAAATAATAATAATATGCTCTTCTTTTTATCAACTTATGTAACTTATCCATCTCTCCCACACGCACTCTCCCCCCCCCCCTCCCCCACACACACACACAACGCCACCAACTTACCAACTTGAAACTTCAGCATTTCTCATATAGTCATTAATATTACAATATGATTTTTTTCCCTATTCGTCTTCTCTTCCTATCGGTCGACCCTACCGAGGTGTGAAGAGATCATGCAGATTATCATCAGGGAAGAATTTTAAATCAAGTGCAGGTGTTTTTGTCTCGTCTACGCTAAAAAAAACCGTGTTTTTTTGTTTTTTTTTTACCTTGATGTGAATTCCTGCGTTTGTCCGCCAGCGGCCATTTTGTTCTTAATTTGTCGACGCGATATCAATCAGCAATGGAGGCAATACCCACCACGACGTCTGTTTGTGTATGTGGCGTGCTCCTGAACTTGAGGTCGAAGGGTTCTATTTTATTTCTGTCTATCTGTGTTTATTTATCCATCTACCGTTAAAATATCTATCTATCTATCTATCTATCTATCTATCTATCTATCTATCTATCTATCTATCTATCTATCTATCTATCTATCTATCTATCTATCTATCTATCTATCTAATCTATCTAATCTATCTATCTATCTATCTATCTATCTATCTATCTATCTATCTATCTATCTATCTATCTATCTATCTATCTATCTATCTTTTTACAGACATAGTCATACACTGCTTCACTAAACTGAGCTAGCCCTACCCCCGTTTTATTTCCTCATTTGCATTTAGCTTAGTTCTCAACTCTTTTCTCTACTGTTTTGATACGTTTGTGCCCTGATTAAGACTTTGTGGTCTTAACGTAGGCAATTTCTTTGTCGTGTGTTCGAGTATGGCGTTTGCTGCCTATTTTCGTTAACCCCACAGTGTATCCTTCCATACAATTTTACTTACTTTCTCGTCCTCCTTTTACTTGTTCGGGTAGCCAACTCTTCCTTGATGCCTCCCCTCCAGTCTGTTATAGCAATAGCATTTTGCACACATCATACTCCACTCGTGTCCGTACTTGTGGGCTTAAGCAATGCAGCCACATCACTCCACATAGGTACCTGCTCACTGCACTCGCTAATTCTGTCACTAACCGCATGCTCTACTGCAATGATTCCTAACATGGGTTACGTGGAACCCTGGGGTTCCAAGAGGCGTCATTAGGTGTGACCATTTGAATAAATAAACAACAATTTGAAAAACTGAGGGAAATTTGTCCTGCTATTATCATTAGGGAGCTTGTGTACGTGTACTCACATTTTTCTTATTTGTCTACTCATTTGGTATGTAAGGTTATTGGGAAAAGCGTGTGACAGAAATGCGAGCACTGTGTCGACAACCATGTAACATTATTGTCATAGGCAGGGGTTCCGCGTGTTACGAATACATGTATTATGGGTTCTGTCAAAGTAAAAAGGTTGAGAAACACTGCAGTAATGTCTCAAAGTTATTAAATTAATTCCGTCTTGTCATATACTTATGAAACACCAGCAGTTTGTTCTCACTTACTTATTCTTTTACTCTTCACTCACCTGGAACTGAAAATTTGTTGATGTGTAATATTGATCAATAACGGATTGTAACATTCCACAAGTTACTAATGTTCCTTTTTCTTTTTTTGTTTGTGTTCTTTCAGACTTAATATAGACCTCCGAGTCAAAACGGACATGATGACATAGAAGTCTTCAATCAAGCTCAGGCCATACTTTCAAATCCTCTACCTGATTTCCAGCCTCTGGAGGATATCAAGTCTGCAGCTGAACCACAGCATTGGATAATCTTGGCCGTCCACAGCGTCACACTAATTTTGAAGATTGTACCTCTCAAAACGTTCGTCACAAGTACTAATGGAAGTGATACATGGTGTCTTCATTAAGGAGGAAGTTTAACCACATATGCTAAATGTACCCCCACTTCCGGTAACAGATCTCAACTAGCATTAATACACCCAGGCACACATTCAAGAAAAAATCATTCCATGATGTGCATTTACTGTTAGAAACGTGTCGTGTGATAAGGAATTTCTATATGTCGTTTCTAGATGCTTAGTTTAGAGTGTGGGTTAAACTAAGCGTGCTTCAGTATATACATATTTCAGGATATTGAATTCCGAATAAATTTACTGCTTCACATTTAGGGAACGGAATGAATCCGGTTTCATCTCATTACATACTGTTTATGATATATGCTATTCGTTGTGTAGAATTTCGTCAGGACTTCGCAACGTCTTCTAAATAAATTTCACTGTTAATTTTATGGAGCGTCTGCATTGATGATGCTACTTTGGGCGTTCGCGATATATTCTGATTGAGAGCAGTAATAGCCGTTTACACCTGAGGATCTGATAGATACCTGTTTACTAAGCATTATTATTATTGCTGGAATCGAAGTTTCCGTACTCTGCATATCTTAAATTTAGGACTCCCTATCTTGGCTCTTCGATTATCTTCGGTACTTGAAATGAATTGTATTATTTAAGCCAAAAAAGTAATTTTTAAAAAATCAGCCCTGATAATTTGAAGAAACAAATTGTGAGCTGGCTGCGTATTTATTGGTTTGTGAGACCAAAAAGATTTCTTTCGTTGTGAAACTTAACATCATTCAGCCCTGGAATCCAGTCCCAACGCGTACCAGACCCTTATGAGGATGGAACCACCTAGTAACTTTCTGTCCCATTCTGCAGGTCTGTCGCTGTACCCTGCTATCACTGCATCTAGTATTCTTTCCCCTAGCCCGGGAGCACAAGATTCTGTGGCAGCTAGGTCCGCGCTGGCTGTGTCTGGCCAGAACGGCTGGGGAAACTATGGCAACGAATCTCTAATGACGCACAACAGCTGCTCCATGGCACCCTATTCGAACCTTCAGCTCGGCGCATCTTTCCCAATGAATAGCAAGGCCGCGGCCTACAATGGCTTTGCAGGTGGAGACTATCTAAATAACTGCAGGCAGATGCAGATATCCTCTTTGGGAAGCCTCAATGGCATGAGCCGATATCACCCTGGACTATACGGAGAGATGTACCAGGCAGGGCATCCCCCTGCCTACCATAATGGTGGGTTTTACTCGGATATGGGCGCAGTGTTACCTCCTCTGCCTGGACGAGATCTCAACTGCCCCAGCGCACAGTCTGATTCATCTTCTTCTGGTAAGCACGTAATGACGATTCTCATTTAAATTTTTCTTACAGTTTGCTAATTATTTTGTTGTGTTGTATACATCTAGCCTGTTCTATCTTTTCACAGCTAACTGTGCGGGGATTCGGTGGAACAAACAAAACCTCACACATAGTTGCAGTTAAGAGAACGAACGAACGTACAATCGATGATTATTGTCAAAAGGTTGATAATTCAGCATGCAGGACCATCTAACATTCTGTCCTTCCTTTCTCTCATCTCTTGCACTACTCACGTGCATTTCAAATATTAATGTTAAGGAATGGAATGCACAAATAAATAACAGCATATTCACATTTACAGCACATAATTATAATCAAGAAATAAAATGTGAGAAAATGCAACAATCATCATCATCATAACCTAATCAACAATAGTTTATAATGATATGGAAACAATGGCGAGGGGCATTGTAATAAGCCCTCATGAAGTATTCACACAAACTGAGAATAGTTTTGTTTTAGGTCACTTGGAAGATTGTTCCAAAGATGAGCAGCAAAAAGTAAGCTAATCTTCTCTTGAATAAATCCAGCCTAAGCTTAGGTTTTGTCGGCGTCAGTGGCCTAATGGATATGAACGCAGTTTCATAATCCAGATATACCAGGTTCGAAACCTGCTGCAGGCGGTTTGGTAGCAAATCGCTTTGTGTGGATTTTTAACAATGGTATAAGCGCCGTACCGTTCAGAAAGCAATGGCAAACTATTAATGAAAAAAAATTGCCTAGAAAAATCACAAACAGCCAATAAAAGCTGGGGTTGATTGCCACGTCCTGTAAAGGATAAGCAACTAACTTAAGCTTAGATTTAATCGTTGGCTGTGTCTGTCACTATATTTGAAAATGCCGTGCAAAGATAAAGAATAAACTTCACAAGTAGGATTCCAACAAAAAACCTGCTTCATTTTTAATACGGAGATGACATGGCAATAACAAGTGACCAAATCAGATACTTAAATTCTTGTGTTGTTTAGTATTCAGTTGGTCAGAGTTATGAGTCATGTTTTAAGCGGAAGGCACGAAATATTGATTCCTGGCACTAGAACTAAAGAACGTGTAGTCCAGTGGTTCTCAAACTGGTGGCGGGAAGATTCTAAGACAGTCAAGGATTAAGAGACATTTTCTAAAAATTCATATGCCAAAAACAAATATGAAGGTTATTTTCTTGTTTATTTTGTTACATGTGATATAATGTGGGAAATATATGTACAGAAACCCGTAGAAGTTTCCAGATTTTATTCAGCAATATACTTTATTTTATATCAAATAAATTTTTTAAATAATTTTAAAAACATGTTAAAAATAATGTAAATTATAAGGCTGAGATAAATATTACTTGTCTACAGAGTGAGGTCAGCTATGCAAGTCCCTGAGTCTAATAGTTGAAGATGCTTGTTCTCAGGGTACCTGACTGCTACCACCCTACGACCTCAATCTGCGATATATTTTGAGCCTACTTTTATGTAAAGGTGTCTGGTTGTTATCTGGCTAGATGTCTAGGGTAATGTGCTATATGATGTAGAGAGAATGACAACAACCACTAATGTAACTCAATGAAAATGATTAAACAAATCAATGATTAAAGTTTGAGTAACAATGTTTTACAATTTTAATTTCCTATACCTCAATTTCTTGGGTACAGGAATGTTTAAAACTCAAAATAGAATGGAAATGTATTTACAGTAATGTGAATTAAAAAAGACAACTTGTCTAGTTATATTATGAAAATGTCTATGACTTGGAATGTCCTGGTAAAGCACTAAATTCTATAAAGGGTCACTCTTATGAGGAACGATTGTGTTCATCACCTCAAAAACGCTGTGTTGATTTAACACTGGAGAGATTATGTCAAGTGAAAAATCATGAACCCTTTGATGGTTCTTATCTTCAAGTCCTGGAGCACTGTGGTCTTTCTTCCACAACGATAGTCTTCACGACTGCAAAGAATAGACACTGCTACAACACTCTTCAGAGTTTTGGGCAATCAGATACTTATTGCCTCGAACGTACGGATTCAATAATTCTTGTATGGCTCACTGAATGTTTCAACATGGAACCCTGAAAATAAGAGGATTAAGGCCTCCTCGGTATTTCAAACATATCTCTCCTTCCCTAACCAACTAAGCATTATCAACAGTTTCAAGATCAGTTTCTATGGCTACATAAATAGCTATCGTTCCTATCTGATGGGGTGACAGCTTCATACTCAGGTAAATTTCAATCATCAGTTTGATACATTCCTTTCATAGGAAAATTATAGTTAATTTTATGAAGTCATGTGAAAACACTGTGACTTGCTGAAGACGGCCAGTGGTTTTCTGGCCTTCCAATCATAATAATGTCCTATTTTATTTCCAACTATGTCTTTTTATTCTCTCCCAAAGTTTAAGTAAGCCTGCCTGGCTTTTAAAAGAAATGGTAATCTTCCCTAATAGCACTTGTGGCATAACACAAAGTGTTGAGTTTGGCGCCTTTCTGGTTTTTCCTCTACCCGTCAGTACTGCATACACATTCAATAATACAGATACATCTCAATAATAATGTTTATATAAATGTTTATCTTACCGAACCATTGAAATAATGCACAATTTGTAGGTTAACCGGCGATCAATGGTCACACTAAGATCGCCACTGGTGCAGAACAGCGAAGGCAATGGTCATGAATTCCTTGCGTCTGATGATAACACTACTTTTGAAATCTTTATCTTCAAGTGGCAACTAACGCTGGCTTCAAATCGTTTTTATTACTACCATTAGTCTATTCTACCATAGCCAATCGAATTATGTTATGCCCACTTGCCTCTTTTTTCAAAATAAATTACACTTTCAAAAAAATGTAATGTCCTCCCTCTCCCAAGACTGGCAAAGTTGAGGGAGGACATCAATGCGCCTGTCTCTCTGTCTTTTCTTTACAATATTTCTGTTACTATCTAAGCGTTTTTAATGAGAAAAGGCAATTATTGATCAGACGACTGTCTGTCATATAGTCGTTATATTTTTATTTCTCTCTTTATCATACTTTTCATTATTGCTTTTTTCCTCTTCAGTTATACAAATAACATATTTTTTTTTTCCTCTACGGTAAGGTAATATAACATTATGGGTAGTATGATTTTCCAATGAACAAGTATTATCATTGTTTTTGTAAACTGTCCTTTCGTTTATTTTATTCTGCATCGATGTTCCTTGGGCCACCCGTTATGTATCCTTCTAAGTTTCACTTTCGCCATCTCCAGCCCTACACATTAGTGGGTATCTTCAAATTTCCAAGTTAGCCGTTATTTTTTTTTCTTTTCTTTAAATCCACCACCGTTTTCCTTCCCTCTCTCGTTCTTTTTCAAAATGAAGCACCTCGTTTGGATTTCATCAAAAAATACAACTATACAGGATATGCGAGCTTGTCTGTGTGTTTTTACTACCGTCTCCCAATCTAAGTGTTTATACATTCAACCTGCGCTACTAGTGAACGGGGTGGGCAGGTGGTTTGTAGTGGATTTGCACCGCTTTTCCAAATTCTGCTAGTAGCAAAGTCACGCACTTTCGTTACCGTAAGTGATGCCCAGAACCCCTGTCGCATGTCGTTCTATTAATACTTCCTCTCTCTCCGTCACTCCTCCGTTTCTCTCTCACTCTTTCTTGGAACGAAACGCGCCTTGGCTGTCAAAATGTTATAGTTAATTTCAAGGACGAGGGTACCATTCACTTTGCGTTAAGGCTTCTCAAAACCTGCGCGACTGCGGGCGATGGCGAAGACGTTGAGCACAACTCCCTATGTTATCTCTATAGTATTTGGATTTATAATCGATAATATTTTATCTATTTGATCGGGGTAACAGGGATCTTACTACACTCACATTAGTCGACCATGTATCTTCTTCTTCTTCCTCGTTCGTCCTGAAAAGGACGTTGGTTGCGTTGTGTCGCCGTTTACAGCAAAGCTGCGATATTTGCGCCTTCCGGCCCGACACATCCGACTTCCGCACGGCATTTTTGTGGCCGGGTTTGCCTTCCCTTTTCGATCCCTACTCTCTCGGCCAGACTGCAGTGATGCAGCCTGTTTCCAGGACCACCACTTGGAGGTGGAGTAGGGTCTTGGTCAGCTCTAGTTCGCTGACCATGACGCAAGCAGTTAAGCTATGAGTCGTTGACTGCATTCATCTCTCTTGCTGCGTCTTCGGTCCTTAGTCGACCTTGTACGACAATCTGGCGGGTGTTGTTGTCCTATTCTGTCTATGTCTCTTCAGAGACCCCCGGGAACGACAGGTGAAAAGTTTATTTAAAGTAATGACTTAATAGATCAAAGTGCACTTAAATTCTGGAAAGATAGGTAGCACATTGGTATGGACTAGTTCACGTCAGCACTAGGTATTTCACAGGTATAGCATTTTCCAGCGCTTCTGAAGAACTCATTTTAGAAAGTCGTACATGTTGTTAACTTACGCCCTAATATAACCAATGACTGAGCAGGATATTTCTTGTCCAGTTACGGTAAACAAAGAGCTTAAAAAACAGAACAAGAAGATGTGAGGTAGATTCAAAAATCCGCACTTTGGTGAAAAGCACCGAACATGTGAGATTTATTCATCAATATACCACTCATTCGTGTGCAGAATGGGCATTATACGTAAGAAAAGAAAACAAAAATTACCTTACAAGACACACACGGTTATAAGATCTAGAATGGAATAAAATAGCCCACCACACATAACTAAGGTGGAGTGACCCTACAATTTTGGCGGATCAGCAAAAGGAAAATATTTATGAAAGTTTTAATGACGTTTAGTTGACAGATTTAAAAAAAGGTAAATGTAATCACAAAGCAGATACTGCCGTAGCGGAATGAAATATAAAAAAAATAGTCACTTGAATTATTATTATCAATATATATATATATTATTATCTACTCCACCTCCAAGTGGTGGTCCTGGAAACAGGCTGCATCACTGCAGTCTGGCTGAGAGAGTAGGGATCGAAGCGGGAAGGCAAACCCGGTCCCAAAAATTTCCGTGCGGAAGTCGGATGTGTCGGGCCGAAAGGCACAAGTATCGCATCCTCGCTGTAAACGGCGACACAACACAACCGACGTCCTTTTCAGGACGAACGAAGAAGAAGAATTATTACACTTTCAAAGCTGTATTAGTGCATACTTTTTTTAAAAGCATGCTTTTCCTTTAAATAAATAGGACAACTTAGTATATATATATATATATATATACACACACGAGTATATTAGGAATAGCCATGCACATTGAACACACTCATGCATGTTTATGAATAGTTAAAAACTATTTTCGGTGATCGTATATGTAATAACATTTTTAATCAGTATGGAGACAGCATTAGAATAAAAATTTAAGACACGATTTAATTTTTATTTTTTTATATTTTTAATACAGGCATACCTCGGAGAAATTGCGGGTTCTGTTCCAGACCACCGCAATAAAGCGAATATCGCAATAAAGCTGGTCACGCCCATTATTTTGCTTCCCAGTGCATATAAAAGCCTAAAATTATGTTTACACTATGTCTATTAAGTGCGCAATAGCGTTAGGTCTAAAATGAACAATGTACTTTAAAATTGAATACTTTATTGCTAAATAAAATTGCTAATCTTCATCATCTGAGCCTTCAGCGAATCGTAATCTTTTTCCTTGTGGAGAGCCAAAATCTATCGGAAGAAGAAGGCACGTTCTAATAAATAAACATGAATCATTTGGAAAAAAAAAAGCGCAATATCTGCGAAGCGCAGTAAAGCGAAGCACAATAAAGCGAAGCGCAACAAAGCGAGGCATGCCTGTACTTTTAGTCTTCTGATTGGTTTTTGTTAGAATTTTACTGAGAAAAATATTACATAAATTTTAAATCAATATATAATTATTACACGTTAGGAATATTTTATTGGTTACAAAATTATAACACACTTTTATGTCTTTTTACGTGTCGTTGCTATAAAAATGTAGGTCGCTCCGGCAACCATTGTTTCTAAACCCTAGATCGTATTTGGTTAAAGGTTTTTTTTTTTTTCCTTGCGTGGTTATTTTAGTGTGTCAGTGTCTCATATTATTTTAAATCTTTGTTCGTTTGTTTAATTTTTGGTCCAAATATGCTGATTTCGAATATTGTTTCTTCGCGAATCAAAGCGGTCATTGCTCGTCGTGCCCGTCTGTCACACCTGATGTTGATGCTTTCATATTATTGTTTAGGTAATTATTTACCTAAACTAATAATAATAATAATAATAATAAAATCTAGAGTTTAAACAAAACAGTCATCTTATTCTCTTCAATCTCTGCAAGAGAGAGATCCACACTATCATATCGGTTGTCTTCTTCCTGGCCTGGTTCCAATCTAGCCCTCAGTCCTTCAGAGATTGTCTAATATTCTCCTGTCAGCGGACTCGGGGGGGGGGGGGGGGGGTCGCCCTGGAGGTCTGGGTCCCTTTTAATAGTAAATACAAAATTGCATAGTTTGGTTTTTAGGATATGAGTCATTCACAATACAGCAGACGATATTGGTTGAAAATGTTGGCTATCAAACTGCTGGTAATTGCGTTACTTAGCCAGATTTGTAACTTCCAATTAAGGCAGCGTCATTTATTTGTTAAATTGATATTCGCTAAGGGAAAGAACTTCAAAATAAAACTCCACAAACTACATTTACAGACGTTAAAGGAAATGTTTGTTCACAAGAGGTGTGTCTGTGAAAGATAATTTAATGTATAAGATGATGTGAGGTGAATAAAAAAAGGTAAAAGTTAATACGAGAATTACTTGGTTTGTTTTGGAGAGATCTTACTTGAATAGACCATGTCTCTTCTTCTTACTTCAGCTACCTTCCTCAGATAGCTACATTTAATAAAAATGTATAAATATTTTATCATTTTTTATCAATAAAATCTTTCACTTGAGAGATGTTTCTCTTTGCGTTAACACTATTATTATTTATGAAAGAAAAGATATAAAAATTGACAAAGGAACGCTTCAAGTAAAAGACAAGAAAACATGTTTTAAGAATGCTGAAGACAGATAATTTATAAACTGATGAGATCTAGAGACAGACACACTCGGCGTTTGTCTCTCTATTCAAGTAAGATCTCTCCAAAACAAACCAAGTAATTCTCGTATTAACTTTTACCCTTTTTTTTATTCATCTCACGTCATCTTATACATTAAATTATCTTTCACAGACACACCTCTTGTGAACAAACAATTCCTTTAACGTCTGTAAATGTAGGTTGTGGAGTTTTATTTTGAAGTTCTTTCCCTTAGCGAATATCAATTAAACTAATAAATGAAGCTGCCTTAATAGGTAAGGCTTCACGCTGGCTTAATTGGTGAAGGCTTCCCACAAAGAGGTCAGGTGCAGTGTTCCATGAGGCGAGACCATGGTGATGACTGATGGACATTTCTGGGGCTACATAAAGAAAAGTTGCCAATAAGTTTCTTTTTTTTTTTTTTTTAATTTAAAAACAAACTATGTCTCAGTGATTTTTAAACCCGATAAACGTTCGATGGATTACCAAGGTGCGAAAATTCAAATCAAGTATTAACATGAGCCGTGCCTGGGGGTAAAAGGTCAAGGCTCGTATCACCTGATGAATGAACCATCACTCAAGGTGGGAATATTCGAATAAACTGCTTGCATTATCAGATACTTGTTTTTTAAATCTATCTATCTATCTATCTATCTATCTATCTATCTATCTATCTATCTATCTATCTATCTATCTATCTATCTATCTATCTATCTATCTATCTATCTATCTATCTATCTATCTATCTATCTATCTATCTATCTATCTATCTATCTAATCCTTCTGTCTGTCTGTCCGTGTTAGTCTGCCTATCAGTATCTTCATGAATACACAACGGTCACTTCACTTAGCTCAGTCCCATGCATTATGTTAAAGATAGTCCAACTCCCCAACAAACACAAAACTCTGTACAATACTTTTAAAAGGTGTATTTAGAAAACAAACTCGTCTGCTCTGGAAGATTATACTCTAAACTATCATATCACCCTGCGGGCGACGCGTCATTGAAAATATGGAATACAACAGCACAATAACAAAACTAAAACACGTACTGCTCAAGTAGACAAGTTATACTCGCTGTGACTACTATCTGAATAGACCTGTACGAGTAAGCAGCCCTGCAAAAATGTTGGGTTAGAATATATTTTGTGCCGTTTCTGCTGCATGTACAATGTTTACGAGAAAAAAAGAAAAAAAAACACACACGCACGCACGCACGCACACACACACACACACACACACACACACACACACACACACACACACACACACACACACAAAATTATAAATACACTTTGTGGGAGGTCTCTGAATCATTCTCAACTTGGGCGACTAAATCGATCGACATATCAATAATTATTTGGACGAAATGGGGACATATGTCCGCCTCGAATGCTTATTTTAGCCTGCTAACTTTAATAACTGTGACCAGTTATTACCGACAGTAATGCTTACTGTATGTTGTATTGTATACTGTACTGATCAGTTTGACTTAAAACTGTAATGAACTATATTCAACATCTATTGCTGATTATAGAACTAAGATAAAGATATGGATTCATACTTACCTGTATGTATTTCGCGAAGAAATCTGCGTAATATAAATGGGAGGAAAATTCAGAAATGTTGCCAAAAAAAAAAAAAAACTGGTATGAATACTCCTAACGCCATGAAAATATGGAAAAAAAAGATGCGAGTTATTTCAGTGGGTGTGCAATTAGGTTTCAATGGTAATGATGATGTCCTGAAAGAGGCCAATTGCAAAGGAAACTTATTTCACAAGTTAGAAAGAAGCAATCTACATTTTTTTTTGGGGGGGGGGGGGGGGGGGGGGGGGAGGGGGGGGATGTTGTGAGAAGAGGACAGCTAGAATATATCGTAACAACAGGTAAGCTGGAATATATCGTAACAACAGGTAAGCTGGAATATATCGTAACAACAGGTAAGATTGAAGGAAAAAGAAATAGAGAAAGACAAAGAGAAAAAATACTGGACAGTTTGACATCGTGGCATGGAAGGATGTCAACAACAGAATTGATACATTGTACTCTCCACATGTAAGCCTACCTTGCCGTGGTTGGAGAGCTTGAGCGCCTCAATGATCCCGGGAGCTATGCCGGCGGGAGTTTTACTCCTGGCAGGGTCACCCAAGCCGGACAGGTCCTGGGTGAGGGGCCAGACTAAATGGGCTGAGGAGTGGGTGGAACCCTATAGGTGTAGATGCAGAACCCACCGGCGAGTGGTACATGCTCTGGTCTGCACCAATCCACCCCCACTTCATGGGTTAAATGCTTTCTTGCCTCATTCTTCACTGTTTGTCGTCTATCACGCCCATGGCGACCGTTGCCTCAATTGGCTGTGTGTGGTGTACCCGGAAACGGGGCCTCCCAGTACTGAGGCAAAGTTAAGTCCCCGATGTCACTTATCGGTGCAGAATTGAGAGAGATGGCTGAGCATCACAATCCCTCCTGTGTTGCAGCATGATGAGAACCCAGCATTGCACACTGAGCTTGGGGGGGATCACTTGGGCACCAGACTTAATACTGGCTCTTGACTGGATGGCCGCATGCAGGAGATTTCTACAATGGAGGGTTGGCAGGTGGTGGGTATCGGGAAGTGGCTCTGTGCAGGACGTGAGGATTCCTTGGGAGAGCCCAGAACCAGAGCACAGCATTGTGCAAGCTCTGCATAGTTGGAGAGCCCCCTGGATGACGGGGAATGCACAGTGTGCTACCCCACCTATCCCCAACTGCTAACTTAGAACCAGAAGTGGGGTCCTCTGTATGCGTGCCAGGCCAGGATAAAATGCCTGGGAAAGAGACTGGAGCTCAGAACTCCCTAACTCAAAGTTGCAGGATGGCAGAAAAGCCACGGGAAAGACAGGGCTATTTTGAAGATAACGCAACCATATTTTCACCATACGAGCTCGGACGCTGCCTCGGTAAACAAGGTCCGCGCAGAGCAGTGACACCCCCAGGCTGCTTGCGAATAGTCTACTACTGGGAACATAAACAGATTAGGGATGAGCCCACTCTCCCGTTGAACAGGTGCTAAAGTCGTAGATACTGGGCCAGAAGGCGCACCGGAAACCACAGTATCATGCAACTCGCTTTTTTTTTTTTCTATGGAGAGTACACCGTCAAATAAATCTCGTTCTGGTGCTCGCCCTGTGGAGCTCCACCAGGCAGGTGCAGTGCCGGGCTCTGAGCCTCGACAGAGCCCACCCTCAGCTACTGGAGGACCCTCTAGACCGTCTTGTGGAGTCAACAGACGGCGGAGGAGAACTACTGACCAAAACAAAACAGAAAAAGAGAAACCCGGAGTGCCACTTGTCATGATGCACTGGAATGCAGAGGGAGTGAACAGCAAGCAGGCTGGATACAGCAAAAAGACAGAGCTGGAAAACATCTTGTATGAGAAGCAAGTCAGTGTTTGCTGTATCCAAGAGACTCACTTGAAAGCAGATCAAACCTTTAAAATAAGGGGATATCAATGCTTCAGATCCGACAGACAAGATAGACGAAAAGGAGGAGTACTTACTCTTGTAAGGAATAACATTCCTGCACACGAAAGGAAAACCTTCATGGATGGAGCAGAATATCAGCTGCTGCAGATAAAGGTAGACAAGATGGAAATAGAACTCCTGAACTATTACTGTCCGAACAACAAACCCCTGAGTCTCAGCTCTTTACAGGTACCAGCCACCAACTTTATAGCAGTTGGAGACTTTAATAGCCACTCCCAGAGCTGGGGCTATAACCATCTGGATCACAGAGGTGAAGAGGTTGAAACTTGGCAAGATGATCACTCCCTAATCCTAGTCAATAATGCCACAGATACTCCTACCTTCTACTCCAGAGGATGGCACACAACCTCAACACCAGATCTTGCCTTCTCCACACCAGATATAGCTGGATCTATTAGTAGAGAAGTAGGAGACCAACTAGGGGGAAGCGACCATCGCCCAATCTTTCTTACTGTCCAGAGTGCAACTCTCAGTACAGGCCCAGCCATTACAAGATGGAACTACAAAAAAGCCAACTGGGGTTTATTCAGGCATCAGGTGAAACACGCTGCTGTCTACCCTCAAGGTACAGAACAGAGACATTAATGAAGTGGTAAAAGACTTCAAAACAGATGCATACTACAAGCTGCAAAAGAAACCATTCCCAAAGGATGCCGGCGTAACTACATACCATACTGGTCCAGCACACTCCAAGAACGTCAGGAAGCTATGGACAAGGCTAGAAAGGACGCAGAGTCTCAGCCTTCACTTGAAACTCACAACAAATGGAAAAAGGCTGTAGCAGAGTTTCAGAGAACAAAGCTAGAAGAAAAGCGGAAAAGCTGGAGAACTAAAACGGCATCGCTGAACCTTGAGAAAGACGGCAGGAAACTTTGGAGATTAGTCAAGTCTCTAAATGAAGAGCATTCCTCACCAAGGCAGACTATCACATTGGATGAAGGTGGCAAACTTTTCAGAGGAAAACAAGCTGCAGACTTGTTTGCTAGAAGATACAGTTCAGAAAGCAACTTACCCATTAACATAGACCATCAGAGAGAGATAAGAAAAGAAATACTGGCAACCATGGGACAGACAGATACTCCCTGCCCCAATGAGGGAACCCATCACACTAGGAGAACTACAGAAGGCTATTTCCAAGCTTAAGTTTCAAAAGTCACCCGGCCCAGACAAAATCAGCAACGAAATGCTAGTAAATCTGAGCTCAGCAGCAAAGACAAAACTGCTTGAGATATTCAACCACAGCTGGTTGAAAGGAACGGTACCCCAAGTATGGAGAGAAGCCATCACATTACCCATACTAAAGAAAGGAAAATGTAAGACCGAGGCTGCAAGTTACCGGCCAATCAGTCTCACAAGCTGTGTTGGGAAGACTATGGAGCGAATAGTCAACCACAGATTGAAATGGTATTTAGAGTCTGAGCAGATCCTGGTGCCGGAACAAGCTGGATTTAGAGAATGCTACAGTATAGAAGACCAAGTTACTTACTTGTCTCAAGCAATAGAAGATGCCTTCCAGGAGAAGAAAAAGGTCCTAACGATCTGGGTCGACTTCAAGCAGGCCTTTGACAAGGTGTGGAAAGATGGCCTCATTGCAAAACTTAGGAGAAGTGGAATCCAAGGCAACATGATGAAATGGATCCAGTCATACTTGCATAACAGGAGAACTAGAGTCACTCTTGACGGTCTGCAGAGCAGAAAAGTGTTGCTCCATCAGGGGGAACCTCAAGGAGGAGTAATTTCCCCAACACTCTTCCTTGTTTACATCAATGACCTGGTGAAAGATCTCCCTGCAGGAGTTAAAGCTGCCTTATATGCAGATGACCTAGTACTCTGGTGCGCTGATGAAAATGTCACCACAGCAAATTATAGAATGCAGCGGGCAGCAGACATGCTAGTGTCATGGGCAGAGAAATGGCTTATCACAATAAACACAGACAAAACCTCCACAACACTGTTCTCCCTCGCCCCCAAGGACAAATCAGCTAACATACACCTAGGGACAACCGTGATCAAGGAAGAAAGCTACCCCACCTATCTTGGGGTGACATTTGACCAAAGGCTTACATGGAATAAGCATATTGAAAATGCAGAAGGAAAGGCCCCGAAGACGACTAGGCATACTCAGAAAATTAGCAGGTACCAACTGGGGAGCAAATGAACAAAATCTAAAGAAGATTTATAATGGAGTAATAAGACCACACTTAGAGTTTAGCTCAGCAGCATGGTCATCAGCTGCTAACTCACATCTGCAGTCTTTGGACAAGGTGCAAAATCAAGCTCTCAGGCTCATTACAGGAGCCATGAAAACTACACCAATAACAGAGATGCAGAAGGTTGCTGGATTACAGACATTGTCCCATAGAAGAGACACAAAAAACCATGATCCAGATGGAAAAGTACAACAGTATGCCAATGCACCCAATGAAGGCAAGACTAGATGATCTGGCATTGGGACGTCTAAAGCGTAGCAGCTTTGTGCATCGGGGAAAAAGACTTATAAGACAGCATCAAGAAGACCTATCCATGAAGACAACACCACTGAAGCCCACCCTATACCCTGTACCATGGGAGCAGGCCAGCAGTGCCCTCAAAATTAATACAACAGTCAGTGGTCTCACAAGTGGATGTGAGTATAATGATCTGCAAAAACGAACTGCTACATTGAGTATGATCCAAGAAAGCTATCCCGATCAATCATGGATACATGACTATACAGATGGATCAGCAACTAATGCTGTTAGGAATGGAGGTGCCGGTATCTTTATCTCATATCCTGACAACCACTATGAGACTAGGCACATTCCCACTGGTAAATTCTGTTCCAACTATACAGCTGAGGTTCAAGCTCTAGAGCAAGCTGCAAATATGATTTATAACCCCAACTCTGACTGCCACCAGGTAGTCATCCTCACAGATGCACTGTCTGTCCTGCAAGCTCTCAAGGGTGGTAAACTCCCGCATCTGAGAAATGAACTAAACAAGGTAGCTGCCAAAAAGAGAACCATACTTCAGTGGGTACCATCTCATTTTGGTGTACCCGGAAATGAAAAGGCAGATAAACTTGCAAAAAAGGGAGCAGCATGTGAACAAGAAGATAATGAAGTCACATACTTTGAGAAAAAGAGAGCTATCCAGACTATCAGAAGAGAACAGAACCAACCCAAAGACGACTATCACACTCTCGACCGGCAGGGACAGACAACTATTTTTCGACTCAGGACAGGGCATAACAAAACTGAAGACACAGAAGAGTGTAGATCTACTGCTCCCACATGCATGTCGTATAAGGCGACTGATATGAGGTTGTGCCTGAGGCTGTCAACCTTATTACATTAAATAAATCGCTTCAGAGAGTACCGATAATAAAGCATGTGCATGTTTGGTGTAGGCTTCTTGGTGTAGGCTTCTTGGTGTAGGCTTCTTGGTGTAGTCTTCTTGGTGTAGGCATCTTGGTGTAGGCATCTTGGTGTAAGCTTGGTGTAAGCTTCTTGGTGTAGGCTTCTTGGGGTAGGCTTCTTGGGGTAGGCTTCTTGGTGTAGGCTTTTTGGGGTAGGCTTCTTGGGGTAAGCTTCTTGGGGTAGGCTTCATGGTGTAGGCTTCTTGGTGTAGGCTTCTTGGTGTAGGCTTCTTGGTGTAGGCTTCGTGGTGTAGGCTTCTTGGTGTAGGCTTCTTGGTGTAGGCTTCTTCGTGTAGGCTTCTTGGTGTAGGCTTGGGGTAGGTAGGCTTCTTGCACGGAGACCTGCTACAGAGATGGCTCCATACTCAAGAAGGAGAGAAAAGGAAAATGATGATGTAAAAGATGAAAAAGGAGGTAGGAAGTAGATGATACAAGAATGGAAAGAACAGAAAAAATAGGATTGAAGACTACTTTTGCCACTGATTCGATAGCGCAGATGTACTCGCCCTTCCATTCTGTGCCAAATAATTGCAGCCAATGTTCCTCCTAATTTTTAATGACCTGTGTACGCAAAAATTTCAAGTTGTGCGGTTTTTCCCCATTGGCAAAACCTTGTGAAACTAAAAGCCAGGAATTCAGACCTCCAGGACGACCCAGAGTCCGCTGGGAGGACAGCATTAGACAATCTCTGAAGGACCGAGGATTAGATTGGAACCAGACCAGCAAGAAGACAGCCGATAGGATAGTATGGCGCTTCCCTCCAAACTCTACACCTCACGGTAGAAGAGAGACAACTAAGTAAGTAAGGCAAATCCTTGTGCATACTAAATTAAGTATACGTAAAACCCTGTTTGTTTTATCATTATCATATTTTTTTCTTCAAAATTTAAATCTTTCACGCAGTTTAATTTCTTAGGAGCCCTGGTTGTATAACCATGTGCCCCGTGAGACTTTTTTGCTATTTAAATAAAATTTTGCCTCGTTTTCGGTGAGGCACCTCCCGTTCAACCAAGTCGGTTATATTAGGGCGCATGTCCAAATATAAAGGACTTTTAGGTCTGATAATTATGATCAGTACACACGAGAGAACATCGGTTCCTGCTACAGTTTTCGCTGACTTTGTTTTAAATATTGTCTCGTAATTAATTTCAGCTCAAAATAGTATTTAAGACATCGACAAAACATTTCTGTAGTATTTAACTTGGTGGCCACTTTTTCACATGTGAAAATAAGTTCTTTTATTTGTTATTTATCTCTTCCGGCCAGTGTTTGATCACAACATTTTATCACGGGCACGTCAAAGAATGTTTGCATTTGTAGCATAGGGGTTCTTTGCCAATTTTCTTCAGCATTATCTTGATTTATGCTTATGTTGCTAGCTTATTTTATTGTAACGTTGCTATAAACAGCACAATTAATTTTTTAAATATATTGTTTAGGAGTTTTCTTCGTTTCGCGAGTCGCGCACGGTTCAATTTAAACTCAAGGTCCGTCCGTTATATTAGGGCTGATGTCTAAATATAAAAGACATTAGGTCTAGCTATGTATATCGGTTCACTGCAATGAATGAAATAGTGTATACTCTGGTGAGACTAACAATAACCCAACCATTAAAATTGGCACTATCGATTATCTTCATGGAAGTTGGAACAACGAGGGCTTAGAAAAATATGGATTGATGGATTAATATTGAGTGATAAATACAACGGGGACACTAGGGTGTTTGACAGAGAAAGATTTGGACTAAAATCTACCTCAGGCATGCCTTAAGAGGCCATACGAATAAGGTTGCATGGATGGGGCTGACAGCCTTGACAACCTCATCTTGAAAAAAAAAAAAAAACAAATTGCTAGAGAAACCATTACAGCAAGAACACATACATTTTTTAGTGCAGGCTTCCTGTAACGGGACCAGCTGTAATGGTGAGCCCATGTTCCACAGGGAACGAAATGTGAAACGAACGACTACTGCTACATTTAGCATGGGGCACAAGGCAGATGCCTGAAAAAGTTCCAAATTTAAAACACGCTGTCTTCTGGAATTTGTATCATTCCTGTGTTGATAAGTGCATGAACTGGGTAGGGGAAAATCGAATGTCTTAAACTTATCTTGTTTTATGTATGAAAATATGTGTGTGAGAGAAAGAGAGAGAGAGAAAGATAAATATATATATATATATATATATATATATATATATATATATTTATATATATATATAGATATATATATATATATATATATATATATATATATATATATAGAGAGAGAGAGAGAGAGAGAGAGAGAGAGGTGGTTGCTTACCTGCGTGTACGTAAAAGTAAAGGCATGTGAGAATACAGCAAATTTTTTTTACTTCTTTAGGATATATCATATTTGATTCTTCTTCTTCTTCTTCGTTCGCCCTGAAAAGGACGGTGGTTGCGTTGTGTCTGTTTACAACGTAGCTGTGATATCTGCACCTTTCGGTCGACACATCCGACTTCTGCACGGCATTTTTAGGACCGGGTTTGCCTTCCCATTTCGATCCACACTCGCTCAGCCACCCTGCACAGCTGCAGACTGTTTCCAGGACCACCACGTGGAGGTGGAGTGCGGTCTTGACCAGCTCTGGTTCGCTGGTCCTGACGCAGGCAGTCAAGCTATGAGTCGCTGACTGCGGTCTCTATTGCTGCGTCTTGAGCTATCATATTTGATTGAAATTATGAGTAAGTTTTGGACTGTATTTGTAAAGGTAAATTCAAAGCAAAAACACGAACATTTAACCTCAAAATAGACGTGACCAACATTGAAAGTGTTTCTTCCAGTAGAGAAACACCACTACAAGATGTAGAATCATACATATACATTGGCGGCAATATAGACACAGTTGGAGGGACAGATAATGATATCTAAAAAAGAATGCAAAAGGATAAAGGCGCTTTCATTTCATCGGGAAATCAAAAGAAATCAAGTCCAACACAAAAATCAGACTCTTCAACTCAAATGTCAAGTCAGTCCTATTGTATGGCTCTGTAACATGGACAATAACAAAAACAACAACCAAAAAGATACAGACTATCATAAATGGATGCTTACGTAGAATAGAAGGGTTGAAGTGGTATGACAAGATCACTAATGTGAAACTAATGAGAAGAACCAGTCACGTGCCGATGAAACAAGAGATGAGAAGAACCAGTCACGTGCCGGTGAAACAAGAGATGAGAAGAACCAGTCTCGTGCCGATGAAACAAGAGATGAGAAGAACCAGTCACGTGCCGATGAAACAAGAGATGAGAAGAATCAGTCACGTGCCGATGAAACAAGAGATGAGAAGAACCAGTCACGTGCCGATGAAACAAGAGATGAGAAGAACCAGTCCCGTGCCGATGAAACAAGAGATGAGAAGAACCAGTCACGTGTCAATGAAACAAGAGATGCGAAAAACCAGTCACGTGCCGATGAAACAAGAGATGAGAAGAATCAGTCACGTTCCGATGAAACAAGATGAGAAGAACCAGTCCCGTGCCAATGAAACAAGAGATGAGAAGAACCAGTCACTTGCCGATGAAACAAGAGATGAGAAGAAGACAGTGGAGATGGCCACACATAAGAGAAAGCTGTTGATGAAACTACCTGGCAGTCATTGTTTTAAAATCCCCAGGGTGAGAGAGTTACAGGGAGACCAAGGAACACATGGAAAGGAGAACTGGAGACAGACATGAAGGGTATACAAATGACATGGCAGGACCTTGAACTTGGGGCACGGGACAAGAAGACGAGTCATAAGTTGAAAGGTTAAGGTCCTTGGGGAGTTGAGGGGTGATGATGAGCATTAGAGGACCACTGTTAAGTCATGTTTTTGAGTGGAAGTTAAGTGTTTGGGATTTTTATGTACGGGTCTGATTTTTTATAGACACGCTAGTAAGCACGTTTAAAGTTAGAAGTAGTTGGACAGTATCGCCCTATAAACATCTAACAGAAGTGTAACAGCATTCCTCAGAACAACCACTTACAGAATTTTTTGTGATGTACAAGTCAAGTTATACAGTGTTGTCAGTGCGAGTTTTCGTGTACAAGTTTTCAACTCGACGTCAACCAGTACGTTTCAAGGACCTGAGAAGCTAGGAGATCCAGTCTACAGACCGTGTGATACCTGATGCCCATCGTTGTCGTTGTCGCGAAGGCCGGGAGTTCTTTTCTAAAGATAAGTGGTTTTTGTATGCGCACTGTGCCACTGTTATATGTTAACGAGCCTTTCTTGATAGCGTGTACTGTTTGTTCTATTTAGTGTTCTATGTTCCATGTTCCATGTTTATGCGGGTTTGGTTGGGAGGTGACTTACGGTAGGAAACATCCCAGTTTTCATTCCAGGGCCTACGTAAGCGTTCTTTAGGGACACTCTTGCAGATTTCCCGCAGTGGAAATTTCCAGCGAATTTTTGCTGAAGGATTTTCAGTCCACTGTGTTTGGTGATCTGTGACACCATTGTTTAGGTGTGACGAACTGTTTTATTGTCGTTATTGTGGTATTTTTTCTCTGTGCCTTAGTTTCTTGATTAATTTGTTTGTGATTGTGCATCTAATCTTACTATCATTTATTTATATACAAATTTTTTCTTTATACACTGTGCTGTTGCTTGTCTTGTCACTCCTCTCGCATTGTATTTGCATTCTTTGAAATATTTTTTCTTTAGTTCTGCTTTCTTGTTTATTTGATTCTGCGAACGTTGTCATTTGTTCTTCAGTATTTCGTCTTGGGTTTTGTCATTTTCCGTACCTGCATCATGTATTTCTTGTCTTAATTTTATGCACGACTTGATAATTGATTTGTAATTATATGCTATATATTTGTATACAAGTTCTGTAAGCAAGGACTTGCCACCCACTAAGTAGGGATAAGGTTAATTTCTTACAAAATATCTTAGATAAGTTAACTACTTATAAAATTAGGCATAATGTCTAGTTTAGACTATTTCATCAAGCAAGGGAAGGCGCTTGGTATGGAGCCTGAGGAGTTAAAACTATTCGCAACTGTTGAGTATGCGAAAGTACAGGAAGCTGAAGATAAAAAACTTCAAATGGAAGCTCAGAAACGTCAAATGGAAACTGAAAAATATAAACTTCAAATGTAAGCTACTGAGAACGAAAACCGTAGACTTCACGAGCAAAAGTTGTTCTCTATGGAACTTGAGAAAATGAAGGTAACGAATGAAAATAATACACACAATGCTACGGACACTCAAACAACTTCACATAGGACCAATTCTAATTTTTATAAGACCAGATTGCCTCCTTTTAGACCTACCTACGATGACGTCTTATTCTATCTGAATAGGTTTGAACTCACATGTGAGTCTCATAAGATAGATAAGTCAGAATACTGTACACGACTAATGGAACTACTTTCAGGCGAAGCTATGACAGCTGTAAGTATGTTGGAAGGACCTGATAAAAATAACTACAATACTGTCAGAGCTGTTTTATTTAAAAAATATCAACTTGAGGAAGACGGCTATCGTCTCCGCTTTAAATCTCTGTTGCAGGAGACTGGAAAAGATTTTTCAGAATTTATAGCAAATATACGTCTTACGTTCTCACGATGGGTTGAGCTCTCAAAAATTGAGCACACATATGAAGCCCTCATGGACTTATTGCTTCGTGATAAAGTCATGTCGTCAGTTAACGCTTCTTTTCTGTCCTTTCTACATGAGCGAAAGCCAAAAAACTTGAATGATACGGAACAATATTGTCGCCAATACGTAACTGCACACCCAAATGTAATTGTGAGCCACTCTCAAGTCAGAGAGGGTTTACCCGTTTCTTCGGCAATACCATATAGTTCTAATTTTCACCGTAGATCACAAAGTGTTGATCGCAATTTTGGTAAGGGAGATTATAGTGATTTTAGACATTACCAAGGAAGCCCATCACGTAGTAATTCTCCTTCTCCAAGAAACTGGAGACAATTTAATGGACCTCAAACTTTTGGTTCCAACAATTCTGGAAATGATGGAAGGGATAACTACACTAGGGATTATCAACCTTACAGTAATTTTTCTCGAAGACAACAAAATTCATCTAATAGATATTTTGATCCAAGAGGAAATGGTAATCGCAACAATTCTCACTGTTGTTCAAATCAGAACAATGGTCCCAATAAAGACAATAATAATGGTCCCAATAAAGGAAATAACAATGGTCCCAATAGAGATAATAGTTATAATCGATCTCGTTATAGTGGTAGATCTCCAAATGATAGATCGCATCGCCATGCTATCTCTGCTCAACAGGAGCCTCAGGTTATTGTTAATCAGGGTAACAATAATAATAATGTCTCTAATGCTACTGCTTGTTCTGCTTTCGATTTCAATCGTGCATCTCATTGCCCTGATTGCACAACTTTATTCCAGCCTACAGCGGTGACTACCTTGAGTTGCGATCATCCTCTACCTACTCTTCCTGCCTTGTCTGCACATGATGGAACAGGGTCTCTTACCGTACACAAGGGATTTGTAAATAGTAATCCCGTCTCAGTACTCTTTGATTCGGGATGCATGACTGTTGGAATTAGGCAGTCTCTAGTTCACCCATCTTGCGCCACAGATAATGTGGTGAAATGTGTGACATTCGGAATGCAGTTGAGACTTTTCCAACTGCCATCGTCCACATTGCCACACCATTTTTTACTGTTTATATAAACGCATGTATGCTCAGGGCGCCTATCGCCGACCTTACTGTCGGACAGATTCATGGTATAAAGATGTGTACTCCGGTACAAATTGCTGCTTGGGAACGGCAACATCACCTTACTGATACAACATTAACAACTATGCCAAAATCTTATCACCAGGTACATTCTGCTAACGTGATACATTCTGCTAACGTGATACATTCTGCTAATGTGGTGCGATCTTGCAGTGTTAATGATACTATTGTTCATCATACTAATTTTGGTGCTTCTTTTAGCCCAGTTCTACATACCTCAGTACGTCGTTACTCTAACTTTGATTCTTCATTAAGTACAATTACGGAAGAAGATCCTTCTGTTTTGTCTGATACACACTAACTTTATCGCTACGACTGAATCTACATCCAGTCACGTTGGTTGCTACTTCTTTTCTGCTATGAATACGGTTTTCTTTGCTAAATGTACGGCCTTAGTTGTCAATACATTTATATATCTTATGGGTTTCTATACCGTCCTTATTGGGCCGGTTAGCTCAGTATCTTCTGGTTTTACGACTTTTTGTCGTACTTACTGCTTTTCTTTTGAACTTCGACGCAGGTCTAAGTTCACCACTGTCTGCTTTTACATCTTTATAGTATATTTCTTGCTTTTTTCTCTGCCTAGTACACAGGCTATGACTTCAGTTCAGCCTTTGAGAGATACGACTTTGTCAACTGCATTTTCCTTGTCTTGCGTAAGGTCGCAGATTGTCAGTTATCATTGCACTCTTAGTACTTTGCCTATTTGTATATTCATGACTTCTCTGTACGTCATTGCGCACACTCAGATTGTTACTTGCTTTTTCTGGTGTATGTATTTTATACAACGCATTGTCCTCAATGCAGTAATGCAGCGCATTGTCCTCAGTGCGACTTACTTCTCACGCTGCTATTTTTCACGGACACTTTTGTTGTCCTATATCATTGATAATTTCAATTCAGTCTGTGCTACGACTTTCACTGCTACCCTTTCTTATTTATCGGAGGAAGAAGGTTCGACTAACATCATACAGTGGTCTGAAGGTTGTACGGCCACTTCCGGTAGGTTAAAGTTAACTTTTTTCTCTAATAATATCCTACCGTTACCAAACAGGAATTTTCATTTGATTATTCGCAGGAACGCCTTCTCATGGGAATCGGAGCTGTTTTGTTACATGATTATGCAGGTACTCAACAACCTGTTCTACGTATTGTCCTACCATTGACTGAATTTGAGCGTCGATACTCTGCGATAGACATCAATATGTTAGACAATTCAAGATCTCCAAGAGACTCTGTCGCCTGGCGCCGTTGGACTTCACCATTCAAGGCATTCGGAATTCTGACATTGCAGTGGATGATTTTTGTCTCAACACGTTCACAAGACTTTCCAAGGCCGCTAGAGCTTTGATATTGCACATAACTAATTGAGGACATTTAGTTATTTGACTTTCATGTGACACGTTATTAGCATGTTATTCATACACAACAGTGTGTTGATGAACATTGAACGAGTAACAAAAGTATTGACAATAGTATTTAAACTTAACGTATCATTACGATACATTTCGGTAGTGAACATTTACCAAGTGTGTGTTTTTTCTTTTTTTTTTCTCTGACATTGTTATTTATTTGCATTACCCAGCACTTAGTTGTGCACCAGTAGTAACTGTTTATACGCGGTATTAGTTTCTGATTTCAGTAATAAGCTCATTATTAGTACTTAATAAGTTAATTAACTTGTTTCTCTTGCCTATTATGCTCTATTTAGATTGTAGCTTTCTTTTCCGTTTTATATATGTATTGCTTTTTGTTCCATGCTGTTTTGCCATACTTGTATTTATTTACACACAATCCGTTGATTAATTTAAATTGTTACCATGTTGTATCATTGCTTTCTTTCACTACACACATTTCATTGCTGGTCATTCTTCATTTCATTTCATCTCCTCTTTTCACTTTCCACTTATTGGTTCATAATGAATCTATACTTGATATACTTCATCTTTGTTTGAATTTGATGTTTGATCCTCTTTGCATACTTCATCTTCATACTCCGCACATACTTTCATCCCTCTATTGTTGGTTTATTGATTTGACTTAACATATAGTATAATTCTCTGTTGTATATAATAGAATTTGATCGACCTCACATTTTTGTTCGATGTAATTTAAAAAAAAAAATGATGATATCATTCTTTTTCCCCGGGGGTCGGTGTAATCTGTTAAGTCATGTTTTTGAGTGGGAGTTAAGTGTTTGGGATTTTTATGTACGGGTCTGATTTTTATAGACACGTTAGTAAGCACGTTTAAAGTTATGAGATGATTTTTTTATTTGGGTGCTTGAACAACTGAGTATGTGTTAGTTTTGTTTAAACATAAAGAAAGTGTTCAAATGTTCTGAGTAGTTGGGAGAGCTGTTAGTTCGCGCTTGAGTGAAGATGTACTGAGTTGTATTGAGAAACAATAATCTCGGTCATTAGGTATCTGGCAGAGCTTCGAGACGGTTTTTATAGTCTCGCTAGTGTGTCCAGGGTGTTTTTGAAGGGAAGAAATTCAATATATTATTAATGCCATGGATTATACCGGTTATTAACATTTATAATGAATTGCTGTTAATGCAACCAATTTCTGTTGGATTATATGTACTTTCACAATTTATGATGAGTTGCTGTTTTCTGCAACCTATTTACCATGGATTATACCTGCTGTTCTAACTTGTGATTTGCTGTCCATGATGTCGATGTTGCTGTCGTATTAATTTTTTTTTTTTTTTTTTTCGTACGCCGGCTAATACTCGAGGCGAAATCTCAGGTTATTATTAATGTCTAACCTGACATTGATTTTACGTGAGTATCCCTTTTTTTCTTGTACAGAGACAGGTGTCCCTCGCCATTCAGGCAGATACTCGCTGATTTCGGAGGTACCCATTAGAGCTGGGTCGGCTCAGGAGCCGCCAATCTCTGGTCGACGACACTCCTTCAAATGTCTTCGCCAGGTCTCGAGTTAATCCAGTCCAATTCCCGGTCGACGAAAAATCCTCAAATGCCGTCGCCCGGGTTTGATCCTGGATCACCTTTGGGAGCCGCGCTGGTGTAATGGCTACGACGTTGTACTGGCGACCAGGTGTTCATGGTTCAAACCCGGCCGTCGGCGTTTGAAGAAATGTTTACGACCGGAAATTTGACTGAATAATCTGAACGGCTCCTGCACATAAATCCCGCATGGATGGGAAGGAGCGAAGCTCCTGACCGGGTTGGAAGGAAAGTCCACTGACCCCCCAGCCTCGCAATGACATGTCATTGGGCCGAAAGAGCCGGAAAGCTCGAGTGCCGCTGGTTATAAAAAAAAAATCCTGGATCACCCGGTCGCCAGAGCGGTGTGGTAACCACTACGCTAGCGCGGCTCCCGCTGTCGTATTAATAAACTGTGTAATAGTTGAAAACTTAATTCGCATTATCCGTTGGTCTATTTCCTGACCTAACGTTGCTGTTGTGTGGGTGACATCAGAGACATACGAATTTAAAGAACTCACGACATTCGCCCATTATATTTACACACCTGTCGGCCACTAACTGTAAGCCCGACATTGCTGACGTCAACCTTGTCAGCTGTGCCAGACTATAGCATTATCTCTTTCATACAACCCCCACACATACACCAACAGAAGTGGCAGCCAAAAGAATCATGCAACAACCACCTAGGAGAGATTAGTTCGATGTATGACAGTATGACGGACATCTTAAAGAAAGTCAGCATGACAGTACATCCGTTATGTGCACAATGTCGGAAACCACGTCAAGAGCTCAAGAAATGTGTTGCCGCGGGCATCATGCACGAGTGCCACAGCCAGTTTGTAGAACTACGCTTCATGGATAAGCAGTTGACAACAGGAAGAAGATATATTTTTGTCATGGGACAAATGAGAGGAAGAGATAATATGGGAAAAGATAGAGGAGAGAATAGCAAGGGAAAAACGAGAAGAGAGGTTAGCATGGGAAAACGGAGAGGGGAGAGTAGTAAGGAAAAAACGAGAGGATATAGTAGCAAGGGAAAAACGAGAAGAGAGGTTAGCACGGGAACAAGGAGAGTAGGATGGGAAAAACGAGAGATAAGATAGTATCATAGGCGAAGGATACTACCTTTTGTAATCTGTATTGTTTATTACACTTTTTTTGGGTCCGAAGTGATCCTAAGTCCAGATACAAAACAGGACGTGCGGTTTGTTTTGCTAATGTGTGAGAAATAAGGCCGTCTTGAGTAATATTTCAGGAATGTGGGAGAGTTTGTGTGTGAAATAATTAACAGAAAAGAGCCACCAGTTCTTGAATACGGCGTACTGTGTCTCTATGTGTGAATATATATGTATATATAATGTGTGTGTGAATGAGTGAGTGTGTGTATGCATGAGGAGAGACATTATAACGAAAGTAAAATTGTTGCAGAAAAATAACATTTTAAAGACAAGGTTAAAAGCAAACCAGCTGAGCTAGTTTCACAAAAAGTCGTAAAATATAACTTAAAGTATGGCCTTTAACTACCTCACAACACTAAGTAGTGTCAAATTAATGCACAATTTACATTTGAATAGCTTTGTGAAAGCGAGGGCGAAACCTGAACTACAGCCACGAAATATTAGAGTTTTAACATTCGTGAATGGTGGATCATTATTCTGATGACATAATCCTATAATCCCCGCCTTCTCGTACCTGAGAGATAAAGAGCTGAAGTTCCCGTCGGCTGTTGCTGCTTGGTCTCAGAAACTGTGTCTTCATTTTCACTTTAAATGAGAGTTCTTAACCTGTAGTCCATGGAACCATCCTAGGTAATCGTGGGTGGGTTGTAGGGCGACTTTAGTTTAAAATATAAACGGAATTAATAATTACAAGGTATTTTATGTTTTATTTATATGATTTACAAGTATTTATTGTTATTCGAAGAATTAGCGATCGATTCGCAGAGTGTTTAAAGCGCGGGCCTCTCGCAGCAAAAGTGCGGCGTTTGAAACAGCGTGGTGTCACGCTTCAGTATACCTAACAGTAAAAAATGGGTGCCTGACTCTGCTTTTGAGTTAGAGAAGATAAATGCAGCGTTGAGGGGAACTGGCACCCAGCCTGTCGAAGATGGACCATATGTAATGAAGTCTATAACACTTCACGTCTCGACGGCAGTACGTGACATGTGACTACCTTTACTTTTCATTTGAGGAATTATCAACGATTTTAGCATTTCAAAAAGTATACAGGCATAACTCGGAGATATTGCGGGTTCGGTTCCAGACCACCGCAATAAAACGAATATCGCAATAAAGCGGGTCACATCCATTTTTTTTTTTTTTTGGGTGCTTCCCAGTGCATATAAAAGCATAAAATCATGTTTACACTTTGTCTATTAAGTGCGCAATAGCGTTAGGTCTAAAAATAACAATGTACTGTAAAATTACATATTTTATGGCTTTAAAAAAAATGCTAATCTTGGTCATCTGAGCCTTCAGCGAATCGTAACCTTGTTGCTGTTGGAGAACCAAAATCTATCGGAAGAAGAAGGCACGTTCTAATTAATAAACATGAATAATTTGAAAAAAAGCGCAATATCTGCGAAGCACATTAAAGCGAAGAGCAATAAAGCGAGGTATAACCTGTACTATATTTACAGAATTTATTTTTTTTAATAGGTCAAAACGATCTTTCTCTGTAATAAAATGTATTATTTGTAAGTCATTGGTTTTGTTTTCATTATACGTTTACGTACATTATTCTTTTCTAAGACATGATCCGTAGCCTTTACCGGACAATCAAAAGGGTCCATGACTCACAAAAGGCTAAGAACCTCTGCTTTAATTCAACTCGTGAGGCCGCATCTAGTGAGGCCACTTTAGACGAGTCCGCTGGAAGATCCCTACCGGATACGAGTGTTGCGTTGAAGCAGATATAATTTACGACGAGGGCTGGATTATGTTATGACAAGTTATGATTTACAATAACTATAATGTTCATGTAAACTACAACGCCAAGAAGTCTTGAGTCTTTTAAGCTTTCTATTTAGAATAAAACAAGACATAGCAGTACCATGTACCTTCTGGGTTAAGATATCGAGAACAAGGTACGGCCAAAAAAGAAAAAAACGAGTTGGCGTAATGGAAGAACTGAGTTACCAAAAGTTGTAATTTATTGGTCTGCTTGTATGTTTTTTTCCCGTTTATTGTTGTATTAGTATGGATACTTTTTAAATATCTTAAGGAAGAATTCAGTTAATAATATGCCACCGTTTTAGCTACGTAAGGAGCGCATGCGTTCAACAAATTGATGGCTAGAATTCCTGTCTTGTGCCATCTGGTAAAGATCTGTTTCTTGTCTCCTTTACCCATTACATATTTGTTACTAGTTCCTTGTCTACATATTTGTTACTAGTTCCTTGTCTACATGCTTGTCTGTCTTCTTCCGCTTCTCTTATCCTCATAACAAGGACTGCCTTGTAACACTATCAACAGATTTCCTCTGTGTGTGTCCAGTGATTCTTAGACAACAGAGAAGACATACATTTCGTAACGTATTCATGAACCTAGACACATTCAGCCTAGGCGACAAATCTCATTCATCCTAAAAAGGAAGTACAGGGTACAAAAATTAACAAAGTTGTCTGTGTAAAAATTGTATCATTCAAATGCTTCAGCAGTATGCATATTGCTATCTCAGCACTGCCCTGCGTAGTTGTCTGAGGTATTGTAGGAGATAAAAAAACGAATTGGACTACTGTCTCCTGAGGTATATCACAAGAATGGACTAATATGAAGCTGTTCATAGGGAACCATCTTCTTCTTCTTCTTTGATTCTTAGCCGAAAACTGTCAAAGCAGTCAGTGGCCATCACGCCTGTTAGTGTCTTGTAGGGCAGCAACAAACTGCTTCCACTTTATTCGGTCGGCAGCCATCCTTCGTACAGTGCCCCAGCTCTGGTTCATTCTTTGCATCTCGGCCTCCACAGTTCTCCACCAAGTTGTTTTTGGTCTTTCCTTCGGGGGTCCATAGCATAGCTGTTCTTGTGATGGCATCGGGGTCTCTTCTGAGGACGTGGCCAACCCAGTTCCAGCGTCTGGCGGCTATGATGGTGTGTATGACCTCCTTTTTACTCTGAGTACTTAGTTCTTGGTTAGTGATAGTATTCGACCAAAAGATACGGAGAATTTTCCTTAGGCAGAGTGTGTATAGGAGGATGTAAAAAAATCACAGATCTCAAGACAATTTATATTTTGACATACGCCTTAATATAACAAACTGTCCTTGTGTCTAGGGTGAACATGGCGTGACTCACCAGAACAAAGCAAAACTAATTTTCTTAAAATCCTGTCAAAATAATCGCTACAGCAACTACGTCATGAACTCATAAGAATGAAAAATAAATTACAAAAACACACAAATAATAATACGTCTTACAAAGAGAAAGGACAAGAAAAACCTACGTTGCGGCCACAAGGCCTTCGTCAGGGACAGACAAACAAGAGACAGGAGGGAAAGAAAGTGAGAATTAAGTGGAGAACATGAAACCATAAAAATAAGAGAAAAATACTCCCTTATGTCTTGTCACATGTTGGAGCAAAGATGGCTGCCACTCATGACATACTCATGAATACTTCGCGGCATTCTTACGAAAAAGGAGAGTGAGGCAGCAGCAGTTGTTGCTCCATGCTCAACGAGGAATAAACTTAAAACGATGACCGTGCTATCAGCCCTGACAGAATCCGTAACGTTCTTACGAGATTCCAACACAAACGCATCACTCATAATCACGTATACAGGTAACCGGACCCCCCCCCCCCCCCCCCCCCCCAAAAAAAAAAAAGTGTTCACCAATGACACGACATAATTCTGTCAAACCACCTTAACTGGTGTATGTAAATGACGGGTTTATCTTTGTTTTATATGGCTTTGATTATGTATTATAGGATCTATTGATTCTTGCAGGATTTCGAGTGTCATCAGTGGATAGCCCAAATTGTCGTGTTTGAAAATTATGGTAGCGTCGGAGATTATATGGGCGTTAATGAGAATCAGCGTAGGTCTATCTGACAGTTATGTCTTAACAGGTGTGTTTGGAAGTTTGCTTGTATTTGGAGTCACTGAATTCATCGATGTTATGATTCATCATCATCATTTTCACTGTTTTCTAAAGTAGATCGGTAGCAGCTTTTGGGTTGCCTACCGCTGCTGTAGACCAGGGGTTCTCAGCTTTTTTTTTTTTTTTTTGCTCACCCCCCCTTTTCTGAGCTTCATTTACATCTGTGGCCCCCCTCATAGTTTCTATTAGTTGGAATAAGGTACTTTTCCCCCTTTTTTTCCCCCCCCCCCCCCCCCTCATAGTTTCTATTAGTTGGAATAAGGTACTTTACCATCTTACTGTGGCCCCCCCTCATAGTTTCTATTAGCTGGAATAATGTACTTTACCATCTTACTGTGGCCCCCTAGAAATATGGCATGGCTCCACGGGGGACCCATATGGCCCATGTTGAGAACAACTGCTCTAAATTATTTCAGAACAATCTGATTATAACTGTCAGATGTGTTAGGGCTTCCGTAAAACCATACAGTGGCGTTGTGTGTAAAACCACACAGTGACGTTGTGTATAAAACCACACAGTGGCGTTGTGTGTAAAACCACACAGTGGCGTTGTGTGGTAAAGCCACACAGTGGTGTTGTGTATAAAACCTCACAGTGGCATTGTGTGTAAAACCACACAGTGGCGTTGTGCGTAAAACCACACAGTGGCGTTGTGTGTAAAGCCACATAGTGGCGTTGTGTGTAAAACCACACAGTGGTGTTATGTATACGAACGAACGAAACTTATTTTCATAGGGTTTATAAATTGGGCACGCATGCCCGTCTAACATTCTGCCCTTCCTTTCTCTCAATAACATAAAATCCCAACATTGTAACAGTACAATAACAGTTACACAGATTTACAGTACCTTATCATAATACTAAACAGGACAAAATTATCTTTAAAACCTACATATGATGTTATATAATTATTTAGGAAAATTAGTAAATTAGGGTGGCATATGATCTGCACTCATGATGTATTTGAAAAGTCTGTGAGTGAATTATACACCAGACAGTGGCGTTGTGTGTAAAGCCACACAGTGGGGTTGTGTATAAAACCAGACATCGGCGTTGTGTAACCTAACTGTATTGTAAAATGTTGTAGAGAATTTTTTTAAAAATGCATTAATTAATGAATTCTAGGTAATACTTCGTCCTCTGTTTTTAAAATTGTACATGTTAGTTGTGTAGCCGTCGAACAAATTCTTCTTTGGGTCTAGTTAAAAAAAAAAATAAAATTGGTTTCTCCTTAAATAAATTTTAAAAACTCCAGCTCCAGGGCATGTTTGTGCGCGCGCGCACACACACACAGAACACACACACACACACACACACACACACACAAATATATATATATATATATATATATATATATATATATATATATATATATATATATATATATATATATATATATATATATATATATATATATATGAAGAAATGCACATTGAGGAAACCTGTTGATACCATTAGAAGGCAGTCTTTGTTGTGGAATCACCAGGGTTAAAGAAACAGGTGTAGACCAAAAAAGTCATGGAGAAGAGAACTGAAGATATAAATAACAATTGTGAGGACGACATGGAAATACCTCCAGCTGATGGCACGTGACAGGAGGACGTGGAATAAGTATGTTGATGGCCTATGCTGCAGGTCGACCTGAAGGGTAATGATGGTGATTGTGGTGGCGGTGATGGTGGTCATGGTGATGATGATGGTGGTGATGGTATTGGTGATGATGATGATGGTGATAATGATGATGGCGATGATTATGGTGATGATGATGATGGTATTGACAATGATGATGATGGTAGTGATGACGGTTATTTTGATGATGGTCATGATGATGGTGATGGTAATGATGGTGATGGTAATGATGGTGATGGTGATGGTGATGATATTGATGGTCATGATGATGATATTGATGGTGATGGAGATGCTGATGATGAAGATGATTCTGATGATGATGGGGAAGGTGATGATGATGGTAATGATGGTGTTGATGATGGTGATTATGATGCTATTGGGGATGAAGATTATGATATCAGAAATGGAAGGAAGGCGGAATAGTTCATCTGATGAACGAAGACGACTTTTAAAACTTCGGCATTCTCCACACCTCCAAGGTCTGCTCTGCTTATTAACTTAATCGGGTCGTCCAGGGTACTTCCCCGAGATCAGTCGGCACGTTGTATACAAATATCCAAATTAGGGAGGTCCAGTGTGACCGAGTCTGGTAATTTTCTTCCGGGACAGACTAACGAGTAGTCCAAATTACACCAGGGTTAATTACTGGCCATGGGGAGACAAATCCACCGGGGCTTTGCTTGTCTCCATATGTAATTGTAGCATTTTGATTGAGGGCTAACATGGTTTAAGGTTTTCTTATAAAAAAAATAGTGACAGTGCTTGCTTGTTCGCTCGTGTCGATACGAGAACTGCCGATAATTTTAATTGTCTTGTTCTAAATGTCTAAATTTAGAACTAACAATATTCAAGTGCTGAAATACAATATATGCTTTTATTAACAGTTTTCTGTAGAGAGTACAGGGTGTCCATAAAAGATTGTACCCTTTTCAAAAAATTTATTCTCGGCCATATGACGTGGTACGAGGATACTTTCTATCACAAAAGTAAGATAATCTCTGCAAGTTTTTAAGCATACCTTACAAAGACTCAAAATGAATGTACCTATTTATTTTTTTTTTTCTCCTACTTGACCAGTGTGTTGAGAGACATGTAACAATTACCGGTTGCAACTCAACTGCGAAAGTTTCACTTGAAATACCCGCTGCGCGCATGCGCACTTTTTTTAAGTCTTTGTAAGGTATGCTTAAAAACTTGCAGAGATTATCTTACTTTTGTGCTAGAAAACATCCTCGTACCACGTCATTGGGGCCGAGAATAAATTTGTTGAAAAGGGTACAATCTTTTATGGACACCCTGTATATATATATATATATATATATATATATATGACTACTGCACCTTCAGTTAATTCGTAGAAGGCGATTAATATAAGGTTGTAAGTAGGTCTGGCAAACTCATTATGCAAAATTAATTGCCACAGAAACCACTTCTGCAAAAGCATGTGACTGCTTGGTGCAGGCTTCTTTCAAGATCAGCAGCAATGGTGGTTCCATGCTCCGAAAGGAGCGCAAAGGACAATGATGGAGTTGATGATCTTGATAATGATGATGGTGATAATAATAATGATACTTTCTATATCTTCAAGGAACGACGGGGTAAAGGATCCCGTTACACGCCCGTTGAGGCATATTGGGAATATGGTGTTAGGCCCATATTTTCTTGACCATCGGCACACTAGGGGTGATGTGGTCAGCATCACGCCAGCCGCCTTAACCTTCCCAGAGTTGTTCTGGTACCCAATGTTTGAGGATGGCTCGACCCCTTAGCCGTTTGCGGTCTAAAAAATCCCACCTCAACTGGGGATCGAACCAAGGACCACCGAGCTAGGATGCCAGTGCACTAACCACTGCGCTACCGCGACTCCTGACAGCGTTAAGGCGAGTTGAAAATTGTACCTCACTGATGTGACACATTTTTCTGTAATTCATTCTTGCAGTGTGCTTTCGTTTCTGTGGTTACAGGCGTGCTGGGAAGAAGAGAATAGACCCATTATTCCTAACATGTCGTAGAATACCGTTATGGAGAGTTGTGCAGCTCAGACACCTCTTCATTTTGAAACATATAAACTTCCATAGCAAATGCACCTGAAGCACGTGGATGTAGTCTTTTGCACAACAACAATAACAACAACAAAAAGGTGGAACAGACGGGTTTCCATGCGTTTTAGGGGATGAAAAAAAGAACGATTCAAATTTTACCGTTCTTGTTTAAATTTTAAAAAAATATATCATTTCTAACAAGAGACACAATTTGTTAACATAGTTTTCATCTCATAACGAGTCACATGACTAGCGGAAATGTTATTGTGTGTTTTGTTGTTGTTGCTGTTTTTTTTGTTTTTTTGTTTTGTTTTTTGTTTTTGTTTCTCAAGTGTTATCTGTTACCTGCTTTCCTGAAATATTAATTTGTCTATACATCCAGCTGTTCAGTATCATCCGGGTCACCATATATGTCCTGCCACCAAACCTTCTATGTATCCCGATGTACCTGAATATTTGTTTAGAGACATTCAACTGCTACCCGTTCACCTGATCTACCGAAATGTTATATTATTTAGAGATCCAATTGTTCTGTCGCTTGATCCATCGACAAATTAGTTTATTTAGACGTCTAAATATTCTCTGTCACATAATCTATCGAAATATTTATTTATTTATACATCCACCTGTCACCAGATCCACCAAAATATTAGTTTATTTAGACGTTCAATTCCATCTTACCTGTCGAAATAATAGTTTATTTAGACACTCAACTGTTGCCTGTGCCGTCTAAATACCCGGATTTAATAATTTTTTTAGACACTCGGGCATTCTCTGTCTCCCGATAAAGCGAAATATTAATTTGTGTAGACATTTTAGAATTATTTTGTGTAAACATATACGTCTTTCCTTCATTTCTTTTCTCATCGTTCTCATCTATCACGCATACAAATTTTCATCTTTCCTCAACTAATCATCGCCTGATCCATCAGTCCATCCATCCATCCATCCATCTACCCAAGGCGGACATCTTCAATCGAGCACTCAGACACTGGAACTACTCCGACCATGGTGGGTGATGTAGTGCCAGGCGTAGCCGCTCAGAAAACATTAAGACAACGGTAAAAAGCAATTTTCCTTCAGTCGATTTGGTGCCTGTCGCTCGACGGTGCGTGAGTAATAGAAATATTGCGACCCTAAGTCCACCGAATAACAGCTAGTCACTGAACACATCCTCCCGGCTGGAAGGCTAGAGATGGAAGAGAGGACGAGGAAGGTTGGTGGCTTGGAGGTTTTCTTGACGAAGACATTAAAAAAAAAAAAAGAGGGACAAAAGAAGTTTACAATCCTACAGCTGCAATATTTTCCATATAAAAATGCTTTATTCCATTATCATGTTTTTGTTATTGCTTCTGTTGGAGCATGGGGCCACCAGTGTATCTGGCCACCCTACAGGAGCCTTGTATGTAAGCATTATATTCTCTTGCAGCTGTGATTTCAATAATCAATCAATACCCTTCAGCTCCCCAAAGAGCTTGGGCCTTCAACAAATACATGTCGTCCTCCTGTAACGTGGATTCAGCTCAAGCTCTTTCCAAGTTTTCCTCACCATTTTTACTTCTGTCTCCAGCTCTCTTCTCCACGTGTTTTTTGGACTACCTCTGTCTCTCATAACCTCAGGGATTCAGAACAAGGACTGCTTTGTAGTGCTATCCACAGGTTTCCTCAAAGTGTGTCCTATCCATCGCCAGCGTCTTCTTCTCATCTTTTGTTCCACTGGCACTTGTCTGGTTCTTGTCATCAGGTCCAAATTGGTGACCTTTTCATACCATTTCAATCCTTATATTCAATGCAAGCACCCATTTTCGGTAGTATTTTGGTTGTTGTTTTTTTCTGTTCTCCATGTTTCAGAGCCATACAATAGGACGGATTTGACATTAGCATTGAAGATGCTTATTTTAGTGTTGGACTTGATTTCTCTTGATCTATATATATTTCCCAATGCAGTGGGAGCTCCTCTTGCTTTTTTGTATTCTTATTTTGATATCATTGTCTGTCCCTCCAACTTTGTCTATATTGCTGCCAAGATATGTGTATGATTCCACATATTGTAGTGGTGATTCCATAATTTCAACCTTGTTATTATTTCTTGCATGTATTCTCATTATCTTCAGCACTGGTTTATGTTGTTTTAAAAGATGAGTTTCCCAGCCTTAAGCATATGCCCATTTTACTTGCCTCTTACGACATGCAGTATTACTATTCATCCCTTGTCTCCTTTAGATCAGCGGTTCTTAACCTTTCTTGTGCCACAGACCCTTTTGATTGTTCGGTGAAGGATACGGACCCCTTCTTAGGAAACAAAATGTACATAGACGCATAATTAAAATATTTGCATACAAATAATACGTTTCTTAACAAAGAAAAAGTCGTTTAATCTTACATATAGTCATACTGAAATACAAAAACAATGTGTAAAAAGAATACACATCTATGACGATTTTGCAAGCAAAACTGTTGGAGAAAATACAATTCAAATGTTTAGGTTATGTACATGGACCCCCTTGAATCTATTTATGGGCACCCCCACCCCTTCTTCCCCCTAAAGTCTGAAGCCATAGGTTAAGAAACATGTCGTAGAGGCCCCGGAAACTGCATGGAGCGATATCTTATTTATAGACAGGAAAACAGAAGTTTGAAGAGTTTAATTTACAGAGTATTTCGTGGAAAGACAAAGTGACAAATGTCGAGGTGTTGTCACGTGCTGGCCTTCAAAGCATGTATACACAGCACTGACTACGCTGGCTTGGCCATGTCCGCCACATGGAAGATGGTCACATCCCGAAAGATATCTTCTACGGACAACTGGCAGATGGTAAAAGAACAGTTGGGCGACCACAGCTTAGGTTCAAAGATGTGAGTAAGAGAGACATGAGGGCACTGGACATAAATGCAGCAACCTGGGAGGATGAAGCTGCCGATCGTACCAAGTGGCGATGCTATCTACGGCGCTACCTCACATTGGCTGAAAAAAAGCTCTCACGGCAAGCAGAAGAGAGGAGAAAACGTCGAAAGGAACACCTTGAAAAAAAAGCATCTGAGGGCTGTCACATCAGAGGCGCACTCCCATAGTCAGTTATGACTGAAGGGGTTATCATGATTATTATTATTATACTGAGTTTAGTTTTAGCTGCTTCGGTTCAGGAAAAAATATAACTTAAGAAAGACAGACATACACAGGGACAGCCTATGGAAAATACTGAGGGCTTATGGAATTCCTAGCTGCATTGTTTCCATTATAAATAGCCTCTATTCTAACTTTACATGCAGTGTTGGGTTGAGCAACCTAACTTTCGAGGTGAAGACAGGAGTATGACAGGGATGCCCCTTATCAACAACTTTATGTTTGATAGTCATAGACAGGGTGATGCGCCAGACAACAGAGGGCAGTCCAAGAAGAATTAGATAGACAACATTTTCTACACTGGAAGACCTGAAATATGCAGATAACATTGCACCACTCGCGCATTCACATCAATACATTCAAGAAAAAAAACCGATAGACTGAATAAGTATAGCCAGCAAGTGGGTCTGAACATCAATCTTTGAAGCCAAGCATAACTGGCCATACGCCTGGGGCGTCAGGGCAACAACAAATTGATTCCACTTTGCTCGGTCGGTGGCCATTCTTCGTACAGTTCCCCAACTCTGTGATGTCCTCCGCCAAGTTGTTTTTGGTCGGCCTCTCTTTCGTTTTCCTTCGGGGTTTCTTTTCTTCTGAGGACATGGCCAAACCAGCTCCAGCGTCTGCCAGCTATGATGGTGTGCATGTCCTCTTGCTTGCTCCAAGTAAGCAGATCTTGGTTGGTGATCGTATTCGGCCAAAAGATTCGGAGAATATTTCTTAGGCATGTTGTGTGAAAAGAGGACAATTTCGACATTTCCTTCTTTGTAACTCTGCAGCATTCCGCACTATAGAGAAGCACAGAAAGCACACAGCTCTGATATAATCTTAATTTTGTGCTTGTGCTGTACTGAGAGGACTTCCAGATGTTGTTTAGACTAAAAAAGGCTGTTCTTGCTTTGTTCATTCTGTTGTTGATGTCTTTGCTTGCTCCGCCATCTGGTGTTACTATGCATCCTAGGTATGTGAAGGTGTCTGTCTGTTCCAGTTGCTGATTCCTTACTGATATGGGCTCAGGGTTGCTCACATTGAGCGTCATGACCACCTGCTGGCTATACTTATTAAGTCTATCCGTTTTTTTCCTGGATGTGTTGATGTGAATGTGCTAGTAGTGCAATGTCATCTGCATATTCCAGATCTTCCAATGTAGAAAATGTAGCCCATCTTATTCCTCTTGGACTGCCCTCTGTTGTCTGGCGCATCACCCAGTCTATGACTGTTAAAAATAGAGGGCTTGATAAGGGGCATCACTGTCGTACTCCTGTCTTCACCTCAAAGGTTAGTTTGCTCTGCCCAACGCTACACGTAAAGTTGGCATAGAGGCTTTTTATGATTGACACTATGCAGCTTGGAATTCCATAAGCCCTCAGTATTTTCCATAAACTGTCCCTATGTATAGTCAAAACCCTTTTCAAAATCAACGAAATTAATGTACAGCTGTCTTTGCCATTCTGAGCACTGCCCTATAATGTTCCTGAGGGTAAATATATGATCTACACATCTTCTGTTCTTTCTAAATCCTGCTTGTTCTTTCCTCAGTTTGTGGTCTACTGCTTTTGAAATTCTCTGTATAATTATCCTGCCTAGTATTTTGCTGGGAACTGAGAGAAGAGTGATTCCTCTCCAATTATTACAGTCTACAAGATCTCCCTTCTTGGGCAATTTGACAATTATTCCTTTGTTCCACTCCGTTGGTGTTGTCCCTGTTTTCCAGACTTGTGCAAATAGTGGTTCTAATAGTTCTGCTGCTAACTCAGGGTCTGTCTTAAATAGCTCTGCATTTAAGTTATCATGGCCAGGAGCTTTTCCATTCTTTTACCCTTTGATTGCTGTGATGATTTCTTTTTTCGTGGAATGGTCTGTATTAACATCTAGATCATTTTCAGCCTCAAGAACATTCAATTGTGTCTCTGGTGGTGCCTTGTTCAGAGTTTCTCTGAAATGCTCTGCCCATCTTGTTTCCTGTCCATCTGATGTCGTGATGAGATTTCTTTGCTTATCTCTTACTAATGTAATAATGTTTGCACCTCGTTTTCCGCTGATGATTTTAGTTATTTTGTATACTGTGCTTTGTTCATTTCTCAGTGCTGCCTCTTCTGCCTGTCTTGCAAGATCGTCTAGGAAATTCCGTTTGTTGGCTCGGGTTTGTCGTTTAACTTCCTTGTCCAGCTGACTGTACTGTTCGCTATATAGTTGCTTTATCCTGGGGGACTTCGCTTCTGTTTTCTTTCTTTTCATTTCCTTTCTCATCGTTATGGTGTTTAATGTTTCTGGTGTTATCCAGTCTTGCTTCTTCCTTTCCTGGAATCCCAAGCATGCTTTGCTGCTTTCCTTATATATTGTTGAAATGGTGTTGAATTTCTGGTCTATATCATCAATCAATGTCTTTTCCTGACTTTTGGCAAATTGATATCGCTTCTTTATATCAGCCGCAAAAGCTTTTCTGGTTAGGGGGTCCTTCAATTTGCTGATGTCAAATCTTTTCTGTGTAGTTACAGTTGGTCCAGCCGTTCTGAGTTTCACTTTCAGTTTTGCTACTACTAAATGGTGATCACTTCCCACATCCGCACCTCTTCTTACCTTCACATCTTGTAATGCATGTCTCCATCTACTGTTAATCATAATGTGGTCTATCTGGTTTCTGTCCCGACCATTTGGTGATTCCCATGTTAATTTGTGAATTTCTGTGTGTGGGAAAAGTGTTCCTCCAATGATCAGGTTGTTAATGCTACAGAAACTTATTAATTTATTTCCATTTTCGTTTGCTGTTCCGCTGCCGCATTTCCCCATTACTCTTTCATTATATGTATTGTGTGTTCCAACTTTCGCGTTGAGGTCTCCCATTACTACGATAAGATCATATCTAGGTGTGTCTTCCATTTCTTTCTGCAGTTGTTGATAGAATTCATCCTTGACCTCCTCATCGCTATGATTCGTTGGTGCGTAGCATTGTATTATTGTGGTGTTGGTGAATCTCCCTCTCAATCTTATTCTTATCAGTCTGTTGTTGATGGGTTTCCATTCCAGTAATTTCCTTTCTATTCCTTTCTGTAGAATAATGGCTACACCTTCATTGTGCTAGCCATCCTCTCTTCCAGAGTAAAGTACTGTTTCCTGCCCCTGTCCATCTGCTCTCGCTTATCCCTAGATTGTGTAATCTATAGTTTCTCATTTCTGCTGTGACCTGTTTTAGTTTACCCGTCTCGTTCATTGTCCGGACATTCCAAAATCCTATTCTTGTTTCACGTTTTGCGGTCAGGACGTCCGTTTTCATGTCAGTGGCTTCCTTTCGGCTTTCACCACTGACAGTCATACGAGCCTCAGACTCAGGATGTCCGTCCCGTAGCAAAGTTTGTTTATTTGTTGTCGTTTCCGTAACTTCATTTCTTTTTACATAGACAGGGGTGTCAGCCCTATGCTAAAACTCCCGACCTGGAGGACCAGGGTGTCTGCTTTAGTCTGACCCCTGCCCGCGCAAACCTGTCCAGCTTGGTAGAACCTTCCAGGAGTAAAACTCCAGCTGGCATAGCTCAGTGGGTAATCATGGTACGCAAGCCGCCATACCTCGACAAGGTACTGACACTTGTGATGGCAGAAATTAAGATTATATGAGAGCTAAGTACTTTCTGGGCTTCTCTATGGTGCGGAATGCTGGAGAGTAACAGAGAAGGAAATGTCGAAACTGTCCTCTTACCACACAATGTGCCTAAGGACAATTCACCGAATCTTTTGGCCAAATACAATCACCAACCAAGAACTACTTTTTCGGAGTAACCAAGAGGACACGCACACCGTCATAGCTGGCAGACGATGGAGTTGGGTTCGCCACGTCCTCAGAAAGGACCCTGATGCCATTACAAAAACAGCTATGCTATGGACCCCCGAAGGCCGATCAAAAACAACTTGGTGGTGAACTGTGGAGGCTGAGATGCAAAGAATGAACCAGAGATGGTTCACTGTACGAAGGATGGCCGCCTACCGAACAAAGTGAAAGCAATTTGTTGCTGCTCGACAAGACGCCGCCGGGCGTGATGGCCACTGACTGCTTTGACAGTCTGCGGCTAAGGATCAAAGAAAAAGAAGAAAGAAGCATTCTAAATCAAGTGGATAGGTTGCAGTGCCGTCTTAAGGCATGGGCACACTGGGCAGTGCCCAGGGGCCGCACGATTCTAGGGGGCTGTCACAACGTTACCCCTGTGAGGGTAACCAAAGAGAGTTATCTGTGAGGTGCCGGCTTTGTCAATGGCTCAGATTCGCCTGGCACCCGGTTGAAGATGAGCAGCAGGAGTGGAGAAGGTGAATATAAGACTTTGGGATGAGTTCCCAGCATATAGCCCCAGTGATTCTGGATCTCGTGACATATACCTCCTACCACTCTATCTCCCTCTCTATATTATAATACTAACGAGCCCCACTCCCCTATTACACTGAGTGAACAGAAGAGAAAGAGAAGAAGAACAGTATGTCTCTTTCGCACACTTTCGTTCCTTCTCTATATATGTAATAACGTGTGTGGGTAATGTAACCACAACTACAACGTTTATTAAAATACTGAAATATAACAACATTCAGTTACAACAATACAAATGTAATAAGAACTAACCTAACTATGGCTGGAAAAGAAGATAATAGTTAGGCAAAAAATACACTCACTAAACTTAAGTCTACACGATGTGATGATGATGATGAATTAACCTAATCTTAACCCCAACAAAAAAGGATATCTTGATTCGGGGCTCGGAATGACTGTCAATAAAACTCTGGGAATTTGTATACACGGGCAAGTCTTAGTCTGCATTCAATAACACTGGACGGTCCACTGGATTTCGTCAGGTGTCGATGGCCTGTTCCTTTTGTCGCTCACAAAGCGAGTGTTGACATTGCGCCGCGTGTCTGAGCTGGCGTGTTCCTATGTTGTTGTTTAAACAATGTTATGCGGTGGAGACTTCCGCTGATATGCAGATGTCCCTGGGTGGTGAAGATATTGGTCTCGGGTGGTGATGATGGTGGAAGCAGGTTATATCTTGGTATTTGTTGGCGCATATATTTCACTGGGAGAATCTGTCCATTACTACAAGTAATTTTGTATCTCAATAATTTGCGTAGACGCTGGTTTACAAATTCGTCCGTCGGCTCTTGCCCCTTCCGATAATTAAAGTAACGTGGACAGCTCTTTAGTAATGCAACAATCCTGCCTTGGTATTGTCTGCACCCTGTTCTGCATGGGTGGCTGCGGATGATGGAAAGACCCTTCACCGTCTGGCGAATTCCTTTCTCAAAAACCCCCGTGGAGAATGGGTAAAGTGGGTGCCGTTAATTACATGTGAGATGCGTGTCGTCGCAGTATCTCTGGTCGGCCCTACTTTTTAGCTTGTCCCGTAATTAACGCCCGCAACGTAGTAGACAAAGGCTGAGGTATCTCAAAGGTCCCCGGTCTCTACCACTGCGATGGATAAAAGGATAATCCCGTATAAATACCCCGTAACCTATGCTCCGCATGCGGTGTGTTTGTGTCTGTGAAATCTTACCCTTATAATGAATGACTGTGCGGTGTTTACTGTACGGTTAACAGGTAATGTAAGAGACAAAATAAACGTGTCTTGTATTTACTTCATTATAATTAATGAAACTGTGCGATCTTATAAGTATAATAATTCTTTGCATGGTGTTTATTGCAATCTGTACTATGAGTATGCGATATAATATTATAATAAACGTGACTGGTAATTACAGTGTTATATTTATTTACATATATGGGAAATAGGTATATATAATCTGACTGAGGTTAAGATATAATGATATAAGGTACAAATCTATATTACACTAACCTTGATGTCCATATCATGAATTTCACTGACACTTGGCCTGAATCTTCCTCGTGAAATATGGAACCAGTATATGCGGGCGGAATGATTTTTCATACCATTGCCCGAACGATAGATTTCGTTCAGTATATACTGTCTGAATCGCCTAGGGCTATTTTTCCGGTCGCTTCTTGGGTCATGTGAAAATTCGTTTGTTTTCCTTTCGTCAGAATTCAGTCCTCATTCCTAGGTACATTTCCTGTAATATTTTTCTATTATCGTTTCCTTGTTGTTCCTCTCCCAGACAAACTGTCTGTGTGCGTCCTTTGGGGCACGTACAGTGTTGTTCTTCTCGTTATAATTTCGTATTCATACTGCTTTCATGTTGTCCTTGTGCAGACTTTAAGTCTCCCTTAGTCACAACAATACTTGGTTAACACTGGCCCTGTGTAAACATATCCGCAACTTAGTATCAATTATTCCGATAGTCTGTTGGTGCAATGTCCGCGTGTTGTGAAAACATTTCAGGTGAATGTTGTTGCGTGCTGTCTCAGTGTTCTGTAAACCTTTCTTGTAAAATTAGTGGGTTTCCCACGACTGTCTGGTATGCACACAATGGGTATAGAAACGAAATACAAACTCATTCGTCTCTCGCGACAGGGGCCCCCATGCTGGGATGCTGCCATATTGTTCATAAGACATCATTTTTATTCCCGTGGGTGGGTAGGGCTGGTAGGGGCCCAGTACATTGCTTTACCCAGTGCCTACAGTGCTTTTAAGACGGCCCTGATCTGTTGCCTTGATGAATACATCTTATACAAAGGTTTTGTAACAATAGATTAGTGAACTGAGGGTGAGCTGTTGTCTCGTTGAAGATGTCTAACACGTGAATGAGGTTGTCACCGTTTACAGCTACACACATGCACACCCAGACCTGTGATTGAAAGAAAAAAAGATTTGAGGGGTAGGGGAATAAAGCTTGGAGTAGTAATTACTTATGCTAATCTCCTGCCTTCTCGCACTGAAATTAAAAGTGCATATTCAAATATTATAAACAGTAAATTTTCATAATCCAAGATGACCGTGTTATTTTAGGACTACTAAAGGAAAGAAAGAAAGAAAGATAACGGAAACAAGGTCGTTCTTTATTTCTTATCTTGTAATCATAGATTCTTGCACTGAAGAGCTGTAGGTTATTTGACTAGCTTTATTAAGGGTTTTCTATGGCATTTATGATGTGATGTCTTCTATTTTCTCGAAAGCTCCAACCATTTTTTCAACTCATCGTGTTTACTCAGTCCTGATCCCGTAGCAGATTTAGTTGGTATTCACCAAACTAGTTTAATTTTCTGGCTGTTAAGCTCTTGTGGTCCTTTTTTAAAATTAGAACTTGATACTTGTCAACGCTTCAGAAGATATCAGGTTACGGGATAATTTTTATTTTTTTTAAGCAGCCAGTGATACATATAACCGAATAACTTTGTCCGTGGCTTAACGGACGGGTCTAGCTAAAAGAATGCAAATATCTCATCAACAGTAAAATAATCCATCGATCTTTGTCTGGATCTTCCCGATACCTTAACTTCCAGTACTTCTTGTACGGTGAACCCGTCATCATTTCTGCCTAAAATCCAAGTTTATTTTATTTGTTTTGTTGCGAATATTTACGTCATCATTATCATCACTTTTCAGGTCCAGATTAGTGATCTAGTCCTACCACGTCAATCCTTCTATTCTAGGCAAGCATAGATTTATGAAAGTCTGTAGCTTTTTGCATCCAGATTGGTGCACTTAGCTCTTGAGTTAGGGAAGGAAAAGGCATCATTGAAGATAACTGGTTACTCCATCTCTCGAATCTGGACCTAGCAGGGGCGTCCTTAAAGTATCTGGTACCCGGGGCGGATCCTACATTTTGCACCCCCTTCCCACAAAGAAACACACTTTCAAGTATGTCTTTAAACAGTAAAAACTATCATAAAAGTGTTCAACGGCACCCTTCCCCCTCGCACCCCCCTTAGTACGCCACTGGGACCAAGTATAGTGAAGTCATCTAAGACTTACTCCCCTACGGCAGTACCTGCTATGGGGCCACTGTTTTTTTTAACCGTCCTGTAAATACCTGTGCAGTTCTCAGGTGAAGCTTCTGTACCTTCGTACAAGCAAAAAATAATAATATAAATTATTTCATCAAAGGCGGAAACCGGGAGTGAAAACTGCCGTATTGACCTATTGACACTTTTTCCGGCTTCAGAATGTCTAAGTCACAACAAATTAACGTGTTATGTAGATTGGCGACCTCCCGTGTTTGAGACCCCAGTGGAAAAACGTCCAGGACGGAACAATAGAATGGGGTGTTTAATGTTTTTCGGCGCTGTTCTTTGATCTTCCGCCTGTGACGATATCCATGGTTCAGTTAGCTTGGATAGATAGACTGCCGGCGAAGGTTAGGACTGACAGTGTAGCGGCACATTCATCTGTGTGCTTTTAAGGACAGGTAAGAGGGTGGTGTTGGTAGGTGCGGCGGGATAGTGCTGATTAGACTAGATTAAGGATGTGGAGGAAGGAAAACTGCAGATTGAGAGACTGGATAGGAAAGCGTTTGTACGTGAGCGAGACAGAAAGACGAATAGTTGCAGGTTGAAGTCAGTGCACTTTGTTTTAAATGACGGGAACAAAGGATATTGATCTACATGTCACAAATTCTTCTTCATTTCCTTGTAATTAAACGCATCTGTTTCTCTCACAAAGTTGGCGGCCTGTGTCGTCGCAAAACAGTTTCTTCCTTAAATGGGCTTATGAAGATCATGCTGTCAATCAGCTCCTATCGTGGAGCGTACAGCTTTTGATGTCATGTTGTACTGTTTGTGTATTCTCAACGTAAGCACGTTTGTCTGTCTGAGTTTTACTTCATTGAACTGATAGTGTTTATGTCTGCGTTGACCGGTTCTCAGTTTTGAAATTTATAACTTGGTCACTTCTGGTTAAGAAGTGGTATACTTCTTTTGTATGTTTGACTTGTTGCAATATGTTTGACTTGTTGCAATATGTTTGAGAAAGAAAATAATCTGTATAGCTACACTCAACATAATGTTAAGGCAAGACGTTTAAACAACCTTTTATCACTAATATATCATACACACTCCAGATTGCCAGCTATGTAACTACCCCTACGAAGCTGTTGACCAGCACTTGATGATGTTAGGAAAATGCTACTTCCTCGGTGGCCAGATAGGTAAAATACCTTGTACGGAGAATCAAAACAACTTGCGAAAACATGCAGACATGCAGATATCACTACATGGCTGTCGCGAGAGGTTCAGATGTTATTAAAATTCAAGATATCGGCTCCTGGACAAAAAGATGTATCAGATGATACCAGGATAGTGCCAGATAAGAGACTGGTCTTATAAGAAATACCCCTTTCTCTGAAAAGAGCAAGAGTGTATCGACAATCAAAGGTAGGGTCAAGCTGTATAAACCTTCAAGTATGATGATAGTGTTTGTTCCTGAAGGTCTAAGTGCTACCTCTCAAGATCCTCCCTTGAATAATGGTTATTATATTTTTATTGACTCTGCTAGGGGATTAATTAATTAAGTAAATATGTAATATATCCACCAACCAGAACATTAACTCAAATTAAATAATTAAACAAGGCTGATTATATAAATATATTTACAATTTATTGATCCTATACCGTTTCTCTTTTCGGTTAGGAAAATGATAAAGAATTTCAAAGGTTTTTACAAAATAAAAATGAATACCCATGGAATGTCATTTCCACAATACTTCAATATGATAAAGTTATTTTAAAATGTCAATTATTTATTTCACATATAGTTGTCACTTTCGCTGGACTGTGAAGTTTGTAATTTAGTTTAATAAAGTCCTTCATGAGTCATCACTCAAACTGTTTTTGTTATTTGTATTTTATTTGTTTGATAATGTTGCTGGATAGGCTGACCAGTGGAATTATGTTTCCACTTATCTGGTAAAATGAGAAGCATCCAACTATAGCCAGGATCACTCATGTCTGGATCTCCAGGCCGGGGAAAACAGGGTGTCTAGTTCTATGTAACTTGAGAACGTTTGCACCACAGAGTCCCACAGAAGTGGATGTCTCGTACACTCTTGGTAGTTGCAGGATAAAACCTGTAATACAAATAATCACAACCCTTGTATGGTCCAGCACTATTCTATTCACACACACAATGGACGTAACAAACAGTGTCAGACATTGTGCTAACAGTTGCACAGGACAGTTTACCTCAGTACCACTCACATCCAGTTCAATGTGATTACACTGTCCTTATAAATCCTACGTTAGATCCATTTGTCCATGATCTGCTTCCACACAATGATTTGGTTTAATACAAACTACTAAGTGACACCATGATTAATACAAAGTTCAAGGACTTTTATAGTACCGCACCCTCCCTCTCGGATGGCATGGGGTAAAAACGGAGTTAGGAATCTAAAATTGAAGTGATTTCTGCCTTCTTGTTCAATGTGCAAAACTTTTAAAATTTATTATCTCTCTTAATTCTGGGCCGATTTTGATCATTTAAAGTTAGAATTATACTGTGAATTTATCTCTACCTTTCTATCTAATAATTGTTTAGTTAGCAAAATGCATTTAAATCTATGCAGACTTTAACTAACTAAATTCGGGACTAACCTGATGTATAGATGTCATTTTAAACGATTTTTCTCTATAATTGAACTACTAATCGAGGGAGTCTTTGCACCTACCTCTCAAGTAACATTCCCGTTGTTGAAATATCTATATCTTTCCGTTTAAACATCTTTAGTCTTTAAGAAATTAAATAAATTCTTACTATCATTTACACAATGGGCCTCTATGTTAAGCCTAAAAGGTTTCATTATACACACCAGAAAAAGGAGCGTTTTCATTGGTTATTGTATCGGTCCGTTTTCCTATAGTATTGCGTGCGGTAAATATGACCGTGGTGTAAGACAGACCAAAACACGACAATGGCCTTGGGCCGAAGGGCGAAAGCCCAACCGCCGATGGATCAATAACATCAACAACAATATCATACACACACAATAGGGCTAGGATATTTTAAAAAACCATAATCAGTTAATGGAATTTCTTTAATCGAAGATTAATCGACCACTTTCGAACAATTTGCTCAATCATGAAAAACATTTTTTTTTAATCACTAAGAACTATCTATTTTATTTGTTATAAGGCAACATCATCCTGAGAATATAATGAAAATACTGAAATTTTACAACCAAAAAATGTTTTATTATTGACCATACTTGCCTAATTTCATATTACAAACCTCTAACATAACAAATGCTCTCGCATTTAAGCAAAAAAAAAAAAAAAACATAAACATTGCTAAAAATGGAATAATTAATTAAAATTTGTTTAATCAATTAATGGATTTAAAATAATTAAACTGATTAATCGATTAATTAATCGTTTAAAATTCCAACCCTAATATGTACAATATGTTATATATGTAATATATAAGCCTTAATGTAAATGTAAATAAAATAAATAGCGCAACTTGTGGAAGGAGACAGGGGAACTTCTGTGAAAATCTTTGACAAGCTAGGAATGAAAACTGAATTAATGAGTAAGATCAAAATTAGAAAAAGACAGAAAAAAAAGATATTTTGCATGTATTTAAAGAGCTACTTGTTGGTGGCCATAATTTAATGAAAAGGTGAAGACAAACAAGCAAGAGGAAGTCAGCGCATGAAATGAGGAGATAACGCCAAGAGATTGACAGGAACGAGTATGTCAGCTTGTACTTACCATGAAGGCAGGAGACAGAAAACATTACAGGTTTGGTTTGAAGGACTATCTTCATTGCACACGGACAACTCCAACAGAGCTCAAATCTCCTCCCACGTATGATCTCAGCACAGCGCACGTACTCCACAACACCGGCGAAGATCCCAATGTGTGTGTACAGCAATCATACATTCTATAAATATTTTTGTGATGGGTAGGTTTCCCAATTGCCACATCTAGATTACTTCACTTTGTATATTATTTTTAAATTTAGAGCGTGCCTTAAAAATTAAGCTGAGCGTGAAAGTTCTTTGAGATTTCGTAATTTCAGAAATTTCGCTCTTTCCTTATTTGCCAGTTTGTTATTTGTAAAACTTTAATTCAACTTTTAAACATTTTAAACTTTCAAAATTATTAATTAAAAATCATATTTAACTTTCAAAAGTTACAAATGAGCACAGACAGCAACTTGGAGAATAAAGTTCCACAGTGGGTCGTTGCTTAAAGCTGCCAGGAGGAAATAGAGGTTTTGTATATATTGTTAAAGATTAGAGAGCCTTCTCCTGTTTGTGTTGCCTTAGAAAAGTTTCCATGTCAGAATGGAGCCTCAGTTCTCACAGAGTCACGTGTAACGCGTCTCAATCATCATACGAGTATATATAATATCCCAGCTTTTTTCTGTCTGTACGTTAGTGTTACGCTAAAGGATGCAACTTTTTGGTTGAAAGTTAAACATTAATTGTATTGTTTCCCTTATATGTACTCTCCCGAAAATAGTAACACTCGACAAAGAAAAGTGCGCAAATAAAGGTGTGCACAAAAATATATTTATAGAATGTGTGATCCCGTAGACACACGTTGGGATCTTCTCTGCTGCTACGTAGTTCGTGTACTGTGGTGATGCACAGTGGTTTTAAAAAAATACTTTTGTTGCCGTTAGGTATTGGTGCTTTTGAATTTAATTCCCGTATTATGACGGGCTTTTATACTAGTTTATATAAAGTTTTGCGAACTGTATTGGAACAATAATTGACAACACCTAGTTCACAACAATAGTTCACAACACCTAGTTCACAACAATAGTTCACAACAGCTAGTTCACAACAATAGTTCACAACACCTAGTTCACAACACCTAGTTCACAACACCCAGTTCACAACACCTAGTTCACAACAATAGTACACAACACCTAGTTCACCACAATAGTTCACAACACCTAGATAACAACACTAGTTCACAACACCTAGTTCACAACAATAGTCCACAACGCGTAGTTCACAACACCTAGTTCACAACAATAGTTCACAACACCTAGTTCACAACACCTAGTTCACAACAATAGTTCACAACACCTAGTTCACAACACCTAGTTCACATCACCTAGTTGACAACCTCTAGTTGACAACACCTAGTTGACAACACCTAGTTGATAACACCTAGTACATAACACCTAGTTGACAACACCTAGTTGACACCACCTAGTTCACAACACCTAGTTCACAACAATAGTTCACAACATTAGTTCACAGCACCTAGATCACAACATTAGTTCACAACACCTAGTTCACAACAATAGTTCACAACAATAGTTCACAACACCTAGGGCACAACACCTAGTTGACAACAGCTAGTTGACAACACCTAGTTCACAATACCTAGTTGACAAAACCTAGTTTACAACATCTGTGTGACAACACCTAGTTCACAACATCTAGTTGACAACACCTAGTTGACAACACCTAGATCACAACACCTAGGTCACAACACCTAGGTGACAACACCTAGTTCACAACACCTAGTTGACAACACCTAGTTTACAACACCTAGTTCACAACACCTAGTTCACAACACCTAGGTCACAACACCTAGTTGACAACACCTAGTTCACAACACCTAGTTGACAACACCTAGTTCACGGCACCTAGTTCACAACACCTAGTTGAGAACACCTAGTTTACAACATCTAGGTACAACACCTAGTTCACAACACCTGGTTCACAACACCTAGCTGACAACACCTAGTTGACAATACCTAGTTCACAACACCTAGTTGCCAACACCTAGTTCACAGCACCTAGTTGACAACACCTAGTTCACAACACATAGTTGACAACACTTAGTTGACAACACCTAGTTCACAACACCTAGTTGACAACACCTTGTTGACAACACCGAGTTCACAATACCTAGTTCACAACACCTAGTTGACAACACCTAGTTCACAACATCTAATTGACAACACCTAGTTCACAACACCTAGTTCACAACACCTAGTTCACAACACCTAGTTGACAACACCTAGTTGACCACACCTTGTTGACCACACCTAGTTCACAACACCTAGTTGACAACACCTAGTTCACAACAATAGTTGACAACAATTTGTTCACAACAATAGTTGACAACACCTAGTTCACAACAATAGTTGACAACACCTAGTTGACAACACCTAGTTGACAACACCTAGTTGACAACACCTAGTTCACAACACCTAGTTGACAACACCAAGTATTTGTCATGAAATATTCTAATCCACATATATAAATTATTAGGTAAATATGAAGCCTAACAAATAAAATTAATAAAGAGAAGAGCAATGGTAAAATAACAGTGCTGTCACAAAGAATGTACTCGAAATCCCCCTTGTTTTCTGCTTCGTCTACAAATTGTAACGCTTTCACGTTGATAGTAAAGCTTACTGTATTATTACCCGCCTTCTTCAATGAAACGTGTGCTGTATTTCTTGGAAAAAACATTGAGAGGCCCTGCGTAATGACCTAAATTAATCCTAACATTAATTATATTACGTTACCAAAACGAACGAACAGATGGACAAAAGGAGTGAGAGGGGAGGGCTGAAAATCAGGAACGCATGCAACACGCGACGCGCGATATACAAATGCTGGCATCACGCGTGTAAGTCTACAAGCACTAACTTTTTCAGACGGACAGTGATAAAATACACTACCCTTTCCCAGAGTTAGGTTTATAAATCATAACAGACTCTTATTAGAAAAGATAACAATAGATGGGCTTACGTTTATACACATAACAGTACCCAGACAGCACATCTTCCAAACAGGAGGTAGAAGAAATTGCATATTTTGAACGCAGCCACGTAGCTCCTTTAAATTAGTATTTTTGGGTTCCTTAGGGCTTGCTGACAAATAATATGTAAAACGTTACGCAAATAGTCCAGGAATTAATAAATTATACCCAAAAATAAAATATTGGGGGTGCCTGACAGCATAAAATCATTTCTGCTCATAAGATTTTTTTTTAACGTGTTTGAAAAAAATTTACGTTACAGAAATAGCCTACCATGTAAACTCCAAATTGATTGGAGCGCAACAATGAAAGCCTAACCACGATTGGTCGGGCTATAAATACTATCTTGGTTGTTAGGGGAGACGGGAAAAGATAACATTTTTTCAAACACTTGTCGAAACGTGGCTCATTGGCCAGTCTCGCTGATATACACACTTGGGAGCGTTAGTTCGAGACCACTTGTTTAAAATAGCTTGATAAAGCATCAGTGCGTTGAAGCCAGCATATATTTGGCTAAATAAAAGCCTGGAAGATAAGCAGAAGGAAATTTGTGCCAGTTTGTGCCAGAATTCATTGCTAATCAACGTATCTGTGTTATTCGTATGAATTGTGGTAAGCTTGAACCATTTAATATCTTTTAATGAAAATTGAATGTGAATTGTTGATTTATGCCTGTATATATATGTGTAGTTCAGTGGCAAACGTGAGGTAAAGCCTAAAATGCTCCAGCCTGAACAGAGGGTGTCGGAGAGAAGTAAAACGGCATGGAATGGCCAAACAGTACACTGACACCTGGATGATTGTCTAGAAAGAAATAATGCTGGAAGTGCAGAGGCGTAGTAACCATTAGGAAGGGTAATACTGGAATAAAGTATTTCAGATGAAGCTGACTGTTGGCCTAATGCTCTGAACGCAATGTTTGTGATGTATTGTGATCAGTGTAAAAAGAAAATATAAATTAGTTATGAAGTAGAAGGTACATCCTTCTTGATTTCAGGGACAGTGGTCTTGATGGTACTGAGCAGCATCTGGTCAGAGATTTGCTGAATCCAGTGTCGGACAGCATACTCCTTGGTCCTTTTAGCTATCAGTGAGGTGTCTCCAGAGCCCAGAAGAGAATTCGAGCAGAGGAGTCCTCTCCTGCCGCCATCACTCAAGATAAGCAGAGTTGGCCAGCTGAGCTCAACATTATGTCCCCTCATCTTGAAATAACTTTATAAAAATACCATTCAGAGGGGAATTTACTTGTCTTAAAATCAGGAACTGTGAACATCTCCAATAATAGTCCCTAAAGACAAACTATTGAAGTCATGATGACCAATACCAACAGAGCTTGAACAAAACAAAACCAGTATTACCTCATTTTACTACTACAAAACTGACACACATAGAACATTTGTAATAATATATGTCACTACAATATTCATATTAAATACATTCTGTACATAACTTGTAATTTAAATTGATTGTGATTCCTGGTTCCCTTGTAGTTGAATCAGGACACATATTCATTCATGCTAGTAATGAATACATATTGTTATTTGAACCGTTACGAGTGACTTCTTTAAGCTATTCTCATAGAGTGTTATATGTATGTGAGTGTCACAGTGTTGTTAAGAGTAGTGGATTAATTAAATTGTTTATCTGTCTGTTGTTGTGACTTACACTTCACCATACTCATACCCTAGACACATAACGTAGCATCACACTATTCCAGAATAATTCTGACTGAGATATATAGATATGTGGTAGCAAGTAAGGTTATCTATAATACACTACTCTTAATAGATATAGATACCTTCACAGCTGATCTCAGTCAGTACACTAAGTTCCCTATAAGTATTTATAACATCCCACTTCACCACATATATTGGGGTCTCGCTCTTGGGATTTTGAATCTTTCCCTATTAAAAAATATTGGGGGTAATTCACTTCAGGGAATATAAGAATTAAAAGGTATCCTTGGGTGGAATTAAATAAGGTTGAGCTCACGGTGCCTGTGTTGTCCATTAGAAATATAGTTAGAAATTGAATTGTTGGGTAGACATTATAAAAATTTACCTAATAGACAATGGCGGACCTGGCCAAATTTCGATCTGCTGCGGTTCAGACTGCAAAAGAGTTAGGATTAGATGGGCAAGTTATGGTTGCCTATGTCACAACGGAATGTGACAAATTTATTGAACGCGAAGAAAGAAGATTAGAAAAAGAAGCCGAAAGAAGGTTAGAGGCTGACAGGGAAATTAAGAAGTTACAATTTGAAGCTGAGGCTGAGACTAAGAGGTTGCAAGCTGAGGCTGAGACTAAGAGGTTGCAGATTGAGGCTGACAAAGAGGCTAAGAAATTGGAAGCAGAAAGAGAAGACAAAAGATTAGCTGCAGAAAGGGAAGAGAGGAAATTAGCTGCAGAAAGGGAAGCAGAAGATAAAAGATTACAAAGGGAACATGAGTTACGACTAAGGGAGTTTGAGTTTCAAGGCCATGCTCCTGAAAATGGTGCCAGTCCCTTTGCCTCTGATGCTACGGTTACTCAGGGAGCCTCGACCTCAGCTATGAACTTTCATTTAGATCATTTTGTTGAGAAAGACGATGATATTGAGAGCTATATAAATAGGTACGAACTATTAGCTACCACGTATGGGTTAGAGAGAGAAAGGTGGAGCTTAAAGTTATCTCAGGGACTTCGTGGGGCAGCTTATGAAGTTTTTGCAAAAATGAGCAGAGGTGACAGGAAAATTATGACATGCTAAAGCAGGCTCTTTTGTTAAGGTATGAAAAGAATGCAGAGTTTTACAGGAAAAAATTTAGGAATGCTAAACTACTGTCAGGTGAAACCTATCACCAGTTCTCTGCACGCATAGAGACATACTTGGAGAAATGGACTTCTCTGGGGAAAACCCAAGATCTTAAGGAAATGGTCCTTATAGAGCAACTAAGAGAGTCCATGGCTCCAGACCTGAGAAAGTTTCTCATGGAACAAGGTGCAGAGAGGCTGGGTGAGTTGCTAAATGTTGCTGAAAGGTATCAAGCAGCTCAAGCAGAGGTAACAGGTAATAAAAAGAAACAGGTGGATAACTTTAGGGCACCACAGAACTTTAATAAATTTGATCCTAGGGATCAAAATAAAGGTAAGCACCAATTTGATAGGCCACGGTATGACAATAAAAATAAATTCCCACAATTCGATGAAAGGAAATATGATGAAAGAAAATCTTTCAACCAAGGAAAAGGTGGTGTAAAAATTGTCAGATGGACAATCATGACACTGACCGTTGCAGAAGGAAACCTGTGTATATGGCAACCCTTCAGGTCAGGTCGACCTCAAGACAGGAGGAGGATATTATGTTAGATACCACTCCAGAAGAGATGAGGAAGGCACAGGCTGGGGATAAAACACTCAAGCCTTGTTTCAGAAAATTGTCAACTTGTCATACAACTCCAGGCAAGGGAGATTTTTACATGAAAAAACAAGTTGATGTATAGGAAGACTGGAGCTAGATCCAATGGTCACGGACAGCTGGTTCTTCCAAAAAGATACAGGACAGAATTAATAAGGAGCCTACATGTGAAACCAGATGGGGACCATGAGAAGATAGGTACCATCATTCAAAAGGTGGCTCACAATTATTATTGGCCCAAAGCAAGATGGGACATTGAGAACTTTGTAGAAAGGTGTAGCATAGCACATGAGGGAACACCCACAAGTGGGAACATGGATCAGGACCTGGACACGCCACGGGGCAAATCAGGCCTGACAATAAAAAGAAAAATAGATTTGATAAAGTGGACCAAATGGAATGGGAAGCCCCTTTTCACGGACAAGCTTCACTTAACTGTTTTACAATGGCCACTATGCGGAGAGTGCAAAAAGATGTCTTACCCCAGGATAAGCCGACAATCCCTCAATCGGACTTAAACAAACTGGAGGAAGAATATGTAGAGAGGAAATCTCTCATCAAGAATTTTAAGAGGGGAGAAAGCCCCAAAAGAATTGGTAGCGGTCGTTTTGTGAATGATAATTCTGGAAGGAAAAATCATCACTATAAAGCTTCAAGTGGAAGAGACCATACCGGTGCATGGACAAATAGGTCCACACAATTAAAGGTCCATATGTAGCTTTGTTAAGAACGTGGACTGATGAAAAGGCAGAGGAAAACATTACATCTTCATACCAATATGTGAATGAGCTGACCACTCGGTTGAAACTGGCTGGAAACTTGCCAATGAAAATTTGAAACAAGCCAGGAAGAAACATGCTGCCTATTATAACAGGAAGGCGAAAGACAGAAATGTGGCTGTGGGAGAGAAGGTACTGCTTCTTTTGCCCGGGAGTCAGAATAAGTTACAAATTGGATGGCAGGGTCCATATACAGTTCTAGAGAAGGTGTCTAGAACAAATTATAAGATAGATAAGAAGGGGAAAGAAAAAATCTATCATGTGAATCTCCTGAAGAAATATTTGGAAAGAGAACATCAGGAAGAGACACACTTGTTGACCTTGTCCATCGCCATGGAGATGAAAAAGGAACCACTTTCATCATTTGAATATCCATTACACCCCTGTGAGACGCAGCACAGGTGAAAATCAGTACACATTTAACGAAAACTCAGAAAGAGAGAGTGCAACAGGTTCTAAATAATCATGCAGAGGTGTTAACAGACCGACCAGGGCATACAAACCTATTGGAATATGATATGAAACTCATAGACTCCACACCTGTCTGTATGAAACCATATTCGATTCCGTTTGCTAAGGAAAAAGCTTTGAAGGAAGAGATAGACTATCTATTGAAGGAAGGAATTATTTCGCACAGTGAGTCTTCGTATAGTTCCGGTGTTGTACTCTTAAGGAAGCCCTCTGGAGAACATAGACTCTGTATAGATTACAGGAGACTGAATGCTATTACAGAAGGACAGGTGGATCCATTGCCGGATACAAATCAGCTGTTTGCCAGGCTAAATAAAGCTAAATATTTCTCAAAAGTGGATCTGAGTAAAGGATACTATCAGATTCCAGTAAAGCCTGAGGTTAGACCATACCTAGCTTTTAGTACCTCAGAAGGACACTATGAGTTTAATAGATTGCCATTTGGATTGAAGAATGCGCCTAGTGTCTTCTCTAGAATGATGAGAAAATTATTGGATCCTCTGAATAATCCCTGTGTAACCAATTTTATGGATGATATCCTTATAGCAACAGAAACATTTGAGGAACACATTGACTCTCTGAACATGCTGTTTAATCGACTTAGGGAGGCAAATTTAACAGCCCGACCAACCAAATGTTGCGTTGGATGTAAAGAATTGGAATTTTTGGGACACACAGTTTATCAGGGAAACATGACCCCTGACCCAAAGAACTTAGAGAAACTACAGAAAGCCCCGAGACCACAAACCAAGAAGGACGTGAGATCCTTTGTCTCATTATGTGGTTTCTACCAGAAGTATATCAAGAACTTTAATTCCATATGTGCACCGTTAACTGAATTGACACGTAAAGGACTTCCAGATCGCATTACATGGACTCCACAATGTGAAATGACTTACCAAGAATTGAAGGAAAAGCTCACAAGTAAACCCATTTTGAAATTACCTGACTTAAGTCAAGAATTCATAGTAAGGACGGATGCAAGTAATATTGGGCTAGGTGCAACTTTACTACAGAAATCAGATGCATTGGATGGGAATTAAGCCCAGTGGCATATGCTAGCAGAAAGTTGAATAAAGCTGAAATCAACTACTCAACTAGCGAAAAAGAATGTCTTGCAGTAATATGGGCAATAAAGAAATTCAATATTTATCTATATGGGAAGGCATTTAAGTTGCAAACTGACCACAAACCTTTATCGTTTTTAGCACAGGCTAAGCATGAGAACTCTAGGTTACTCCGATGGTCTTTGCTTCTCGCTCCATATAATTTTAGCATTGAATATATATCTGGAAAAACCAATCTGGGAGCGGATTTTTTAAGCCGCCATCCGTGTGATGAGAATCACCGTAAACCCCAGAAATAATAATAAATTTCTCTATGTGTATATAGAATAAAGGACTGACATATAATGTCTGTTTTAAGAGGGGAGGTGTCATGAAATATTCTAATCCACATATAAAAATTATTAGGTAAATATGAAGCCTAACAAATAAAATTAATAAAGAGAAGAGCAATGGTAAAATAACAGTGCTGTCACAAAGAATGTACTCGAAATCCCCCTTGTTTTCTGCTTCGTCTACAAATTGTAACGCTTTCACGTTGATAGTAAAGCTTACTGTATTATTACCCGCCTTCTTCAATGAAACGTGTGCTGTATTTCTTGGAAAAAAAACATTGAGAGGCCCTGCGTAATGACCTAAATTAATCCTAACATTAATTATATTACGTTACCAAAACGAACGAACAGATGGACAAAAGGAGCGAGAGGGGAGGGCTGAAAATCAGGAACGCATGCAACACGCGACGCGCGATATACAAATGCTGGCATCACGCGTGTAAGTCTACAAGCACTAACTTTTTCAGACGGACAGTGATAAAATACACTACCCTTTCCCAGAGTTAGGTTTATAAATCATAACAGACTCTTATTAGAAAAGATAACAATAGATGGGTTTACGTTTGAACACATAACAGTACCCAGACAGCACATCTTCCAAACAGGAGGTAGAAGAAATTGCATATTTTGAACGCAGCCACGTAGCTCCTTTAAATTAGTATTTTTTTGGGTTCCTTAGGGCTTGCTGACAAATAATATGTAAAACGTTACGCAAATAGTCCAGGAATTAATAAATTATACCCAAAATAAAATATTGGGGGTGCCTGACAGCATAAAATCATTTCTGCTCATAAGATTTTTTTTTTTTAACGTGTTTGAAAAAAATTTACGTTACAGAAATAGCCTACCATGTAAACTCCAAATTGATTGGAGCGCAACAAATGAAAGCCTAACCACGCTTGGTCGGGCTATAAATACTATCTTGGTTGTTAGGGGAGACGGGAAAAGATAACATTTTTTCAAACACTTGTCGAAACGTGGCTCATTGGCCAGTCTCGCTGATATACACACTTGGGAGCGTTAGTTCGAGACCACTTGTTTAAAATAGCTTGATAAAGCATCAGTGCGTTGAAGCCAGCATATATTTGGCTAAATAAAAGCCTGGAAGATAAGCAGAAGGAAATTTGTGCCAGTTTGTGCCAGAATTCATTGCTAATCAACGTATCTGTGTTATTCGTATGAATTGTGGTAAGCTTGAACCATTTAATATCTTTTAATGAAAATTGAATGTGAATTGTTGATTTATGCCTGTATATATATGTGTAGTTCAGTGGCAAACGTGAGGTAAAGCCTAAAATGCTCCAGCCTGAACAGAGGGTGTCGGAGAGAAGTAAAACGGCATGGAATGGCCAAACAGTACACTGACACCTGGATGATTGTCTAGAAAGTCAGAGATTTGCTGAATCCAGTGTCGGACAGCATACTCCTTGGTCCTTTTAGCTATCAGTGAGGTGTCTCCAGAGCCCAGAAGAGAATTCGAGCAGAGGAGTCCTCTCCTGCCGCCATCACTCAAGATAAGCAGAGTTGGCCAGCTGAGCTCAACATTATGTCCCCTCATCTTGAAATAACTTTATAAAAATACCATTCAGAGGGGAATTTACTTGTCTTAAAATCAGGAACTGTGAACATCTCCAATAATAGTCCCTAAAGACAAACTATTGAAGTCATGATGACCAATACCAACAGAGCTTGAACAAAACAAAACCAGTATTACCTCATTTTACTACTACACAACTGACACACATAGAACATTTGTAATAATATATGTCACTACAATATTCATATTAAATACATTCTGTACATAACTTGTAATTTAAATTGATTGTGATTCCTGGTTCCCTTGTAGTTGAATCAGGACACATATTCATTCATGCTAGTAATGAATACATATTGTTATTTGAACCGTTACGAGTGACTTCTTTAAGCTATTCTCATAGAGTGTTATATGTATGTGAGTGTCACAGTGTTGTTAAGAGTAGTGGATTAAATTAAATTGTTTATCTGTCTGTTGTTGTGACTTACACTTCACCATACTCATACCCTAGACACATAAACGTAGCATCACACTATTCCAGAATAATTCTGACTGAGATATATAGATATGTGGTAGCAAGTAAGGTTATCTATAATACACTACTCTTAATAGATATAGATACCTTCACAGCTGATCTCAGTCAGTACACTAAGTTCCCTATAAGTATTTATAACATCCCACTTCACCACAGTATTTTAAAGAAATGATTACCGAAAATATATAAATGGTAAAAGGGTGAAGGTAGTCCCATAGCAGATACTGCCACTGGGGAGTGAAGTGTTAGAGACTTCACTATTCTAGGTCCAGGGTGGTGGGGGTGACCAGTTCCCTTCCTCGCTGTCTGTTCCTTCTCTAACTCAAGAGAGGAAAAATACCCATTTACAGCTGGGTAGACGATACCAAGAACCGAACCCGGCACTTTTACCGCGACAGACCAGCGTTCTAACCACTCTGTCAGTCGGACGCTCTTGCAAATGGTGGTCACTTGTATTAAACAAAAAACAGAAGAGAGACAAGTAGACAAAAGAAAATTAACAGAAGTGATAGGTATACGAGGATTCAAACCAGGGACATTCCGACACGATAGTGAACCGTGACGGGACACACGAACGAATAAGTACACCAAAATAAGTACATTACCAGGGTTAGTGACTTATTACAGGACACGGAATGACCCAGATAATTTTTACAAGCTCTATCACCACTATAATCTATAACTTTCCTGTTCACAAGCAGAGCTAAAGACCACACAAAAGGTCGTAATTATGATCTAGTAGATCGTAGCAGAATATGAATCCACATAGTGCTAATTGTATACTGTATATGAAATGTTCAGTGACTAACAATGAAAAGATCCGGCCAACTGTCGGGAAAATACGGAAAAGGCGCGCATTTGCACATAGCGAGTTAAATTGAACCCCCATTAAAAGAGCCTTTCATTACTTTCGTGGTGCATTGACCTTTGACCATAAATCGTAACAAAGATTCAACGAAATTAAAATGTAATGAAAACAAATGACAGGAGCAGGAGAGAAATAATGCCGTCATCAGGACATGCTGTGGAGAGAGGATACAATTGTTTTCGTAATTTTTTGGTTTATTTTTTGTTTTTCCGTTGACTTGCTTATAATGAGAAGAATATGACTGGTTCGTTTTCTCATCGAAAACTGCCTCTGTTGATCTTCAACATATAACTGTATTTCTTACATCTGTCGAGCATTCGGGAGGCAACTTTCGCATCCATCTCTTGGATTTTTCTTTTCAGTTCAGCCGCTGATGTCCTGTATCTCATTTTCCTCTCAATTCAAATTGATATGCGTTGCATTATTTCTGTTAATTTTTCCCCAAAATATCTTAAGTGTCTAACTTTGTTTAGTGTCATGATCTGCCAAGGTTTTATTTCCACAAAATTCTGTAAGACTTCTTCTTCGTACACTCTCAGACCTCTACTTCTTCATCTTCCTTCTTCCTCGTTCGTCCTGAAAAGAACGTTGGTTGCGTTGTGTCGCCGTTTACAGCAAAGCTGCGATATTTGCGCCTTTCGGACCGACACATCCGACTTCCGCACGGCATTCTTTGGGACCGGGTTTGCCTTCCCTCTTCGATCCCTACTCTCTCGGCCAGTCTGCAGTGATGCAGCCTGTTTACAGGACCACCACTTGGAGGTGGAGTAGGGTTTTGGTTAGCTATGGTTCGCTGACCCTGATGTAAGCAGTCAAGCTATGAGTCGCTGACTGCATATTCTCTTTTGCTGCGTCTTCGGTCCCAGACGTCAACTTGAATGTTTTCAAAGAAAGCAGTAGTCAGTCTAAGGCTATTTGAACTTCCTAGACCTCTTCCACGAATGATACGTGTGTCGGCCATATATGCTTTCTCTGTTCCGCATATAAGGGGCAACTTTGAAGCAGATGTTCAGCAATCATTTTATCCGTGCCTCAGTTACACTGATCGGTAGTTCCTATCTTTAGCTTGTTGAATAGATGGTATCTCAATCTGTTGTAGCCAGTGCGAAATCTGAAGATTACCACTTGTTCTCTTCTGTTGAGCTGGTAGTATGCCTCATATTATGTGTGGCCTGGATGCTCTACATCCCATTTGTTTCTGTATCTGATTCTGATAAAACTCTTTACCTCCTCGAAAGTTATGCTTGCGTCAGGCTGAGGTAGATTTCCACCTTCCTTTGCCAATCTGTCAGCCTCTTCATTGCCGGTGATGTTACAATGAGATGGGATTCATTGGATCACAACATTTTTGAATCTGCACACTTTTGAAATTCTGAAAGTAAAAGTGCAAAGCCCTTATACTGGACAAGATGGAGGACCGTTTGTTAACCTCTGTTATTTTAAAAGTTCTACAGTTTTGTGACGTTCAGTTACTTTATTCATTTCCCCATTTGTCAATTTGCAAATCTTACTTTTTAAAGTACGAAGCTTGTTAAAATAAAGTCACTCTTATATTACTGTTACTTACGAACTCAGTGTTACTGTTACTGTTACTTACTAACGAACGAACGAACATAATCTTTATTATAATCTTTATTATAACTCTATCTTACTGTTACTTACCACCTTTATCTTACTGTTACTTACTAACTCTATCTTACTGTTACTTACTAACTCTATTTTACTGTTACTTACTAATTCTGTTTTACTGTTACTTACTAACTCTATTTTACTGCTACTTACTAACTCTATCTTACTGTTACTTACCAATTCTATCTTACTGTTACTTACTAACTCATTTTTACTGTTACTTACTAACTCTATTTCACTGATAACAAATGTTAATACAATTTAATTTGCTCCAATTAAAACTTTATCATTAGTTTTATTAGCGCAGTGAACTTATTAAGTGCGCCGTCATCATTATCAGCTGCCATCTCTACAACGAAGGTTGGCTGTAATGGATCTCCAACGTCTTCTGTCTCTTGTCTTGGTGGTGCACTCTGATAGACTCTTTTCTCTCCATCTCTTGATGTTATCTTCCCACTTATAGCGCTGTCTTCCCCTTGACGTTTGGGCAGAAAGGAAGAGAACTGGTCACCTATGCTGGACCTAGTATAGTGAAGTCTCTAATACTTCTCTCCCTTACGGTAATATCATCTATTGCTCCACCTTTACCTTTTAATTGTCATCTCTTTCATTAATTCTCTTGTCATTCCTAGGTTTTCAATGACTTTTTAATGTGTTGTCTTCTTGTCCCATCAGATGCGTACCATTATTCTACATATCCACATCTCAAGAGCCGCAACTCTTTATGTGCATACCAATACTATTACCAAAACACACTCGGAGAAAGTCGACTCGTCACAACAGTAACAGTGGGGCTATCTTGGTTTGTCCTGTAAAATTAAAGAAATATATATTGGACATGGCAGAGTCGTATAGTGTCGTTCAGCAGGTTTTAATTATCAGGTATCGATTTCTCTTTGAAGTCTCGACTGTTGAACTGCTTTGAGTGCTTCTAGACTTGTCCTTGTTCATGATTTGCTCAAAGGCAAATCTCTATCGCGGCCATAACTTCGGCCAGGCTGAACATTGAAAGTTGAAAGTCTCAATTATCCGTTGGTTCCAACGACCGTTTTTATGTGCACGGGACCCCATTGTCTTGCCAGTGGAGCAGACGATAAATGGACCCCCTGCTTCTCATCCCAAGAGTTCCTTCTCTTGCTGGCAACTTGGCTATGGTGCTTGGATCAGGCAGGAGGAATGAAAGCCTTCTTAATTTATTGTCTTTGGAGAATTGTAGATTATACTTTTTTTTTTTTTTTTAGGGAAGGGGGTTCCTTATTTACTTGTGTGAAGTTTTCTTTCATTCAATTTATTATATATATATATATATATATTTTTTTTTTTTTTTAAGTTTGAATTTCCCATATTTTTCTTTGTAATCATTTCTTTACTTATTCAGTCACGGTAATCCTGCTCAGTAAGAGAGAAACTTCTCTTTCTAATTTGTTCGGACATGAGGTATAGCATACATCTCGGACATGATGTATAGAATAAATCTCGGACATGATGTATAGAATACATCTCGGGCCTGAGGTATAATATACATCTCGAACATGAAGTGTAGCATTCATCTCGGACAAGAGGTATAGGACACATCTCGGACATGGGTTACAGCATACATCTCGGACATGGGTTACAGCATACATCTCGGACATGGGGTATAGCATAAATCTCGGACATGGGGTATAGTATACATCTCGGACATAAGGTATAGTATAAATCTCGGACATGGAGTATAGTATAAATCTCTGACATAAGGTATAGTATACATCTCGGACATAAGGTATAGTATACATCTCGGACATGAGGTATAGTATACATTTGTGCTCTTCTGCCACAACTGTTTCGGTTGTTGCCGTTCCTTGGACCCACCAGCTTCAAGACTGTGCGCTGCATGGGCAACAGCTTGATCTCCTGGTTGCAGCGCCCAGTTTCGCGCCCCCGAGACACCATTTCTGGTACGTGTTCCCATATTCAGTAACGACTGAAGTGGATACTACTACTACTACTACTACTACTACTACTACTACTACTACTACTACTACTACTACTACTACTACTACTACTACTACTACTACTACTACTACTACTACTACTACTACTACTACTACTACTACTACTACTACTACTACTACTACTACTACTACTACTACTACTACTACTACTACTACTACTACTACTACTACTACTACTACTACTACTACTTTTACTACTACTACTACTACTACTACTACTACTACTACTACTACTACTACTACTACTACTACTTTTACTACTACTACTTTTACTACTACTACTACTACTACTACTACTACTACTACTACTACTACTACTACTACTACTACTACTACTTTTACCACTACTACTACTTTTACTACTACTACTACTACTACTACTACTACTACTTTTACCACTACTACTACTACTACTACTACTACTACTACTACTACTACTACTACTACTACTACTACTACTACTACTACTACTACTACTACTACAACAACTACTACTACTACTACTACTACTACTACTACTACTACTACTACTACTACTACAACTACTACTACTACTACTACTACTACTACTACTACTACTACTACTACAACTACTACTACTACTACTACTACTACTACAACTACTACTACTACTACTACTACTACTACTACTACTACTACAACTACTACTACTACTACTACTACTACTACTACTACTACTACTACTACTACTACTACTACTACTACTACTACTACTACTACTACTACTACTACTACTACTACTACTACTACTACTACTACTACTACTACTACTACTACTACTACTACTACTACTACTACTACTACTACTACTACTACTACTACTACTACTACTACTACTACTACTACTACTACTACTACTACTACTACTACTACTACTACTACTACAACTACTACTACTACTACAACTACTACTACTACTACTACTACAACTACTACTACTACTACTACTACTACTACTACTACTACTACTACTACTACTACTACTACTACTACTACTACTACTACTACTACTACTACTACTACAACAACTACTACTACTACTACTACTACTACTACTACTACTACTACTACTACTACTACTACAACTACTACTACTACTACTACTACTACTACTACTACTACTACTACAACTACTACTACTACTACTACTACTACTACTACTACTACAACTACTACTACTACTACTACTACTACTACTACTACTACAACTACTACTACTACTACTACAACTACTACTACTACTACTACTACTACTACTACTACTACTACTACTACTACTACTACTACTACCACTACTACTACTACTACTACTTTGTCAATATTGATTACGTAGTGATGAGACCTGTCACAAGTATAGATATGAAATAAGTGTAAGGAACTACTGCTGCACGCGAGGCTTGCATCTATAGTGTTGTGCAAAGAAAATTGGTGTACTTCTACTTTCAGATTACAAGGTCTTGTGTATTTCGACATGCGTCCTAATATAACCAACAAATCTTGTGTCTAGGTTGAACGGGCCCGTCTTTGTCAAAACAATGTGAAACTCGTGATTTTAAAAAAAAATATGAAGCATTTTTCTCACAGCGCATGCCATTGTGTAGGCCAGAGGTTTTCAAACTTGTTTGGTCCGCGGCTCCCTTGACCTGTGCATAAATCACCGCAGCTCCTCTCTATACTATATATTATATATATACCTCGGCGCAAACATGCCGCTCAACACTTTTCCCAAGCCACCGCGACGCCCTTAGACGAAGGCCGCGACGCCCCTGGGAGCCGCGACGCACAGTTTGAAAACCTCTGGTGTAGGCAATGCGTCTTAACTCTTAAAGTACGTAGTGTTTTCCCCTATGTCTGACGCAAGGATATTTCTGCCGCTTAGTGTTATAATATGGTTTTGAAGTTTATGGGTCAGTTCTTTCCATGTTTGTAAAAGAAATATGGTAATGTTACATAGTTGTAAAAGAAACTGACGAGGATTAATAAAGCTCTGAGACATCGGGCGTCCCATTGCTTTGAGACATTGGACATCCCATTGCTCTGAGACATCGGGTTACCATTGCTCTGAGACATCGGGCGTCCCATTGTTCTGAGACATTGGGCGTTCCATTGTTGTGAGACATTTGGTTTACCGTTGCTCTGAGACATTGAGCGTTTCACCGCCCCAACGTCGGGCGTTTCATTACTCTCAGACATCTGATGTTCTACTGCTAAACCGAGATATTATGTTACTGAAGGCGTGTGTTGGCAGTTAATGGTATCCTACGAGCTGGATGAGATTTAGAACATGGCAACATGTAATGCAACCCCCTTTAATCTCGAATTCGCTTTTTTGTGCCGAAGCACTGCAGACTGGATTGATTATTGGTTTCCCGATACAAGACATGCAAAACGACATGGTGTGTTGTCATTATGATTCTGTAAGATTATCTGTTAACCATCGATCCATGTTCGTCTATGTGTAGAGTTCCCAATCTGTTTCAGTTCCCTTGCGCCCTCTGGCTTTTTGTAATCCTTCCTGTAGTCGTATTCAGTATGAAAGAAAATTAATTCTAGGGCTTAATATGCATATGCACATAAGAAATTAAATAAGCTGATGAAATAATATTTTTATACAGAAAACATTATTCGGTACATAAAAACATTGTTAGTATCATAAAGTTTTTTAATGTTTAACAGATTACATTAAAATACATTAGTGAGACCATTGATTATATAGTGTGATCGAGAAGTCTGTCCGCAGTGGGTTCAGTGCTTGAATACTATGAATCAAGGGAAACAATCCAAATGATAAAATTATTATTAAAATGTCGTAATTTTCAACTCTACATTTCTTTATTTTACATAGCAATTTAAATTATTTAAACAGACACTAATGCTTTATGCGAAAATAAAATAAAAAATATTACTTTTATGTAGTAGTAAAGTAAATCTAATTAAAGTCAATTAAAATAATACTGTTTGCTGCATCATAAAATGTTACATTCATATTGTTAAAGCACTGAACCCACTGCGGAAATGACAGGTGATAAGGTTTTAAGTTTAGATGCCCCAGGAGGTGCCCAATCAATACTTAAAAGATTTGTACATAAAACAAAGGAAAACATATAAGGTTAGTACTTCAGAAAAGGCATTCAACCAAATAGAAATTAAGCAGCAAGAACTAACAAATCAAAAAACAAAACAAAAAACAACAGAAAAAACAAAAATAAAACAAACTTACTAACTACTCATAGGACAAGGAAAGACAACGAGGTTTAAAAAAAAAAAAAACTCAAAAAGAACAAAAACTAATTCAAATTAAAACCAAGTGTAAAGGACAATAGTTATCTATAAACAATACAAAAGAGAAAATAAAATGACAAATACTAATATAAATTAAAATCAGCAACAGTTTGTCTGTCAACCCTTCATCCATGTCTTCTGTCATCCATATTTAGTCAGTCAGCCCTCCATATAAATTCTTCTATGTCATCCACAGTTTGTCTGTCAACCAGTATTCTTCTATGACATTCTCAGAGTGTCTGTTAATGTACTGAAAATTTTGTTTTGTGTTTCAGCGCATTTGGTAACAGTAATAAAAGTGCTTCCTAAATGTGATTTTTATTTCTTTTACTTGGTTTATGATTTCATTTCAAAACTGAACAATTGTTTTGCCGTAAATTAAGTTTATCTGGAAAAAAAAATACTTTGGCAAGTTAAAGCACCAAATGTAAAGCTCACATAAAATTTGGTCATCACTAGAGCTGTGTTTAAAACAAGAGACTTGCTGACTTCTTTGTTTGAAGAAATACATTGATTTAATCGGCACATAACCATTCACCACCCGACGCCAACCTCTTCAAATACAACATGTACGACATATATGAGGATGGATTTGTACTATTTACTCTCTGTCTTTTTAGAGCCTAATATCTACAGGTTATTAATACTTCTAACATTAAGACAGAGATAAACCGTGGGGTAAGCAGCAATAGGCGATGAGTCGTGCAAGGACAAAGGACACAGAGAATTGCCAACGTTTCGGTCGTAAGGCCTTCGTCTAGGATAAACAAACAGAAAAGGAAAATCACAACGAGAACTAAGTTAAATATTAAAAAAAAAATAGAATTATACGATCCGAAATTTTAAGTCGCTGGTGGTACTCCTGTGAGAATCCGAATAAACCAGAGGGGTAGTGGAAACTGATAACACGTGATTTGAGAAATAATAAAGAAAAATAAATTAGCGAAATCTGACGTTCCTTTTTTTTCTCCTCTAATGACCAGTCGAGGAAGAAGAATTAGACGTGCTCCTGGACGAAGTGCTGAACAGAGTTCAGTTGCTGCAAATAAAGAATAAAAACACTAATTTGACTGGCCCTAATTGTGATTATCTTCGCGCCTGAGAGACGCCAGTTTCCTGGCCAATGTCGTAAAATGCAGCGATGCTTTGCTGCTTAATGGCGGGATGTAGTGGAACCCACAGACATTCTATAACGAACTAGACCGCCAACGATTTCGTTACACCGGACCACCATATCCACTTTGCTCGTAAGTCATGTTCATACACGATTTAGAAAGCAATTGTGCATTTTTTAGAAAAAAAAAAAAACATATTCTTTCACGTAAGATCATACTAATATGATAAGAAACTTTGTACAGAAAGATACAACAGAAAGCAATCTGATCATCAGAAGTATTACCCCCGTCGAACAAGGGTTTTGGCAGTTTATGTTCTTTACATTCTGGGAAGGGGGGGGGGGGGGCAACTTGGGTCATAACTCCAAAGTGTCTGCCTCCTGTTGTGTTTTCCAACCTGCTTTCTCTCTTTAACTTCTACTGTACTAATATAAGCTGCGACCATAGCAGTAATAGTAATGTTCTTGTTTGAAATCACTGTTACACTCCGAATGTTTGAAAAACTTAGACACAATCATAAACATAAGAAACATTGAAAAACATATATGTTGAGTATAAAGTGCTTCGGGAAATCAGAGCGAATTTTATCATTTATTTGAGTGCAGCATAATATTTAACATACTCACTTTTTCCGATTCACTCTAGCCGTGAAGAGTAAGTGGGGATTTAATGTTTGCGTTATTAAGCCAAGTGTTGTCTACCTGGCTGCTGTGAGGTCATGTTGTTTTTAGGATTTCTGTGTTGTTGTCTGTCAATCTGCCTCTTGGTCTTTCCCGAGCTGGGAAACTAGATTGTCTACTGTTGAAAGCGTATAGTGATAAATTAACGAGCCCCAAATACTAAATGTTCTATCTTCCCATATACTTGATGCATTGTTTTCTTCATCTTCATAACCTCACCTCCAAGTCTGGCTTCCAACACCTTGTAGGTTCAGGTTTATGCTGTCTTTCCATCCTCTTATATGGCGGATATATTTATGCATTTCAGTTTTATTCCTCACCATTTACTTCGTTTGGTTTGGTATTTAAGGACTATCTTCATTGCACACGGACTACTCCATCAGTGCTCTGATCTCCTCCCTTAGATCACACAAGGAGGATCTCAGCACAGTGCACGAACTCCGTAGCACCGGCGACAATTTACTTCACCATGTGAAACCCTTTTCTGAACACTCAGATATAGTCGGAGTTTACAATATTTTACTTTTTACATTTTTTTTCCTTTGTTTCTACGATTTTTCGGATTTCATAATTTCTCATTATGTCTCTCCTGGTAAATTTAATCGTGTTTTCTTAAGCATCTCATCTCAGAGGATATAATTTTTCCTTTCTTGTGCTTTCAGGGAAAATGTTCGACACTGATAGCAAAGAATTGTTAAGAGTATACCATTTATCAGATTCGTTAAGTATCCATACTGGTATTCGGATGTTTGAGCAGTGATGACAGTTGATAGGTCACTGCACTGGCTTGTTGGCATCAATATCTCTGCCCAACCTTTCATTTTCTGCAAAAACACTTCCTAGGTATTTGAAACCTGGAGTCCGTTTAAGTTGGTGATCTTGACATGTGTGTTAAGTGGGTCTGGTGATCTGCTGATCTATATTACTTCTGTCTTTCATGTTGTTTTTTCCGCAAGTTGAATTAAGTGCATTTGTATGCTTTTACTATTTGTTTTCAACTTCGTACATTAGACTTTGATCATCTGCGAAACGTAACTCAGTAAGTGAGTCACATTCTTCGTTTCCTTTAGTTTGTTGTTGTTGTTGTCTTCTAGGCTTGCTTCTGGGTTTGCTTCTTGTGTTACTTTGTCCATATCTATGTTAAACAGTAGTGTTGATAGGACACATCCCTGTCGCACTCCTATGGTTATATCAAAAGCGTCATGGAACCGTCATTTGTTCTTACTACGCTGTTGCATGTATGATATAATGCTGTCATGTTATCTATTAACTACTGATGTATTCCATAGTCTCTAATACTGACCACAGTTTACACTGCACTTTTTGTCATATTTTAATATCAGAAAATATGACATTTCATTTATACTCTGATATATTTCCTATTTAAATATCACAATTGTAAATAATAACTGTTTTGAGGCATCTTTAACTGAACTGTCAACTTGTCTCTCTCTCTCCCTTTCTCTCCGTCTGTCTCTCTCTCCGAACAAATGATTTTTTTCTCTCTAACCAGCGGCACTCGAGCAGCTTTCCGGCCCAATGACACGTCATTGCGAGGCTGGGGAGCCAGTGGACTTTCCTTCCAACTCGATCAGGAGCTTCGCGCCTTCCCATCTGTCGCATAGAGATTTATGATCAATAAATTTTCTATATTCTTTTCTTTTCTACCCGTGTCCTCTACTTTATTATCGCTCTTTTATCCTTTTCCTGTTTTTTGCATTCGTTCGTTTGCGACAAAATATTACTTTCCCATTCTGACTTTTGCCGTTTCTTTTCTCATACTAGTAACGCATTTTATTGCGTAATATGTCAGTCCCTGGATGTGAACGAATAGTGTGAGAATTCGTCTAGTCAGACATAGAGAGCAGACATGTGTCTACATTTCCATCTGACACGAGTTTTTCTTCGGCTAGTTTCTCGGCGTGAGGTGTGGAAGGCGCCAATCTGCACAGCTCAGAAATGAGACATGTTGCAGTAGGTGTGAAGACGCACTTTTGGCAGTTATGGCCAGCGTCTAAGTTAATGGGAAGTGTTAAGAGAGAGAGAGAGGGAGAGAGAGAGAGACCGGCGCTATTTCGGGTTTTCGTAATAGCGTAGGATCCTTTGTCTGTTTCATATATCTACCCCACAGTTTGGACTTGATTTCATTCAGTCATTCTCCAGTTGCAGTAGACAGATCGCTAGTGCTAGGAAATCTCTTGTGTTTAGCGAAGTCCTAGTTTCTCGACATTTTGCCGAGTTCTGGAATACCCTTATATTAAATTATTCTAGTTCATAGTGTTAGTCTGTAGTTCTGTGTGGAGGTAATTATATATATATCTAGTAGTATTGAGTGATTCAGTGATAACCGCTTACTTCATTTTACTAGTTAGATTTCTGTGCAGAAGAAATTAAATTTATAAGTCTGTTTCATTCTCTAGTTGACGTGATTCAGTGGATAGCAAAATAAATTATAATTTCTAGCTTAAACTCATACAGCTATAAATAATTTTAATTAAATTGCTAGTAATTAGTCGAGAATATTTTAAACTAACTTATAATTGCACTGATTCATCATTGAGTATTGACGAAATACGAATGTATTTCTAATTCATGATGACTGATTTTGGAAATATAACTTATTTCACGGGAGATTCAAACGATAAGACAAGCTCTACGCTTGCAGTTTATAATGTAAGTTATAACCGAGGAATAGTATGTATAAGTATTTTATATGTTGTTTTCTCTTTATTCAGTGAAACTGGGGTAGCCCAACTTTACCAACGGTTTTAGTACTGAGAAACATCTGTGAAAAACATAAAACATTTTTTTCTTAAAGACTTGGGTGTATAAAGTAAAACCTGTCTGGCAGTGCATTGGCATCCAAAACGACAGAGTACCCATTACATGAACTTTAAGATTAAATGAAGTAACGGGCCCATCGAGCCAGATTTAATTCTTCCTGAGAAAAACCTCAAGTACATTTCAGCCCTTGTGGCAAGTAAAATATTACTATCAGTAACATTCCGACGGAGTTCTGACTAGTGGTGGAGTGACCAAATAAAGTCCTATACTGAGAGAAGGCACCGACCTGACATTCCTCGTTACTAGAAACCTAAGCTAATGACACTGTGCTCGCTGTTAACGTTCGTGCCTGGACAATTTTAATGTGACAGAAACAGATATCCCAAAATAAGAATAACCAAGGAAACGTTCACTGAAGTAGTGGATTCAACTTATCTTTGCGGGACTGGGGTTCCCTTGGCCAAGACTAACCCTAGAGATTCTGTATGTGCATGTCCTAAAAATTGGTTTCCAGAAGTGGCTACCAAAGCTGTAAGTACGAATGCAAGCTAGTGATCACGGCTGACTGAATAGAGTGAATGCAGGACTGAGTGATTCCTTTATTGTTGTATTTTGGCACCCATTTTGCTGTCTTAAATTTCTTTATGCAAGTTTTGTTGCTAACAATATTTTCCTTAGGATAGATCAGAGTATCAAAGTCTGTTCATACCTTTAAAGGGAAATCTTAGACTATAGCATATGTATCCGTGACTCTTTGGGGCTATCACTTTTCTTCTAACAGGACTGCGGGCTATACATCGAGGGAAAAGATCATACCTCTGGGTCTATCATTCTTGTAGCAATTCATTGACTTATGACTATTTGTATATGCTTGATGTAATTTTTATGTGTTGTGATGGAATTTTATTATGATAATTAAAATTCACTTGAACTTATTCCATTGTGTCGGTCAGTTCGTTCCCAATTATCTATATTTCCAATGTCATAGTTTTCACGTATGTGCGTCTAACTGTCGTCACTTGTGTGTGTGTATGTGAGTGGTACATATATATATAAATATATATCATAATAGACTGTCCGACTCCTCTAAATCTGTTGTAGAAGATAGGCTGAAAGAGAGAAGATTCTCGATTTCAGGGACAACCTCTATTAATTTCTACCATCTCACTCGTGGAAATCTATTTCTATTATTATCTCTCACTGTGGCTATCACTTATTCTAATCTATTCAGAAGGGACCAGCCCAAGTCTTAATTCCCCTATCAAAAATCTACGACACCATCCACAGAGGGTTTATCTGCAGGAGCCGTTCAGGTTATTCAGTCAAATTCCCGGTCGATGACACTCCTACAAATGCCGGCGCCCGGGCTTGAACCTTGAAAACCTGGTCGCTAGCCCAACGTCTTAAACATTACACCAGCGCGGCTCCCCCGAACAAATAATATCTTCTTCTGCGTTCGTCCTGAAAAGGATTTATTACAAATAAGGGAGGGAAACCTGAGGCCTGTAAACAGTAAATTAATATGAAATTAATATGAAATAAATATAAAGGTATGTTATCAGGCACTCGCAGGAAATAAAGAAGTAGAACACCAGACAACAGAAAAACAACAGACATGAGTGGCTTACCCAGGATGTGAACACTGGACCTTCCGTGCGACAACCCCGCCTAGCCATGCAAGCGAATCACACTATCCGCTCTGCCATCTACGCATCATCAAAAAATGATGTTTCAATGGCAGGTCAATAGTGCGAACCACAATACACGACACCAGAAGTCCTCCATGGGCAGTTCAGCCTATTAATGACGCAATCACTTCTGTTGTATTTCTATCAAGCAGTATAGGCCGAATCCAACAAGACCCTTAGGACCTTAATACTGTGTCCAGTAAATGATAGTAGACTAGAACAGTGAGAACAGGATAGTGGGTAGGTTGGGTATTGTACAAACATTTATTACAAATAAGGGAGGGAAACCTGAGGCCTGTAAACAGTAAATTAATATGAAATTAATATGAAATAAATATAAAGGTATGTTATCAGGCACTCGCAGGAAATAAAGAAGTAGAACACCAGACAACAGAAAAACAACAGACATGAGTGGCTTACCCAGGATTTGAACACTGGACCTTCCGTGCGACAACCCCGCCTAGCCATGCAAGCGAATCACACTATCCGCTCTGCCATCTACGCATCATCAAAAAATGATGTTTCAATGGCAGGTCAATAGTGCGAACCACAATACACGACACCAGAAGTCCTCCATGGGCAGTTCAGCCTATTAATGACGCAATCACTTCTGTTGTATTTCTATCAAGCAGTATAGGCCGAATCCAACAAGACCCTTAGGACCTTAATACTGTGTCCAGTAAATGATAGTAGACTAGAACAGTGAGAACAGGATAGTGGGTAGGTTTGGTATTGTACAAACATTTATTACAAATAAGGGAGGGAAACCTGAGGCCTGTAAACAGTAAATTAGTGTTCAAATCCTGGGTAAGCCACTCATGTCTGTTGTTTTTCTGTTGTCTGGTGTTCTACTTCTTTATTTCCTGCGAGTGCCTGATAACATACCTTTATATTTATTTCATATTAATTTCATATTAATTTACTGTTTACAGGCCTCAGGTTTCCCTCCCTTATTTGTAATAAATGTTTGTACAATACCAAACCTACCCACTATCCTGTTCTCACTGTTCTAGTCTACTATCATTTACTGGACACAGTATTAAGGTCCTAAGGGTCTTGTTGGATTCGGCCTATACTGCTTGATAGAAATACAACAGAAGTGATTGCGTCATTAATAGGCTGAACTGCCCATGGAGGACTTCTGGTGTCGTGTATTGTGGTTCGCACTATTGACCTGCCATTGAAACATCATTTTTTGATGATGCGTAGATGGCAGAGCGGATAGTGTGATTCGCTTGCATGGCTAGGCGGGGTTGTCGCACGGAAGGTCCAGTGTTCAAATCCTGGGTAAGCCACTCATGTCTGTTGTTTTTCTGTTGTCTGGTGTTCTACTTCTTTATTTCCTGCGAGTGCCTGATAACATACCTTTATATTTATTTCATATTAATTTCATATTAATGTCCTGAAAAGGACGTTTGTTACGTTGTGTCGCCGTTTACAGAAAAGCTGCGATATTTGCGTCTTTCGGCCCGACACATCCGGTTTCCTTCCTTCTTTGATCCTTACTCTCTCGGCCAAACTGCAGTGATGCAGCCTGTTTCCAGGACCACCACTTGGATGTGGAGTAGGGTCTTGATCAGCTCTGGTTCACTGACCCTGACGCAAGCAGTCAAGCTATGGGTCGCTGACTGCATTTATCACTGTTGCTGCGTCTTAGGTCCCGAACAAATGATGTAATATCGAATGTAGGTTTAATGATGATGTTACTACTTTTCAACACATTTTATTTCATAATTATAATTAGATACCGTGAATGTGAGTATGCTATTATTTTACCTTTACAACGTTGAATTCACTTAAATAGATATGTAAAATGCATGTGAGAATAAATGAAATCAATATAAAAGACAAGAGACAGGAAGGGCAGAATGTCAGACTGGCCTGCGTACCCCATTCTCAACCCGTTGAAAATAAAGTTCGTACTTTCGTTCGTTCTCTCTCTCTCTCTCTCTCTCTCTCTCTCTCTCTCTCTCTCTCTCTCTCTCTCTCTCTCTCTCTCTCTCTCTTCCTTTTCAAAATATAGTCACTCTATATTGATACACATTGAACAAACATATCTATATCAGATACTGGAAGCAAAGAAATAACTCAATTTTGATCCTTCTATTAACGGATAAATAGAAAGTTACCGTCTATCAGAAACGGAGATAGATACCCATTCATCACATCAAGACTTGGCTTGCTGCCCGCGTCTGTGCGTTGTTCGAGACAGTATTTACAAACGGCGTTTTCCGGACAGTGAACATAAATCTACATGTATATACTAATGTTCCACATGACCTCACAAAGCATTCGTTCAAGTGGTAAACGACTTGGCGTGGCGGTGTATTGTTGTGTTTGGCACTTGTGTATGATGAATTCCGCAAACTGTTATACAAGTCAGCCAATAAACAGTCCCGTACGCCAGATAAAATGACGTTAAATGAAGAAAACCGGATTTATTAGACTATTAACTTGAATATATTGTTCGTACACAGGGTGATCCAACATGACAAAGTGTAAGATCGTTTGATTTAAAAAAAAATATTTGAGATGTTTAAATGAAACGGCTGGACATGACGCAGAAATCTTGTTACATCAACGTCTGCCACGTGACCCCTCAAAACCTATTTTGGAATTTTAACACTAATTGTTTGTGTTCCTCGTATCAGAACTAGAAATGTTAAATTTATAAGAAGCCTCCGTCAGCCATAACTGACTATGGGAATGCGCCTTGAGGTAATAGCCCTTCAGCCATAACTGACTGTGGGAATGCGCCCGTGAGGTAATAGCCCTTCAGCCATAACTGACTATGGGAATGCGCCCTTGAGGTAATAGCCCTTCAGCCATAACTGACTATGGGAATGCGCCCTTGAGGTAATAGCCCTTCAGTCATAACTGACTATGGGAATGCGCCCTTGAGGTAATAGCCCTTCAGCCATAACTGACTATGGGAATGCGCCTTTGAGGCAATAGCCCTTCAGCCATAACTGACTATGGGAATGCGCCCTTGAGGTAATAGCCCTTCAGTCATAACTGACTATGGGAATGCGCCCTTGAGGTAATAGCCCTCAACTGCTTCTTTCTAGTGTTCCTTTCGTCCTGCTCTTGTCTCTTCTGCCTGTTGTGAGAGCTTCTTTTCGCACAAACTGAGGGTGCACGGTAGGGGACACCGCTATTTTGTGCGATCGGCAGTTTCATCCTCCCAGGTTGCTGGACTTATATCCAGTACCTTCATATTCTTCAAGCACACATCTTTGAACCTCAGCTGCTGTTGCCCGGCTGATCTTGTGCCATATGCCAGTTGGACCCTGCTCTAGTTTGTTACATTTACTCTGTCCTTTTTCGTTCACTCTGGCCTTCTAGTCGGCGTCTGTGGCCTAATGGATATGAACGCAGTTTCATAATCCAGATATACCAGGTTCGAAACCTGCTGCAGGCGGTTTGGTAGCAGATCGCTTTGTGTGGATTTTTAACAATGGTATAAGCGCCGCACCGTTCAGAAAGCAAAGGCAAACTACTGAATGAAAAAATTGCCTAGAAAAATCACAAACAGCCAATAAATGCTGGGGTTGATTGCCACGTCCTGTAAAGGATAAGCAACTAACTGGCCTTCTTTACTAAGTATCTATCCTGTTTGTTTCGCTAAATTTCCTAATTCATTTATTTATTTTTTGCTTTTCTGGCACCTTCACATTGTGTCGATCTTCCATTCATATTTCGTACGCCAACTTTCATTCTTTTTTTTCTTTTTAAGCCGTGTCCTGTATTTTCCACTTCATTTACTTGTTAACTCCCAGTTATTCACTTACCTGTCATTGTAATTCACTGTTTGTACTTTGCTGTAGTCTTATAATGACTGCTGAAAAACTAGGGGACATAGTTGTAGCAATAGTTGGTGGCACTTCAATGTATATATGTTTCGGTTGAGATCGAATGTTTGTAGTCGAAGGTCTGGAAGGATGTAATAGGCTTGGGTTCAATACAGAGTGGCTTATTGTAGCAGAAGCGTGCTTGAAAGGAATTTGCCCTGTTCTCTGGTAGAAGGGGTAAGGTAGTCATGTAGTTAATATTGCCGAAGGGGAGTGAAGTGTTAGAGACTTCACTATACTAGATCCCGCTGTTTTAGGTAGGGTGACCAGGTCCCTAGTAGAAGGGGTAAAGGTAGTCCCAAAGCAGACACTGCCATAGAGGAGTGATGTGTTAGAGACCTCACTATACTATGTCTAGCTTTGTGACGTTGGGTGATTAGTTTTTTTTTTACTAGCCGCCTTTGCCTTCTTTAACTGAAGAGCAGTCATGTATCAGTGTATAGCTGCGTACACTGGCGCTACCAAGTTTCAATCTCGGAACTCAGTATACCGTTTAGCCAACGGGACGCACAAGTAGAAGGGGTAAGTAATAATATTAGGAGAGGGTTGTGGTCGAGGAAGTGGATAGTAGGTCGGAATACAGAAAGAATATGTTCTAATAGGAATAGTGTGGTTATGAAAAGAAAATGATGTGTGGTAGCTATAACTTTATAGTGGCATCTAAGATACGTGAGATCTTACAGGTAAAGGTAGTCTCATAGCAGATGCTTCCGAATGGGAGTAAAGTGATGGAGACTTCACTATACTGGATCCTGTCTTTTAATGAGGGGGGTGACCAATTCCCTTACTCACTGTCTTTTGCATTTCCTAACTCATTAGCAAAGTCAGGTATCCATTTACAGCTGGGTAGACTAGAGCGTGACGCTACCAGGTTTTACACATGCTTAACGAAAAAAAAATGGTAATAATCCGTACCAAATTTTTGAAAGTTTGTTCTTGCTGTGTACGCTGTTTAAATAACTCAAACCTCGCTCGGTCCCACGCTTAGCTGTCTTAAATATGATAGAGTGGACTTGTCGAGGTGTTCTTTGAGTCACTTAAGAGACCTACAGTGGCGCCGGTAGGCACACGCGGGATCTTGTCACAGCTAGTATCCAGTGACGGCCTCCAGGCAGTGTATGACTTATGACCCGGGTTAGGTAAGGTCTGGGTCAAAGTCTGCGCACGGTTCAACTAGTACTGGACGAGCGGACTAATCGAGGTCTCAGGATTTGAAGGAAAAAAAAGCCTTAAGGGCTGACAGGTGTTGAGACCTTAAACAAAATCACTTATGGGTAGTTAGGTGACAAGATGTTTTGTTTTTAAAAGACCGTTTTTTAAAAACAGATCCGGTTGATCGCAAGAACAAAAACAGTATGTGTATTGTCCAGTTATAACAATTTTCATCTCAGATATCAAGGCTGTTTTGTTGAATCACTCTGGAACATAGAGAACAACAAAAATCACAAACAGAAAGATAAATACTTTCATAAATTGGTGCTTGATAAGATGATAGGAAACTATACAGAGCAAAACAACAGGAGGCAATCTGATCATAAGACATGTTCCCCCCGTCGATCAATTTTTCGGCTCCTTAATCTCCTTTACACTCTAAGGAAGGCGGGCCCACTTTGGTCATGACTCCCAAATGTCAGCCTTCTGTTGTCTAGTGCTGATAATTGACCCCACTTAAAAGAATTGAAGGATTGAAATGACATGACGAAATCATCCATATGGAACTGATAAAATGATGATTATATTGATGATGAATATACATTCTGATTTTTTTTCTTTCGTACTTCGATCGTAATATTCCGTGGCTGATCGGTTTTTGAACCCGAAGAAAATAAGAAAAAATAAATGCACTCCGCGTTTGTCGTTTGTAGAAATTATTCAGGCAGGGGAAATTCCAAGAAGATTAATTAAGTCTTTTACTATATTGGATTGCTGTCTTGCGTAAATTTAATTTCATTTCTAGATATTTATGGAGGAGTTCCTTAACTCTGCATTGGCTAGCTTGTCACACCTGAAGGACACACGTCCAAGATATTATTAAAAGTTCTGGCGTACCTTGATCAAATAAAATGCAGAGATTTCATGCAATAAAGGGATTTCTTCGTCTGTTTCCACGTTTTCAGTCATTGAGCTGAGCTGTCTTCAACAGATTCATTCTGGTCCGTGCAGTTTCTGAGGGTCTTTGAAGGTAGAACAGAATAATTGCTTTTCTCATGCATGTCGTATGAGTTTGTTTGATTTTAGGACCTTGCACAAAACATTGGCTTTTGTTTTGTGCATGGAATGCTCGGTTCAACCCCATATGGGTTATAATTTGGGTATATAGTGTTTCTTTTTCTACATATTTTATTTAAGTTCTTATGTGTCCTATCTAGCCTTCACTTTCTTTCCTTTCCCTGACGAAGGCCTTGTGGCCGTAACGTAGACTATTTTCTTTGCCTTTTGTCCTCGTAAGACGAATCACCTTTTTTCGATTTTTTTCTCACATCCATCCTTTTTCTACATCTCTTTCTCTTCTCTTCGATCCTTAACCACCGACCGTCAAAGCAGTCAGTGGCCATCACGCCTAGTGGCGTCTTGTAGGGCAACAACAAATTGATTCCACTTTGCACGGTCGGTGGCCATCCTTCGTACAGTGCCCCAACTCTGGTTCATTCTTTGCATCTCAGCCTCCACAGTCCTCCGCCAAGTTGTTTTTGGTCGGCCTCTCTTTCGCTTTCCTTCAGGGGTCCAAAGCATAGCTGTTCTTGTGATGGCATCGGGGTCTCTTCTGAGGACATGACCAACCCAGCCCCAGCGTCCGCCAGCCACGATGGTATGCATGTCCCCTCGCTTGCTACGAGCAAGCAGATTTTTCTACATAGTACATTGTATTTGTTGTTTTCTTTCCAGACTGAATTCTCTGGCGTTTGGTGTGGCGTTTCATAACATCTGTTGGTGGTGTGTGTCTTCCCTGTTCTTGAGTATATCTACCAGTGCGTTATTGAGTTGTGAGATGTTTGTAAGGTAAAGGGAAAGGATCCCGTTACACGTCCATTGAGGCATATTGGGAATATGGTGTTAGGCCCATATTTTCTTGACCATCGGCACACAAGGGGTGATGTGGTCAGCATCACGCCGGCCGCCTTAACCTTCCCAGAGTTCCTCTGGTACCCAATTCATGAGGTTGCCGTTTGCGGTCTAAAAAATCCCACCTCAACTGGGGATCGAACCATGGACCACCGAGCTAGGAAGCCAGTGCACTAACCACTGCGCAACCCGGCTCCTTGAGATGTGTGTACTTTGATTTATTGTTTGTTACCTTCTTATTTATTACACTTAAGATGTCTCACATATTCCTATTGGCTTTGCGCTGCTTTCTTATGTTTCATAAATTGCTATGGAATCCACTACTGCAGAAGTACATGAATGCTTTGGTGCAAGGTTACCGGCAAAATACTATGATAAGATACATTTATTTTTTTTCATCTTCATAACCTCACCTCCAAGCCTGCCTTCCAGCACCTTTTAGGTTCAGGTTTATGCTGTCTTTCCATCCACTTGTCTGGCGGATATATTTATGCACTTCAGTTTTATTTCTCTCCATTTACTTCACCATATGAAACCCTTTTCTGAACACTCAGATATACTCGGAATATACAATATTTTACTTTTTACATGTTTCGTTGTTTGTGCACATTGAAAAAAAATGTAACGTTTTACATTTTCTGCTGTTTCGTGATTTTAAAAAAAAATGTATTACTGTATTGCATGCACATATCTTTGTGGATTCTTTAATTGCTGCCAATTTTTGTTAAACTACATACAGTGTGGTAATATATAATTATTAATACATTATTCGTTGTAGGACATTACTTTTACATCAGGCCAATCCTTTCATTCATATTCTTTTTCTTCTTCTTCTTCTTCTTCTTCTTCTTCTTTTTTTTCTTCTTCTTCTTCTTCTTCTTCTTCTTCTTCTTCTTCTTCTTCTTCTTCTTCTTCTTCTTCTTCTTCTTCTTCTTCTTCTTCTTCTTATTCTTCTTCTCTTCTTCTTTTTCTTATTCTTCTTCTTGTTCTTGCTCTTCTTCTTTTTCTTCTTCTTCTTCTTCTTTTTTTCTTTTTCTTATTCTTCTTCTTATTGTTCTTGCTCTTCTTCTTTTTCTTATTCTTCTTCTTCTTTTTCTTCTTCTTCTTGTTCTTGTTCTTTTTCTTGTTCTTCTTTTTCTTATTCTTTTTTTTTCTTCTTCTTCTTCTTCTTCTTCTTCTTCTTCTTCTTCTTCTTCTTCTTCTTCTTCTTCTTCTTCTTCTTCTTTTTCTTCTTCTTCTTCTTCTTCTTCTTCTTGTTCTTGCTCTTCTTCTTTTTCTTATTCTTCTTCTTCTTTTTCTTCTTCTTCTTGTTCTTTTTCTTGTTCTTCTTTTTCTTATTCTTTTCTTCTTCTTCTTCTTCTTCTTCTTCTTCTTCTTCTTCTTCTTCTTCTTCTTCTTCTTCTTCTTCTTCTTCTTCTTCTTTTTCTTCTTTTTCTTCTTTTTATTTTTCTTCTTTTTCTTCTTCTTTTTATTTTTCTTCTTCTTTTTTTTTTCTTCTTCTTCGTCTTCTACTTCTTCTTCTTTTTCTTCTTCTTCTTCTTATTATTTTTCTTCTTCTTTTTCTTCTTTTTATTTTTCTTCTTCTTATTCTTTTTTTTTCTTCTTCTTCTCCTTATTTTTCTTCTTTTTCTTTTTCTACTTCTTCTTTTTCTTCTTTTTTCTTCTTCTTCTATTTCTAATTTTTCTACTTCTTCTTATTTTTCTTCTACTTCTTCTTTTTATTTTTCTTCTTCTTCTTCTTCTTCTTCTTCTTCTTCTTCTTCTTCTTCTTCTTCTTCTTCTTCTTCTTCTTCTTCTTCTTCTTCTTCTTCTTTTTCTTCTTCTTCTTCTTCTTATTTTTCTTGTTCTGTACTTCTTCTTCTTATTTTTCTTCTTCTTTTTATTATTTTTCTTCTACTTCTTCTTCTTTTTATTTTTCTTCTTCTTCTTTGTCTTTTTCTTTCTTCTTCTTCTATTTATTTTTCTTCTTCTTCTTTTTCTCCTTCTTCTTCTTGTTTTTCTTTTTCTTCTTCTTTTTATTTTTTTTTTCTTCTTTTTCTTCTTTTTCTTCTTTTTCTTCTTCTTCTTCTTCTTTTTATTTTTTTTCCTTCTTTTTCTTCTTCTTCTTCTTTTTCTTCTTTTTCTTCTTCTTTTTCTTCTTTTTCTTCTTCTTCTTCTTCTTTTTATTTTTTTCTTCTGTTTTTCTTCTTCTTCAACTTTTTCTTTTTCTTCTTTTTCTTCTTCTTCTACTTCTTCTTTTTCTTTTTCTTCTTCATCTTCTTTTTATTTTTTTTCTTCTTCTTCTTATAATTATTATAATTATTATTATTATTATTCGCCCTGTCTTCCTTCTTTTCACTCTTTATGGAGCATGGGGGCCACCTCTGCAGGTGGTCACCCTTGTAGCAAGCCTGAACGAAGCATTCACGTAATCTTGCTGTGGTGGTGTCTGTTGTTATGTGTTTTCCGTGATCAGATCACCAGCTCCCACCCACAACCTCGGATTAGTCGCCTCTTACAGCATGATTGAGAGAGCATATTCTTTCTTTGTCCCCACAGAAACCACCACTGACTACCTGAGGGCTGTCGTTTATTTATTTCAATTAATGCTCTTTGCTAGCGTTGTTATTTGTAATGTCCCTGCGTCAATATTGATGACTTCTATAGTATTTTTAATTGCTAGTTAATTTTTTTGGGTCCAACTTGTCTGCTTGTCCGTTATTATTTCCTTATAGCCCTTCTAAATATCTCATGTTTTTGAAATAACTACACCTCTCGGTCTTTTATATTTGGAAATGCGCCCTAATATAACCGATGGACCTTATGTTTAGGTTGAACAGAGCGCGCCTCGCCAAAATGAAGCAAAAGAAGAGAGAGTTTTTTTTTTCCCCCTATTTGTTGCTGTCGATGGAGCGTCCGATTGACGTCCGAAGTGGTTGGAGATCTAGCCTCTCGCGGCACAGGTACCGGGTTACGGGATTGAAACCTGGTAGCGCCACGCTGCCGTCTACTCAGCGGTAAATGGGTACCTAACTCTTGCCGTGAGTTAGGGAAGGCGAAAAAAGTCTCTAACTCTTCCCTCCCGGAAGTTTCTCTAATGTGACTATCTTTACTTATTTTTTAATGTGGCTGACGAAGGGTAATCATTTGTACAACTGATTCTAAAAATAGTTTGTCCTTCTTTCTAAACATTCACGAGTTGTGTTTCGTTGTATATTTTCAGAAACCAAAGGAAGGAAGAAACGAAAGCCATACACGAGGTACCAGACGATGGTTCTAGAGAACGAGTTCCTCAACAGTTCCTACATCACGAGACAGAAACGCTGGGAAATCTCTTGCAAGCTCCAGCTATCAGAACGACAGGTCAAGGTGTGGTTCCAGAATCGAAGGATGAAGAGAAAGAAACTGACAGAGAGAGCGAAGACGAGGATAAGAGAGGATCAGGAGAACAAAGACGATGTTCCAGGAGGTCAACAGCAACAACAACCACAACAGCACCAGCATTCACACTCACACCCGCACCATCCTCAAGCTCAGCAAGCCCCGCATCATCATCAGCAGCAGCAGCAACAACAACAACAACAAACATCTCAACACCACCAGCACCACAACAGTCATCACAACGCGAGTGCAAGCGGTGGAGACCAGCACCACCCACACCACCACCCTCATCACCACCATCAGTCGCATCATCAACACACTTCGCTGATCCAGCCAAAAACGGAAGTCGTGGCTCTCACGACTGGGCCGGTGGTATAGCAATTTTACAGACTCTTACTTCTGCGTATTTAACGAATCCGCTCACAGGTGTGAACTGACACACATAAGTACGGACGCACACATCAACATGCACGGGGATATAAATATGTTCACATGCATACACACACATACACAGCTACACTCAGGGCCTGTTTACCCCTTAAGAACAATAAGAACGTGCTTAGAGCAGAAGCCCAATAGCGGAACCAAAGAATAAAAGTTTAATTAATTAATGGTGCAACGGATACTCTGATATTAGCCATAAAGTACACACAATGGTAACAAACGAAATTATGGAATTACTGTCATAATTTTTGTAGATGACAGGCAGAATAGCTTAAAACCAGTCGCAAAAAAAGGAGAAAAGAAAACAAGAGGCAGGGCAAAGTGCACATGGCACCATAATAATTTAAGTGCTTAGGGTCCTGGAAGGCCTGAATCCGACACTGGCTACACTATACAAACACACATGGAACCCCACGCACACACACACACACACATAGACACATATGTCCAAAGTTGATATCAAGCAAAGCGGACCTCATTCCTTCAGTATGGATTTCACGAGAAATGACAATCTTCAAAGACTAATTGTGGAGTCTCCATATAGATCTTCTTGCTGGATACGTAATTTCTCTTTACACTCCTGCAAGCAGGTCCATGTTTGTCATGAACCCTCAACACAACCATTTTATATCCTGTAGCAGTAGAAAACAATTTGTGGTTTGAAAGATACGTCAGCCAAGAAAGTCATTGCAACAGTTATAGCAACAGCGTCCTCATCATGCATTTGAACTCAGAAGTACTGCACTGGACGTGGTTGTTGATTGGTTTACTTGCTGAAATATTACTCTCTTGCGTCTCTCCTGTCTCTCTCTCTCTCTCTCTCTCTCTCTCTCTCTCTCTCTCTCTCTCTCTTTCATCTCTCATGAGGGAAGAAATGTGTTAAATATGTGTTTATGTAGATTGAAAACATTGCTCACAATTTTTATGAAATTATATTTAATGTTTCTGTCAATCAACCTTTTGAAATAGAAATGTCTTTTCGATTAGTTTGCTAATAATGGAAATGTATATGTAACCAGGGCACAGCAAATTCTGGGGCCAGGTAACTGTCGAGTCTAAAATCTGTAGTTTGGTGTCTAGTTTCCTTTTTTTCACACCTTTTTTTTTGTTTGTTTCAATAATATATTCATAAAAAATAGTAACATTATTCTTCTACTTCAGACAAGTTTGTTCAGCTTGTTCCAATTTGTGGTAAAAGTTTGAAGTTTCTTGTTTGTAAAACATGTTTGATTCGGTGGTCATAAACAACATTTATAAACGAATAATTAGACGTTTTGCAGATTATTCTCTAGAAAAAGTAGATGTAAGTTTTTTTTTAAATGTTGAGAATTACCAAATACTTTGTATGAAGAGAGCATTTATTACAGTATTTTCATTTCAATTCAAGGTCAGTTTTATGAGATCGCACGTTTAAAAAAAAAATTCAAAATAAAAAAATTAATTGATATTTTAAAAACACACAACAACAACAAATATTTATTAAGCAGGGGGAGTGTCCACACTCTGTAAACAAGTAAGACACACAATCAGAAAAGATGAACAACTACACGGACAACCCAGAGATAGAAATGAGCTAAATCGACACACCTAGTGTGGTTTCATACAGTGGCGTAATAAGGGGGTGCGATGAGGACAGCTAGGACAGGTGTGCCATCGGACAGTATTATTACAGTATTATACTGTTTAAAATCTAGTATGCTTAAAACATTATGTATGGGGGTGGGGAGATCTGCCCCGGGTGCCAACTACTTTAAGTACGCCCCTGTTTCCATAGGATCTCAGAGGTGGCAATGAAAGAATATAGTAACTCTTACTGCAGGTTGGGCCGTTATAGACGAGAACTCTGAAGTTGTTTTATTGAGGTTTTTTTTGTAAAAGGAAATCACTTTTACAAGAGTACACGAAGCAGACTTTCCGCAAGACCAAATAAAGGGAAGATCCCTTGCTCTGTAGGGATGAAACAATGAGAAGGAAACAGAAGTCCTGATGGGAACACTGCCTACCGATAAGCAGTTAGTAAGTTCGGTAATGTCACCGTTAGCCCCTATAATGACATGGCAGAATGAAATCTTTCAGACTCTCTTACCATTTTGTTTTGACTGTTCTTCAACATTTGTTTGTTGCTTGTAATCTGTATGTAAACATTGACCGGATCAGTGTTTGTTCCCGGGGGTCTTTAAGGAAATAAAGTAAAAATAGATCTACTGTTTCCCCAGGCATGTCGTAGGAAGCGAACAAAAATGAGGTTATGCATAGGAGCATCAATCTTATCACATAAAACAAATTGTTACCGAAAACACTGCTGAAAGAGAACATGCATGCGTTAATAAAGGCTTTCTGCCAAAGGGGACCAGCTGGAATTACGACCTCGTGCTTCCTGAGCAGCGAAAAAGTTAAATGATGACAAATAATGATAAACATTTATTCTTGCTACTAGCCTTTTTCGTTTTCGCTTGTTCTGCAGCATGGAACCACAATGCCGCTAATTCTTTTGCAAGGAGCATGGATCAATTTTGGTATGATAAAGTCACAAATGTGGAATTGATGACAAGAACCAGACAAGTGCCAGTGGAACAAGAGTTAAGAAGAAGACGCTGGCGATGGATAGGACACACATTGAAGAAACCTGTTGATAGCATTACAAGGCAGTCCTTGTTATGGAATCCACAGGGAAAGCGAGGCAGAGGTAGACCAAAAAACACATGGAGAAGAGAGCTGGAAACAGAGGTGAAAATGATGAGGAAAACATGGAAAGAACTTGAGCGGATGGCACAGGACAGGAAGACTTGGCATGTGTTTGTTGAAGGCCTATGCTCCTTGGGGAGCTAAAGGGTATTGATTGATGAGTGATGGATCAAAGCATTCATGAGCCCATGATTAATGGAATCTATAGCAACTTGTTTTATATCATATGATTGCCAGCCCTCTGAACAACTTCATTATTAGTCGTTTCTTAAGACATGCTGAAGTTTGTACTAGTCCTAAACCTTCTTCATCTCCTCAGAGAACCACAATAACTACAGGGGGCGTTGTTGATAGTACCTGGTTCTAATTTCACAATCTGATCATTAACCCAGAGATTCGATTCACGGTATCTTCACGCTTGAATCTACCCAGCTGTAAAAGATACCTGATTTTTGCTCTTGAGTTAGGGAGGGAAACGGCAGTGAGGAAGGGAACTGGTCACCCCGCCTCTCAATTCTGAACATAGTATAGTGAAGTCTCTAACACTTCACTCTCCTATGGTAGTATCTGCTATGGGTCTACCTTGACCTATTAAAAATGTCGCGAGAGGTTCAGATGTTATTAAAAATAAGAAGATATCCTGGACATAAAGGTGTATCAGATGATACCAGGATAGTGCCAGATAAGAGTCTGGTCTTATCAGTAATACCCCCTTCTCTGAAGAGAGTAAGGGTCTATAGACACAAAGGTAGGGTCAAGCTATGTAAAAAGATAAAGGAACCCGTTACACGCCCATTGAGGCATATTGGGAATATGGTGTTAGGCACATATTATCTTGACCGTCGGCACACCAGGGGTGATGTGGTCGGCATCACGCCGGCCGCCTTAACCTTCCCAGAGTTGCTCTGGTACCCATTTGGGGCTGGGTCGACCCAGGAGCCGTTTGTGGCCTTAAAAAATCCCACCTCATCTGGGGATCGAATCATAGACCACTGAGCTAGGAAGCCAGTGCACTAACCACTATGCTACCGCGGCTCCTAAGCTATCTATGTAAGTTCCCAGAGAAGATGGTGATGTAGTACTCTGAGTCCCTAACTGCTACCTCTCCTGATCCGCCACCTCTCCTGATCCGCCTCTGTGATTATGGTATTTAATTTTGTTATGGACTCTGCTAGGGGTAATTATATAACTAAATTCACCAACAAGAACTGTAATTCAACTTAAAGAATTTAAGAAAGTCTGCTGGTGAATATTTACAATTTAATTAAACAGTTACTCTTTTCTGTTTGAAAAGTTTTAAACTCAAATATTTTACAACAGTAAATAAATAAAACAGTTCAACAAATGTTTTTCACTTGGGTCAAAATGTCTATCATCTTGTAGACAAGATTAGCTTGCTTGATCATTCACTTGAAGAATTATTATTATTATAAGTTTATAGAAACTCTATACTATTATGGTCATCACAAACTGGATGCGTATATATCTTTGGTGAGTATGGATAAGCTGCACAGTTGCCCTAAGCAACTTATCTGAGTCACTGCAGATGGCTCCCTTAGATGCTGTATAGAATCTTCAGATGTAATCTCCAGCAGTTACATACATTATGACTGGCCTGCTATCACAGACTGACACTGCATTCGTTGCAACGTTAGTAAGAGAAGCCTCTTCTTATTTGGAGACTTGTGGTTAAAGGATTAAACCTGCAATGAATTCAAACGCAATCCCTGTATTTGTCTATCCATATCCCTCTTATGACACAGATGGGGACGATAGACAGTTTCAGATAAGCGTGCCAGCAGATGCACAAGGTATAGTATAGTATCAACAAACATTTTAATTCAAAGTGATCACAATTTACTTCTTAATCATCATTCGTTTCCCATGATTTGCCTCCATACAATAATTTGGTTGCGAATAAAACTACTAAGTAATAGGTCAAATTATACAGTACTACAATCCCTTTCATCTTTCCTTATACTCCTGGTAGGTGTCTCATTCCATTCAAGAAATACTTCTTAAAATACCTTTCCCAACTTACAGACACAATTGACCATCTTTCTCAATATATTAATATTTCCGAAGGCGGGCTTTGCCGCTCGAATTACACATGAGTCTGTAAGTTTCATCAGTACACACTGTCCATTCCTAACACATCTTATACACGTCGTATCGCACAGTTGGATTAATAAATATAATTACACACAATTATATACATACATATATATATATATATATATATATATATATATATATATATATATGTATGTATATATATATATATATATATATATATATATATATATATATAGATAGATAGATAGATTCGTTCTTACCCTCAGGCACACACAGACTAGCCCTCAATGGTTGATTAGGGTCTGCTAACAAGTGCAGAAGGCAAACGCTGGCATTAACATATGTACTGCTTTCCCCCGCTTTCTGTGCTTTCAAATAATAGTGACTAAACCTAGTTCATTAGGCCAGTCTATTTATAGTTTGACCTCGGACGTACGAGATGGAACTCCCTAGGAATGTAATCAAAATCAGAAAATGTGGGTACCTTTTAGCCTATCGTACAATGTAGGAAAACTGCTTTTTAAATTATCTCCGTTATTCCTGATGCGATTTTAGTCATTTAAAGCTTACATTATACTTGGAATTAGGCTTTACATATCTAGGTAATAATCTTTTTGGTTACTACTTGCATTTTCTGTTATGCATAGTTTAAACTGCTAAATTTAGGCCAACCTGAAGCTTCGAATGCATTTAACCTAAGATTTCTCCCGTCCTATAATATTATAAGTAAAAGTATTACTACTTACGGGTAGAGTAACATTCCTAATATTGTGTTGGTACCCTTTTTCAAGTGGTACTTCTTCTAAAATGATGTAGTAAAATTCCGAAGTTAATCAGGTTACACAGATAGGGCCTTGCCATCTTTATTTTCCAAGCAGTAGTAAACACAGGACCAAGAAAGCGTTTTCATAGGTCGGTGTATCGTTATCGTTCTGTAATGTATGGCGCGCGGTATGGTCAGAATATTTAGAATTCGTGATGTGAGACAGTCGTCATTTCACGACAAAAACCATGAGGTTTAATGCTTTGTATATTTATTTATTTATTTTTTTTTTTTTGCAACGTATCTTTGTTGACGGTAATAATATATTTGCTACAGCTGCTAGAATAGAAGCAACTCGGGTGTTTACTGCAATCCCCATATCAGCGTTTTGTCACAGCTTCAAGCTAGTTACAGGGAATCATAGAACGCAATACGATGTAAACATGAAAACATACAGATATCACTATAGAAAAGGCAATGTTGAAATGTGTAGTTGAATAAAGTGCATTTGTATGGTTGTGTGCATTTGCATTAATTTTGAGAAATTCCATTCACGTCAAGAAATTAACCAGATTATGTTAGCTTCAAGAAATTAACCAGATTGTGTTAGTATCAATAAATTAAGCAGCTTGTGTTAGTATCAATAAATTAACCAGATTGTGGTAGTATCAGGAAATTAACCAAACTGTGTTAGCTTCAAGAAATTAACCAGATTATGTTAGAGTAGATTTTCTTCTGCAAAGTCTATTATCAGAGAATATCTATTTCTAAAACAAACTGTAATTCTTCTTCCTCGTTCGTCCTGAAAAGGACGTTGGTTGCGTTGTGCCCGTTTACAGCGAAGCTTCGATATTTGCGCCTTTCGGCCGACGCATCCGACTTCCGCACGGCATTTTTTGGGGCCGGGTTAGCCTTCCCTCTTTGATCCCTACTCACTCAGCCAGACTGCAGTGATGCAGCCTGTTTCCAGGACCACCACTTGGAGGTGGAGTAGGGTCTTGGTCAGCTCTGGTTCGCTGACCCTGATGCAAGCAGTGAAGCTATGGGTCGCTGACTGCATTGTCTATTGTTGCGTCTTTGGGTCCAATACTGTAATTTATGTTAAGGAAAACTCGAATCCATAGAGTTCAAAAACTGACATAACTCAATCAATCAAATCAACCGTGATTTCTTAGCTCCCTAAGGAGCTTCAATAAACACATGCTAATGACTCATGTCGCATGATATCATCCTTTTCTGGCCCCAGTATCACACGAATTGACATTACCTTTATTGTTTCCCTTTATCAACCCTTATGTAATTGTTCCCCTTGAGGAAACCTAATGTCGAAGCACATATTCTACAGCGGCGGTTACTGTATCTATTTATAACATTAGTCATATTACGTCACACCTGAGGGAGTTGTGGTCTCATAAACCTGTCATGCATAGACAGTAATTACCTGTATCTATCTCGCAAAGCACACCTGAAAGCCAGAATAAATATTGCTTTTGGTTGTAACTAAGGTAGCTGACGAAGGGAAATCCCGAGATGTCCCGTATTTGTTGTTTATTTTCATTTGTGAAGCTGCCACCAATGTGCATTTTTTTTTTCAAATTCATATTTCCTTTTAACGTACACTCGAGCCGCCAGGAACTAGTGTGGATCTACTGTCCTGGTCATGCAGGGGCTCGCGTCAATGAGAGAACTGAAAGGCTAGCTCCGAGAGCGTCCATAGTGGGAACACTGGATATGGATTAGGGAGAGATACTAAGGGCAGTTGATGGTCGCCTTTTGGGAGCCACGTTGGTGTAATGGTTACTACATTGCGCTGGCGATCAGATGTTCAAGGTTCAAGCCCGGCGTGGGCATTTGAAGCAGTGTCACTGACCGGGATTTTTACTGAATAACCTGCACGGCTCCTGAGATAAACCCTCTGTGAATGGGAAAGAGCGAAGCTCCTGACCGGGTTGGAAGGAAAGTCCACAGGCTCCCCAGCCTCGCAATGACATGTCATTGGGCCGAAGGGATGAAAGCACAAGTGCCGCTGGTTAAGAAAAAAAAAAAGGTCGCCTTTAACAGAATGCCGGCGTGATGCTGACCACATCACCCCTAGTTTGCCGATGGTCAAGAAAATATGGGCCTAACACCATATTCCCAATAAGCCTCAATGGGCGTGTAACGGGATCCTTTAACAGAACGTTTCGTTGGATTATTTACTTTCTTGTTTCAGTATTTCTTTTCTTTTAGATTTTACGATCGCCCTTTTGTTGTTTGTTTCTCATCATCGTATAGTTTTGTAGTACCTATATGTAATTTTTGTCTTTGTCACCTGTTTGTGGCTGACGAAGGGTAAAACCCGAAACGTCCCTTGTCTCATGTGAACTGTTATTAGTAAAACTGATTCAATACCGTTTTATTAGTTTATAAACTTATATTCTTTAACAGAACGACACTGGTAAATGAATGAATCAACAAGACTAAGACGGTTGGAATTTGGCATCAAACGTAAAACTAAGCAGGGATGGACGTACAAGAGAATGCATCCGGCGTTTATACAAACAGTGCGACAGGATCTATTAGCATTCATATCCTTCGGCATTCTTTGATGGAGACTGAGAACCTATGGGTGTGCTTGGAGGGCAATGATGTCGATTCTTATCAACAGTAACAAAGTCGTAGATACAGTACAAGATCGGCTTATATAATATAGAATAGGAATTAAATGAGACACAGAATATTAAAAAAAATATGTATATGTGTCCAGTCAACTGCCTGAAGAACCAGTCACGCCACCTGTAAAAATCTAGGGGACGTAATTTCAGGAAAATGACCCATTCTCTCTTTCTGTACCTGAAACATTGTTTTTTATCTTCTCTTATTTGCCAAGACAAGTTAGAAAATCCCGCAAGGGTTAAATAAATGTCTTTCATGGAATCATCATCACTTTTCTTTGCGCTCCTTATGGAGCATCAGAGCACTACTGCAGCTGTTCCCCTTACAGGAAGCCTACAGGAAACAATCACATACTCTTGCAGCCGTAGTTTCTTTGTCACTTTGTTTTACATGATGAGGTTGCTAATCCAGTGCATAACCTCATATTAGTCGTCTTATACGAGTAAACCGAACTTTAAACAAGATTGTGGATTAGGTTTGCCAGTAAACCAAACTTTAAACAAGATTGTGGATTAGGTTTGCCAGTAAACCAAACTTTAAACAAGATTGTGGATTAGGTTTGCCAGTAAACCAAACTTTAAACAAGATTGTGGATTAGGTTTGCCAGTAAACCAAACTTTAAACAAGATTGTGGATTAGGTTTGCCAGTAAACCAAACTTTAAACAAGATTGTGGATTAGGTTTGCCAGTAAACCAAACTTTAAACAAGATTGTGGATTAGGTTTGCCAGTAAACCAAACTTTAAACAAGATTTTGGATTAGGTTTGCCAGTAAACCAAACTTTAAACAAGATTTTGGATTAGGTTTGACAAATGAGCAAGACGCTAGGAACAATGGATGATAGTTCAGTATTATCTGTTGACTGCGCCTGATACCTCACGCAAAGAAAATCCTTGGCTGATAACATGAAAGAATGAGCAGGGCACGGTTTTTCCACACTTGTACGCATTGCTGAGGATAGAGAGCAGTGGAGGACCCTGTCTGCTGATGCTTCCACCATAGCACCCCTACGACCCATGACGGGTTACGGGTTGAGATGATGATGATGATACCTCACGTATTTTTATTACATTTTTCATTGGCGAAACTCCAATGCAATGTTTAGATTTGTACTTTGATGTTACCTGTTACGTTCAAGCATATTCAATGATTCCGTATTTTTCAGTATAAGTACATAAAATTCTCATGCATTCAGTACACTGTATAGTAGTCATTGTAGTAATGGATTATTAAAAAGGAAAAAACTCTTGCACTTAAGTACAAGTCCCTAAACATTTTTGAATTTAAAGAAAACAACAAGTCTCTATTATCTTCCAATAATAATCACGATAAAATAATATATTTTAATAATAAATGAAGCAAGGTAGGTAGTGTGCCAGAAAAGACATTAACAGTTTATCTCTGTTCCGGTGCTTAATTTTCTGTTTTCTTTCTTTCTTCTCTTTCTTTCTTTTTTTTTAAAAAAATCAATGTTGAATCCTTCTTATTGCTTAAAGTCATTATAATTTCTTAACACAGAATACAACTATGAACTGGGTATCTATTTGTTATACGAATGTTCAACTTTGTGTGTGGATTGAAAGCATATATAAATATATATATATATATATATATATATATATATATATATATATATATATATATATATATATATATATATATATATATATATATATATATATATATATATATATATATATATATATATATATATGAGTGTCTGTGTGCACAGCTGCCTTAGAGCATTCGGCGCCGGGGCGAGTGGATTGATATGGCGCTCCATTCCTCACACTTGTAACCACAAAACTTAATTAAACTACTCAAAAATTAAGTAAGATTCCTGGACAAAATTGCTGATCAGTTTAAACTAGTTATTACATACAAAGCAAATAAACACTATGACAACTAAATACAGCACGTGAAAAAAATGTCACATTTCGGTTTTAGCGTTTTCTTAAACATATTTTACCTTGCGTACTTTTATCTGGGAAAAGTGTGTCAGAGCTGAAAAAATTCCAGCTTTATGACGAACAAAAATTTTGTTTTCTAGTCCATCCAGTCGATTTTTACCCTTAGTGCTCTAGGCGGTCACCCTGGCGGCCCTGCCCTAAGCCCAGCCCTGAGTGTGTAAGTGTATGCGTAGGATATTTTTGCTTCAATGAAAAATAAAAATGTGAGCGTGAATTATGAAATGTTTGCGTAGCTGACACATATGATGAATATGTTATGTACATTGAAATTATTACATATCGTGACCATAAAAATGATACTACGAGGTGAGCACTTGTTTCTTCTACGAATGTTTGCTATTTTTTGTAATTGCTGAAAGTATTACGTATTGAACAGTGAGTACTGATTATTAGGCATCCGTTTCCTATACACGTGTTTTTTAACATTTTATGTGGATTACAGATTTGGCAATTGTAGATATGTCAGATTATATGGCATACAAGTTATACATATGTTTGTGTGCACTAAAATTATTAAATGCTGTAAACATTCAATATTATGAGCTAGATATTTTAAAATTGTTTTGTGTTTCCTGTTTTTGAATGCACTGACGTGGTGAAACGTAAACCTTAGGGATTGAAAAGGATAAGTGTATGTTGTAAATATTTATTTTTATTTTTTAAGGCATTAATTTGTACGTACTGAAAGGAAGCATTCAAAATGCCGAGCGTGTGAAATTGTGGGCAACTATTTCTTATAAAATATATGTCTAATATTTACAAGTGTCAGTTAAAAATGGCATTTCAGTTATTGTAATTTGAACTTAGTTCGATACATCATGATACATGGTATCCCAAATGTCCTTGTGTAGATTTAAACTTAAATACTGTAATAATAAGACGTGCACAATGACTTTTGGAACACCCTGGTATTGTTTACAACGGGTGTAACCTTAATCAGGTTAAATATCAGGTATTAGCTTAAAAAAAAAAAAAAGCTTCTATTTAAAAATTCTCATAACAAATAATTATCGCTGAAGGTCATGGCCTTTTGCAAATGTTATATGTATTAAAAAACAACAATGTTATGGTAGTCCCATATCAGATACTAACGTAGAGGAGCTAAATGTTAAATTAATATTAGACAAACATAAAGGTATGTTTTCAGGCACTCGTAAGAAATAAAGAAGTAGAACACTTGGACAACAGAAAAACAACAGACGTGAGTGGCTTACCCAGGGTTCGAACCCCGTACCTTCCGTACGACAACTCCGCCTAGCTATCAAGCGAATCACACTGACCCCACGGCCATCTAGGCATCCCCAAAAAAAGATGCTTTGCTGGCTATTTATCAGTACGAAACACACAAGATAACACCGGAAGTATACAGTGGGCAACTCAGCCCTTAAATGACGCAATCACTTCTGTTGTTCTCCTATTAACAGTATGTGTCAGTCCAAACAAGACAAAGACCTTGATACTGGGTCCAGTAAATAGTAGAAGACTTAAGGACATTAGTATAGAACAGAGGGTAGGTTTCTGGTATTGTATACTGAAGCACATTAAAAACGCACCACCTGTATAATCCAGGAACAGAGTGTGAAATGTAAATATAAGTGTGTACAAGTTTACATATTTAGAATCTTTATTCATTTTCCTATGAATCCATGCTGGTCATTAATTTGTACATTTGATTGTTATGAAATCCATTGCATTCTGTGCAGGCAAGGGAGAAAACCAAAAATACAAAAAAATGCACGTGCGTTATCCTGCTGGAGAAGCTGCAAGTCTGGATAAATTGTGAACGCAGGAGCAACCAGTGCATCCAGAACCTCATCTCGATATGTCACAGCATTAACATTTCCACGGAAGACGTGAAGAGGCAAGCGATGGTGAAAACTGAATCTTCCCAAATGTGAATACTGCCACCTCGAAATCGGTTGACACAGCAATCTGCAAAGCGCTCTTCACACCGTCGCTAAATCCGCATACGTCCATCTGCAAAGGATATGTTGAATCTGTTCTCGTCTGTGAATAGGACAGCATTCCACTGCAGTCTAGTCCATCTGATATGTTGCTCTGCCCATTGCAGGCGCTGCTAACGATGTCTGTAAGTCAAGTTTGGCCCAACATAAGGTCGTCTTGCAGTAAGGCCTGTATCTCTGAGTCGTCGTATGACTGTCATTCGAGAGACTTGCCCATGTCTACCCACTATTGCATTCATCCTTCTGGCAATGGCCCGCGAGCTCATTCCGGTCTCCAACATACCAATGGCTCGTTGGAGGTCGTTTTCAGATAGTCGTGGCATTTCAAGCACATGTACTGGGTGTTTTGTCTCAACGGCCTTTTTATACCGAGTATACTGCCACAACGCGTACACATTTTCAGGGTCATAGCTGTCGAGAATCGTGTTGCACGTGTAACTTTCATCGTTTTTATGTAGTCTGTACACACACCCATGGGTTGAATCGTGCACTTTCCATTCCAGCAGCCATTCGCTCTCTACATCATGGCAAACACGGGGAAAATCCATTCCCACACTTTTTTTTGCCAGCTTCTCGGCATCAGTATATATAATAGTGGTGCGTTTTTAATGTGCTTCAGTATATAAACATAAATAACACATAAGGAAGTATCAAGGTCTTTGTCTTGTTTGGACTGACACATACTGTTAATAGGAGAACAACAGAAGTGATTGCGTCATTTAAGGGCTGAGTGGCCCACTGTATACTTCCGGTGTTATCTTGTGTGTTTCGTACTGATAAATAGCCAGCAAAGCATCTTTTTTTGGGGATGCCTAGCTGGCCGTGGGGTCAGTGTGATTCGCTTGATAGCTAGGCGGAGTTGTCGTACGGAAGGTACGGGGTTCGAACCCTGGGTAAGCCACTCACGTCTGTTGTTTTTCTGTTGTCCAAGTGTTCTACTTCTTTATTTCTTACGAGTGCCTGAAAACATACCTTTATGTTTGTCTAATATTAATTTACTGTTTACAGGCCTCGGGTTTCCCTTCCTTATGTGTTATTTATGTTTATACAATACCAGAAACCTACCCTCTGTTCTATACTAATGTCCTTAAGTCTTCTACTATTTACTGGACCCAGTATCAAGGTCTTTGTCTTGTTTGGACTGACACATACTGTTAATAGGAGAACAACAGAAGTGATTGCGTCATTTAAGGGCTGAGTTGCCCACTGTATACGTCCGGTGTTATCTTGTGTGTTTCGTACTGATAAATAGCCAGCAAAGCATCTTTTTTTGGGGATGCCTAGCTGGCCGTGGGGTCAGTGTGATTCGCTTGATAGCTAGGCGGAGTTGTCGTACGGAAGGTACGGGGTTCGAACCCTGGGTAAGCCACTCACGTCTGTTGTTTTTCTGTTGTCCAAGTGTTCTACTTCTTTATTTCTTACGAGTGCCTGAAAACATACCTTTATGTTTGTCTAATATTAATTTACTGTTTACAGGCCTCGGGTTTCCCTTTACTGGACCCAGTATCAAGGTCTTTGTCTTGTTTGGACTGACACATACTGTTAATAGGAGAACAACAGAAGTGATTGCGTCATTTAAGGGCTGAGTTGCCCACTGTATACTTCCGGTGTTATCTTGTGTGTTTCGTACTGATAAATAGCCAGCAAAGCATTTTTTTTTTTTTTTGGGGGATGCCTAGCTGGCCGTGGGGTCAGTGTGATTCGCTTGATAGCTAGGCGGAGTTGTCGTACGGAAGGTACGGGGTTCGAACCCTGGGTAAGCCACTCACGTCTGTTGTTTTTCTGTTGTCCAAGTTTTCTACTTCTTTATTTCTTACGAGTGCCTGAAAACATACCTTTATGTTTGTCTAATATTAATTTACTGTTTACAGGCCTCGGGTTTCCCTTCCTTATGTGTTATTTATAGCTGAATGTTAAAGATTTCACAAACGCTATGTCTTAGATGCATGAGACGGGGTGACCAGTTCCCTTCCTCGATGCTTTTGCCTTCCCACGACCCAAGCGCACAGCCAGGTACTCATTTTTTACTGTCAGATGGGCTAGAGGCTGAGACGAGCAGTTTTGAACCCGGTCCATTTCCTTCGAGAAGTAATTGTTTCAACCATCTGGACACTTATGTATCACCCACATAGTACTACAACTTTTAAAAAGAGGGGGGTGGGGGAAATAGCTCAGAATTGTCGACTGAATGGAGCTGAAACATTCGATATTATGATCAACGCCAACAGAAAATCTGGCAAAGAGGAAATAATTTAGAGAAAATCCTTGCTTTTAGGTACATACATTACTGAATTAAAAGGAAAAAAAAACAATTATCGATTATCTTCCAATAATAATCATCACAAAATAATATATTTTAATAATAAATGAAGCAAGGTTTTTTTTTTTTTATTGTTCAGTGGTTCTGAAGTCTAGATGAAGTTAGGAAAAAGAAATCTTTAAGCATCGACTGACGCTAGCCTAGAACCACGCCCTTTTAGAATAACTGAAGGGACATCTCTTCACGGCGCTTGATGGTGCACGTGGAATGGAAAACTAATAAATGAGTGTGCAAAGCTATGGTAACCAGAGTGGTCATAGCGCCGATCCTTATACGTACCTGAAATTACTTTTAAATTTTTTGAATAACAGTGAATTATGTTCACAAAATATTATGCTTTTTTTTTGTTTTTTTGGAACGATGCTACGAAACATTACTAGGAAGGTGAGATACTAGTAACATTCATTTTAAGAGATTTTCTTTTTAAACTTTGGCATAAAATCATATCAAACATTTATGTTTTTATTTGTTTATTTCGGGAAAGGGGGGGGGGGGGGGGCAAATATATGGTTAGGTCTTTCCTAGTGGGAAGCTAAAAGCCAGGGATCCAGACCTCCAGGACGACCCAGACTCCGCTGGGAGGACAACATTAGACAATCTCTGAAGGACCGAGGACTAGAATGGAACCAGGCCAAGGGGAAGACAGCCGACAGGATAGTATGGTCCTCTCTCTTCCAAACCTCTACACCTCACAGTAGAAGATGAACGACTAAATAAGTAAATAGTAAGTCTTTCCTAAATTACCTCCAGTATTGCGGCTCCTAAAAATCCCAATTTGACCACTCCTAATATGTAAGATGCAACAAAACAATTGATTCAGCGCACATTACACCCCCCCCCCCCCTTTTTCCCCCCGCACACACACACACATATATATATATATATATATATATAATGAAGTACCTGAATCGAGAACACTATAAAATGTTCTAAGAAATTAGGAAAAAAGCCACATATCTGGAGCTGACAGACGTCAAGTTACCTTAAGAATCTATTATCTAGCAGGTTTTAGTATTCTTATTTATGTTTGCTGTTGAAGATCTGGTTATCAATATTTTGTAAATACAAGAATGAATAACAATTGTCTAATGTCAAATGAATAAAATTCATGTTTCTAATTAATGTTAATTGGACATTTGATTTTGTTGACGCAGCTTTTGTTTCATGACTTCGGTTGATTAAGAATTAAAAACGACAATGTTTTGAAATTTATTCCTTGACGTTATTGCGTATAAACGATGTTATAAATTATGTCAGCTGTCAATAATCATTTATATTTTGTATGCAATTTCTGACCCAATCAAACCTAGGAAAATGTTTTTCTAACATGATCATAAATTTTTGCTCTCGTCTCATCCTTCATTCATGACCATATTGTTCAGTGTTTACGTCGCTATGTCTTTTATGTTCTTGTTTTTAATAATTGTATGACATAAGCATTTGCTTAAAGATTTTTGTCTAACGCAGTCTCGGACATCGAGATAAAGTCAAGCAGTGTAAGGAAGCTCTACGGTGGGGTGAAGGTATACAAAGCAAAAAGAAGTTAACATTACGACCACAAGGTCGTCGTCTAAGACAAACGCAAGAAAAACGGAAAAGAAAGAACTTAGTTAAATACATAAAAAATAAGTAAAAATAATACGCCCCTTAAATGAAAATGTATTATGTCGCAGCCACAGAAATAATTACAATACATTGAAACTGTAACTAAACATCAAAATCAGTGTGCCTAGGAAATATGAGCCTAACACCATATTCCCAATATTCCTCAATGGGCGTGCAACGGGATCCTTTACCTTTACCTAGATCAAAATTCCTATATTGAGTCTATAGTGATCTAAACTAACATATTTATTGACACTAGCATAGTTTGATTTATTTGTGTGTGGATGTGTGCTCTCTTGCAGATCCATTGAGCTGCCTTCGGCTAAATAGAATTTAACGTGTTTGCTCTTTAACGGATCAATATTACAAAGAAAACACAAAGAAACAAAACAGGCATTACGCAACCTGCGTGATGTAATAAGATTGTAATAATTAAAATTTATTGTAGTTATAAGTAAGAAGCAACCGAAAAGAAGTTTAATCTGAATAATGGACTATTTTATTAAATTAATAATACTACAAGAGACTGGGGTACATATCTTTTTATCGTATTGCCGTGTCGTGAGGCGTAGATCTTCATGTTTCGGTTCAGATTGTTGGTATCTGATGTTGTCCATCATTTCGTACCATTGACGACTTCCCATGCCATAACGTCTAACTGTCCGTTGTATTTTCTCTGCGTTAGTAGTTCTTGTTTGTTGTTCTTGCTTTCAAGTAGTTTTAAAATGTATCCATTGTAATCATATTTCTAATGAATGTTGACTGATTTCTTCTTTTCTTTGTAAATGCACACATTTCTTTGTTTATTATCTTGTTTACTAAACTGTTGTTGTTCATTCAGCGGCGTTTGGGCACTCTCCTTCCGCCCAATGCCATGTCGTGGTGTCTGCATGTACTCGCAAGGTGTAGTTTTGCTCCATATAAGGTGTCCCGTTTATCTATCCTCGGAAGAAGAAGCATTTATCTAACACCATCGAGTGCTAGGCAGTCAAAGAGGTGGCTGTTTCATAGGGTTAGGTACATGGCCGACCCTCTGTGGTGTGTTATGGTTGGATTTTGTTCAAGTGATTGTTCAGTGGGATATGTTGTGTTTTGAACCGAAAAATGGTGCTCTGATCCCTCCTTGTAAGATGGCTGATGTTGTCATTAGACTACATTAATAAGCTGTTATCACATATTATTTTAATTGTCCGTGGGGTTCTTATCATTCTACGGGAAACAACGTTTATGTTGCCTCAAAAAAACACGTTCTTGTTTATTTGCTCTTCATCTAGGACTCTAACAATAACATATCTTCTATGCACAATTTCGCAGGTTTTTTAATTTTTAAATCACGCTTTTCTTTCTCCTATTCATTTACAGTAATATTACCACAAGTGTCCGATTTAACGGTTAAAGCGCGTGCTTCTCACGGCATTACCGGCTTTCGGGGTGGAAACCTGGTACCGTCGCGCACCAGTCTACCCAGCTGTACAAATGAGTAACCGGCGCTGCTCTTGAGTTAGGGAAGGCAAATGAAGGGAGGACTGGAACTGTCCACCCCTCGTCATTAAGCTGGACATAGTATAGTGAAGTCTCTAACAATGTCACTCCCCTTCGGCAGTGTCTGCTTTGGGACTGCCTTTATCTTTACCGGTAAATGTCGCCTTTTTTAAAAATTGTGCGCCCCTTACGATGTTAGCGCTAGCAGTGCAGGGCAGTGACCGAACAGCGCTGTATGGCAGTGCATAATAGGACCATGTTCACTCTTGCACATACCATATTTCTTTAGCATCTTGTACAGTAGAAATTTGTGATGAAAAAAAAATGGTAGGCCTACTTGGATAAGGTAAAGAAAATGAAGTGAGAAATTTAAAACATGAAAGACAAAATTTTCTTCTACCTACCCCCTACTGACTTGCATTAGAGATGATTATCTTTATGGGAAGGAGGTACCACACAAAAAGTGTAGGCTAATACGTTGGACAAAATAAACATATCCACAGAAAGAATCATATTCTACTCAAAAGAACATTGACAAATTGCATTGGTATTATTATATTTACAACTAACTGATCACGCTAAGGTACCATGAGATGTAGATATAATAATTTGTATGCAGGTGTTCCCTGAGACCTGAAAATTATTTTATGGGTTCCTCTAGGATTTAAAAAAAAAAGTTGAGAAAGGCTGTCCTAGACAACATCTACAATACAAGCCTGAGAAAGGCTGTCCTAGACAACATCTACAATACAAGCCTGAGAAAGGCTGTCCTAGACAACATCTACAATACAAGCCAAAGACGGGCACACATTGCAAACCTGTGGCCGCCAGCTAGTCTGCAAATGAGTGTATCCAGCGTAAAGCGAGAAAATAGAGCATCTTAAAACTCATCATCATCATCATGTTCCTTTTCGCGCCTTACGGGGCATGCAGCTACCATTGCAGCTTGTTCCTCTTGCAGGAAGGCTGCACCATACAGTCACATTCTCATACAGCTACCATTGCAGCTTGTTCCTCTTGCAGGAAGGCTGCACCATACAGTCACATTCTCATACAGCTACCATTGCAGCTTGTTCCTCTTGCAGGAAGGCTGCACCATACAGTCACATTCTCATACAGCTACCATTGCAGCTTGTTCCTCTTGCAGGAAGGCTGCACCATACAGTCACATTCTCATACAGCTACCATTGCAGCTTGTTCCTCTTGCAGGAAGGCTGCACCATACAGTCACATTCTCATGCAGCGTTACACAATGAGGCTTCTAACCACATGCACTATCTCACATTAGTCGCCTTGCACGACGTACCTGAGGGGGGAGAAGGCCAGTTCTTTGTCTACTTAGATACCTCTGGAAACTACACGGACGCATCTTTAAAGTGCCTCTATTTAAAGAAAAGCTTCATATGCTAATTACTCCCAGAATTGGCATACAAATATGACATATGCATTAAAATGGTTTCAAAATATGTAGGCTTAGGTATTAAAAAGCTGATATTTAATTTAAATATAGTGTGGCGTATCTGGCTTCTGGTTAAAAACACTTGCAGCATCAACATGGCTAATGTTTCAGTAATTTTGTTTGTTTGTTATATCTTTCTGATTACTTTTGTCACAGCAAAAAACTATCTCTTGAAAATTATGTAAATATTGTTGTTATTGTTAATCAGAATGGATATCATTGCACTCCAGGCAAGCCCATTGGTAATCAGTCTCCCTCAGCATATGTCGAAGGGTATGAATGCTAGATATTCTTGTTGCGCGCTGGTTGTATACTTCTTCTTCTTCCGTCCTTAGCCAAAGACCGACCAAGAAGTCAGAGGCCATCACGCCTTGTGGCGTCTTAAGGGCAACAGCAGATTGATTTTCTCTGTTGTAGTTTCCCATCACGCCTAGCGGCGTCTTTAGGGCAACAACAAATAGATCCATCTGCCGTTGTTTCCGTAATCGGTGTGACAAGCCAACGGGTGATCAGCCCATTGGGCCTGGTTGTATACACCCTCTCATAAATCCATCCCTGCTAGCCTTGCGTTTGATGCCAAATTCCAGCAATCTTTGCCTGCTGATTCATCTATTCCAGTGTCGGTCTCTAAGAGGCGATCATTAAATGTCTTTAGTATTTCTCCCATGTCCCACTATGGGTTCTCTAGCAGCTGGTCTGTCAGCCTTCTCATTACCGCGTTCCCATGCATGACCAGGTCATTGAAACTTCATTGTGAATTGTAAGAGCAGACTTCGTTACCATCAAGTTTGGTTAGAGCACTGGTTTCTTGCGGCAAAGGTGCCGGGTTCGATTCACGGTATCGACACGCTCCAGTCTACCCAGAGTTAAATGGGTACCTGACTTTGAGTTAGGGAAGGAAAAGACAGCGAGGAAGGGAACCGGCCATGCCACTCCTCGATGCTGGACCTTGTACAGTGAAGTCTCTAACAACTCACCCCCCCCCCTTCCCCCCTACGGCAGTATATGCTGTGGGACTGCCTTTACCATTACCTTTTAACATGAAGTTTTTAGACACACATATAGTAAAGATTATAATCGGGAATGTATAGTTTACTTTTATCAATGGAATGGACCCATCCACACAAAATACTTACGTATTTAAATGATTTCAAGCTGCCTAGACGTGCATGAGAACTCTTAAAAACAATTGCACAAGAAACTCTTAAATCATCGTTTACGCTCAGTACAATGATGAAAGAGAAAGTTGCATAACTGCATCACAGGGCAGGCATTCAATCTATTAGTTACGTAGCTTCAATTTGTGTTTGAATCTACACAGGTTCAAAAGCTGTATAGATATGAATCCTCAGCTGCAACACAGCATGTTTTGAATAAGTCTACTGACCATGGGAAAACAAAAAGGGCACATTAAGTTTCACTGTTTTTAAACCACAGCACACGAATATGGAAATAAACAAGTGCAATAACTCAAAAACTCAACCACACAGTTCTTACCTTCCCTGATAAAACACAAAGTACTTTTATATAATTTTTCTTCTGCAAACAAGACGATTTTAATCCCATAAATTGGTTTTAACAATAAACCGTTAAATGTAAGAGAAAACTGTTTTAATGTAGGCATTAGATCACAAACGGAGCAATGCGAGGTTACTTTAAAAGCTCCAGGAGCAAGGACACTCAAGTTTGCATAATGACAATATAGTCACAGTGTAATAAAATAAATACAGCCCTAGCTGAGCTGAAAAGAAAGAAATGAGATAAATCAAACTCAACATTAAAGGAAATGCTATATATAACGGGGTTTTCGTCCACTTGAAATACGTCATCATTATTTTAATCAGGTCTGCAGATAGCATGAATACAAATAAAAAAAAAAAAAATAAAACTAAGTTTAACATAGTAATGACTGTATTTTAATTTTTAACGAGTTTCTGGCGTTTAATCTAGACACAAGTTGCGTCGGTTATATTAGGGCGCATGTCCGAATATAAATTACATTGTGGTCTGGTATAAAGGTAATCACCCAGCTATTTATCTTTCGTTAGGGAGTTATGCCTAATTTGTCCGTCTTCATGTACCTCTGGGTAAATCGATGCCGCTCTGCTTCTGTGAGGGGGGAAGGGGAAATGTCTTGTTGATGACTTCTCTTGGGCCGTCAGATTTTTGTTTTTTTGCATGTTTAGTGAGAAAAAATCAGATACTATCTCCACCGTTTGATCTTCGGGTTGTTGACTTGCTTGTCCTTGTATTTCTGTCTGTCTTTTTTTTTTTTCCTGCCTGCCTAAGTTTGTTTCAAAACTGCCCTTACGTCTTTGCCTTGAAATGATTTTCTACGTTCTGTATTAAGCATTTTATTCACACCCTTGATTTATTTTCCTCTCATTAGTAAGATGGACAGATCATAAGAATAATTTGCACAGTAAGTCCGCTGAACTGGTAGCAGGGGCCGGCTATTTGCCGATTTAACCTACTTTGACCCACTCGGGCCCCGTGCTCACGGGTGCTTATAATCGGGTTCAAACCTCCAGGTTGAAATAAAGAAAAAAATAAGGAACGAAGATTATCTTAAATTAGGTATCAGAAATTCATACTGCTACTACATTGTGATAAAAATAAAAGAATGTCTATATTTACTAGCTACTTGTTTACATAAAAAGTGTTAACAAAAAAACAAAAACAAAAAAAACAAAACAACAGAAAACTGTAATCTTAAGTCACTTTTCCGAAAGGAAAATTTATCATTAGAGAGTCTTTCACGTGCGAATCCAGAAACCTTATTTATGCTATCATCTGCAAGAGGTGCGGCATTACCTATATTGGTGAAACTGGCAGACAGGTTTCGTGAGCACTTGAATGACATCTATCATGGCAAACATCTACCGGTGGCCCTTCATTTCAATAGGCCTGACCATTCAGGTAAATCCGATATCCATGTCACGGCACTCCGTTCATGTGTCGGGGATGACCGGACTCGCTTTTCGTTAGAGAATCGTCTTATTTTTCAAATGGGCGTTTTATGTCTTGAAGGTCTCAATGTTCAACATCATTTTGCATAAATTCTGGTAGCTTTTCTCTCTTTTTCATTCTTCTTTATTCGTAGTTTTTTCGATCTATCTTCTTATGTTTTGGTTTTGGTTCATTTCATATCCTTTTGTATCTCTTTAAAAATTGTCGCTATCTTATACCTCACTTCCTTCGAGATTTCTTGGAGATAGTACTACGGTCTTGTGTGTTCCAAGCATATGCGGTTCTAGCTAAGTGACTTTTACTTGTTCCGAAGTTTTGTTCATTCTCTTTTTTTCGTTTCGTTTATTATTTACTTTCTTGCTTCGGTATTTTTGTTAGGTTTTTCGATTTTCTTGTATTATCATTGTACTTTTTCCATCTGCTTGTATCGCTCATTTTGTATTGTTTCTTACCACTGTATATTTTTTTAGTACCTAGGCCTATATGTTATTCTTGTCTTTGTCACCTGTTTGTGGCTGACGAAGGGTAAAACCCGGAACGTCCCTTGTTTCATGTGAACTGTTATTTGTAAAACTGATTCAATACCGTTTTATTAGTTTATATACTTATAATCTTAAGCTCGGTTGGAAAAAGGGGGGGGGGGGGGGAGGAGAGAAGATTGGTAGATATGAGCTAACAACCGACTACGTTTCAGTTATTGCTTCATAAAATTAAATTTTGCACCCTTTTAGCGAGGCGTGCGCCGTTCAACCTAGACATTGGGTCTGTCGATCGTATTCTTAGCTGCGTATATTTGCTGTTGTCTTCAGTCAGTTTCAATATCGTTAAGTTCTGAATTTAAACCAATGCAACACAGAAAACCAGATGTCCAAATAGAATTGCATCTCTCTCTCTCTCTCTCTCTCTCTCTCTCTCTCTCTCTCTCTCTCTCTTTCTCTCGCTCTGTCTCTCTCTCGCTCTGTCTCTCTCTCGCTCTGTCTGTCTCTCTCATTCTTTCTCTCTGTGTCTCTGGCTGTCTCTCTTAAATTTTGCTTACTTAAAATTACATTTCTCAGAGCTACGGTGCCAAACTGAAAAGAACTACTTATGTGTAATTGTATGCATAAAATTTACATTTCCAAAGGTCTAAGACTTTTGGATCTACACCATGTAAAGTTCTACTCGTTAGTAGTAGGTGCCTCCTCCAGTCATAACTTACTATGGGTACAATACGCCATTGAGATGATTGCCCTGCGTTCCAGTTTTTGCCTGGCGTTCCTTTCGGCGTATACTTTTCTCTTCTGTTTGTTGTAAGAGCTTCGTCTCACCCAATCTTAGGTGGTGCCGTAGGGAGCATCTCCAATTGGTGTGGTCGACAGTTTCGTCCTCGTATATATAATATATATATATATATATATATATATATATATATATATATATATATATATATATATATATATATAGTATATATATATATATATATATATATATATATATATATATATATATATATATATATATATATATATACATAATCCCAGCTTTTTCTGTCAGTAACGCTAAGGGATGCAACTTTGGTTGAAAGTTAGACATTAATTGTATTGTTTCCCTTGTATGTACTCTCCCGAAAATAGTAACACTTACCAAAGAACAATGTGCAAATGACGGTGTCCACAAAAATATATTTATAGAATGTGTGATCCCGTATACACACATTGGGATCCTCGCCGCTGCTACGTAGTTCGTGTACTGTGGTGATGCACAGTGGTTTTTTAAAATACTTTTGAATAAGTAAAATTGCCGTTAGGTATTGGTGCTTTTGAATGTAATTCCCTTCTTATGACGGGCTTTTACACTAGTATGTATATATATATATATATATATATATATACATATGTACATATATATATATATATATATATATGTATATATATATATATATACATATATATATACATATATATATATATATGTATGTATGTATGTATGTATGTATATATATATATATATATATATATATATATATATATATATATATATATATATATATATATATATATATATATATATATATATATATATATTCTCAAACAAGAAGCTAATATTTATAATTAGAATGCACGAGACATTAATTATTTATTCCTTTTGTAGTCTGAACATTGAGACAAGACATTTCATGTCTTCACAGTTAAACGGAAAGAAGGAATGAAAAAGAAATAGGGGGTCAAATCAAAATTTAGCACAGTTTTCACATTGAAAGTTTTATCTATACTGAATTTCAAATGTGAATTTCAGATTTGTACGTAGCTCAAACATATCTTTTTTTCTGCACAAACTCTGAATTTACACTTTACGTAACATAATATTTGATGTATTGTTTTTATTTTCTGCCACGAATTAAACCAGGTTTTGCCACAGAATTCATTGTCTGTTTTAATAATCTTTAAAGCGCCATATTAACGAATTGTCCATGATGTGCGTTAGACATTTATCTTTACGACATGACCTTGTTTGAATCTTCGTTCCTAAATGTCGTAAAAATATGTACAAGGTATAAACAAGTAGGATGTGTACATGTGTTTAATCTTAATATTTAAATTGTTTTGTCAAGTATTTTCTACTCCTTATTGTTATTATTTATATACCGCTTTATCATTTTATTGATATATAAATGATCAGTATAAATAATAATTTAATATTGTAATTAATTGACATTATGTTTTGTCGTGTTATCAGCCGCTTCAAATGTCCAGAAAAAACAAGTTTCTTATTTTCCCATGAAAGCGATGTATTAGATGATTTAAAAAAAATTATTGGTTAGAAATTAAATCTGCAATGTCTGTGTTGCCAAAGTTGTTTGTTTTGATATTCCAGGTAATGTCAGGTGTATGTCTGGTGTAACCGTATACAAACCGACGAAATGCAACGGCAAACTGCCGTCGTACAGTCCCTTGGACAATCATTAATCAAAGCTAAAAAAAAGTAAGGAAGATATTCTGAAAGAGACCAATGCACGAAGGAAGCTTATACCTTATGTTAGACGGAATCAATCCTTCTTCTTCTTCCTACCTTGTTCGTCCTGACAAGGACTTTGGTTGTGTTGTATCTGTTTACAGTGGAGCTGCAATATCTGCACCTTTCGGCCAACATTTCCGACTTCAGCACGGCATTTTTTTGGGACCGGGTTTGCCTTCCCTCTTCGATTCCTACTCTCTCAGCCAGACTGCAGTGATGCAGCTTGTTTCCAGGACCACCACGTGGAGGTGGAGTAGGGTCTTGGTCAGCTCTGGTTCGCTGACCCTGACGCAAGCAGTCAAGCTATGGGTCACTGACTGCATTCTCTATTGCTGCGTCCACTTTCTGTGAAAAGAAGCAAGCTGGAACATATCGTGGCAACATGAAATATTCAAAGAAAAATGGATAAAGGACAGCAAAGAGAGAAAATACTGGACAGTTGACATCAAGGCATGGACAGAAATGAACAACAGAATTTATAAATAGGATTGGAAATAAGAATTATGGAGAGACATGATCGCCTTAGCTACCAGGCATGGTACTTGAAGAAAAAGAAGAAGATGAAGAATGTATACTTTGATGTACATTACTTCCTTGCAGGGGGTCTGGCAACCTTAAAATGGAAAACGAACTGTTACAGAATCAACTTAAATAAGACCAGTTGGGATTTGACGCATGCTTCTTGCAAGACGGTCAACTGTAGAGATTGCTCCGTGCTCCACAAGGAGCCACAAGGACAAATATGAATGATGATGACATCACTTTGCACACAGCTGACACCTCACTTCTATGTGAAAAACAAAGACAACACAAAGACAGATTGCCAAACAAGTAACGACAAAATTAGGTACACTCTTTTTTATCCTTTAATATAAAAGATAAGGTTGTCCCATAGCAGTTACTGCCGTAGGGAGTGAAGTGTTAGAGACGTCACTAAACTAGGTCCAGTTTCGAAAGGTTATTCTTCCTTACAATTCTCTTCCTCGTTATCTTTTCCTTTCCTAACTCAAGAGCAAAGTCAGGTACCTATTTATAGCTGGGAAGACTAGAGAATGTCGATACTGTGAGTCGAGCCCAGCGTCTTTGCCATGAAAGACCAGTACTCTAACCACTCTATCCTTTAATATACTCATGGAAATTTAGAGGAAATACGAAAAGTCACAATCAACTATGTCAATGCAGGCCAAAACACGATAGATCAAAATGTATCAATTTCGTCTGAGAATTCAAAGAACAACATTTATTCAAGGACGTCTTGTCTAGTTAATAAAAGTGAGTAAAAGTAAGCTAAACCAACGGGCTGATACCGTTTTCCAGGTCACTTCGAAATACGAGATAACAACAGCAAAAACTCCAGTTGATTTGCCGTTGCCACTAAAGATCGCCACTAGGTCGTGATGGGAAAAAACAATGGCAAAGAAAAAACCTATTCTGCTGTTGCCCTAATGACGTTTCACTAGGGGCGTATTGGCCACTGAACTACATTTATGACGGGTCGGTGGCTAAGGATTCGGAAGAAGAAGAAAGTTGTTGTCATTAACTGCTTTAATCATTTTTGCTGAAATTTCGTCCAACTCCCACAGCTTTAAAATTTATTGAATCTTTTAAACGGCTTTTTTTGATCTCGTCCAGCGTGAATTCATCGCAAGTAATTGGCAAGGACTACATCAATTCTTCTATTTTTATTCGGTTGGTATAAACTTCTTCAGTTTTAATTCCTCAGTTAGCTATGGCAGAGGTGTGCAATTTTTACTGCAAGAAGCGCTAAATGTCTGTGTATATTTCCATTCCCGTCATCTCATGTGTAGCAACAGTGATCTTACTGGACTAATTCAAGCGATAAGATACGGGTCTTATCCCCTTTTCTCTTCCTTGAAAAAGTCACTAAAATGTTTTTACAAGATGGCTTCTCTCCAAGTTGAAGCTGTCACCCTCACGTTTGGATACAGATAATGAATCTGTCCTTAAAGTTAGTCATTCATAAAATTGTTTCATCTTGCTCTGTAGATTCAACATTGTTTCATGATACAATTGAAACTGCATACTGTACAGGACTATAGTGCCTGCTGCCCTTCAGAGTCGTTTTTCCCCCCAAAAATGGCCGAGTTAAACTGCCTTCACTCATCAGGATGTTACAAAGTCATACCTATCACGAAAAACCGGCTTAGGCTTCTTCATTTGCGACTTACGTAATTCACTAGACGTGTTATGAGTAGACTTCTCGTAATTAAGGCTTGAAAGGTACATGGCAAATAAGAATCTGAACATTTCCTTATTTGGCTAACATGAATAAGCCCCATAAAAATCATATATTCGTGTACCTGAAGACTAGTTGATCAAGAATATGTTGTTAGTTATCTAACTAGTTCATTAAATAATCAAATATTGGTAATAATACACAGAGAATCGGAGATACTGTCAGGTCAATTCATGTCTGCTTAGATTGGATAGCATATTTTGGGGGGAAAAAAATTAGGTGAAAGAAAGGCTAAGATAGTACGATGAAGTGGATTGGATGAAATTTGAAGGAAGCCGAAATATTATTGGCTAACCTAAATATACAAATCTAGTTGGTAATAGTAACACATAGAGGTTTGAGATATTTTTTAAAAAATAGAGTTTCATTCAAGAAAAGAGATGCTTGGTCTCATTGGCCAAAGCCTTTTACTTTAACGAAATAGTAAGCTGCTCGCTGCCATTTTTTCAAAATATTCTGAGGAACAAGCAGCGATGAGCAGACTTGTACTTTGTTTTAAACTAACTAACAACAGAAAGCAGTCTGAACAGAGGCAGTGATGAAAGTGTGCCATATTCTATTGCCTAATTCATCGTTACTTGTTTATATTTCCTGGATATGTGGTAAGATTGATTTTTATTGACTTTTTAATTAAAAAAGGGTTGTGTGAAAAAAGAAAAGGCTATGTAAAAGATTGTAATTAAATGGTTCCATGGCAGATTTAGGCATGGCCTAGATGTTGATCCATCATATAAGGGACTATCTAGGAATGTTTAAAACTACAGGACTATATATATGATGGTCATACAGGAACATTACACCTATCTTATTGCATGGAAAAGATTACTGTAGGAATGACAGAGGCGTAGCATCCATTAGGGAAGAGAAAAGAAAACTGGTACAATTTGTTCCATCAAACTAAAGTGGAGAAGCAGAGTTGTCCGAGAGAGCTGACCATGTTCTTTTGTATTGAATGTATGTTTACATGTAAATTAGGAGGAATTAGTTTGATATTAAGACAGAACCATAACTTGCATTGACAGGGGTTCCTGCTGGCACTTGTCTGGTGCTGGTACTCGATGATAGAGAAATTCAGCACTATTTCTAAGAGTCTCTGGCACCTGATTGTATTAAAGAAGTTCAAGACCAGAGGAGACTGAAGTGTTTGGCCAAACCAACTACAACTGCTGTGATTCCAGGACCCAGATAAGTGAAATATCTGGCCTCGGACAACTTATCACGAATAAAGAAAAATCTCCTGTATAGACAAAAACGTTGCTCCAAACGACTAACATTAACAATCCTAGTGAAGCAAGAGAACATTGGGATGATGATAATCCCCAACCTGCCTTCTAGTACCAGTAGTAAATAGAGTAATTAACATCAACTTGAAAATTTGTAACAATGTACTATGGACATATTGTTTGTTGCATGTAAATATCTTTATATATACTTGTAAATATATCTATCCATCTAAATTGATTCTCATTGAACTGTAGTCCTGACCAAAACAACTTTAGGCTCAGGACCAATAAAGTTTAACAAAAGAAATTTTAAATATAAAATTTAACAGCTGGAGTTAGTTGAGTTTATCATAGTAATTAGTATATGTTTGTATATGTTTTTGTATTGAGATTCTTTAACAACAGTCTTACAATACCCTAGACACTTTATGTAGCTTTCAGTCACGCTAGTCAATAAAAATATAACAGAGTGAGATCGTAGGGTGGTAACAAGAAAGGTACTCTGTAACACAGTTGTCCATTGTTTACCTCAGAGACCTTCACAGTTGATCTCACTCAAGTACAACTATATGCACACTATTCTTCTTAACATCTAAACCCACCACACACACTATAATTAAAAATCCGTCATGTTTGACGGGTTATTGCTAATTATAATAGATAATTGGAGACATACATAAAAGGCTGGATTTATTGAAAATTCAAGATACTCTAGGCTGGATTTATTCAAAATTCTAGATACTCTAGGCTGGATTTATTCAAAATTCAAGATACTCTAGGCTGGATTTATTCAAAATTCAAGATACACAAGCCTGGATTTATTCAAAATTCTAGATAATCTAGGCTGGATGTATTCAAAATTCAAGATACTCTAGGCTGGATTTATTCAAAATTCTAGATACTCTAGGCTGGATGTATTCAAAATTCAAGATACTCTAATCTGGATTTATTCAAAATTCAAGATACTCTAGGCTGGATGTATTCAAAATTCAAGATACTCTAATCTGGATTTATTCAAAATTTAAGATATTCTAAGCTGGATGTATTCAAAATTCAAGATACTCTAGGCTGGATTTATTCAAAATTCAAAATACTCTAGGCTGGATTTATTCAAAAGTCTAGATACTTTAGGCTGGATTTATTCAAAATTCAAGATAATCTAGGCTGGATGTTTTCAAAATTCAAGATACTCTAGGCTGGATGTTTTCAAAATTCAAGATACTCTAGGCTGGATTTATTCAAAATTCTAGATACTCTAGGCTGGATTTATTCAAAATTCACGATATATGCTGGATTTATTCAAAATTCAAGATACTCTAGGCTGGAGTTATTAAAAATTCAAGATACTCTAGGCTGGATGTATTCAAAATTCAAGATCCGCTAGGCTGGATGTTTTCAAAATTCAAGATACTCTAGGCTGGAATTATTCAAAATTCAAGATATTCTAGGCTGGATTTATTCAAAATTCAAGATACTTTAGGCTAGGTTTATTCAAAATTCAAGACACTCTGTAACCTCAAAACATACATGATTTTATCAAGGTAGGTCTTTAGAGAGCTCTGTGTTTTGTTTAAAGTGGATCCCTACATCTCCTGGGTTACCGACCTCTACTCTAAGCTTTGTCATACATTCTTATGGTAATTATCAAACGTTGTGCTGTATGCACATGTGACAAGCACGGGATACAGCGAGGACGTTGGTGGCGCTAGATGTTCGAAGCATTTTTGAAATAATGAATTATACCCAGTGTCCGCCAATTTGTTGGAGCTGTAAATATCACTCACCGCCACCCTTACAAGAATACATCAACTGATTTTCATTTCCATGCTTTGGATCCTACCTCATCAGTACAATCACGCACCGTCAGTCTCCACCGAGCTAGAACTATGGTCTGTCTGTGCCGGCCTTTACAGGAAAAGATGTGAAATCGCGTGCACACTGGCGAGGGGCGAATTCCGGCTCGAGAGATTTGTAGAGGTCACGTGCCAGGATGACCAGTTTATGACTTCTTGTCAGGCTATGTGGGCATGCTTGCTTTGACTTACTATAAACTATACGATGTACGCGTGTTCTGTCCGTAGATGACCAGCAGGCTACTCATGTGGTCCAGCAAGTGACAAGACATAAAAATAAAAACGTAAAGGTAGGGCCATAGCAGATACTGTCGTAGATAAATTAAGTGTTACAGACCACACTAAACTTTGTCCAGTTTTATAAGATTAGGTTACTCTTTCCTATCTATCTTTGCCTTCCCTGATTCAAGAGCAGAGTCGAGTACCTATTTACAGCTAAGCAGACTAGAGCGTGAAACTGCCAGGTTTTGGAACCCAGTAACTATGCCGCAGAGTGGCAAGCGCACGACATAGGCAGTTTAATCACAGACTGTGAGATTGCCTGTGTGAGATATGTCACCAACAATAAAAGTTGCCATTCGAACGACGAAATTAAAATAAAAAACTGGGGATGGGGAACACAAGTATTCCATTAAATCTTCTTCTTCTTTGCTATTGCTCTCTGACTGAATGGTGATCGCAGCTGATGGTGTCTTGTAGTGCTACAACAAAGCGACACCACTTTCTCGGTTGGTGGCCCACCCTTCGTGGTGCCTCAACTCTGGTTCATGCATTGCATCTCTGCTGCCACAGTTCTCCGCCATAGTTTGGTCGGCCTCTCATGTTCCTTCTAAGGTCCATAACATGTGTCACAGCATGGTCGTTACTTTTTCTTTGCTCTTTATGTTGTCTCTCATTGTGTACTTCTCGTTATGGTTTGTAGGCCGTTTCTATTTAGTTTATCTGAACGTTAGTGGTGTACAATTCGCTGGACAATGGGGTGGGAATGTATATTCATTTACGATAATGGCTCCTCAACGTACACTGTTCAGTTTGAAAGTTTATTTGCTATGTCTTTTCTTATCTCTTCTTATTTTAAATTCACTTCGTTTCTCATGATAAATGTTCTCCTAATTAGTTCTTTATTTGGAATTAATCATCGGCTCCTAACAATCCATTTATAAAGTATCTGAATCAGTCAACTCAACAACTAGGACACTCTGAATGTCAATGAACTCACAACCTTTTCTCAACTATCACAATATAAGTCTTAGGCCAATTATAACTGAATTAATTTAATGGATTTCTTGGTGGCTTGGACATCATTCTATTGTCACTATAACATTTCAATTCCCATAGTTTCGAACAACAGATGTTACTTACAATAGAGAGGGCAACTTAAGTAATGAACCTATGACCTTATGTTCAAGTTCAACCGTTACTAAATCTCCATCCTCAGATTCTCCGTTAATCCCATGATCCCTTCCTCGACGAAATCTCTTAACAACGTCTTTTCCTTCTACCAAGGAATGAAATAAAAGAAGGTCTAATAACTCGACCAACCTTGAAGGATTCTTCCGTCCTTTGTTGTACACTGATCGGTGGGGCTCTCATCCTTGACGACCTTCATTATTTCGTTGTCTTCCTTTTCGTTTGGTCTGCTTGTTGTGGGGACGTAACCCTTTTAGTGCTCACTTCACCTTTCAGGAATCTGTCTTGTATTACTGGGAGCTAACATCTCCCTTTCAATCGTTTGTCATTCATTGAACCAGAAAGACATTCTCAGTCCGTGGGTTGGGTCTTCTTCTCCGTTGCGTCTTGATGGATTCCGTCTCTGTTTGTGACGTCTACCTTGTTGTAATATGACGTAGCAGTCTCTCAAATTCCTTTCCTTTTTCCGTAACTCGCATCGAGAGTATTTATTTACTTCTTACAGTCGGTTCATATTTCTCCACTTTACGTCATATTAACTTGTATGTCACTGCTCCTGTGACACATGGCAGTTTTGATGATGGTGTCAACGGGTCTTCTGATTACGTGGCAAACTGATTTCCAGAGTCAACCCACTATAGTGGTATGCTTATAGCTCCGAGTTAGCAGTTTTGGTTTGTTGTGGTATTAGGTTAGAGCAATCTGTAGGCAGATCCTTTCACCACACAGTCTTTCTTCCCAGAATACACAATCCTCTGCAGCGACCAATCGTCCTCAATTGTTAAACGCTTTGTTCCAGACAATATAATAGTTCTCATCATGCATTTTATCTAATCTGTTACAATCTGTCTACCTCATGTGTTCCCCATGTGTGTCGGTGTAAGAACAGGACAACTTTTCTCCCGGATATGTAGTAAGCTGCTCAAATGTTTGTCTTCACAAAATTTTGGTTATAACTTTAATTGTTTTCTTCATTCATCGTTACATAACAAGGGCAGTTATTGTGTCAGACCCTCTGTTCATGATTAGAAAGGTCCAAAATGGATGGCTACGACATGAATGGAAAACCTCCACAGAACCTTCGAATCTTCTGGAACTGGCGTGATTCTACTGTTCTGGTTATGACGGTATACGCGGCAATGAAAGGGTTGACAGACTTGCTTCAAGAGCACACATTGTAGGTGCATTAGATATGGATAAGGGAGAGCTACTGCGGATAATTAATGCTCACCTATTAGAGAATGACGCCAAAATCGATGAATCATCGAGGCTAAGATTGCTGGAATTTGGCTTCAAACTTAAGACTAGCAGGGACGGACGCATGCGACGATGCATCTGGCATGTATACAATCAGCGCGCAACAGAAACAGTTAACATGCATACACTTCGACAATTTCTGAGGAAGACTAATCACCCACGCGTTTGTCCGGAAGGCAATGCTGTCGATACTTATCAACAAGAACAGATTAATGCACGACGCTGTAAATCTTTTTGTGTAAAAAAATGGTATAACACAGAGGTTTTCAAACTGTGCGTCGCGGCTTCCAGGGGCGTCGCGGCCCTCGGCTAAAGGCGTCGCGGTGGCGACCACAATTGGTATCAGATGTAAAATATGCACATTCAGAAGTCATTAATATCTTTTTGGGTACAATTGCTTATGTATAATATATAATATATAGTATAGAGAGGAGCCGCGGTGATTTATGCACAGGTCTAGGGAGCCGCGGACCAAAAAAGTTTGAAAACCTCTGGTATAACATATCACAGTTGTGGAGTTGACGAAACGAACTAAACAAAACGTAGTGGACCAAGATGTGAGGAGAAGACATAAGCGTATTATAGTACACGCATGCAGGGAAAAAACTGTTTATGGCATTACCAGGCAGTTCGTTTTCTGGAAGCCAACGACTAAGAAACATTGAGGGAGACCAAAGAACGGGACGTATATATATATATACAGTATATATCTTTCTCTCCTACATATATATATATATATATATATATATATATATATATATATATATATATATATATATATATATATATATATATATATATATATATATATATATATATATATATACTATATATATAATATATTTTATAGCAGTTATAATTATATATATCTGTACTAATTGTTTTTCCTTATGAATATATATTTTCTTATATATTTTGGGGTATAATATATAAATATTTATTTTCCTGGTGCTCCTTTCGACGTTTTCTCCTCACCTCTGCTTCTTGTGTGAGCCTCTCTTCGCCCAATCTGAGGTGGCGCTGTAAATAGCATCGCCACTTAGTGCGATCGGCAGCTTCATCCTCCCATGTTGCTGGATCCATGTCCAGTGCCCTCATATCTCTCTTGCACACATCTTTGAACCTCAGCTGTGGTCGCCCAACTGTTCTCTTGCCATCTGCTAATTGTCAGTAGAAGATATCTTTTGGGATGCGACCATCTTCCATGCGGCGAACATGGCCAAGCCAGCGAAGTCTGCGCTGTCTAAGAAGCGTATACATACTTTGAAGGCCAGCACGTGACAACACCTCAACATTTGTCACTTTATCTTTCCACGAGATGCGGAGGATGCGGCGTAGACACCGCAAATGGAAGGTATTGAGCCTTCTTTCTTGCTTAGCATAGGTCGTCCAGGTCTCGCTGCCATATAGGAGTGTGCTGGTGACGCAGGCATTATATACCGCAGCTTTGGTCTTAATTGTGAGTTTAGAGTTTCCCCAAACACGCGATGTGAGGCGGGCAAAGGTAGCTGCAGCTTTGCCAATGCGGCTGTCGATTTCTGTATCCAGTGAGAGTTTGTCATTGATGGTAGACCCTAGGTATGTGAAGTGGTGCACCACTGCCAATTCATAGTTATCGATAGTGATAACTGGTGCAGCACCCACATCCTGACTCAGCACATTCGTTTTCTTTAGACTTATTGTGAGGCCAAAGTCCTTGCATGCTTTAGTGAAGCGATTCATCAAGCTCTGAAGCTCCTGTTGGCTTTGAGTGACGACTGCAGCATCATCAGCGAACAACAAGTCTCTTATAGTGACCCTTCTGATTTTTGTTTTTGCCTTCAGCCTTGAAAGATTAAACAGACGGCCATCTGACCTAGTGTGAAGGCATATTCCTTCAGTTGCATCTCTGAATGCATGTTTCAAGAGTAAGGCAAAGAAGATTCCGAAGAGGGTCGGAGCCAGAACACAGCCTTGTTTAACACCACTTCGTATATCAAAGGGCTGTGACGTGCTTCCAGCATATTGGACTGTTCCCTTCATGCCGTCATGGAATGACTTTATCATTTTCAGCATTTTAGAAAGGCAGCCTATTTTCAGGAGGATTTTGAAGAGTCCATCCCTACTAACCAGGTCGAATGCTTTTGTGAGGTCTATAAAGGCAATATATAATGGTCTTTTCTGCTCTCTTGATTTTTCCTGAAGCTGGCGGAGAGAGAAGATCATGTCTGTTGTTGATCTGCCAGCTCGGAATCCACACTGTGACTCTGGATATATGCGCTCAGCTAACTTGTGTAGTCGCATTAAGATGACTTTGGCAAAAACCTTACCAACAATACTAAGAAGAGAGATGCCTCTGTAGTTATTGCAATCACTTCTGTCTCCTTTATTTTTATACAGTGTTACAATCTTGGCATCTCGCATGTCTTGAGGAATAGTTGTCTCTTCCCAGCACTGGCACAGCATCCTATGCAGGGGATGTAATAGCGTGCTCTTACAGCATTTGATTAAATCAGGAGGAATCCCATCACTGCTTGGTGCTTTGCCAGAGGCCAAGCTATCAATGGCCTTGCTGAGTTCCTCTAATGTTGGTTCGGCATCCAGCTCCTCCATAGTTGGCAGACTGTTGACACCATCAAGGGCTGCAGGCGTAACGGTATTGTCTCTAGCGTAAAGCTCAGAGTAGTGCTCGACCCACCTCTCCATCTGCTTACCCTTATCGGTTAGCTTCTCTCCGCTGATGGTTTTTAGCGGTGCCGTCTTACTTTTATGGGGCCAAGTGCTTTCTTTATACCGTCATATATATATATATATCTTCTTCTTCCGTCCTTAGCCAACGACCGGCAAAGCAGTCAGTGGCCATTACGCCTAGTGGCGTCTTAAGGGCAACAGCGAATAGATTTTCTTTGCCGTTGTTCCCATCACGCCTAATGGCGTCTTTAGGGCAACGACAAATCAATCCGTTTGTTGTTGTTTCCGTAATCAAAGTGATTGGCAAACGGGTGATCAGCCCGTTGGGATATATATATATATATATATATATATATATATATATATATATATATATATATATATATATATATATATATATATATATATGTAGGAGAGAAAGAGTGTATGTATGACATTTAAAACGTTGTGAGTGTGGCAGGAATTAAGAGATGTAATTTATATCTTCTCTCCTGACTATCATTCAACACTCTCCATTCACATTTGTGAAACTATATCTGTCTACTATCAAGCATCTCACTCGAAATTTAATTGCTCTCAGTCAAATTCTTCAATCACCTCACGACAGGGACAGACAGGGATATCAAAATAATTTACAAAAGGCAAGGTGAGCATCAGTTCCATTGGAAAATAATATTTTGAAATCAAAAGAAATCAACCCCAAATAATAATAATAATAATAGCCATAATAATAACAATGTCACAGCAGTTCTAATATATGGTTATGGAACATGGATAACAACAATAAAAACAACCAAGACGTACAGACTTTCATAAATGGGTGCCTGGGGAGAATACAAGGATTAAAAAGGTATGACAACAGCATAATATGGAATTGTTGTCAAGTGTCACATATGTAAATAGTAATCATCCACTTTTGCCCCTCCCCATCTAGTTTATATTTTTTGCTACATGAACGAATGATTCACCAGTGCAGTTAACACGTGAGCCATCTGGAAATTAAGCCCTATGTGAAACAGAGACCGAAGCGCGGAGCATGGCGTAATATACCTGTCACAAAAAGTAGGCGATATTTTAAGATGGTATGTATTATTTTACAAAAGAGTGGATTTCGTATTTTAATGGTTGTATGGACATATCGATCACGCTCTTCTCCACTCTCACGTGCAATATCACGTTGACCTGGTGACTCGTGATGAGTAAGCCAATCCCAAAAACAGAGGTGGGGCCCATCCGTAAAGTTCACACATTATTCTTTTTCATAAAAATGCTTGTATCTCGGGTTTGATGAACACTTCTCACCATGGACAGGTATAAAAAAACTCTGCAACAGATAACATTTCTTTTCTTCGTCATGGAACGTTTGACAGAACAACAGAGATGGATAGGCATAGGCATGTTGCAAACCGGAAGTCGGCAAGTGGATGTTGCTCGGAACCTCAATGTTTCACAGTCAGTTGTCAGCAGACTGTGGAACAGGTATCAAAATTTCCGCACAGTGGCTGATCTGCCTCGGACTGGCCGCCCAAGAGTCACTACACGCCGCCAAGATCAACTTCTTGTTACTCAGGCCCTCAGAACTCGGACTCTAAATGCTACTCAACTTCAGTAACACCTTCAACAGACCACTGGGATCCGGGTCTCAACTCAGACAGTACGAAACTGTTTGCACCAAGTGCAACTGGCCTCACGCAGACCGTTTGTAGCTTTGCCCATGTCACCACAACACAGGCGAGCAAGAATGGATTGGTGCCAACGTCATCATCGGTGGACCAATCAACAGTGGGCATCAGTGATGTTTTCTGATGAGCCCCTTTTCGTTTTGGATTTTCATGATCGCCGAATACGTGTCTGGCGACGGCGAGGTTAGCGTTACCAGCCTCCTGCAACTGTTGCACACAACCGTTATGGAGCTGGCAGTGAAATGGTGTGGGCAGGCATCTGTATGAATGACAGGACCGACCTTCACATATGCCAGGTCAATATAAAAGGGCTCTACTACCGTGACAACATCATCGAGCCTATCGTTGTGCCATTTGCTCAACGGAACGGACCAGATTTCATCTTCCAGGATGACAATGCACGTCCTCACCGTACTCGCGTCATCCAAGATCACCTTCAGATGCAGCATATCCGAACGTTACCGTGGCCGCCGATGTCTCCCGACCTGTCTCCTATTGAACATTTGTTGGACCTCCTGAATAGACGCGTCCAACAACGTCTAGCCGCTAAACAGACTCTTCAGCAGTTAGCCCAGGCCCTTCAGCAGGAGTGGCAGAGAATTCCTCAAGAAAACATCAGAAGGCTTATTTGCAGTATGAGACGTCATTGCAATGCATGTTTAGCGGCAAACGGGGGCCCTACACGTTTTTAGAAATATTGGAATATTTTTGTGAAAATGAAGTACCTACCCCACCTTGGTTGCCAGTGCGACTAACATCATGTGAGTAAAGCCATAACACTTCTTATACCGTAAATTTCTTGTTATGATGCTCAAGTTTACTTGTACGAAGGAATAAATGAACTATTTTGAAATATATTGTCTTTGGATAACTTTTAAATTCAATATCCCCTACTTTTTGTGACAGGTATAGATTCTTTGATCAGGGGATTACGAGATATTCAGTCTGAGACGGACCTTGGATTGTAAAACTTTCAAGGAAAGTAATTGCGTAGCTGATATTCGGCAAGGCGGAGATGATGAAAGTCAAGCCAGAGAGGCAGAGGCGGAAGAGGTGGTAAAATTACTTTTGATTCAAGAATGGAACGGCAAATTGGCTCGGGTCTGGCAGTAGGTGTGACTTTCGCATTTAAGAACGACAGAACGAAATTTATCAATATATACCATGTCCCTCCGATAGCCATGATCAGTTGCCAGAAATCTATCTGAATTCACTAGCTCGTTATCTTAAGATTTCTCGTACAGAGTGAAAATTATTAGATTTTCGTGGAGTGTTTCATTTTTCTGATTGCGGTAATTTATATACTAGCTTTGAAGTGATTTAGTGTGTTTAAAGTTTTCATTATATTTCACTGAGATTTCTGCGCTATTAAATAACTTATAGCTAAATTGGAATGCCTGCGACAACTACTGGGGTAAGCATAGTCTGAAAGTGGCATCTGCGTGTATGTGAATTGAATGAACAGAGAAAGAAACTTATGTCTTTTGTTAACATCATATACTTATATGGTTTCTTCTTTTTTTTTTAATCTCAATAATCTGATTAGTCACGGGATAGATTACATTAGGAACCTATTCTATTCCCATCCTGACTACTTCATCACTTATTGTTACCTTTTGATCTTTTGGGTAAATTAACCTCTGTTGGGATCGTCCTTTCTTTTCCTTTACCAGAGGGGAGAACCTATTTGATTAATTTTCATTTTTTTGGTCTGTTAGCACCCCGTAAGCTGTATTCAATTGCTACAGGACCCAAAAAGATAGATGCCCCCAGGATTCACCGAAAGGGGGGGGTGGAGGATGATGAATCCACAGGCGCCTCAATTGAATCGACCAAACCCGTTACATGGACTTCGAACTCTGAACAACGGCTGGAATTTCCATATGCCTGTGGTAGGGAATTCTCTACTCAGAGAGGAATGAAAATCCACTGAACGAAAAAGGGGTGTGGGAGGTCATCAGGGGGAGATCAAAAGCGCTCTGTCTCGACGGATAAGACGTTAGAAGAACGCAGCCAGGAGTCAATCCACAGTGCTGAGTACATTCAAGTTGATCTGCCAGATGATGATCTCACACACTTCTTGGACGGGAAGAGAGATGCAATAAAGTTTCCACCTGCCAGTGCAAAAGGGCTTTGGGAACAGCTGGACGAAGCCTTGGCAAAAGAGTTGGATAACAGCCTGAAGCAGCTAACTTTGGAGAAGAAGCTGGAAATCTTCGGCGACATAATATATCTGCACTGTCGCAAAGTGTTCGGAGTGAGGGAGGCAAGGGAAAGTAACCCACCACGTAAAAGTAGAAGACAAATTAAAATAGAAGAAATCAGGAAACAGAAGAAGCATGCCCGAAAACTGTTCAAGAACGCAGTTGCCACAGAGAAGGAAGGGTTACGGCAAGTTTGGGAGCACCTGAAAGGCCAACATAATGCCCTTTGTAGAGCGGAAAGGTTGTGCAGGAAGAGAAGGAAGACTCGAAGGGATAGGGAAAGATTCTTTAGGGAGCCCTTCAAGTTTGCCAAAGAACTGTTTGAGCAGCCACGGTCGGGTACGCTAAACATCAGGAAAGAAGACCTGGAAGAACACCTTAGAATGACATATTCAGATGGTCGCAAAGATGGGCCGCTCAGCAGCATGGCAGGCCTTAAATGGCTGGGTAAGCCAGGAGCTGAATTTAACACCAAGCCCCCAACGGCGAAGAGGTAGAAAGCATTGTCCAGAAAGCTCGGTGCAAGTCAGCTCCAGGTCCTAATGGTGTTCCATATGTGGTGTATAAAATATGCCCTTAGGTTCTGAAACGACTGCTACGTTTACTGAAGAATGCGTGGAAAACCCAACTCGTAAGCAAGGAATGGAGAAACGCAAACGGAGTTTACATCCCGAAGGAACAGAATTCCATAGACATCAGTCAGTTCAGGCCAATCTCACTACTCATTGTGGAAGGGAAGATATTCTTCTCAGTAATGGCGAAAAGACTCACTACATACCTCCTGGCAAATGGGTACATTGACACTACAATTCAGAAAGGAGGTATCCCAGGTACACCAGGATGTCTAGAGCATGCCACAATGATCTGGGAAGCAATCCAAAAGGCAAAGTCTGACAGAACAAACCTCCATGTAATCTGGTTGGATCTAGCAAATGCTTATGGATCCGTTCCACACCAGATGTTGTGGCAGGCCCTAGAAATGTATCATGTTCCACAAGAGATTGCAGCAATGCTGAAGCTGTATTTTTGCAGGGTTTTTTGTCAGGTTTTCAACCAGAGATTACACAACGAAGTGGATTGGCCTTGAAGTTGGAATTGCGATGGGATGTACCATCTCTCCGATGCCATTCGTCATGGCTATGCAGGTAATCCTCAATGCGGCTGAAGGAATGGCTATAGGCCCAAAGCTCGGTGGAATGTGTCACATGCCACCGCTCAAAGCATTCATGGATGACACAACAATTCTGACATCAGATGAACATCAGGCCCGGAGGATGTTAGCACGCCTGGATGAACTAGTCAGCTGGTGCAGAATGAGCTTCAAACCCAAGAAGTCGAGAAGAATATCAGTCAGGAAAGGGAAGATAGCAGAGGTCATATTCATGGTTTCCAACCAAAGAATCCCTATTGTCATTGAGGAACCTGTTAAAAGTCTTGGCAGAGTGTACGATGCCTCTTTAAAAGACTCGAAGGCAGTGCAACAGACAATAGAAATGGCAGACAGAGGACTACAGATCATAGACCAAAGCAGACTCCTGGGAAAGTTCAAACTGTGGTGCCTCCAATTCATGTTGATACCGAAGTTGCTGTGGCCACTGCTTATATATGAAATAAGCACAAGTACAGTGGAAGCTATAGAGCAGAAGGTCAACAAGTTCATGAGAAAATGGCTAGGGGTACCACCAGGTCTGTCAGATGTAGCACTGTACTGCAAAAAGTCAAAACTTCTGCTTCCCTTCAAGTCAGTTGTTGAAGAATACAAAGTTGGAAAAGCAAGGCTTGCAATGATGTTACGCGAGTCAGCTGATGACGTGGTTAAGTCCATTCAGCCCACACTGAAAGCGGGAAGGAAGTGGAGAGTGGAAGAAGCTGTTGATGCTGCTGAAGATTCACTCAAACTGAGAGAGGTAATCGGATACACACAAACGAATAGACGGGGATTTGGGCATGGTGACATCCGCTGGTGGTCCAAGGCATCAAGCAGGGAGCGCAGAGACATGGCAGTTCAGGAGATACGAGGAGCTGAGAATGATAAGAGGTTGCAAAAAGCAGTGCAGCAGGTCCAACAAGGCCAATGGACCACATGGGAAGGAGCTCTGCAGAGGTCCTTGACATGGAATGATATATGGCATATGGCACCTTGTTACGTGCAGTCTTTGATATCTTACAATATTATACATTGGTATTCTTGTTATCTTCGCAAATATTTTGAAAGCAAAATGGTGCTTAAGGGAAAGTCATTATTGTGTTACTTCCCTTGAAAGTTGTGTCGGCTCTTTCGATCAAACTCCGCGGATAAATCCATTTTACTGCGATTTATTCGTTGTTTGGGTAATAATAGATTGTTCTTGCTTCAGAATATCTATGGCCTGAATTTATGTGTATTGTTTGTCTGAGTAGGACGAGTCTGTCTTATATCTGTATATCTTTACATATCTAAGTCGAACTATATGTTCTGTTGTCTCTAGAGAGGTCGAAGGCTATTCGGCGGATGTGTCGCTAGAGTGTGGTGTGATTTGGCTTCGTCCTGATAGGGACTGTGTGTTTTCCATGTCGGCCTGTCGCCGGGGAAAAAGTGATCTCAGTATTTGTGGGGAAGGTGATAGTTGTCTAAACCTATCGTGTATGCTTTACCCCAGTGTTTAGTCATATTGCCAAGGAATGGCAGTTTCATAATTCCTATACCAAGGTAATCAAAGACACTCTTATGAACTCTCGATCGAAGCCACCATTTTCGATAGTTACGATTTGAATGTCTAAGAGAATATATTTGACTCGATGAAAACGACTTCGATTCCTAGCAGCACTATATCCTGTAGATTGCAGTCAATTGTTCATGATCAAATCTACAGAGCAATGAAATGTTTTATGAATGACTAACTTTAGGACAGATGCATTATCTGTATGCAAACGTGAGTGACAGCTCACGAGTGAAGCCATCTTGGATCCAAACATGTAGTGACTTTCAAGAAGAGAAAAGGGGATGCCCGTATTATCGCTTGTTTAGTCCAGAGATCACTGCTACCCATGAGAACCCTTTATCAGCGGTTCAATATTATTATATGGAAAAAATATGTGCTGAACATTATGTTGAAGAATCGTCGCTAGACGAGATTAGGTTTAGAAGCCATCTGAAATATTGTTTATAAGCTGACGTGCTCAGTCAGTGAAGTCAGATGATTTATATGTATGGGCGATGCTGAGGGCTTGGCTACTGACAGCCCATTATAATATTAATCTACATGAGTGCCCATGTAACATAACATTGCAAGACCAGTTATCCACTGTACTATGATGTATTATGCCAACCTGTGATTTGTCACTATCTGTGCTGTCGAGTGTGTACGTCCAATTAAACTTTAGAAAAGGTACACAGTCGTTGGTGTCGATGACTTCCAGTCATACATGAGTGTGAGAAAAGAACATTTGTCAACAACACGAACCCTTATCATCATTCGCACATTGTACACTCAATCCATGTCTACACACCACTGCGTAGGTCAAGTTGACATTCCATACACTACAGTGGAGCAAACAACACCATAGAGATCTTATCAACTGATGATGATGATGATGTCTGCTTCCATTCACTTATATCTATCTTTTGGTGGATATCATTAACGGGAATAAAAATCCAACGTTATCCAACATTAGTCAACTTTATCAACTGGTGGACCAGCTTTCTGGGTTTGACCTCGCAGAAGTTCAGAAGTCAACAGATTACCGATACCAGACCGTTTCCTGTGGCTGATACGACACACTTGCAGTATTGGTTTGCTCTTTGTCAACACTTCGTCACGTGACCTGTCAGGTGAATGCAGTATGTAGGTCAGCGTTGTTGACATTTTTTACATTAGACATTATAGAGTTTCACAGAACAGTTGGATCAATTCTTGTCAATGTTAACAGGAAGACAGTATGAGTGAACTAAGAAGTCCTATTTTCATCGATGGATCTTCTTGTTTTCTCTATATGAACTTTAATATTTAAGGCCAGAATGTTTAATTGAATAAAGTGGCAGTTTGTTTATTTTCATAAAAATAACTTTGCCATTACTGTAAAACTGAGCCTATTTTGCAACACATACTATCATACACATAATTTATATATATTTATGTTTACATGTTATTTGTTTGTATAGTATGTTAGTTTCTATGTCAGCGGGTTGTGTTTAAGGTTGGGCGGCGTCCTCACAACAGAATATCCCACGTCATAGAGGGTCCGTTGTGGGCGTTTTCTATAGGTGCAATTTTCTTGATTGAAAATTTGCTGCGACAACTGTTGCTTTTGTGTTAGCTGTGAAGTCTGTAATTATTGTTATTTTTGTGATATTTCTTTGTTCTTTAGTTTTGTTTTGATTTGTTTGTAATTTGTTGGTCTAACCTTTTCTATCTTTCAGTCTATTCACAATTTATATTCATATATTGTGACGTCATTTGTGTTGTTATTCTTTGCAGATTCAGTGATTATTTTCATTGATTTCCCTATTTGATTTATTTTGATTTCTGCAAACGTTCTTGTATTGTCAGTCCTATTTGTACTTTATGTATTCTGTTGGTTGACATATGTTTTATATAGGTATATTTCATAAGACACAATTGCCTGTGCACTGCACTTGGATTATGGTATAAACCAGTACCTGATTATTATTACTATTATACAAGACCTTATTAAAGGCTTGTGACCCACAGATATTGGGATAGTATACTGATTAATCAAGTCATTGAGAACTTGTGGTATTATTATTGATTCAGGTGATTAGTATTATTGTTAGACATCATGGCTACATTAGAATACTTCATTACACAAGGGAAAGCCCTTGATAAGACTGGTCAACAATTAGAACAATGGGCAGTTGCTCAATATGACAAAGCATTAGCTGCAGAAGAGAGAAGAGCTATGGCAGAAGAGAAAAGATTAGCTGCAGAAGAAAGAAAAGCTATGGCGGAAGAAAAAAGATTAGAAAGAGAAGCTGAGGCTGCTGCTGAACAAAAGAAATTGCAGATGCAGGTAGAGGAAAGGAGATTTGAAGCTGAACAAAAAAAATTGGAAAGAGAAGCTGCGGCTGAACAAAAAAGATTAGACAGTGAAGCTGAACAAAAAAAATTGGAAAGAGAAGCTGAAGCTGAACAAAAAAGATTAGACAGGGAAGCTGAACAAAAAAGATTAGACAGGGAAGCTGAACAAAAAAGATTAGACAGGGAAGCTGAACAAAAAAGATTAGACAGAGAGGCTGAAGAAAAAAAAGCAATAAGAGAACATGAATTTGAGTTGGAGAAATTAAGATTGACAAGTATGAGTAATGTTAATCAGGCATCTAGTGGTAATGATAAACCTTCTACTTACAAGGTTAAGGTTCCACCGTTCAATCAGTCCAGTGACGATATTACATTCTGGCTGGATAGATTTGAACGTTCTTGTCGTACACATAATGTGGATAAATCACAATACGCTAATCAATTATCAGAAAACTTGAAAGGTGAATCTTTGACTAGATTATGCCTTGTAGGAGAAGCAGATAAGGATAATTATGATGTCATTAGGGCGGCTTTGATAAAAAAATATCAGCTAAGTGAGGAAGGCTATCGCCTTTTATTTAAAACGATGGTACCTGAGACGGGTGTAGAATTCTCAGAATTCACTGCAAAGGCACGTCTCACAGTTGATCGTTGGATTGAGCTTTCCAAAACAGAAAAAACGTATGAAGGACTTATGGATTTGTTGCTCAGAGATAAGATTATGTCATGTGTGAACAAACCTTTCCTTGAATTTATACATGAGCGTAAACCCAAATCTCTAAAAGAAATGGAAGAATATTGTTCCCAATATGTCACTGCACACCCCGACGTGACTTTTGGCAACACTAAGATTAAGGAGAGTATGCCAGTTGCTTCAGCAACACCATACAATCCCAATTATTCACACAGATTTCAGGGACCTCAAAACAGATTTGATAAAAAAGGTAACCATAATAGTTATCAAAACCAAGGTAACCAATCATTTCAGGGTTCTTCTTCAAAGAACTGGAGACGACCTGATAGCTCTCGACACAGGGGTGGTCATAATTATAGGAATTTCCGTAGAGGAAGTAATTATAGAAACTATCAGGGTTATCCGTCTTGGAGTCAACAAGATCATAATTACAGAGATACTCATTATAATGAATATGATAATGGTAACCAAGGGAACTATGACTCAAACCCAAATAGGGGTTACAATAGAGGTAACAATAACTACAGAGGTGATAATAACCGAGGTAGATCTCAAAACAAAAGACATAAACCACATTTTCAGGCAAACTCTGCACAACAAGAGTCCCATGAAGCCTATAAACAGAGTAAAGATAATAATGATGCTAGTAATATGGCATGTGCCGCTTTTGATTTTGGGAGAGCATCTCAGTGCCCCCAATGCAAAACGTTATTTGAGCCAACCACAGTGTCTACTTTAAGCTGTGGCCATCCTCTTCCTGCTCTTCCAGCATCAGTCGCGCATGATGGAAGAGGTTCTCTTGTCTTACATAAGGGTTTAGTGAATAACAATCCAGTCTCTGTGCTATTTGATTCTGGATGCACCACAATTGGTGTTAGGCAGTCACTCGTAGATCCTTCCCGTGCCACTGGACAAGTAGTCAAATGTGTAACATTTGGCGGCACATTAGAGAAATACTCTACTGCTATCATTAGGATTGCTACTCCTTTCTTTACAGGAGATGTACACGCATGTCTTCTTCCGAATCCGATCGCTGACCTCATCATCGGTCGCATTCATGGAGTCAAGGAATGCACTCCGCAACAAATTTCCACGTGGAAAGGCAAAACATGCAGATTGCTAACGCTGTAGTCACTAGAGCTCAGGCTCTTAATATGCCTCAAACTTCATCTACTGAAGATAATGAAGTGCATAACCAATAATCCCTTGGTAATTTCTCGTGACTCGTTTATAAAACAGCAAGAAGATGATCCCACTCTGAAGAAATTCTTCATTCTTGCAACTAAAGGTGATCCGAATAAAGACATAAGTCGTAAATCGTGGTTTACAAAAAAGAATGGCGTACTTGTACGTATGGTTCAAGACTCCATTACGTCAAGTCATTCTCAAATCCTGGTTCCCAAGAATTTGAGAGTTAAAATTTTGCAGCACGCTCACGACTCTCAGTGTGCTGGACACATGGGTTTTTCCCGTACTAAGTCAAGAGTCCTTGCGGCTTTCTTTTGGCCATTGGTAAACAAGGACATACGTATTTATTGTCGATCTTGTAAAGTATGTCAGGAAGTTAAATCCAAAGGTCCACGGCATGCTGCACCCATTCAGGCGGCGGACATTCCTATTCGGCCGTTTCAAAAAATGGCCATAGACATTATTGGTCCATTTAAGATCAAGTCTGCCAGAGGACATCAGTTTATCTTGACGTGTGTTGATATGTGCACACGTTGGCCAGAGGCTATTCCTCTGAAGAGCATTACTACTGCTGATATTGCAGATGCTCTTTGGCTTATATTTTCTCGTCTGGGGTTCCCCGGAGAAATATTGTCAGACCATGGCACCCAACTAATATCAGATACCATGTCTCAAGTAATGTCTACTCTGCAGATAGATAGATCTTTAAGTAGTATCTACCATCCAATGTCTAATGGTATGGTCGAACGCCTTAATAGAACACTTAAAAACTTACTGGGGAAGATAACTGAGGATCATCCTCAAGACTGGGACAGAGTTTTACCTGCGGCCCTCTTCGCTTACAGAGAGGTACCCAATGAACATACGGGATTTTCTCCCTTTGAACTCGTCTTTGGCGCGCGTCCGCGTGGCCCTATGTCGTTGCTTCACGATCTCATAACATCTGACAATATTGACGATGACACAAAGTCATCCTACGAATATGTCATCGTTGCGTTGAGACAAAAAATTATCGAAGCATGCAAATTAGCAACTTCTTCTTCTGAATTTGCGAAACAGAAGGCAAGGCAATTTGCCAATAAGAAGAGATGCTTACGACAACTTTGTCCTGGTGACAAAGCATTTGTATTACTACCTTGTAGGGAAAACAGATTACTTATTTCTTGGAAAGGTCCGTACGATATAATATCGAAAATTTCCGATGTCGACTATATTGTCGATATTGATGGGAAGCATAAAACCTTCCACATCAATATGCTTACTGAATTCCATGAACGTCCGGATTATTTGCAACCCATTTTCCAAGCAACGGACAATTCTCCAGTACAACATGGTCATTACTCATCACTGTCCGTGATACAGGATGAGGAAACAAGTTTTTCAGATGTAAATCTTCCTCTTCCAATGATCCCACTTCATTCCAGTGAATCATGGAAGAACGTTACTGTCTCTCCTGATTTGTCTCTAGGAGAACAGCGACAAGTTTCAACTATGTTGCAAACATTTCAGGATGTACTCACTGACATCCCTGGACAAACGAATGTCATTCAACATGACATTGTTCTAACTGACCATACTCCTATTAGGGTTAGACCTTATCCTATACCTATACATTTTCAAGCACAGGTCGAGAAAGAGTTGGATGAGATGATAGATTTGAAAATAATCGAACCATCCACCTCTGCATATTCTTCGCCGATGGTTATTGTGCGTAAAAAAGACAATAACATACGTCTTTGCGTTGACTATCGAAAATTGAATCAAGTAACTAAGTTCGATGCCGAACCTATGCCTTTACTGGAAGAGCTACTTACTCGACTCTCCAAATCTCATTTTTTCACTAAACTTGATTTGTCTAAAGGATATTGGCAAGTTCCTTTATCTGAACGCGCCAAACCTCTCACGGCTTTTTCAACACCTAGAGGTTTGTTCCAATGGAATTTTATGCCTTTCGGTCTTATGAACGCACCAGCTACGTTCGTACGCATGATGCGCCGAATCCTATCTTATCGGTCAGATGTCATTGCATATCTAGACGACATCTGTCTTTTCAGCGATACTTGGGAAGATCACTATTCAGGGTTAGATGAATTGCTGTCTACTTTGCGTGAGCACAACCTGACAGCGAAACCCTCTAAAGCCTATATTGGTTTTAGCGAAATTTCTTTCCTAGGCCACCGAGTTGGTCATGGTTTCCTAAAGACAGAGGACCATAATACTAGTAAGATACTTAACATCTCAATCCCTAAGACTAAAAAACAGGTGAGAAGTCTGTTAGGTCTTATTCAATTTTATGGCAGATTCATTCAGAATCTATCCTCTATCATGGCACCTCTCTCAACACTTCTAAAGAAAGGTTCGCCTAATGTGGTCCACTGGTCTCAGGAATGCCAATGCTCTCTGGATAAGATTAAAACACTGTTTTCAACACCACCTATTTTAGTGCTACCCACTAAAGATAAGACATTCGTTCTTCGTAGTGACGCTTCATCCACTGGGATTGGAGCGGCACTAATGCAAGAGTACTCTGGAACTCTGCATCCTGTAATGTATATTTCCAGAAAACTTAATGCGGCAGAAAGGAATTATTCGGTTTTAGACCGTGAGCTATTAGCTATGGTTTGGTCGATCCTCAAACTACAGAGATTCCTTCTAGGCGCACATTTCATAGTAGAAACCGACCAAAAAGCTCTTACTGCTATACAGAGTAAGAATTTGAAGAGCTCGAGGTCTACTCGATATGCAATTGCTCTTCAACCTTTTCATTTCTCTGTGCGAGCTATTCGTGGATCAGATAATGTGATGGCAGACATTCTGTCAAGATGCCCACATGATTCCACATAACTATTAGGGCTTAGACTTCTTGATATGTCTAGTTCTATAGTAGTTCCTTTTCTATATCATGATAGATACACATTTGTAATTTAATAATATAATGATTGTATCACTACATAGCGGTTCATTGATGTTTATTCACCGCTGTGCTTTGATGATTTTTTCTTCATAAATCATAAATTTAAGATATCTAATACGAAATGATGATATGAATTTTTTAGGCATTGTGTAATTGCCAGAATTGTATTATACTTTGATGACACCTTCCTGGAAAAATATACTTGTAGAGAAATAATTTCTCTCAGTTTATGAGACACATTCTCACCAGTCGCTCCATAAGTCGACTTAGCCTCATATTAGGCGTTATAGGTATTCCTGATATTTTCATCTGCGCATTATTCATGCGTTGTGAGCCTATTGTACGTTGCTCCTAGATGTATTTAAAAAAAAAAAAAAAAAATGTTCCATTTTTTTTTTCCCGGGAGGTGTGGTAAGACTGTTACGTGCAGTCTTTGATATCTTACAATATTATACATTGGTATTCTTGTTATCTTCGCAAATATTTTGAAAGCAAAATGGTGCTTAAGGGAAAGTCATTATTGTGTTACTTCCCTTGAAAGTTGTGTCGGCTCTTTCGATCAAACTCCGCGGATAAATCCATTTTTACTGCGATTTATTCGTTGTTTGGGTAATAATAGATTGTTCTTGCTTCAGAATATCTATGGCCTGAATTTATGTGTATTGTTTGTCTGAGTAGGACGAGTCTGTCTTATATCTGTATATCTTTACATATCTAAGTCGAACTATATGTTCTGTTGTCTCTAGAGAGGTCGAAGGCTATTCGGCGGATGTGTCGCTAGAGTGTGGTGTGATTTGGCTTCGTCCTGATAGGGACTGTGTGTTTTCCATGTCGGCCTGTCGCCGGGGAAAAAGTGATCTCAGTATTTGTGGGGAAGGTGATAGTTGTCTAAACCTATCGTGTATGCTTTACCCCAGTGTTTAGTCGTATTGCCAAGGAATGGCAGTTTCATAATTCCTATACCAAGGTAATCAAAGACACTCTTATGAACTCTCGATCGAAGCCACCATTTTCGATAGTTACGATTTGAATGTCTAAGAGAATATATTTGACTCGATGAAAACGACTTCGATTCCTAGCAGCACTATATCCTGTAGATTGCAGTCAATTGTTCATGATCAAATCTACAGAGCAATGAAATGTTTTATGAATGACTAACTTTAGGACAGATTCATTATCTGTATGCAAACGTGAGTGACAGCTCACGAGTGAAGCCATCTTGGATCCAAACATGTAGTGACTTTCAAGAAGAGAAAAGGGGATGCCCGTATTATCGCTTGTTTAGTCCAGAGATCACTGCTACACATGAGAACCCTTTATCAGCGGTTCAATATTATTATATGGAAAAAATATGTGCTGAACATTATGTTGAAGAATCGTCGCTAGACGAGATTAGGTTTAGAAGCCATCTGAAATATTGTTTATAAGCTGACGTGCTCAGTCAGTGAAGTCAGATGATTTATATGTATGGGCGATGCTGAGGGCTTGGCTACTGACAGTCCATTATAATATTAATCTACATGAGTGCCCATGTAACATAACATTGCAAGACCATTTATCCACTGTACTATGATGTATTATGCCAACCTGTGATTTGTCACTATCTGTGCTGTCGAGTGTGTACGTCCAATTAAACTTTAGAAAAGGTACACAGTCGTTGGTGTCGATGACTTCCAGTCATACATGAGTGTGAGAAAAGAACATTTGTCAACAACACGAACCCTTATCATCATTCGCACATTGTACACTCAATCCATGTCTACACACCACTGCGTAGGTCAAGTTGACATTCCATACACTACAGTGGAGCAAACAACACCATAGAGATCTTATCAACTGATGATGATGATGATGTCTGCTTCCATCCACTTATATCTAGGGAGGCAGACACTTGAACATGTGCTCTCAGCGTGTAAGGTGGCATTAGGGCAAGGTCGATACACTTGGCGCCATAACAAAGTGCTAAATGAGCTTGCTGCGACAATAGATCAGGCAAGAATGAAAGCGAATAGCAAAGTCCTGCCAGACACCGCAAACACATACTTTCTGAGGGCAGGAAAGTCAGCACACCCCAAACCGAGTAAACCTGGTAGCAGTTTACCATCTCTTCTTGACTGTGCAAACGACTGGGAGATGGCGGTAGACCTACCTGGACGGGGGGCATATCCAGAGTGTATCAGAAAATCGCGGAGACGGCCAGATATAGTGCTTCATTCTGCAGCAACGCTTTAGGTCATACTGATTGAACTGACCGTGCCATTTGAATCCAGATTAGACGAGCAACATTCATTCAAAGCGGCCAAGTATAGCGATCTGGCCGCGGATCTGAGACACGATGGATTCAGTGCAAGGGTCATGGCGGTTGAAGTGGGCGCAAGAGGGCTTGTGGCTGCATCAGTGTATGATTTATTGAAACTGTTGGGGCTGAAGGGACAGTCTAGAACAAGGGCACTGAAGAGGCTTAGTGAAACTGCCGAAAAGGCATCAGGCTGGCTGTGGAACAACCGTAATGGACGATGGACATCGTAACAATAAACGCTGCGGTACAGAAAACACCAAAATTTTTCTAAGTCCACAACGCTGAGTCTTTTTGGTGTACGAGTGAAAGAGATGCGACTCTGGATCAACAGGCGATGTATACTATAGGGAGAGTGTCAGGTAAATTTCAGTGGCTTGCGGCGCGCAGCTCGTCGGCTGCGCGCTAATGTCTCAGTGTGTGTCCTTAGTTGAGAAGGGCGACGGAACGAACGGAATAATTTGTCTTCTCTTCGTTACTTTCACAATTGCCTCCGCGGCTGGCGTTGTGGATTTAAAAGTTGCTACCATAAGTGAAATGGGTTCATTTTCGATACAAGACAACAGGAAGCTGAGACGCTTGGGAGTCATGACCCAAGTGGGCCCGCCCCCCTTAGAGTGTAAAGGAGTAATCGGGCCGAAACACTTGTCGGATGGGGGGTCCTTCTGATGATCAGATTGCTTCCTGTTGTATCGCTCTGTAAAGAGTTTCCTATCATGATCTTTTGATGCATATGATTTATGTTGTGATTTTCTATTGATAATAAACTTTATTAAACCTTTAGTTATCGTGTCGGTCAACCCCTATCCATTAAATGTTATCCATAGTTTGTTTTCACGTTCGTGCGTATTTGTCACAGAATTGTGTGCTTTGTGAGTACAGTGTAACTTGTATTTTCGTACAGGGAGAGAAAGTGCGTCTGATTTAAATATCGTCGTCCAGATAGGCTGGATTAGATAAATTATGCTATCCAGAGACTGTCCTTTCTCTTTCTCCTGTCATGATAAAAACTGTATCTTACCCCTTACTTTCACATTGTCATCACTATCACCTGTTCAGACAGGGCTATAAACATCTATTACCTATCTGATAATTCATCCACGACATCAAGAACCATACAAGTGCCAGTGAAAAAAGAAATGAGAAGAAGACACTAACGACGGATTGGAGACACATTGAGGTCACCTCTTGATAGCATTACCAGGCAATCTTTGTCCTGGAACCCACAGGGTAAAAGATGAAGAGTTAAACCGGAAAACACATGGAGAAAGGAATTGGAGACAGACATGAAAATTAATGATGAAGACATGAAAATAACTTGAGCTAATGACACCGAACAAGCATCTTGAATGAATATTTTCCTTTGGGGGCTAAAAGGTAATGGGTGAATGATTATCTGACATGTTATGCTAGTCTGTTATTGTAAATAAACAATGGAAAAACGGTAGAATTAAAGTTACAAATGAGTACGGCGTCGATTAGTCGCCTCCGTGGTGGTCCACAATGCTAGCAGTTTAATCATAACCGACAGGCATCTTAATGTGCCTTTTACCTTAGGATTGAGCTTCAGGAAAAGAGAACCTCACATGTCGCTACACAAGAGGGAGAAAAGTTGTTCTTTTTGATCTTCGTCACTCTTCGGTTCCCCAAGGAGCATAGGTCGTCAGTAAACTTATACCAAGGCTGTCTGTCCTGTGCCATCAGCTCAAGATTCTTCCATGACTTCTTCATCTCCTTCAAGTCTGTATTCAGTTCTTTGTGTGTGTGTGTGTGTGTGTGTGTGTATGTATGTATGTTTGTGCTTTGGGCTTCCTCTAACTCTCTTACCGCAGGGGTTCTAGAACAAGGACTGACCTGGTAACGCTATCAACAGGTTTCTGCAATGTTTGCCCTATACATCTCCAGCGCCTTCTTCTCATCTCTTATTCCACTGGCGCTTGTCTGCTTCTTGTCATCAGTTCCACATTAGTGACCTTGTCATGCCACTTTAATCCTTCTACTGTACACAAGCACCCACTTCTGAAAGTCTGTACCTTTTGGGTTGTTTTTTTTTTTTGTTCTCCTCTATGTCTGGCAGCCATACAATATGGCTGACTCGACATTTGAAATTAATATTCTGATTATGTCAAAGAGGTAAATTATAATAGAGGTGAGGTGCCCAGTTCCCTAAGAGCTGCCTTTGCCTTTCCTACCTCAAAGGAGAGTCACGTAATCATTACAACAGAAGAGTAGACCATTGTGTGCTGCAGTCTGGTGTTGAGCCTGGTCCCTTTAACCCCAGAAGCAAGTACAGAAATCCCTATTGGCCGTGCTTTTTTCTAGAAAAGGAGTAGCTGTGTTGGTCTTAGTTTAACTCTGATGGAGACGTTGAGACGAGCGGGCAGTACGAGGATTGGCTGAAATTGGTAGGTGGACCTTTGAGGAGAGGGGAAGGAGAGGAAGTTATGTCCAGCAGAACAGAGAACGTGCTATAAAATGTATCGATTTTGGAGTTCATGGTCAAGTAAATCAAAGATATGGGAACTCTTGGACGGGTAAACAATTATGTTTATAATCCTAATTAGCATACTTTGCACACGCACGTGCCTCGCTTAAGTTTGTGAGTTTGGGAGCTGCGTGTAGATCTGGAAAGCTTGTCATCTTTTGGATGAAGAAAAGGATGATGATAGACAGTTAGATGATAATTGCGATGTTAAAATTTGGATTTTCTATTGAGCAAATAATACGAATTAAATATATATATATATATATTTTTTTTTCTTTTTTTTGCTGTTGATTTGTTTTGTTGCTTTATCAATCGCACTTTTATGTCTGTTAGGTGGTAATATTAGAAAAAAAAAAAAAACAATTTGTAATCTCACAATATTTAAGTTTTCTTGAAATTTTCTTTACATTTTGAAAGTCCTAGCACATAAACCTCACCATTGCTTCCTGTCTAATAATTCACGTAGCAACGAATATTTGCTGTAACTTCACACAAAATATTATTCCATATAAATACCCATTTAATGTTTTGATGAAGATGTCAAGAAGAATGAATACTAGGCGATATGAGAAAGTTAATTATAATGACGCATCCACAAACATATTGTCTACGGACTGTTAGCAACCGCAGCTGACATTCAAAGATATGTGCAAGAGAGAACTTAAGGCACTGGACATAAATCCAGCAACCTGGGAGGATACAGCTGCCGATTGTATTAAGTGACGATGCTCCCCTCAGATTGAGTGAAAAGAAGCTCTCACAACAAGCAGAAGAGAAAATAACACGCCGAAAGGAATACCCACCAAAAAAAAAAAAGGCTAAGGGCTCTCACCTCAGGGGCGTATTCCCATAGTCAGTTATTACTAAAGTACTACTAATCATCATCATATATATAAATATAGTACATATGTCAGTACATAACGCTAAGGGAAGCCACTTTGGTTGAAAGTTAGACATTAATTGTATAGTTTCCCTTATTTGTACTCTCCCGAAAATCTAACACTTACCAAAGAAGAATGCACAAATGACGGTGTGCACAAAAATATATTTATATAATGTGTGATCACGTATACACATTGGGATCTTCGCTGCTGCTACGTAGTTCGTGTACTGAGGTGATCCACAGTGGTTTTTTAAAATACTTTTGTTGCCGTTAGGTATTGGTGATTTTGAATTTAATTCCCGTATTATGACGGGCGTTTACACTGGTATGTGAAGAAACACAAAAGTACTACTACAATGGGGGTCGTCCACGTATGACGTCACACAATTATTGCCATTTTCCCCCCACCCTTCCCCCCTTTGTCACATTTCGTCATAAAAACCCAGATTATGGCCTATTTATTATTATTATTATGGCCACTCTTTTTTGACGTCAGAAATCATAAATCATGTAATATAAATCTACCCCCCCCCTCCCTTTTTTCGCCCAGTTTTTTTGTAATACTGAAAAGAAAGAATTTAATTGAATGTAAATTAGTTACTTGGGGTCGGAGTGGCTAAGAGATATGGCGTCCACCTCGAATTCTAGAGATACCGGGTTCTAATCCCAGTTGTTGGAATATAAGTTATGGAAATTTTTTTTCAGAGGCAGTGGTCATCTAATGATGCCATACTCCCCCCTAGGCTCCTGAGAAGTGAGATCAGATGCTTAGCCTTCTCGGATAAGGATGAACGAACGAACGAACGAACGAACTTTATTTTCAAAGGGTTGAGAACTGGGCACGCAGGCCCGTCTGACATTCTGCCCTTCCTTTCTCTCGTCTTTTATACTGATTTCATTTATTCTCACATGCATTTGTCCCGTGTGCAAGAAGTTGCGCAAGTTAAAAATCTCACGGCAGATGGAAATCGTAAAGAGTAGGCCTATCAGGCCGCTGCCCTGGCAAAATTAAAAAAAAAAATTAGAAACTTACCCACGACAAAAATATTTATAGAATGTGTGATTCCTATATACATGCATTGGGATTCTCGCCGGTGCTACGGAGTTCATGCACTGTTCTGAGATCCTCCTTATGTGATCTAAGGGAGGAGATCAGAGCCCTAATGGAGTTGTCCGTGGCTATGAAGATAGTCCTTAGAACCAAATCAAACCAAACCAAGTTAGTTACTTAGTGCAGATAAAATAATCTTGTAAGATAAATAGTCTTGAATCAATCAGACTTTTACAATAACTGCTTTGCTGGTAAAATTTGCAAAATTTATTTTAAAATAATAGCTTATTTCCACATAATTTAATTTAAAACAATAACAAATTAAATTAAATGTAAAGTAAACATCAGTAATTTCAGTTCTTAAATTCCAGTTGTAAACATCAATAATTTCAGTTCTTAAATTCCAGTTGTAATTTCAGTTGTTAAAGTTTCATTTCACAGTTTTAAAATTGAGAGGAAATACACACAAATTCAAGGGTTTAAAAACTGAAGTTGTCATAAATGAATAATTTCTCTTTGTTATCATTATTTCACTGCAAAGAAAGATGCTCCTCCATTGAACCAATTAAAAATCCACTAGCCTCCAGATCAACATTGCTTTAAAAAGAAATGTATAATTTAATAAAAACAAGTTTATACAGTTAAAGGTTATAATAATTATCCGATATTTCAACTGAGATTATAATAGTAATATAAGTCGTCCACGACGGAGTTGTTACCTATTGCGGATCCACAAATATATTTTCTACGGACTGTTGGCGACCGCAGCTGAGATTCAAAGATATGTGCAAAAGAGAACTTAAAGCACTGGACATAAATCCAGCAACCTGGGAGGATACAGCTGCCGATTGTATTAAGTGACGATGCTCCCCTCAGATTGAGTGAAAAAACGCTCTCACAACAAGCAGAAGAGAAAATAACACGCCGAAAGGAACACCCACCAAAAAAAAAAAAAAAAAAAAAACAGCTAAGGGCTCTCACCTCAGGGGCGTATTCCCATAGTCAGTTATTACTAAAGTACTACTAATCATCATCCTATATATAAATATAGTACATATGTCAGTACATAACGCTAAGGGAAGCAACTTTGGTTGAAAGTTAGACATTAATTGTATAGTTTCCCTTATATGTACTCTCCCGTAAATAGTAACACTTACCAAAGAAGAATGCACAAATGACGGTGTGCACAAAAATATATTTATAGAATGTGTGATCACGTATACACATTGGGATCTTCGCTGCTGCTACGTAGTTCGTGTACTGTGGTGATCCACAGTGGTTTTTTAAAATACTTTTGTTGCCGTTAGGTATTGGTGCTTTTCAATTTAATTCCCGTATTATGACGGGCGTTTATACTGGTATGTTAAGAAACACAAAAGTACTACTACAATGGGGGTCGTCCACGTATGACGTCACACAATTATTGCCAATCCCCACCCTTCCCCCCCTTTGTCACATTTCGTCACAAAAACACAGATTATGGCCTATTTATTAATATTATTATTATGGCCCCTCTTATTTGACGTTATGTAATATAAATCTACCCCCCACCCCCCATTTTTTTTTCGCCCAGTTTTTTTGTAATACTGAAAAGAAAGAATGTAATTGAATGTAAATTAGTTATATGGGGTCAGAGTGGCTAAGAGGTATGGCGTCCACCTCGAATTCTAGAGGTACAGGGTTCTAATCCCAGTTGTAGGAATATAATTTATGGAATTTTTTTTTTCAGAGGCAGCGGTTATCTAATGATGCTTAGCCTTCTCGGATAAGGGTGAACGAACGAACGAACGAACTTTATTTTCAAAGGGTTGAGAATTGGGCACGCAGCCCATCTGACATTCTGCCCTTCCTTTCTCTCATCTTGCGCAAGTTAAAAACCTCACGGCAGATGGAAATCTTAAAGAGTAGGCCTATCAGGCCGCTGCCCTGGCAAAATTTAAAAAAAATTATAAACCCACCCACCACAAAAATATTTATAGAATGTGTGATTCCTATATACATGCATTGGGATTCTCGCCGGTGCTACGGAGTTCGTGCACTGTTCTGAGATTCTCCTTATGTGATCTAAGGGAGGAGATCGGAGCCCTGATGGAGCTGTCGGTGGCTATGAACACTTACCAAAGACTTACAGTAGATTATGAGGGTAGAGGTTACAAAATCTATTTAATTCTGATATAATTTATGACAGAAGAGAGCTTCACTGGTATTTTCTGTGTGACGACAAATTTGTTCAACACCCCCCCCCCCCTCCCCCAATAGTCACACTTCACACAAAGTTTTAGACAACCCCCCAACCCTTTTCCATCCCGACTGCATGACGTCATATGTGAACGATCCCTAGGTTGATAAAAACAAAAGTACTACTACTATAATGTTGATAAAAACAAAAGTACTACTACTATAATGTTGATAAATACAAAAGTAGTACTACTATAATGTTGATAAAAACAAAAGTACTACTACTATAATGTTGATAAAAACAAAAGTACTACTACTATAATGTTGATAAAAATAAAGTACTACTACAATAATATTGATAAAAAATAAAGTACTACTACTATAATATTGAGAAAAACAAAAGTACTACTACTATAATGTTGATGTCACGGGACGCGACTAAGGCTGCATTTAGATTCTTACAACATATTGCCGAACAGTGGCCGATAAATTTCACAAAGCATGAGAAAGCAGTCGAGGGTGAAAATCCATTGTCCACAATAGACAACGTTCTTCGTAAGTCATGGGAAAGCAACAAATTTTGCATGGAATGTTTTCATAACAAGGAGACATTAGTCAACAGACCATCCAGGGATAATTAAACGTAGTCGCAACAACGGCTCGGTTGTGTTTACACAACGGCAGTAATACACAAGTATTACTGTAGCTAGTAACAGAGCGTAATGAAAGACCGGAAACAGATCGGCGAGGAAACGTTACAATGAGTATTGTGTTCAGTCGGATCTCATGGAACAAGCAAAGAAATATTGGATTAACGGAGACCGAAAGTCTGAACGAAGATAAACATGAAAGGAGTAAAGAATAAGTCATTATAGAGAGACTATAAACGCTGCACAGACATCAGACGGACAGGAGACGGATTGTCTGGGCTTAGCATAACACGAATGCGAAAATAGCAAAATATTACAGAAACTTTACAGAGTAATGGGGACTTGTGGTTTGAACTAAAGTAAAGACGAAGAGAACACGGGAATCGCCAGCGGCCATTCGGGCACCATATAAGCCAGAGAGATTCGTCTTTCAGGATTGCTAATAGAAAGCATTTCGCCAGCCCACTTGTTTCTATTTTGCACGAGGAAGAGTCAGGACCTGTAGTCAGTGATTCTTTATATGGAAACCAAGGTTAGTGTACTATAGTTTGTAAATTATTAATATACATCCCTTTTATTCCAGATATATATATATATATATATATATATATATATATATATATATATATATATATATATATATATATATATATATATATATATATATATATATATATATATATATATATATATATTCCACAATTATAACACTGTAAATACCAGTCACTTTTTATCATACTACTATATTTTACACTATTTAGTACAGGTTGCAATAAACACCGTGCAGAGAATTATTATATTTATAAGATTGCACAGTTTCCAGTAACCATAACGAGGTAAACACAAGACACTTTTCTATTACTTCTTACATTACCCGGTAGCAGTGCAGTAAACACCGCGCATTCATTCATTATATTGATAAGATTTCACATACAAGATCACACCACATGCCTAGCATAGATTTACGGGGTACGTATGAATCTTTATCATTTTATCCATCGCAGTGGTAGAGACAGGGACTCTTTGAGATAACTCAGCCTTAGTCTTACTGCCCTGGCTGGCGTCGTTGGGATAAGCTAATACGTAGGGCCAATCAGATATACTGCGACGACACGTATCTCACATATATTTAGCGGCTTCAAACCTACCAACAAGCAACGGGGGTTAGGAAGGAATTTGCCAGTAGCAAAGGACACTTTCTACTTACAACCACCCACACAGAAAAGTAATCAGAAATTACCTATACTAATGGATGAATTACAAATAGCGGCCCACAAGAATTATTGATCAGAAGTAGCAGTAGCATACGGACGATCTTTCACAACAAGTGCCTTCGAGAAAGATTGATCAGAAGTTGCAGGAGCACACGGACGATCTTGTACACCCAATGCCTACGAAAATTATTGAGATCCTAAATTACCTACAGTAATGGTCAGATTCTCCAAGTAAACCTGCTGCGCCACTCAATATAAATATATAACATATTTCCATCATTACCACATGAGCAAAATCTCATTACAACAAGGGGACATCTGCATACCAGACGAAGTCCCTACAGCCTAACATTGCTTTCAACACCACCTATGAACATGCCAACTCAGCCACTCATTTCATTGTCAACACTTGCATTGTGAAGAACAAAATACCAGGCCATCGACACCTGAAGAAAAGTCAGTGAGCTGGACAATGTTACTGAATGTAGACAAAGACATGTTCATGGCGTACAAACACCCAGAGTTCTATTGACAGTCAGTCAGAGACCAAGAAACAAGATATCCTTTTTTTAGTAGTTAGGATTAAATTAAATTCATCATCATCATCATCACGTAGTATACCCTTAAGATTAGATTGTGTATTTTTGCATTAACTACTATCTTCTCTTCTAGGTATAGTTAGTAGTTAGTTAGTCGTCATTACAAGTGTATTATTGTATTTGAATGCTGTGTTACAAATGAGTTATCCAATAAATGTTGTAGTTGTGTTTGCGTTACCAACACACGTTAATTACATATATCGAGAAGGAAAGAAAGTGTGAGAGAGAGACATACCGTTCTTCCTTTCTTCCTCTTCTGTTCACTCAGTGTAATAGAGGGGGTGGGGGCTCGCGAGCTTATAAGAAGAGAATAGATTGATTGGTAGGAGTGACAGTGTCACGAGATTCAGAATCACTGGGACTATCTGCTGGGAACTTATCACAACGTCTCAAATTCACCTTCTCCCACTCCTGTTGCCTATCTTCAACCGGTTGCATGGCAAATCTGAGCCACTGACAACGCCTGCACCACAACGAGAACTCTCCCTGGTTAACCTTCGGGTTAACCATGTGACAGTTGATAAAAACAAAAGTACTACTACTATAATGTTGAGACAAACAAAAGTACTACTACTATAATGTTGAGAAAAACAGAAGTACTACTACTATAATATTGATAAAAACAAAAGTACTACTACTATAATATTGATTTTAAAAAAGTACTACACTATAATGTTGATAAAAACAAAAGTACGACACTATAATGTTAAGAGGATCAAAAGTACTTCTACTATAATGTTGATACAGTAAAAACAAAAGTACTACTACTATAATGTTGATAAAAACAAAAGTACTACTACTATAATGTTGAGAGAAACAAAAGTACTAATACTATAATGTTGAGACAAACAAAAGTACTACTACTATGATGTTAAGAAAAACAAAAGTACTACCACTATAATGTTGAGAAAAACAAAAGTACTACTACTATAATGTTGAGAACAACAAAAGTACTACTACTATAAAGTTTAGAAAAACAAAACTACTACTACTATAATGTTGAGAAAAACAAAAGTACTACTTCTATAATGTTGAGAAAAACAAAAGTACTGCTACTATAATGTTGAGAAAAAAAGTGCTGTTACATTTTCAATAATACTACTTTTTCGATGTTAAATATTGAATTTTTATGATTTTTTGTGTGTTGAAAGTTCACACCTAGGGTAAGCAAGGTGGGGGGAGCTGCAGCTCTGACGTCACAGACAATGTTAAGAGGCCCGGGGAGGGGGGGAATAGAACAGGAGTACTTCCCTTCTTCGGTCCTTGGCCACTGTCTGACGAAGAAAGTAGTGACAAACACGACTGATGGCGTCTTGTAGAGCAGCAACAACGTGTCTTGACTTTGCTTGATAGTTTGCCATCCTTCATGTGGTGGTAATTCTGGTTCATTGGAGGTAAGTTGGGGGCCCTGAAAATTCCGACTATTCCGCTTCTCTGCGGTCTAGCATAAACGAAGCCGCAATAGCTAATACACATCTGGAAAAACGGACTAAAGGTCCAGGGTGTACTACCGATTTCTTTTCAAAACTTGATAAAATAGCGTTGGACAACCAAGTACAAGTAAATTCCCTAAAATCAAGATACATAAACAAAAAAATGAAGGAAACTTTGATCCTGTGTGCAGTAAATAAATGAATAAATAAATATAGGCAAATAACAGGTACTCGTTAGACTGAAAGAAAGTGGGACACCAGACAACAGGAAAGAAATGTAAGTTATAGGCTCACTGGGAATCGAACCAAGAACCACCCTAACCGAGCCATTGCACTTGCTCCGAAAGTAAATCGTGAAAGGACACACAACGAATTTAACACCATCGGATGTGCATTTAAAAGCATGACTTTTTCTTCAAATTCAGTTCAAAACATCGATACTACAAACTGACTTTTGGAGTCGAGCGAATATTCACTCTAAGTACGCACACACAAAATGGGACCAAGCAAAAAAGTGGAGCAAATAAAGCGCGTAAATTTATGTTTATTATTTTAGAAGAGCTGAGGTAGTTTATTAGCATTTCCACGAACTTTATGTGGTTTTTACTGGGGTATTTTAATCTGCGGCTGTGTCCGAGGTGATAGCTTGGAAAGCGGATGTTTTAATTGCTGCTTAGTCTTGCATCCTCAAATGTGGTTTTTATAACGTCTCTATCCAGGCAGTGGGACAGATTGAATTTTATTGGGGTCTTATCGTGTTCAGCAGATAGGCCTGGCTCTTTATTCAAGGTTTTACATCTTAGGCGTGTTTTAGTTTGCTCCTGTTATGAGATTGGTTTTCTTTTCTTTTTTTTTAACTTTATATTTGTTTTTTGATTTTTTTCTTCTTACCATTTCAGAAATGTGTATAGAGTCAATACAGTTCCCCGCGCCGGAAACACGGACCAGAAGTCAAGGGTTTTACTCCGATTTATTTTTAAAAAGTGATGAAATAGCGTTGGAAAACCATATACAAATAAAGTCCTTAAAATCAAGAATTTATTTTTATTTATAAAATAAAATTCTAAATCATGCAAAATTTATTTACAATACAACATTTTTTTCACCAGCATTATCATCATCATTAATATCAGCAACAACAAGAACCACCTTGTGTAGTTGTGGAATTTTTTTATGTAAAAAAAGAAAAAAAAATTCGAGCAGTTTTCGGTCAAAGGAATATTATTTATACAACTTTTACGAAAATAGGAAACAGCGCAGTATGACTTATTTCAATATTCTAACCAGGAAGAAAACTAAACATTTCACACTCGGCTAATATTCTGCTCGAGTTTTCTAGAACATTCAATGCAGAGTGGTTAATTTTTCCAGTAATAGGTTGGAATGAAGGGCCTATTTTATATTGGAAAAAAAAAAATTTCTCTTCATATCCCATGGTTTAAAATACTGTGCCGGATTGTCTCCCCCAGCTCAGCAGTAGTGGTCCAATAATTACCAAATTTGAGTAAAAGGAATTAGTTTTTACAAAGGTAGCATCCTTAGCTCCAGATTACTCTTGGCAGAGATGTAAATCGGAGGATGGTGGTCTGTCGTAGATTTCCGATAGGAGAATTAAGACTAGGTTTGGTCCCTTCTGAATAGGTTTGAATAGGTGATAGACTCAGTGAGAGTTAGTGAAAGGTAATAGAATTTCCACACACGTGAGATGATAGATTTGATATAGTGGCTGTCTCTGAAAGCGAAAAGAATTCTTCTCTCTCTCTCCTATCTTCTACAACAGTTGTTACAGCGTCAGACAGACTACACCAATATACATATTACGTATATTTCTATCACTCACAGGCACGCACATACACGTGACGACAGGTAAACACACAGACGTGGGAAAACTATAACAATGATATATATATTATCTAGAACGAGCTGACCAAACACGATTGTTTAGTTCAAGAGCGATTTTAATATCAGGAAAAATCGGCTCACAACATCAAAGAAAGTACATCAAGGAAAATACATATACACATAGTCATAAAAAATCAAGGAAATGTTGCAAGGATGATAGCCCCGTTATAGTGTTAACTCTAGGTTTAGCCCGGCCCCGTTAAGAGAACAGATGATGGCGCCAGAGTCACAGATACATAGGGTTTGAGTCTAAGAGTTTTTCTTTGTTTTATCTCGTAATTATATGCACAGAGTTTGAAAAAAATCTGATTTAACCTAAGACAAAAACACAAGAACTCTAGCCTTAGCAACAAATTATGCAGATTGAAAAAAAAACAAATAGGACAGCAACAGGGTGTCAAAGATATAATAGTGAAAAATATCACTCAAACCAGCGTACACTCATTCATTCCGCCATGGCTTCTCACACTAGTACTCACGACTTTGCTTGCTGCCTCTTGGAACACATTGATTTTAGATTTTCACACAGACTCAAAAAATGCAGTCTACTGCCAAGAAGTCCCCAGTTCCAAAAGACCTGTTTAACTTGGAGTCTCCGGGAACGACTACTTGAGTATGCAAATTTGTTCAAATGTCTGATTAAGTCACCTAACAATTATTCCAGGCGCGGGAGTTAACAGAGCACAGTGTCAATAGCGTAGGTTTCAAAAAAAATGATGAATGTCAGGTCGGTGCCTTCCCTCAGTATAGGATTCACTTTAGTCACACCACAGATTTGTCCACAAGATATAATCTAGTCGGGAAATGATTGTTAATATTCACGCCGCCAGGCAGCAAATTATATAGAGTTTCTAGAAGAAATTAAGTGCTGGCTCCAAGGTCCAGTATTTATCATTACAGTCTTTGAAAACCCGTTATAGGGATATTAGTATTTCTGTCTAACTTGCACCGTCAGATCAGTGTTACTTGAGAAAACCCACGTGGTTCAAAATAAGGACTGTCTATTTCTTCACAAGTATGGAAACTACTACTAGGTGCTGGTAAAGTTAGGGTCACCCCAAAACTTTCACTGTGTGGAGGAAAAATAACACATATAATATAATAAACAGAATCTGTACTGGTTAAAACTTACATTTAAACTTGCAAGCAGAGAGCTTTGCTTATCATTTAAACTTCCCGTGACGTAAGTTATATTTAAAAATCAGCAATCCTCATAAATTAGGAACACGTGCGTATCCCGTCATCATTCATGAGGCTGGATTCTAGAGTTTATACGTTAGTTTAGAAAAATACACTCGACTGAGTATTAGCAGTTAAATTAAATTTATAAATAGCTACAATTGCCGTTATAAGCTAGAAATTTTAATTAGTCTGCTTTCCACTGAATGCTTCCCTAGAAAATATAATAGCCTACCACTTTATTTCTCTTCTGCGCTAAAGAAATAGATTAAAATGAATTAAGCGATTTAACACTTTAACACTCACAAAATCTATATATCTATCATATTAATTACCTCAACCACAGAATTACAGGTAGTCGCACAACTTAAGAATAAAAATGCTGAAAATATTTCTGGAAGTCTAGAAGTTCGACAAATTGCCGAAACAAACTGAGATCTTCGCTAACAGCTATTCTGTTTTTCGAGCGACCTATCTACTGTGGAGTCTATGAGCGAGAATGAAATTAAAGTTTCAAACTTGGCCAATATCTTAAAATCAGACAAAGGGCCGAAACTTATTTCGCCAAGCGAAATTATCTCCCCTACTCCCAACATTTACGTCCGCTTAACGCGTGTCGTAACTGTCACCTACTGACCACGATGTACGCGTGTCAGTTTCAAATCCCAGACAGCCTGACTCCATTGCCCAAGTGAGCGCCGTGTCAGTTTGGGATTTTCCAGCCAAATGTCTGGATACTGCCCGGTGCAGATGTAAAGTATCACACCTCACCGGGACTAATGCCGAGAAGAAGCTCGCGCGCTCGGTGAGAATGTAGACGATTTGCTACGTCCTGTGTTCAGCGAACCGACTTATCACGCCTTCTGACGCCCTGCAGCCCTGACATCTACGTAATATCGTCCTAGCGCGATTCTCAGTTTAAGAGAAAGGAAAAAGGTAAAGTTTGCGAATTATATGAGAATAATATTCGCAAAACGAATGGATGAAAAATATACAGGAAAAATGAAATACAGAGATAATAAAAGAGAGAATTTGGGTGAACAAATAGGAAGAAAATGTAGGAAATTAAATGAATATAAACCCTACGTGACAGAGCCTCCCCCCTTTAAGATATGGAAGCACTCCATGTCTACGTTATGGAGTTTAATTTCCTATAACCGTAGCTTCGGGGTGTCTGTCTTCTTCCCTCTTCATCTCCCCCTCCATCTCTGTCCAATTCCTACTCAAGTCCACTCCTCAAAGTTTCCTTCCCCTGGAATGTCTCATATGCGCGCTTGAAAGAGCGTCGCCGCTTCTGACATTTTTGAAAGATTTCCTGTGATAGCGGTGGAATATCCCTGCCACTATCATCATCTTCGTCAGTTTTGGCGATCGTCAGGAGATGGTCGGAGGTTGGCACTGGTTTTTCCAAGTATCTCTTTAAGAGATTTAAATGGAAAACCTTCTCCTTTCCTTCAATAGAGATCTGGTAGTTAGCCTTAGAAATCTTTTTCAGGACGGTAAACGGCCCTTGCCATCCGATCTTCAGTTGGTTGTTCTCGGTAGGGAGCAACACCAAAACTTTCTCTCCTGCTTCCAGTTCTCTCTCTTCCGCGACTTTCCTGTATCGGTTAGCGTGCTTTGGGCGAGCTCGCTTAAAGTTAGTCGTTGCTAGGTCCCACCCTAGTTTCAACCTTTCCTTTAACCCCGACACATATTTACTGCTGAGACGACTGTCTCATCCGCCTTCTCGTCTGTCAGAGACTGAAGTAAGGCTTCAAGCGGGCCCTTAATGGGTCTGCCAAATAAGAGTGTAGCTGGCGGAAATCCTGTGGAAGTATGAGGAGATTCTCTGTAGCCAAATAATGCTGCAGGAATACAGAGATCCCAATCTTCAGGTTTCACTTGTGCCAGCTTACTTAGCATCATGTTGAGGTTTCCATTAGCACGTTCCACGAGCCCATTTCCCGCCGGAGTATATGGCTTAGTGTGGATGTGCTGGGTCCTCAAGATCTTAACGATCTCATCCATCAACAGGTTTCGGTATGGAGATCCATTATCCGTCAACACTTGCTGAGGGAATCCCAACCGAGTGAAAATCTGCACGAGGGCTTCTGCGACATGCTTGGCATCTGCGCATGTTAGCGGGATAGCTTCTGCCCATAAAGTGCATGTATCGACTAAGGTCAGGATAAACCTGTTCCTTCTTTTAGTCCTTTCGAAAGGCCCTAAAATGTCGATCACAACCCGTTCGAATGGTGTTCCCATTATTGGCATTTCACCCATGTGGACTGGGGGGGTCCGTTGCTTGGGTGGTACCCGTTGGCACTGGGCACAGGATTTGACGTACCTGATAATATCAGTGTTTACTCCTGGCCACCAATAATGAGTGGTTATACGTTGGTTTGTGGCGTTCTGTCCCATATGTCCGCTAAAGGGAAGAGAGTGCCCCATTTCTAGGATTTGGCTTCTGTACTGTTTCGGTACTAGGAGCTGGTTGTAACCTTGGTCAGGCTTGCCCGTTCTCCGATAAAGTACGCCATCCTTAGAAAAAATGTCCCCGTGCTGTTTGGGTTCCTTAGCCATGGGCAGTTTCCTAAAGCAGGGTGCCAAAGTAGGGTCCTTGTATTGCGCTTCTTTAAGTTCCATGGGTAACAAATTCGGCGCAGGCTCCCGTTCCTTCTTGGTTTGCCCTCTTGTAGTTACTGCTGCCACAATCGGCTCTTCCGGTTTCCCAATACACACGTATCTCCCGCCAAGTATGACTGGGTAGATGGGATCATCCATAACAGCCGCTTTGATCACACCTCTGACGAAATCAGAGTGGATCTCCACCAATGCGATGGGAAGCGCTGTAGGTGCCTCACTCTTACGAACTCCACAAAGTTGGACGGTCTCTGCTGTCTCTTGACCGGGTTTGACCAGGTTTCTGGCAACAATGCAATCATAAGAAAGCCCCGTGTCAAATAAGCAAGAAGTTTGAGAACCGTTCAAAGTAACAGTACCTCGCGTTGAGGGTCTATCCCCAACAGGTTGGGAATCACTGTCAATAATTCCGCCTTGCGAGACTGTCAATAAGCATCCGATGCGTTTCGGCTCGGTGTGCTCGGTCTGATCATATGTCCCGTGCTCAGGGGTTCTCCCTTTGCCACCTTGTCCTTTCTGGCTACGCTGCCATGTAGGGCGGTCGGGTTGATCAGACTGTTTGGGGTGGTTGGGGTACTTGTTCTTGTAGAACTTGGATTTTTCAGGAGGGGGGTTTTGAGGTCCAGTTTCTCTGTGGTTGTTTTGGTTAGAAGCCTGAGAAGATTGCTCTAGGTTATGTTTTCGAAAATGCTCCTCTGTCGGTTTCCGCTTTGTGGCCGGTAGTTCAGCCAGCGCATTGTGATAACGCTCAGACTTTTCCAAAATGTCTTCAAGTTTTTCTGCCCCCTGCTCAGCGAGAAATCTCCGGGTATCAGCAGACAAAGTGTTCTTTATTTGTTCAGTTAGAACAAGTTCCTCAAGACCTTCATAGGTAGAGGGGAGCTGCGAAAGCTCAAGGCACTTTGTTAGATATCCCTTAAGACGAGATGAGAACTGGTGAAAAGTTTCAGAATTCTCTTTCCGGCTGTTGCGAAACAGTTGCAAAAACTTGCGAGCGTTCATTTCAAAGCGCTCCAGTAACGCTTTCTTCAACACATCGTAGTCGTCTTGTTGGCTACTTTCCAGCTTAGAATAAACATCATAAGCAGAACCTTTTAGGGCCTGGGAAAGTTTCATATTCCAACGCGACCTCTCTAACCCGTACAGAGTTGCAATTTTCTCAAATTTTTCTAACCATGTGTCAATCTTCTCATTTGGACAAGGAAAAGATTCAAGAGTGAAAGACATAGCATTTAGTTGAAGAGATTGAGTGTTAGCAGGGTCAGTTAAGGAAGAATGAGGAGAAGACTCTCCATTGCTGGAGGTAGAGGCAGCACCACGGCTTTGGAACTCTAGAGTCTTAAGCGCCAGCTCATGCTGTCGTCGTTGCTCATTTTCTCTTTCCTCATGCTGTCTCTCCTCCCTCTCCTTCTCATGCTGTCTCTCCTCCCTCTCCTTCTCATGCTGTCTCTCCTTCTCTTTTTCTCTCTCCCTGCGGATTTCCATTTCTTCCTCAATCTTCTTCTGCTGTAATAGACGGTCTGCTTCTTCTTTCCTCTCTCCGCATCATATCTCTCAAGTTCGTCTCTGACAAAAGCTTTCGCTTCCTCTCCTTCCAGTCCCTCCTCTCTCGCTTCGTCCCTGAGAAGTTGTCTAAGCTTTGCCCTCTCGGCCATATTATGTCAGTGACTGAGACACGTGGAGATAGAAAATAGGAAAAAGAATAACCTGGTTCCTACCACTTACGAGAAAAAAAAATTACCAAATTATTCAAAAGATGATATCCTTAACCCTGGGATACCTCCTCCAAAATAAAATCTAACTATCGCTGCTATTATCGGCAATAAAGCACTCAATGCAAAACACGACTACGCCAAATAAATGGTAGTTAAGATTACAACTGAAAAATAAGTTGCTACAGTGGAAAAGCAAAAGAATATTGCAAAAATTAAAGAGAAAAATAATCCCTTAATTTTTAAAAATCCACTATAAGTTCGCCCCTGAAGTCAGATCGGGTAAGGGAGGGAATTAATCTGGACAAAAAAGTCCGAAACACACTCCTTAACTTAGTTCAAACGCCGTTCTGCCTCAGTACCCAGTGAATGTTATACACTCACCACTTTACCAGCATTTAGTATTACAATCAGCAGTTAACATATATCCCGACAAAATCAACCTGTAACCAAAATGTATATTATTCAAAGATGCTGTGGAAAAAAAAAACTTATTAGTTTGTGTGGTCAGCACGCCCGTAAACAGATCGCTAGTCTAGGGGGTATTATTTAAAGATATAACAACTCACAAGACATCACACTCTTACTCTATATCAGAATACAGAATCTTAAGTTCAAAATCCAGATAGACGAGTCCACGTTTGTCGTACTCGTCTTCCTATTCTAAGTTCAAAGACCGGAAAAGAGCCCTCATTTGTCGTAGATTTCCGATAGGAGAATTAAGACTAGGTTTGGTCCCTTCTGAATAGGTTTGAATAGGTGATAGACTCAGTGAGAGTTAGTGAAAGGTAATAGAATTTCCACACACGTGAGATGATAGATTTGATATAGTGGCTGTCTCTGAAAGCGAAAAGAATTCTTCTCTCTCTCACCTATCTTCTACAACAGTTGTTACAGCGTCAGACAGACTACACCAATATACATATTACGTATATTTCTATCACTCACAGGCACGCACATACACGTGACGACAGGTAAACACACAGACGTGGGAAAACTATAACAATGATATATATATATTATCTAGAACGAGCTGACCAAACACGATTGTTTAGTTCAAGAGCGATTTTAATATCAGGAAAAATCGGCTCACAACATCAAAGAAAGTACATCAAGGAAAATACATATACACATAGTCATAAAAAATCAAGGAAATGTTGCAAGGATGATAGCCCCGTTATAGTGTTAACTCTAGGTTTAGCCCGGCCCCGTTAAGAGAACAGATGATGGCGCCAGAGTCACAGATACATAGGGTTTGAGTCTAAGAGTTTTTTTCTTTGTTTTATCTCGTAATTATATGCACAGAGTTTGAAAAAAATCTGATTTAACCTAAGACAAAAACACAAGAACTCTAGCCTTAGCAACAAATTATGCAGATTGAAAAAAAACAAATAGGACAGCAACAGGGTGTCAAAGATATAATAGTGAAAAAATATCACTCAAACCAGCGTACACTCATTCATTCCGCCATGGCTTCTCACACTAGTACTCACGACTTTGCTTGCTGCCTCTTGGAACACATTGATTTTAGATTTTCACACAGACTCAAAAAATGCAGTCTACTGCCCAAGAAGTCCCCAGTTCCAAAAGACCTGTTTAACTTGGAGTCTCCGGGAACGACTACTTGGGTATGCAAATTTGTTCAAATGTCTGATTAAGTCACCTAACAATTATTCCAGGCGCGGGAGTTAACAGAGCACAGTGTCAATAGCGTAGGTTTCTAAAAAAAAATGATGAATGTCAGGTCGGTGCCTTCCCTCAGTATAGGATTCACTTTAGTCACACCACAGATTTGTCCACAAGATATAATCTAGTCGGGAAATGATTGTTAATATTCACGCCGCCAGGCAGCAAATTATATAGAGTTTCTAGAAGAAATTAAGTGCTGGCTCCAAGGTCCAGTATTTATCATTACAGTCTTTGAAAACCCGTTATAGGGATATTAGTATTTCTGTCTAACTTGCACCGTCAGATCAGTGTTACTTGAGAAAACCCACGTGGTTCAAAATAAGGACTGTCTATTTCTTCACAAGTATGGAAACTACTACTAGGTGCTGGTAAAGTTAGGGTCACCCCAAAACTTTCACTGTGTGGAGGAAAAATAACACATATAATATAATAAACAGAATCTGTACTGGTTAAAACTTACATTTAAACTTGCAAGCAGAGAGCTTTGCTTATCATTTAAACTTCCCGTGACGTAAGTTATATTTAAAAATCAGCATCCTCATAAATTAGGAACACGTGCGTATCCCGTCATCATTCATGAGGCTGGATTCTAGAGTTTATACGTTAGTTTAGAAAAATACACTCGACTGAGTATTAGCAGTTAAATTAAATTTATAAATAGCTACAATTGCCGTTATAAGCTAGAAATTTTAATTTTATTAGTCTGCTTTCCACTGAATGCTTCCCTAGAAAATATAATAGCCTACCACTTTATTTCTCTTCTGCGCTAAAGAAATAGATTAAAATGAATTTAGCGATTTAACACTTTAACACTCACAAAATCTATATATATCTATCATATTAATTACCTCAACCACAGAATTACAGGTAGTCGCACAACTTAAGAATAAAAATGCTGAAAATATTTCTGGAAGTCTAGAAGTTCGACAAATTGCCGAAACAAACTGAGATCTTCGCTAACAGCTATTCTGTTTTTCGAGCGACCTATCTACTGTGGAGTCTATGAGCGAGAATGAAATTAAAGTTTCAAACTTGGCCAATATCTTAAAATCAGACAAAGGGCCGAAACTTATTTCGCCAAGCGAAATTATCTCCCCTACTCCCAACATTTACGTCCGCTTAACGCGTGTCGTAACTGTCACCTACTGACCACGATGTACGCGTGTCAGTTTCAAATCCCAGACAGCCTGACTCCATTGCCCAAGTGAGCGCCGTGTCAGTTTGGGATTTTCCAGCCAAATGTCTGGATACTGACCGGTGCAGATGTAAAGTATCACACCTCACCGGGACTAATGCCGAGAAGAAGCTCGCGCGCTCGGTGAGAATGTAGACGATTTGCTACGTCCTGTGTTCAGCGAACCGACTTATCACGCCTTATGACGCCCTGCAGCCCTGACATCTACGTAATATCGTCCTAGCGCGATTCTCAGTTTAAGAGAAAGGAAAAAGGTAAAGTTTGCGAATTATATGAGAATAATATTCGCAAAACGAATGGATGAAAAATATACAGGAAAAATGAAATACAGAGATAATAAAAGAGAGAATTTGGGTGAACAAATAGGAAGAAAATGTAGGAAATTAAATGAATATAAACCCTACGTGACATGAGGTCGATCCAGCCTCATGAATTGGGTACCAGAGCAACTCTGGGAAGGTTAAGGCGGCCGGCTTGATGCTGATCACATCATCCCTAGTGTGCCGATGTTCAAGAAAATATGGACCAAACACCATATTCCCAATATGCCTCAATGGGCGCGTAACGGGATCCTTATATATATATATATATATATATATATATATATATATATATATATATATATATATATATATATATATATATATATATATATATATATATATATATATATATATATATATCATCATCATCATTGTCGTAGATTTTTCGATAGGAGTATTAAGACTTAGGTTGGTCCCTTCTGAATAGATTAGAATATGTGATATACACAGTGAGAGTTAGAAAAAAAAAATAGATTTTCCCAAGAGTGCAGTGGTAGCGAATCAAATAGAGCTGTCCCCTGAAAAAAAAAACAAGAATCTTCTCTCTCTCTCAGGCCTATCTATTACGACAGATATATATAAGAGTCAGACAGACTATTGACAACATATGTTACTATGTATGAACATACCACTCACGTGCACACGTCTTCAGGTGACAACAGTTAGGCACACAGACGTGGGACAACTATAACAATACTTATTTAAATATTTGAACGAGCTGACCAACGCACTGATTTAGTTCAAGAGAGATTTTATTTATCATGTAAAATCTTCTCACAACACCAAAGAAATACATCAAGGAAAAACATATACAAATAGTCATAAAATATCAAGAAAATGCTACAAGGGTGATAGCCCCGCTATGATCTTAACTCTAGGTTTAGCCCACAGCCCCGTTAGGATGACAGATGATGGCCCAAAAAGTTATAGATGCATGTGGTTAGAGTCTAGTATTGTCCCCCTTTGAAGGTATAGACTGACTTTGACAGCAGTATCTATTCTAACGTAACACGTTACTTAAGCAGCAAATCTCGCCTAAGGAAAAAACACATATAACAAATGAGGGTATTATACAACGAACCTCCTTCCGTCACTTTCACTCGATTCTTTCATCAGGGCCCTGATATACTTACAATCGGGTTGTGGTTTCGCCGGCTGGCGCAAATTTTTGGACACTCACACTTTTTATCTGTTACTGTCGTTTACTGAAACAGATCCCAGCTCTGCAGATTTGTTTGTTGGTTTCATTAAAAAAATGGATCTGGGGAGCGTCTGCTTCAGGCGATAGTTATTTCAGATTAAAGTTAATGTCACTTGACTCCCGAGGTAAGAATTAGGCTTAAACGAGCACAAAATGTCAGAACACGAAGTTTCCCTTAATTAGGAAGATGACCGGTGGACAACCTCTCTCAAAACAGAAATTATTGGTTCCCCACTCACTTGTCAACAATGTCGGAAAGTTTATGTCATAGATTGTAATTATTCTCGCCGCCAGGCAGAAAATTTACGTAGAGTTTATGGAAGAAATTAAGATCTGGTTCACAGGCCCAGTATTTATCATTACAGTCTTTGAAAAAGCCCGTTAGTGGGATATGGTATTACTGTCTAACTTGCACCGTCAGATCAGTGTTACTTGAGAAACCCACGTGGTTCAAAATAAGGACTGTCTATTTCTTCACAATTATGAACTCTTATTAAATGCTGGTAAAGTTCGGGTCACCCCCAGTATTTCACTGTATAAAAAGAAAAGCACATATAAATCATTTTCATATTATGTACCCAATATAACTTACATTTAAAACAGCGAGCCTACAGCTTGACTTATATTTAAACTTCCGGTGAAATAAGTTATATAAAATCGATCATCAGGAATTTAGGAATATGGTGCGTATTCCGTCAATATTCGCTGATGTCGCGTCTAGCATTTTATAAGTTTGATATAAAATATTCTCGTCTGAGTATTAGCCGTTAAATTAAATTCCTTATAGCTACTAGTTTGTTAAGCTTAGAAATATTATTTATTCTGCCTTCCACTGTATGCGTCACTAGAAAATAATACAGACTTATAAATTATACACTCAGTTCAAAAGAAACTAGTTAAAATGAAATGAGCGATTTAACGCTTTAAACACTTTAAACCCTACACACAATACTAGATATATAATATTAATATACCTCAAGCACAGCACTACGATGTCACAACGAAACTAAGAGATATCACTTATAAATTTAAGTGTTCTAGAACGAAGTGCCCACGTCTACTGTAAAATGTAGAATGAGTGAAGTGAGTTACAAACTCGGGCCAATATCTTAAAATTAGACAAAGGGCCCCTAACTTATTTCGCTAAGCGAAATTATCTCCCTTACTCCCAACATTTACGTCAGCTTCACGCGTGTCGTAACTGCCACCTACTGACCACGATGTACGCGTGTCAGTTTCAAATCCCAGACAGCCTGTCTGCGGTGCGGAACGATTTTCACGCTACGCCGGAGCTATTTCGACGAAACGCTCGCAGTTTCTGCAAACTGTAGACAGCTGTCTGTCTGCCATGCCCCGATGGAGCGAATTCTCACACACCCCCCGCCCGGGGACACTGGTCAGTCAGCGCTCTGACCGGAAAAAAACTGCAGACGAATGTCTGGCGAGGACCGTATATTCACAGCTATCGTTCGACCGGCAGAGCTGACATCTACGTAATCAAGTTACTCGTGCGATTCTCAGTTTTGAGAAAAGAAACAGGTACAGTTTGAGAATACAGAAGAAAATATTTTCCGCACCCGAGTGATGCGAAAAATACAGGAAAAACAAGTACGGAAAGATAATAAATAAGAGGATTTGGGTGAGAGAATAGGAAGAAGATGTAGGTAATTTAATGATATAAAGACCTACGTGACAGGACGTCCCCCCTTAAGATATGGAAGCACTCCATGTCTACGTTATGGAATTAAATTTCCTATAACCGTAGCTTCGGGGTGTCTGTCTTCTTCCCTCTCATCTTCCCCCTCCATCTCTTTCCAATTCCTACTCATGAAGTCTGTCCCGACGTTTCCTTCCTTTGGAATGTCTCCCATGCGCGCTTGAAAGAGCGTCGCCGCTTCTGACATTTTTCAAAGATTTCCTGTGTGTGCAGTGGAGTTTCCCTGCCACTATCGTCATCTTCGTCAGTTTTGGCGATCGTCAGGAGATGGTCGGAGGTTGGCACTGGTCTTTCCAAGTATCTCTTTAAGAGATTTAAATGGAAAACCTTCTCCATTCCTTGAATAGATATCTGGTAGTTAGCCTTAGAAATCTTTTTCAGGACGGTAAACGGCCCTTGCCATCCGATCTTCAGTTGGTTGTTCTCGGTAGGGAGCAACACCAAAACTTTCTCTCCTGCTTCCAGTTCTCTCTCTTTCGCGACTTTCCTGTATCGGTTAGCGTGCTTGGTGCGTGCTCGCTTAAAGTTAGTCGTTGCTAGGTCCCACCCTAGTTTCAACCGTTCCTTTAAAACCGACACATATTTACTGGCTGAGACGACTGTCTCATCCGCCTTCTCGTCTGTCAGAGACTGAAGTAAGGCTTCAAGCGGGCCCTTAATGGGTCTGCCGAATAAGAGTGTAGCTGGCGGAAATCCTGTGGAAGTATGAGGAGATTCTCTGTAGCCAAATAATGCTGCAGGAATGCAGAGATCCCAATCTTCAGGTTTCACTTGTGCCAGCTTACTTAGCATCATGTTGAGGTTTCCATTTGCACGTTCCACGAGCCCATTTCCGGCCGGAGTATATGGCTTAGTGTGGATGTGCTGGGTCCTCAAGATCTTAACGATCTCATCCATCAACAGGTTTCGGTATGGGATCCATTATCCGTCAACACTTGCTGAGGGAATCCCAACCGAGTGAAAATCTGCACGAGGGCTTCTGCGACATGCTTGGCATCTGCGCATGTTAGCGGTATAGCTTCTGCCCATAAAGTGCATGTATCGACTAAGGTCAGGATAAACCTGTTCCTTCTTTTAGTCCTTTCGAAAGGCCCTAAAATGTCGATCACAACCCGTTAGAATGGTGTTCCCATTATTGGCATTTCACCCATGTGGACTGGGGGTGTCCGTTGCTTGGGTGGCACACGTTGGCACTGGGCACAGGATTTGACGTACCTGATAATATCAGTGTTTACTCCTGGCCACCAATAATGAGTGGTTATACGTTGGTTTGTGGCGTTCTGTCCCATGTGTCCGCTGAAGGGAAGAGAGTGCCCCATTTCTAGGATTTGGCTTCTGTACTGTTTCGGTACTAGGAGCTGGTTGTAACCTTGGTCAGGCTTGCCCGTTCTCCGATAAAGTACGCCATCCTCAGAAAAAATGTCCCCGTGCTGTTTGGGTTCCTTAGCCATGGGCAGTTTCCTAAAGCAGGGTGCCAAAGTAGGGTCCTTGTATTGCGCTTCTTTAAGTTCCATGGGTAACAAATTAGGCGCAGGCTCCCGTTCCTTCTTGGTTTGCCCTCTTGTAGTTACTGCTGCCACAATCGGCTCTTCCGGTTTCCCAATACACACGTATCTCCCGCCAAGTATGACTGGGTAGATGGGATCATCCATAACAGCCGCTTTGATCACACCTCTGACAAAATCAGAGTGGATCTCCACCAATGCGATGGGAAGCGCTGTAGGTGCATCACTCTTACGAACTCCACAAAGTTTGACGGTCTCTCCTGTCTCTTGACCGGGTTTAACCAGGTTTCTGGCAACAATGCAATCGTAAGAAAGCCCCGTGTCAAATAAGCAAGAAGTTTGAGAACCGTTCAAAGTAACAGTACCTCGCGTTGAGGGTCTATCCCCAACAGGTTTGGAATCACTGTCAACAATTCCGCCTTGCGAGACTGTCAATAAGCATCCGATGCGTTTCGGCTCGGTGTGCTCGGTCTGATCATATGTCCCGTGCTCAGGGGTTCTCCCTTTGCCACCTTGTCCTTTCTGGCTGCGCTGCCATGTAGGGCGGTCGGGTTGATCAGACTGTTTGGGGTGGTTGGGGTACTTGTTCTTGTAGAACTTGGATTTTTCAGGAGGGGGGTTTTGAGGTCCAGTTTCTCTGTGATTATTTTGGTTAGAAGCCTGAGAAGATTGCTCTAGGTTATGTTTTCGAAAATGCTCCTCTGTCGGTTTCCGCTTTGTGGCCGGTAGCTCAGCCAGCGCATTATGATAACGCTCAGACTTTTCCAAAATGTCTTCAAGTTTTTCTGCCCCCTGCTCAGCTAGAAATCTCCGGGTATCAGCAGACAAAGTGTTCTTTATTTGTTCTGTTAAAACAAATTCCTCAAGACCTTCATAGGTAGAGGGGAGCTGCGAAAGCTCAAGGCACTTTGTTAGATATCCCTTTAAACGAGACGAGAACTGCTGAAAAGTTTCAGAATTCTCTTTCCGGCTGTTGCGAAACAGTTGCAAAAATTTGCGAGCGTTCATTTCAAAGCGCTCCAGTAACGCTTTCTTCAACACATCGTAGTCGTCTTGTTGGCTACTTTCCAGCTTAGAATAAACATCATAAGCAGAACCTTTTAGGGCCTGGGAAAGTTTCATATTCCAACGCGACCTCTCTAACCCGTACAGAGTTGCAATTTTCTCAAATTTTTCTAACCATGTGTCAATCTTCTCATTTGGACAAGGAAAAGATTCTAGAGTGAAAGACATGGCGTTTAGTTGAAGAGATTGAGTGTTAGAAGGATCAGTTAAGGAGGAATGAGGAGAAGATTCTCCATTGCTGGAGGTAGAGGCAGCACTACGACTTTGGAATTCTAGTGTTTTAAGAGCCAACTCGTGCTGTCTCTGTTTCTCTTTTTCCTCAAGCTGTCTCTCCTTCTCTCTTTCCTCATGCTGCATCCTGCGAATTTCCATTTCCTCATCTATCTTCTTCTGCTGTAATAGACGGTCTTCCGCTTCTTTCCTCTCCGCTGCTTCTTCTTTCCTCCTTAGTTCTTCTTCTTTCCTCTCCGCATCATATCTCTCAAGTTCGTCTCTGACAAAAGCTTTCGCTTCCTCTCCTTCCAGTCCCTCCTCTCTCGCTTCGTCCCTGAGGAGTTGTCTAAGCTTTGCCCTCTCGGCCATATTATGTCAGTGACTGAGACACGTGGAGATAGAAAATAGGAAAAAGAATAACCTGGTTCCTACCACTTAGGAGAAAAAAATACCAAAAAATACGAAAGATGATATATTTAACCCTGGGATACCTCCTCCAAAATAAAAATCTAACTATCGCTGCTATTAATCGGCAATAAAGCACCTAATGCAAAACACGACTACGCCAACTAAATGGTAGTTAAGATTACTTCTGAAAAATAAGTTGCTACAGTGGAAACAAAATAATTATTGTAAAAATTAAAGAGAAAAATAATCCCTTAATTATAAAGTCCACTATCAAGTTCACCCCTGAAGACAGTTAGGGTAAGGGAGGCAATTAATCTGGACAAATAGTCCGAAACGCACTCCTTAACTTAGTTCAAACACCTTCCTGCTTCAGAACCCTTGTGAATGTTATACACTCACAAAACTTTACCAGCGTTTAGTATTACAAAATCATTAATTAACATATATTCCGACAATCAACCTGTAAACCAAATGTATATTATTTCTTAATGCTGTGGAAAAAAACAACTTATCAGTTTGTGTGGTCAGCACGCCCGTAAACAGATCGTTAGTCTAGGGGATAAATTATTTTTAAAAGATACAAAACTCACAAGACATCACACTCTTACTCTATTTCAGAAAAAAAAAGAATCTTAAGTTCAAAATCCAGATAGACGAGTCCACATTTGTCGTACTCGTCTTCCTATTCTAAGTTCAAAAATCCTACGGACGAGAACCCATTTGTCGTAGATTTTTCGATAGGAGTATTAAGACTTAGGTTGGTCCCTTCTGAATAGATTAGAATATGTGATATACACAGTGAGAGTTAGAAAAAAAAAAAATAGATTTTCCCAAGAGTGCAGTGGTAGCGAATCAAATAGAGCTGTCCCCTGAAAAAAAAACCAAGAATCTTCTCTCTCTCTCTCTCAGGCCTATCTTCTACGACAGATATATATAAGAGTCAGACAGACTATTGACAACATATGTTACTATGTATGAACATACCACTCACGTGCACACGTCTTCAGGTGACAACAGTTAGACACACAGACGTGGGAAAACTATAACAATACTTATTTAAATATTTGAACGAGCTGACCAACGCACTGATTTAGTTCAAGAGAGATTTTATTTATCATGTAAAATCTTCTCACAACACCAAAGAAATACATCAAGGAAAAACATATACAAATAGTCATAAAATATCAAGAAAATGCTACAAGGGTGATAGCCCCGCTATGATCTTAACTCTAGGTTTAGCCCACAGCCCCGTTAGGATGACAGATGATGGCCCAAAAAGTTATAGATGCATGTGGTTAGAGTCTAGTATTGTCCCCCTTTGAAGGTATAGACTGACTTTGACAGCAGTATCTATTCTAACGTAACACGTTACTTAAGCAGCAAATCTCGCCTAAGGAAAAAAACACATATAACAAATGAGGGTATTATACAACGAACCTCCTTCCGTCACTTTCACTCGATTCTTTCATCAGGGCCCTGATATACTTACAATCGGGTTGTGGTTTCGCCGGCTGGCGCAAATTTTGGACACTCACACTTTTTATCTGTTACTGTCGTTTACTGAAACAGATCCCAGCTCTGCAGATTTGTTTGTTGGTTTCATTAAAAAAATGGATCTGGGGAGCGTCTGCTTCAGGCGATAGTTATTTCAGATTAAAGTTAATGTCACTTGACTCCCGAGGTAAGAATTAGGCTTAAACGAGCACAAAATGTCAGAACACGAAGTTTCCCTTAATTAGGAAGATGACCGGTGGACAACCTCTCTCAAAACAGAAATTATTGGTTCCCCACTCACTTGTCAACAATGTCGGAAAGTTTATGTCATAGATTGTAATTATTCTCGCCGCCAGGCAGAAAATTTACGTAGAGTTTATGGAAGAAATTAAGATCTGGTTCACAGGCCCAGTATTTATCATTACAGTCTTTGAAAAAGCCCGTTAGTGGGATATGGTATTACTGTCTAACTTGCACCGTCAGATCAGTGTTACTTGAGAAACCCACGTGGTTCAAAATAAGGACTGTCTATTTCTTCACAATTATGAACTCTTATTAAATGCTGGTAAAGTTCGGGTCACCCCCAGTATTTCACTGTATAAAAAAGAAAAGCACATATAAATCATTTTCATATTATGTACCCAATATAACTTACATTTAAAACAGCGAGCCTACAGCTTGACTTATATTTAAACTTCCGGTGAAATAAGTTATATAAAATCGATCATCAGGAATTTAGGAATATGGTGCGTATTCCGTCAATATTCGCTGATGTCGCGTCTAGCATTTTATAAGTTTGATATAAAATATTCTCGTCTGAGTATTAGCCGTTAAATTAAATTCCTTATAGCTACTAGTTTGTTAAGCTTAGAAATATTATTTATTCTGCCTTCCACTGTATGCGTCACTAGAAAATAATACAGACTTATAAATTATACACTCAGTTCAAAAGAAACTAGTTAAAATGAAATGAGCGATTTAACGCTTTAAACACTTTAAACCCTACACACAATACTAGATATATAATATTAATATACCTCAAGCACAGCACTACGATGTCACAACGAAACTAAGAGATATCACTTATAAATTTAAGTGTTCTAGAACGAAGTGCCCACGTCTACTGTAAAATGTAGAATGAGTGAAGTGAGTTACAAACTCGGGCCAATATCTTAAAATTAGACAAAGGGCCCCTAACTTATTTCGCTAAGCGAAATTATCTCCCTTACTCCCAACATTTACGTCAGCTTCACGCGTGTCGTAACTGCCACCTACTGACCACGATGTACGCGTGTCAGTTTCAAATCCCAGACAGCCTGTCTGCGGTGCGGAACGATTTTCACGCTACGCCGGAGCTATTTCGACGAAATGCTCGCAGTTTCTGCAAACTGTAGACAGCTGTCTGTCTGCCATGCCCCGATGGAGCGAATTCTCACACCCCCCGCCCGGGGACACTGGTCAGTCAGCGCTCTGACCGGAAAAAACTGCAGACGAATGTCTGGCGAGGACCGTATATTCACAGCTATCGTTCGACCGGCAGAGCTGACATCTACGTAATCAAGTTACTCGTGCGATTCTCAGTTTTGAGAAAAGAAACAGGTACAGTTTGAGAATACAGAAGAAAATATTTTCCGCACCCGAGTGATGCGAAAAATACAGGAAAAACAAGTAGGGAAAGATAATAAATAAGAGGATTTGGGTGAGAGAATAGGAAGAAGATGTAGGTAATTTAATGATATAAAGACCTACGTGACAATCATCATGTGACGTATTCTTTCCAGAACGTTGTCTCCATTACAGCTGCTCTGAACGCATCACGATTCTGGGCAAGTCGACCTGCATCAGCCAAAGACAAGTTCAGACTCTCTGTGATGTCCTGGGTCCAATGACCGAAAAATTTCACCTTCCTTATTGCGATGATATTTAGGAGCCAATGTTCCTGTATGTTTAATGAGTGCAGTACTTCTCTGTTGGTCTTTTTTTCTGTCCAGGGTATTCTCAACATCCTTCTGTAGCATTTCATTTCGAATGATGTAATCTTTTTTGCAACAGTTTTATTGAGTGCCCAAGTCTCGCAGCCGTATGTTGCTACTGGGAATATACATGCTCTGATCAGTTGCAACTTTGTTTCTTTGCTTGTGGTATGCCATAGATTTTTCATCTGTATTAGTTTATGTGAAGCAATTGCAAGTCTTCTTTTAATTTCTTCTACTGCACAGTCGCCAGAGCTGTTGATGATTGATCCTAAGTATTCGAATTCATTAACACTTTCCAGTTCTTCGTTACCAATTTCAATTTCTGGTTTGGTCTTTACTTTGTCTGTTGTCAATACTTTGGTCTTCTTGGTGTTTGGGTATAGATTCTGGGCCTCGCTGTGTTTTTTGGTGGACAGAATTAATTGTTCAAGTCCTTTTGGATTGGTCGATAGGAGGACTGTGTCGTCAGCATATCTGATTTCCGGGATCTGGTACCCGCCGATGTTAAATGAGTCAAACTCCGTGTGTTCTTGGTCATCTCTTACGTTTCTCATGATATTCTCTGCATAAATGTTAAACAGGTAAGGGGAAAGGGTACAGCCTTGTCTTACTCCTTTCTGTACTTCAAACCATTCTGATGTTTCCCCGTCTATTATATATATATATATATATATATATATATATATATATATATATTTATATATATATATATATATATATATATATATATATATATATATATATATATATATATATATATATATATATATTTATATATATATATATATATATACGTCCAAAAACTGGGTCACTTTATCCCGAACGTGAAAATTGCCATTGTTGCTGCAAAAACTCGAGGTTGTTGCAGCACGCCCCACTAGTTCAAAAGGTGGAAAAAGTGAGTTGAATTGAATGCACGTGGAAAATGATCATCGGTAAAGAGGGTTCACCGTTTGTATGCAATAAACCATTATGACAAGTGGTCGAAATGATCACTGCATTAGCCTTGCCACCAAGGAGAAGTCTCAGCACTGTAGACCATGGTCGAGCCATGGCATGGATTCAGGATGGTCAATCTGTTCGTCATGTTGCAAGACATTTAGCAGTGTCCCACTTTACCATTCAGAGACTTCTTGAGAGATTTCAAGTTATCGGACATTTGGAAAATCGACCCTGCTCACGAAGAATTATACAATGTGTCCACAAAGTCTCTTTACAATTTAACAAATTTATTACAAAGGCAAATGAAAAGACAAATATGTGGAAATTCTTACAAAATGAGAAGTAGATATTGAAGTTTCTTTTGCCTCATTTAATACACTTCTATATGGGGACCATTAGTTGCATGAAGCACATCAAGACGGTGCTCGATTTCTTGCTATGTTCGCTGTAGCATAGCCTCATCAATGGTGGCAATGGTATCAGTGATCTTTTGCTTTAGGTCAGTGATGTCCCGTATCTTTGTTCGATACACGATATCTTTAACATAACCCCATAGAAAGAAGTCCAAGGGAGTGATATCTGGTGAACGAGGTGGCCAGGGAATTGGTTGCCTCATTACTAACACAAACTCGGGTGAGGAACGTTTCATCCTCAGGAATTCGTTCCAGCATGTTAACTGCAAACTCTTTTCGTCTTGGTTTATCATTTGGCTCGAGTGCCAGTAAGAGTTGCACTTTGTAAGCGTACAATCGCAAGTTCTTAAGTAGGACTTTGAGCACTGTTGAACGTGGTAGCTCTAACTGTCTGGCAGCAGTACGGATGGACTTTGTGAGAGAATGATAACAGGCTTGTCTTACACGCTCGATGTTTTCCTCAGATGTTCTTGGTCGTCCACACCTCCCTTTATCCAACATTGTCCCTGTCTCCATAAATTTCTTGTGCCATGCACGAATTGACGACGGTGGATCTCTTCCATACTAAGTTCTGTAGTTTCGCTGAGTCTCCCTATCCGATTTTGTTTCAATAAACCATGATACACATTGTGGCTTCTCTTGAGGAGTAGCCATTTTTTTAGGGGTTCATTTAACAGTACCTCTTTCATCAACAGGGTACCTGAAATACGATAAACGTATGTGATTAAAAACTTTGATAACCACTGAGTACATAGAACAAATCTGATTAAGATATCTCATCAATTGCCTTTGTAATAAATTTGTTAAATTGTAAAGAGACTTTATGGACACCCTTTATAAACCTTGTCTAAACTGAATGGCGTCCCTTAACTTTTGTCCAGTAGTGTGTATATATATATGTGTGTGTGTGTGCGTGTGTGTGTTATTATCTTCTTTCTGCTCCGGAGGGAGCCTGGGGCTACCTCTGCTATTGGTTCCTTGTGAGGAAACCCACACGAAGCAGCCACCAGCTTTTGCAGTGGTGGTTTAAATGTCAATTTATATTATATGATGATGTTGCCAGCCATATGCGCATCTGTACATCAATAGCAATTCATACATGTTAACTGCGAATATAAAATAAAAAAATGTACATGTTACAACTTTCCCCAATAGGGTTAATTTTCCAGACATTTTATGCACAGAATGGCAACTGTTTGAGATGCAGTCGTCCCTCAGTCACTTAAGGTTACTAATTAACGTATACTGTTAATTATTTATACTTGAGAAAGGCTCATCGGAATAGCGGCTCTCAGTATTATAAATGAAGGTTTACATTTTTTTTTAATTTTAAAAGATGCTCCTAATCACATTGGTCTGTCCTATAATGAAATCCTTATTACTAATCTTATTGCCGCAGTCCATAATCTCCTGACGAAGGTGAGAAATGCAGAGGGGAAGTCGCAAAACTTAACCTCGTTAGGCTCTCATGGGTGAAACCCAATCACAATTAAGTTTAGTTTATGTTCTTATTCTAAGCCAACAATAAGTAAGGTGTCTGATTTTAACAAATTCTCCCCCTACCCTTCACCATGAACATTACTCCACAGTCATGTACAGTAATACATCATCATCATCATGTGACGTATTCTTTCCAGAACGTTGTCTCCATTACAGCTGCTCTGAACGCATCACGATTCTGGGCAAGTCGACCTGCATCAGCCAAAGACAAGTTCAGACTCTCTGTGATGTCCTGGGTCCACCGTCGTCTAGGTCGACCCCTTCCCCTTTTTCCAGGGACCATGCCTTCCATCACTGTTTTTTCCAGACTATTATGTCTTTTTATATGACCGAAAAATTTCAGCTTCCTTATTGCGATGGTATTTAGGAGCCAATGTTCCTGTACATTTAGTGAGTGCAGTACTTCTCTGTTGGTCTTTTTTTCTGTCCAGGGTATTCTCAACATCCTTCTGTAGCATTTCATTTCGAATGATGTAATCTTTTTTGCAACTGTTTTATTGAGTGTCCAAGTCTCGCAGCCGTATGTTGCTACTGGGAATATACATGCTCTGATCAGTTGTAACTTTGTTTCTTTGCTTGTGCCTTGCCATAGGTTTTTCATCTGTATTAGCTTATGTGAAGCAATTGCAAGTCTTCTTTTAATTTCTACTGCACAGTCGCCAGAGCTGTTAATGATTGATCCTAAGTATTCGAATTCATTGACACTTTCCAGTTCTTCGTTATCAATTTCAATTTCTGGTTTGGTCTTTACTTTGTCTGTTGTCAATACTTTGGTCTTCTTGGTGTTTAGGTATAGATTCTGGGCCTCGCTGTGTTTTTTGGTGGACAGAAGTAATTGTTCAAGTCCTTCTGGGTTGGTCGATAGGAGGACTGTGTCGTCAGCATATCTGATTTCCGGGATCTGGTACCCGCCGATGTTAAATGAGTCAAACTCTGTGTTCTTGGTCATCTCTTACGTTTCTCATGATATTCTCGGCATAAATGTTAAACAGGTAAGGGGAAAGGGTACAGCCTTGTTTTACTCCTTTCTGTACTTCAAACCATTCTGATGTTTCCCCCTCTATTCTTACGGCTGCCTGTTGTTCTTGGTACAGCAGTGCGATGAGTTGTATAAGGTGGTTTGGAAATCCCACATTTTTCATAATAGCCCATAACTGCTGATGTTGTACACAATCGAAAGCTTTTGTGTAATCAATGAAACAGGTATGTAGGTCAACGTTGAATTCTCTACACTTTTCTATGATGATCCTCATGTTGAATATATGATCCCTAGTGCCTCTACCTCGTCGAAAACCCGCCTGTACTTCATTTATTTCTGTTTCTAGCTTTTGTTGCATCCTTTTCATTATGATTTGTAAAAGTATTTTGCTGGCATGGCTTATAAGAGCTATAGTTCTGTAGTTTGTGCACAGTTTCAGGTTGCCCTTTTTTGGCAAGGGTATGTAAATTGATCTTTTCCATTCCTTGGGCCAAATTCCGCTTTGCCAGATCTTGCAGCATAATGCATGGTATATACGAGCGCTGCCTTCTCTTCCTGCCTGTATCATTTCAGCTGTTATTTCATCACAACCAGGAGATTTTCCACTTTTTAATACAAGCGAGTGTTATTTTTACCAGGAACAATGTGTCATACGACCTGCCATAATTATTAAATCTGATAAATCTACTCCAATGTTGCAATTTCTTTTCCCATCCTTGTTTATTATGAGATGACTTCTGGCCGGAGCTAATTATATTATGTCTGCAAAATTAGACACATGTTGTCTTACACTGCCATCGGCCACCAGACTGACTGGCAATACTTGCGCTATCCATATGTGGTGTCCCGACCTTTAACTGCTGATAAAACTATTCCCAGACTATCGTTTTCAGTTTAACAAACACCCCAGCATTGACTGAAGTAATACTTGCTTATCTATCAATAGCCCGTTTGTATAACAATAAGCTGGCGACAAACGAGAAACCAAATATTGATTTGACCGTCGTGTCCAACCTAGCCAATCGTTGGTTGTCCGCGATTAAAGGATAGCATGTCATGTGTAGTGAAGCCTAAAACGTGTGGGTTGATGAGGTATGCCCTACTGTCAAGAGTGAGAAAAGAGGTTGTCTGTGACGAGACAAAAGTCTGAGTGAGATGAGAGATAGTAAATCTGAGTTAAGTAAAGAATGTGAATTTTAGAGTGGAAGTGTAACTATTTGGAGTCAGGGATGATTTTTACACATTCAACTCCTGTCACTTGTAATAATTTTTTATTTTCCACTCCTCTTCCTCTCTCCAATTATACTTCTGTATAATGAGTAAGGATACACACAATTAATTACTTACAGTCAACACTGACAGATATAGAGATAGTAGAGAGATTCTGATCCGCTAATAGTTATGTATATTTTTTTATTAAATATAAATGAAATAAAGATTATACCTGAACGAAGTCAGGGAAACTCAATTTCAACATTACCACGCAAAGAAAACAACAATGCAATTCTGGTTAACGCTCTAGAGTAACAGACAAATGGAAATAACAACACACAGCAAGATGAACAAACCTTTCTATCACACACTACTCCCATCGAAGGTCCACAGTTCCGGGTGAAACGTCCTTGATGTGGCCACGTAATAAATGCAGAGTGAAAAGTAAGTTGTCTTTCTGCAACCCAAAACACACACAAAGACGGCAACCTACAGCTAAATAATCCCTAACCTAAGTGTCAATGACCCTGAGTCTCTGAGTCCTTCTTTTCTTCCTGTGATATAGTATCCTTACAATGGAGGACTATTCTCTTCCTTTTCTCTTCTCCAGCGAGTTGTGAAAATAACAGTTAAATCCACAAAATGCAGACTTCAGTGGGAAATACTATCTACAGGTAACACAGATGTGTTACTTTAGTAACCCGGTATACAAAGGGTTAGGCGGGCTGAAAAACAAGTTGTGTAGGCACAGCGCCCTACTATAACCAATGACGCTGGCCATTCAAAATGCGATTGCGCGTGTGCTGGGATGGGTCAGAGCTGATGCGCGGGGTCGGAGCAGACGTGCTTTTTGGAATGATTCTCGGCTCTCTTTCACTGGGATGCAGCTGGAGCAAGGTACCAGCACTGGGTACTATAGGAATATTTACTCCACGTTGAAGATCTGAGCAGCGAACTGGTAGCCAATTGCGAGTTAGCAATTAAATGGTCGCTGTAACAAATCCATCTATAGCGACTTCTGGTTGTACAGTAATCAAATGCAGGAATGCATTAATAAATCAGGAAAAAAATCAGGAAAGGCGAAATCAGGCGGGGACTAAACAAGTCTCCCAGTTTTCTCCTGGTACCTTATAGGAGCTTCACGATTGTCGCATATATATGTAAATAGTGCAGCAGTGTCCCGTCCACGTTGCTTTCCCATCTAAGGTTTATAATCTTTGCGACGCAAAAACATGCCATTCGCTGACGAAATTCACTGACTATAGACTCACCTTTGAAGCCACGCCTATTTTGTTTGCTTGCACGAGCTGCGAGTTTGTTTACATACGTTCGAAACTGTCACTCATTCAGGTGAGCGTAGAACTCTTGTCTAACAGAAGTCCTCACGCCAGCAGAGCAGTCAGTATTACGATGACTGGCAGATTACACGTGCCCAAAACACGTGAAAGGCAAACAGCTTTGAAGTTCTCTACAAGGGGAAACAAATCCTCTGATGTTGTACATATAGGGAGACAATCGCTGATATCAGAAGCCTTTGTTGTCGATGGCAACGTCGAACAGAGGGGAGATAAGAAGAGTTACCGACCACATCCATTTGTCCGTGAACCAGGGGAGGTAATTATCTGATCTATAGAGAGACGAGATCAAAGATGGTCTGTTAATTCTATGTTGTTCGTCGGCACCAGGGAGCAGAAAATTTCATCTCGGGAGTCGAACGAGTTGACTTTCATAATACGGCCGAAGGCGAGATTTCTCGCACCCTTAAGAGATAATAACACCATTTCCGTATATATACCCCGTCCTTCCAAAGTCAGTTTATCTAGTCGCTTCAGAATGTTTGGAAATATCTAGCTCGCCATTCCAGAGTCATTGTAACAAGTGGATTATTAGATTTCCGTGGAGAATGTTTCATTTTTCTGATTTGCGTACTGATCACAAACCAGCCCGCCAGCGGCCTAAGTCTAAATACAACCAGTAACAATTCTTAGTCATTATCGGGTCTTCGATGTTGACCTGTGCGGTTCTCTTCCTTCATCCAGAGAGAGAGTCCAAACGTATAAACAATAAGAAGAAATTGTAAACTGGAGACACCAAATATCCAGATTTTTTGCATTTTTAATTATATCAGCCCGCTGTGGCAAAATATCTATTCATAACATTGTTCCCGACTACTGACCATTGTATTGTCAAGTGGATCTATCCAGAAAGATTTACCCACCAGACATTTCATTTAACTATTGAAAGTACTAACTACTGTTCACTTTGAACACTAGACCGTGATAAATATTTTGCTACCTGAACTATCTGACGTGACATAATCATATTAAATAATCACCGCCAAAGTAAGCGTTTCCCAATAGGAGGATTAATTATTCCTGGAGAAACTGGGGCCCACTTCGGCGAAGTACGACACTGGATTTGGTTACCTATTAACTAATGTGTACGCTCAAGCGGTTGTTAACCAACTAGTAGGTAACTTACTTACTTAGTCGTTCCCCTTCTACCGTGAGGTGTAGAGGTTTGGAAGAGAGAGCGCCAGACTATCCTATCGGCTGTCTTCCTCATGGCCTGGATTCATTCTAGTCCTCGGTCCTTCAAAGATTGTCTAGTGTTGTCCTCCCAGCGGACTCTGGGTCGTCCTAGGGGTCTGGATCCCTGGCTCTTTGTTTCCCATGCTTGTCGTGGTAGCCTATCTTCTCCCATTCTGCAGACATTGCCAAACCATCTTAGTTGGGACTGTTCTACTTGGGTCTGCAGGGAGTGGGATTTTAGGCCTTGACGTATCGTCTGTTTGCGGACCATGTCTCTTCTTGTTACCAACCACCTTCCTGGGATACCTCATTTCTGAGGTTTGGATCTGGCTTTTGTGGGTTGTAGTCATTGCCCATGACCCGCATCCATATGTCAAGACTGAGACATAGGTAGAGCGGTATACAGCCATCTTCGTTTTCTTACCAACCTCTCTCTTGCTGAGGAATCCTCGATTTATGGCATGAAAAAGACTCCCTGCAGCGAGATTTGGTACCACTTGCTTATTTGTGAAAAAATGTGTAACGCGACACACACACACAAAAACACACACACACACACACGCACACACACACACACACACATACACACACATACACACACACGGCGCAGGGAACGCGACGGATCTTGCTTTGAAGTTTGAAGGAGGCGGGAAAATGTGTATTACGTTTAGCCGGACGGTATTGAAGAACGAGGAAATAGCGAATATAGGGAATGGCCGATTTTAATAGTTTGCATTAATAGAAAAGAAAATCTAAAGCTACAAGAGCAAGCCTGGTTGAAAGTTATTTAAATAATAATAATTCACCAAAGGAGATAGACTATGAATGATATCCGAAAGGATATTATTCAAATATAAATAGTTTCAAAAATAATTAACATTTTTCATCGTCATCACATCTGCTAAAAATTAGCTAATAATCTTTAAAAATTTATTACAACTACATACCGAAACGGATTTTATTAAAACTTGGATAGAATGAAAGCTTCATATGGGGAAAATGAAAGGATACATAGGAAAGAAGGAAGGATATAAGTGTATAGTGAAAAGAAGAGAAAATGAGTACAGAAAAAGCACAGATCGCCTCAAACAGAGAGATTAAACGAAAACCTTATGGGACTTCAGGCGGTGCTTTCTCGTACGGGACAGACGCCCAAATATAAGGACAGAGCGGCTCGTTGAAAATCACACACATCAAATCCAGAAGCCAGAGTGAGAAACTGGAAGAGAGTGTCTGCAAGAACGCTGCATGCAGGGCAGATATACTTCAACCAATACATCCTCACCGTGAGCATATTAATCCTAAGAGGGTATGTAAGTTTATTACAGATATGTATGAACAATATCATTTCATTTCAGATTTTATTTACGATTTGATTGTATCAGACATAATAAAAAGGGAATGACGCTAACCAGAGATAACCTCCACAGGCATTGTCAGGAAGCATAACCATTAATTGGTTAGCCAAATATATCATGGCTAGTTCTTGCCTGGAAGCTTACGACATACCAGCAAGTACATAAGTAACTTGGCATCTATAAGTGGAAGGCAAAGATTATATCTTACCCATGTAACATAACATGTGATTTATTCATGTATTTTGTTATTTTCTGCACAGTAGACATTATCTTATCATGCTATCTCTGTAACATACTACCATGATTCATTCATTTATATACAAACACTGAAGACATGGTCGCCTCATGAACAGCAGTGGGTGGTGAGATTGTTGGAACACCATGGCCACCTATTACCTTTTGTTCCAGGATTTATGATCGAGTTTTATGATCATTCCTGATCGAGTTTAAACTAAAGACTTGAGGACCGTTGATCCTGCTAACTGAAGCCTAGAGGTCAACCAATCTTCAACACCTTAGTCCCCCGTAGTTATAGGGCGGGCTGAAGGAAAGTCTTCCTGATCATCAGTGTATCTCAGGAACCTCGAGCAGACGTGGCTAATACAAGATGAATTATATGTATAACCATCTAAAAAATCCTGTGAGCAGTTTCTAGAACGACTGTCGATGATGATAACAGCTAGAGACTAGATAGTAAGATATATATATATTTAAAAAAACTGTCACAGACTGTTCTAATTTCATTGGAAGATTCATCCAAGATTTTTTTTCTATTATTTATTTTAATTTGTAACTATAAATAATCATACATTTTACCATCTTCCAACACCCATTTCTCATTACAAGAATATATAGATGAACATAATAAATTATGAAATTATACTCATTTGACTTGGTAAATTTTAACTGTTAAATTTTGAGTTACTTTTTCTAATTTAATTATATTATCACATAGGGTTACTATAGCGAAAGTGGAACAGAATACGTCTGAAACCTAAATCTATTGTCCAGCTCAGAGTATACACCGCCGTAACTCAATTGTGATACCAGTGCACTTCTCTGGCACTGTGACTTCATACTTTCTGGAGAGAGATTCTACTTCTCTACCACTATCATCACACCAGAAAAACCTTTCGCTACATTCCCAGCTGCTGCTTTTCAAGTGGCCAGCTCTTCTTTGATCCCTCCCTTTCGGTCTATAATAGCTCCGAGATATTTAAAGTGGTCGACCTGCTCCAGGACCTGTTCTCCCAGCTTAATCTGATGTCTTCTTTCTTCTCGTGATATCACCATGGATTTTGTTTTAGAGCTGTTTATGGCCATCCCTCTCTTCCCCAGCTATTCCTTCCAGACTTGCAGGTTGGATTGGAGATGTGCCTCTGATTTAGCAATCAGGGCAACATCATCAGCAAATGCCAGCTCTGAAAAACATACCTGTCTCATCTTCCAGTACCCCACTGAATACTTTCTTGCTCTCTCCTTACATGCCTAGATGACATCGTCCATGAGGAGTATGAAAAGATAAGGTGACAGGATATCACCTTGTCTTACACCAGTGGTGGTCCTGAACTCTTCTGACTTATGGTTTGCTGTCCTCACATAATTTCTGCAAGACTTGTAGAAGCTCTGTATAGCATGAATCAGAAGTGCTGGAATGTTCTTCCTTGCCAAACAGCCCCAAAGTTTGCTCCATGGGACCCTGTCAAATGCCTTTTCCAGATCTATGAAACAAAGATGGATCTCACTCTTATACTCAAAGGCCTTTTCACTCAGCTGTCTGAGTGTGAAGATTAGGTCTTGAGTACTTCGGTTTGCTTGGAATCCGCACTGGACCTCATCCAATTGTGGCTCAGCTAGGCGTCGGAGTCTCTGCTCTTGGATTCTAGAGTACATTTTACCAGGGACACTGAGAAGGGATATGCCTCTATGGTTTCCACATTGTCGATTGTCACCCTTTTTGAAAATTGGTGTTATGATGGCAATCTCCCAGTCCTTCGGTATGGTCTTGTAGCACCACGCTGTCTGTAGGACCTTTAAGAGTAATAGGTCGCCTGATGCTCCCATGTACTTAACCATTTCTGGTGTTATACCATTGTTGCGTGCATATTTTGACGCACATATTACAAAAATCGATATGGCTATTTAATATGGGAAAAATATAGACATTCATTCATTTGTGTATGAAAATGCTGTCTATGGTAAAAGCGAGAGAATCCATGTTTGATTCACACTTTTGATTATAGGAGTAATCGTTCTGGATATTGATCCGGCGCAAGGATATTGCGCTTACGTTTGTACTTATTTTTTAGGGCCAGAAAATATATTAATTTGCTTATTGTGTTTATGGCCTGAATTCATATGTATTACATATTATTAGTACAAGTAGAATCAGTCCTATATTGTATATTTTGGATGGGTAGGAGGGACTAGATTCTTGTTATTCCGGTCTAGCGGAAGTATGAGTTGTCTTGACAAGTCGTGATGAGTTCCGATGTACCGTGATAATGGCGGGTACGCACTTTTCAAAGGGCTGGTAGATTCTTAAGGAAATATGATTCATGAAGTGGTTTTCTTCTAAAGGAGATGGTATCTCTACTATAGTTTATGTTAGAGACTCTCCTAAGGTACGGTACAATGTATAATTCGGACTCCATGTATTGCCAGACCCTATTTTGATGATCTCATGTCGATTCGACCTAGATGGAACATTGTGCTTCGTATCGCTAGGGTCGTGTTTTGTATCGACGAAGATGACAGACTTTCCTGCAGCGGTTATGGCTACGTGAATTAACCTGATCACCGTAGAGCTGTATGGAAACATTTATGAAATCATTTATATACCAATTATAAATTAACTCTGGCTTATATTCTCCTTCCTATGAATGAGTGAACGACAACTCAGGGAGGCAGCCATGTTAGATTTCGGTCATCATATGTTTTGATCACTGCCAAGAGAACAGATTATTCATCCTATTATCGGACAGTGACAGGGAGATCTCAATCTTGCTAGAAACCCCCCTTTCGTGGTTTCATAATATATACTACAAACTATGGACGTCAAGTAACTTTAGTTATTTACCGATCTGCCTTCACTGACGCGTTTAGTCAGATAGGGGGATGCGGCCATAATATATCATGACATTGAACTTTTGATGTACTGCTCATTATTTCTGAATGTGTCATGACTTCAGATCTGCTATGTATACCTACAAATTGATATGTCAACATACCATGATGTACTCGTATGTCCCAGTGTGTACGTCTGAATAAATTGAGTAAACAAAGATTCCAGCAGTCTGCATTGGTGCCTTGTAGACACAAGTGTATGAGTGGTTATATTGGTCAGCACACGAACAGTACACCATTCGCGGTAATCACACTCTACACTTCTACTTCATACATACACCATCCTGCGTCGGTTGAAGTGACCAAGTTTAGGGCCTGCTTCCCCTGGAGCCTTTGCCTTCCCTAACTCAGGACTAGGGTGAGTTACCCATTTACAGCTGGGTAGACTGGAGCATGCCTGATCTCAACAACACACCACTCTTCCTTACAGAGCATACAGACTGACACTTTACAGAGTTGAAAGAAGAAAAGAAACTTTACAACCATCATGCCCTGCTGCTTTGCCCATCTTGATTTTCTCCACTGCTGCCTTCAGTTCTTCCATCTTTATGTCATCTTCATCACCATTTGTTTCCTCGTCTGTGCTAGTGGTTATCATTTCTGATGCTTGACCTTGCTCACCATAAAGGAGTTCTGAGAAATATTCTTTCCATCTTTCCATTACTTCCTTCGGGGCAGTAAGCAATTTGCCTTGCTTGTCCTTTATAAATTTGAGAGGGCATTGTTTTTCCTTTCTCATGTTCTTTAGGGTCTTATAGAACAATTTCTGGTTTTCTTGCGCATCTGTTTCTAGCTTTTCTCCAAACTCTTCCCAGGACTTCTGTTTTGCTGCTAGCACCTTGTTCTTTGCTTCTGTTCTGAGTATCACATATTTTCTATATTTCTCTATTTGTCCTGCTGTGTTTTTAGCTCCTAAGTAGTGTTTCCATGCCATTTTCTTCTCTCTTTTTTTCTCTTAGACTTCCTCTGTCCACCAAGGTGTCCTCTTTCTCTTGTTCCCTAGTTGGACTTTACCACATGCTTCTGCGGCAGCTGTATTATGATGTCCTTGAATTTAATCCACTGGGTTTCTAAGTCATCAGGTTGTTCTTCTGTGTTTCTCACCGCTGTAGCAATAAGCCCCTGATATCTGGTCTTAATTTCTGGCTCTCTCAGCTTGTAGGTCTTAATCTCATCTCTTCCGTTCGCTTACTTGGTTTCTTGCGAGATGCTGGGCAGTTCCTAGGCTGAGCAACTCTTTCAGTTGTTCTTTTGATTGTAAGCAGGTAGTGATCACTTCCAATCTCTGGCCCCCTCCAGACTCTAGCATCCCTACAAATTTAATGAGCTCCTCCTAACAATGGCATAGTCGATCACTGACTTCTCATTCTTTGTTGGTTCACACCTAGTGTATGTATGTATGCGCTTATGGAGGAACTTTGTGTTGGTAATGATCAGATTCTGCTCACTGCAGAATCTAAGGAGTCGCTTTCCATTGTCATTGAGAGTATCTTCTCCATATCTTCCGATAACTCCACCACATCTAGCATGGTCATTTCCAACTCTGGCATTGAAATCTCCGAGCATGATAATTTCATCTAGGCAGTCATCCACTGTTCTTTGAAGCAGCTCAAAGAATTCCCCCTTGACGTCTGCTCTCTCATCCTCATTTGGCCCATACACTATTGTCGTAAAGTGGATCTGTAGGACAACACGTTCAAAAATTTTCCCCCTCAAAACCTAGTTAACGCATTTTTACAGTCTATAAATAACTACAGCATTTGAAATTTGTCTCAAGGCCACAGACAAATCAACCGCCAACATTTTAACTAAAGAATTTGAATTTTCCACTACGCAAAGTTAAAAAGGTTACTACCCCCTTTTAACACGCACTACCCCTCCCAATATTTATTAACAAACGTCGTAAAAATTAACAACCAATCGTATTGTTACCTCGTTTTATAGTGACGATAAAATCTTGGTTGAAGGAGAAAATATGCCTAATAAGTGCTTTGGAATAAAATTAAATAATTTATTTCTCAAAAACTAAAGAGAATTAAAAGGAGAGAGATATCTTGAAATATACGGTTAATATTGCTTAATAATATATTGACATAAAGATTTCCCCGTAATAATATTATTTTGACAAAGAAAATTTTATTTTAGTAATATTTTCAGTTCGGAAAAAGCACCATTAATTACTTAAAAATTATACAGATGAAAATGTGGAAGAATAATTAAATGAAACCTATATAGATAGATAGAGGGCATTTGGCCGCTTAATAATCTATTTTGATATTAAAAATCTGTCCATAAAAAATGAGATATATAATATATAAAATAAAAACAAACGAGCGAACACACTTATAAACTGCTCAATTTGGTAGCTTGGGGAAAAAGTTAAAATTTGTTGACGCGCGTTCTGATTGGCCAGGCGTAGTTGAGGATGGGGCAATAAGAATTAACAATTGCTTGCAAAGTCGGCCATTTGAAATTTAAACTAACTAAGCTGACATCAGCGGGAGAGCCTGTATGACCAAAGCTTTCGCCGTCTGGAACACTAAAGCAGTGGTAGAACCCATTTACTGCCAAGTCAAGCTTATGTTATGTGAAATTCTTACTTGAGGGTTATATGTCACAATACTTATTGGTGGCAGGAAACCTGGTGAGGGACGAAAATCTTGGGAGTGATCGCTCAGCATTCAAGTTGTAGCTAGCCCCACACCTTCGACCAGGAGCACCACATTTGTTGATTCTTCAATCCATATCAGTTTAGTCCTTTAGAAAAGGCACTGACAAATTATTGATATCATAAAGTTCCACCATAATAACCATAACCATAATAATAATATAATCACCTTGAAGTGATGAACACAACAGTCTTTCCAACATATTAACAGTGATCAGTACAAGCCGGTAAACAGAACAGTGGGTGGATTTCTTCAGGATTTTCTTTTGTATAAACAAGAGACATGGACAGAGTTCCAATTTATTTATTTTAAATAGTGTAAATAAAAATTCGATTGAGTTTGACAATCCCTGTCCCATAAAATTGAGGTACAGTGAGATTAAATTGTAAAAAATAATTACCTAAACTTCATCAAAAGTCTTACTTACTTTAATTTTATTGGGTTAAAGTTGTGTTTGACATTTTTCTTTCATCACATAAAATACATTACCCTAGACACTAGCCACACAACATTACAGAGATTAATTTATACAAGGTGAGATCTTAGAGGTGGCGGATAGGGACCCTGAGAATTACATCATCAGCATCATCAATTAGACTCAGGGAACTTACACAGCTTGACCTCACCTTGTGTACCCTTAGTTTAGTAACACCATAACCTCTAATTTACCACAACAATGACCAGGTTGACTATGGTTTCTCCTTCTTTTAGTTCCGAGACAAAGTTCCATCCCTTGATACTATCTTTCTGGTTTTTTGCCACAATGCAACCCACGCTCCCAGTAGCTCTTTCAGATGAGGGTACACCACTGTAGAGCAGCGTGTTGCCATCGAGATCCATGACTCCTTGTCCATTTTTCTTTGTTTCCGTAACAGCCAGGATTTCTAGTTTTGCTTTCCTCATCTCTTCCACCAGCTCCTCTTCTTTCCCGTTTATATTTCTTGTGTTCCAAGTTCCATAAGTCGTAGTCCGTAGTCCGTTCCAGTTCGTCGCCTTTAGAATCAGTCAGGTTTTCTCTCTTGTAGTTCGCGTAATCATGTTTTAAAGCAAACAGGTGATTAGCCTGTTGTGCCCTTGCATGGTGGAGGGGGCTGCCTCCTTACGGCCTCCATGCAGGCCGCCCTCCTCCTTTTTCATTTTTACACTATTTTTACATGATTTGCGAGCTGCACCTCTGGCTAATGTTTACCAGATTTCTGATCCCGATGACGCCATAGCTCATTGGACACGTATCTTTCATCGTGTGTTTGATAACCATGCACCAGCTAAAGAAATTCGTGTGAAACGACAGATCAAATCTTATTGGATCACACAAGCAGTGCTGGAAGCCATGAGGCAGCGAGATCGAGCTCACAGAAATAAGGACTTTAACACATACAGAGCACAAAGAAACAAGGTACAATATTTAATACGTAGAGAAAAGAAAACATACTTTAAAAACTTAATTCAGAACAAAACAAACAATAAAGATATGTGGAAAGCAATCAACACTCTAGCAAACAAACGAAGTTCGCCAGACTCATTAAGCCGCAATACCTCATTTACGTGTACGGACTTTAGCGATTACTTTCAGGCAGAAATAACAAGTCTTAAATCTACGATACCAGATTATCCTTGTGACCTAGGCCAACTGTTAGCATTCAGTGAGAACAAATGCACGAACACAGTCCCATCCGACATTCCGTATATGACAGTTAATGAAGTGTATAACTATCTTCTAGGACTTAAAGATAACAACTCATCAGGACTTGATGGAATCAGTAATCGAATACTGCGCTATGCTGCGCCAGTAATTAGTGATTCACTAACATACATATACAATCTATGTATCGCAAAGAGTTACTTCCCGTTGCACTTTAAAGTCGCTAAGGTATATCCTCTTTTCAAACCTGGTTCCTCTGATACTCGTAACCTTGGTAACTATAGGCCAATCTCTAAGATGATAGACAACTGGCACCTAAATATTAACAACGATAACATGTGTGGGGCAGTCTTTGTAGACTTTAAAAAAGCATTTGATATGATAGATCACGCTATTTTAATTAGAAAACTAGAAACATCAAAAATAAACTTTCAATTGATGACAATGATTACATCCTTCCTGTCAGACAGAAAACATGTAGTTTCTTACAATAACTTATATTCAAGCCCAGCAGTAATAAATACTGGCGTTCCTCCGGGTTCTATACTTGGTCCTCTACTTTTTACCATATACATTAATGACCTTCCTCTTCACATCAAGCACTCATCCTGTGATCTGTTTGCGGACGACTGTACTGTTTACAAGAGTGATAAAAGTTGTAAAACACTCGAACTATCGATACAAAAGGATACAGATAATCTGATTAAGTGGAGCAACCATAATCGCATGCTAATAAATATCATTAAAACGAAATGCATGTTAATATCAACTAGAGAAAAATTACAAAATTCAGACAGTGCGTCTAGTCTCTGACAACTGCCTAACTCATGTTCAATTACAATGAAAGACGCAGTCTACGCTTTAACAGATTGCAAGTGCCCAAGCCTAGGCTTGACTTATTCAAGAAAAGCTTAGCGTACTCTGCTGCTCATCTTTGGAATTGTCTTCCACATAACCTAAGAAACAACCTCAGTCCCTATTCATACAATCATAGACTTTTTGAATACTTTCTGAATTCTTATTACATGTCCCCCTAATCGGATTATCTTTTCTTATAACATCAACTGTAGGTTTTAATGACGATGTTTGTACTTTTCAACATATGTTATGTCATGCTTATAAGTAATTAATGTTAATATGAGTGTGCTATATTATTATTTTACTTTACGTTGAATTTCTTGAAATTGATATGTAACATGCATATGAGAATAAATTAATTCAGTATGAAAGTGAGCGAAAGGAAGGGCAGAATGTTAGACGGGCCTGCGTGCCCAATTCTCAACCCTTTGAAAATAAAGTTCGTTCGTTCGTTCGTTCGTTCAGCCGGGCTCGGGACCGGCCTAGGCGGAGTTACTAGTAGGTAAGCGAGATTGAATGTGGCCACAGATTGACAGACTGTGTGTAAAGAGGAGTGAATATTTATATTTGTATAATCAGTGTACCCACTTCTATTTTTGTTCGCTAATACTATTATTTTACAGGATAGATTAACAAGAAACTATGTTCTTTACGTTATCGTCTATTTCTATACCCTAGCGCTAATCTTTGACCTTTTGGGGTTATTAACTTTCTTGCGGGATCTTTTCTCAACAGAGGGGATTGCACTTATGGGTTTATTTTCCAAATTCTGTAACCTATGATTTCATTGATACATATATGTTTGATGTTGTGAACAGTTTATATGATAATAAACTAAACAAAACTTAATTACTTGTGTTGGTCAGCTTAGCCCATATCCATTTACAATAGTTTCACGTTAGTGTGTCCTGTTGTCACATAACTGTGTGTGTATGTGTATAGTTAAACATGTATGTTAAATGTATGGAGAGTAAAACTGTCTGATACCAACATACAGTCGTAAAGATAGGATAGACTAGAGTATCTTCTCAATCCAGTGACAGATTCTACCCTTAAACTATTCACTCGTGAAATCTATTTCTCATACCTTAATTCTCACTGAGTTACCACCGTTTACAGTTCTATTCAGACGGCACAAAATCTATCTTAAATACCTATCCAAAATTTACGACAGCGACACGCAAAGAATTTCCTCTACCACACAATGTAACTGATCGGCAGCACTATTGGACAGCGTCCCACTCTACAGTCACAGATTTCCTGGTGACATTAAGCACTTGAAAAAGTGAGTAGCCTAATTTATAGTAGACTTAAGCCTGCAGGTGGTCGCACATCTGCTGGCAGAGATTCTTAGAGGCCCGCACATGTGCATAAAAGAAACGTAAGGACGAGGGCACGTTTACTCCAGTGCGTCCCTGGATAAAAGAGACGGCGTAATCATGTGACCGTGTGTCCAGAAAGGTGTAATTTTAGACGGCGTAATTAATTTTCTATCTTGTCTACGGTATATATTTGTGCTCATGCTGGCATTCTCACACGGGAATAGGCGATTTAAACGAAACACACCTTTGCCATCCGTGAAGAGGACAAACGTGTGAGACAGACCTCGGTTATTAGACATCCTGGCGCTGTCTGACACCAGAGGAAAACACCTTGTTGAGCACGAAACCATGAGGTGTGACTCCAGGCAAGAGATATCGTGGGAATGTAACCACCAGTGAGCGAAACTTGATTTGTGGGCGTCTAGGAAGATAATCTTTACTAAGATGTGATCTCATGTCATCCATACTGAGCATAGGACTCCTGATTTGCTCCCTAGATGGATGGGCGGAGCGTGAGCCTGACATTTTGACGTGGCTATCATGTGGTACAGGATTGGATATGTAGATTTAAACTGAGACAGTGAGAGAGTCGGGTCAGAGCTGAAAAGAAGCCAGATCGTCTTCTTGTGCAATACGCGCCCTAGGACGATAACCAAGTGTGGTTTGGGCTGTTGCATAGTTGCGTCTGTGCTAAGAGAGCTAACGACATTGAGGTATGAGAACATTTTATAATACTTAATATAAAGTAATATTAGACTTTTCAGGTTTGAAAGTTAATGCTTTGTAGCGTTTGTCTATCTATAGTTTGATAAGAAGCTGACTGGCGATTTATGTGTATTTAAGTGTAATTTCACCCGTGAGACTGTGTGTTAAATGTGTAAAGTACTAAGTGAATTTATAAGAGGAATTTTAGTGTCGCATTGCGCTGTATACAAGTATGTACTTATTACCATTATTATTATTATTTGTGTAGTGTTAAGTAATAGTTATATTGCATTCTTGTGAGCCCTAAGTGTGTGTTACGCATAAGAATTTTGCTATGATATCTGTGTGTACTCAATTTTTCTAATGCAAGGTATATAACTCTTGGAATTGAAGTTACTTTTTACTTTAAGTGGTTACCTGTTCTTATGCCCTTCGGTTGCCGATATTGTGGTTTGACCGATCTTGGGTCGTGTCCATTTATGGAGCGCACAGGCCCACTTTTCGTGGAAACGTTTGGCAACCTGAGCCGATAGTTATTTCCTATCCTTATAAGGCTCGATTTTAAGTGTCGTTCTTAGAATATGCCCATAGCTTCGATGTTGTGTGAATTGTATTCAAATCGAACGTTTCTGCGCATGTCTGTTTTTGGTTGTGGGTTTTGAACAAGCTTCCGCCCGGGAGTGTCACAGATTTGATCGAGAGAGCTAGACGCTTTTTCAGCGTCTGTCATGATCATATTGTTCGGGGAATGGAAGTCGTCTATAGTGTTTGTTCATCTCAGATGATATTCCCCTTTTGTGATTCAAAGCGCCTGGAGGCGAGTGAGTTTTGTATTTATTCCTGAAGAGAAGGTAATTGCTCTACTTGATTATCATTGTCGTTAACTTTCATGATTGACATTTTGTGCCTATTTACCAACTTTCCCTGGGCGGGAAAGAGTCTACGTTATGAGAAGTTTCCAACTCACGAATCACCATGATGTTATGCATCGGGTTGATGCATGTCCTAAAGGCTATCTACTTGTTGGACTTTGCGGCTCTGGCGGTTCCACGTCAGTTTAGGTTCGATACCCTGGTCATTAAAGGAAATTAGAGGACATTACTTGATACTCCAGAAGTCATGCCTGTCTTGCTGGAGGTCAGAAAAGGAGAAGGGATTTAATCTCCTACCTTTATATATATATATATATGATAAATTGATGTCATTTAGACCAGTGCGTTGTGTGGAATATTTCATCATAGATAGAAGTTCTTCAATTAAGTTTTCTCTCGCGTGATGATGTAGTTAGTATTTAGTAGGAGTATGAAGGCATTATTGTTGACTGAGATATGTTTATTGCATGATTACACATACACAGACCTGCATGAACACACACATACACAGACCTGCATGAACACGCTGGTGAGCACTTATCAAATAGCCCATTAACTTACTTATAGATTATATTTGCAAGTAAATAATTATCATATGGTGTTCTATACATAGTTTCTTTTACACACATCAATAAATTTGGTCAGTCATTTTTATTTACAAATATTAATGTTACCCAACTATTAATCCAAATGGTTGGTTGTAACTTTTAGCATGACCTATTATGAGTTCGTCTTGTTATTCCAGACTAATATCTTTCAACTATGGTATAGCTTAGCTTTACCCTGGGAACCGGCAATCATAGAACCGGTTCTTGCCGCAGGGATGCGAGTGGTCAACATTTCTCTTCATTCTCGCTATAGACTGGATTATTAAAACAAAACTTGGATCAACAAATATGGAATCTAGTGGATTCTGACAACAACAACAAAAAAAAAAAACAGCTTGAGAATCTGAATTACGCGGACGACCTTTCCCATCTATCAAAAAATTGTAACCTGATGCTAAACAAAATGAGAATATTTGATAAGAAGTCACGTTAAGTTGGTCTGAAAAGTGACAGATAATAAGCATGGATTGCGAGACTGAATGTGGCAGGTGATAGACAGCTTGTTCTAGGAGAAGGACACCTACAAGATGTCGATGCATACATATATTGGAAGCACCAAACATAAAATTTGAGGAACCGACAGTGACATCAAAATAAGAATGCAGCCGGCAAGATGGGCTTGCATTAGGGAACATCTGGAAGTCAAAGGAAATCCCATCTGTGACGAGATGGAAGTTAGATAGAAAAAAATAGATATAGTTCTCAGACATGGAGAAGAGAACTGGTGAACTAGTGGTAGGGATCTTCTTCTTCTTCTTCGTTCGCCCTGAAAAGGACGGTGGTTGCGTTGTGTCTGTTTACAACGTAGCTGTGATATCTGCACCTTTCGATCGACACATCCGACTTCTGCACGGCATTTTTTAGGACCGGGTTTGCCTTCCCATTTCGATCCCCACTCGCTCAGCCAGCCTGCACAGCTGCAGACTGTTTCCAGGACCACCACGTGGAGGTGGAGTGCGGTCTCTACCAGCTCTGGTTTGCTGGTCCTGACGCAGGCAGTCAAGCTATGAGTCGCTGACTGCGGTCTCTATTGCTGCGTCTTGAGGTCCCGTGGTAGCACTTATCTAATTGAGGTCCTTTCACTGCAGACACTTCTCGTCATACATCAGGTATTGGTGTCCAAGATAAATAATTCACGTAGACAGGTAACCACAATGCTACTATCCGGTGAATACAGTGGTGGTCCTTGATTTTTTTTTTTTTTTTTTAAATTTCCTCGCATGAGGTTGCATTGGCACCCGCCCAAACCCGGCCCCGACCACATGTCCCAACACTAGAAGACCCAATGACAAACTGTGTCACTGTAGTGATCCTCTGTGTTCTCACACAAGGGACCTAATGACACATGACTGCATTCTGTTATGTTTCTTAGCAGAAGCTTTTGTTGTGAATCTCTCGGATAAGAACCTGAAACATATGCACAGATTATGGTATCTATTTCCTACCACCAAGATGATCCTCCAATGATGACGGGCCACTATTGATTAAAATCCTCATTTAGACAACATAGTCCACGAGGCCTTGGTCATGTCAATCAAAGTACGTCATAGAATCAATAAAATACATCGGTAGGCTACAAACGTCAATTCCAATTTTTTCTGAATTTTGCCTTGATTACTTTCCTTTGGTCCTAAGTTATATCAAAAGTAGTTTCCCTTTAAAAATATTACACACACGAAATTTTAAATTGAACGAAAGAAACTAAGGAAGCGAAGAAGCTGTGGAAGAAGAAAAATAAGACAAACTCTTTGGCATCCAACATTGAAAAGCTAAGCCCCGAAAAGGACTGTAAGCTCTCATAGGTATCATTGCGCAGTCCTGACAAGGGCTTCTTGCTGCGTCATGGAGCTCAGGATTGTTCAGGTTATACTCAGTTTGAAAACCAATTTCAGTTATCAGCCCAGAGATTAGAGTACCAAGATTATGATGTCAGCAGGTAATTCGAAGTCAATGCTAACATTAACATTACATATTACAGCAATTTACATAACACCAAAATACTTGTAACCCAACGATTAATACAATTTAACATACACTTTAGACACAATATTACGAAACTGAGCTTATCACTTATGCAAATCTACTCCCAAGCAGGTCAGCTTTTCTTTTCTCAGTTACGGGCCTTGTCTATGTGGCTTCGACCAGCGTGTGTCAGTCCGCTGGAAGTCTTATCAGCTATGAAATTTTGAGAAAAGAATCAGACTGAAGACATTTTCTGATAGCATTACAATGCAGTGCTTGTTCTGGAATCTCGAGAGCGCCATAAATAGAGGTCTGAATAATGCTGAGAAGGGACTTTAATTACAGTTTAAAAAATGAAAAGAGAAATTAAAGAAATTTGAACGGACAGCAATGGACAGGACAGCTTGGCGCTTATTGGTTGTTTCATATTAAGTTCAACAGTGAACTAAACGGAAATGAAGAAACGACGATTGAATTCCAAGAAACAAAATGAAGAAAATGTTTCAATGCATATACTGGGCCTACGTTTTGACATCACAAACAAACAAAGGCTTGCTTGTTCCTTCTTTTCCACATACAAAAATGATGTGAAACAAAATGGGAAAACATTCTTACTGCCAAACGAAATAATCCAGATGGGCAACCGCGGGTGTAAAGGTGTCTGGTGTTGATTATTTTTCTTCTTTTTACTTTTTCTCTTTTGTAATAGTTAAAGATCCCTGTCGTAGTTATTATCTTTGCAAGAAGGCTGTTCCAGCGCATGTCATGTTCTCTATTACATTAGAGGTTCATGCTGCAATTAGTTTTACATCATAACGTTGCTGGTCCCACGCACAACCTTCCCTTGTCGCCATTTTTGACAAATGTGGTGGATTGAACGAACGAATTTCATTTTCATAGGGTCGACAATTGGGAGAGCGGGCCAGCTAACCTTCTGCCCTTTCCTACTCTCATCTGTCACACTGTGTCCATTCATTCTCGCTTGTACTTTAAGTATTAATTTAAAGGTTCAACATTTGAAAGTTACTATAACTGCATACATGTACATAATCCAATCATAATCAAGAGGTAAAGTGTGTGTTTAAAAAAGCAATGAAAAACAAAAGCAAACAAACCAACAAAACAAAAAACAAACCATGTTTGAAACATTTCAGATATATGGTGGTATATAATAGATCTCATGAAACATTTCAGATATATGGTGGCATATAATAGATCTCATGAAACATTTCCGATATATGGTGGCATATAATAGATCTCATGAAACATTTCAGATATATGGTGGAATATAATAGATCTCATGAAACATTTCAGATATATGGTGGCATATAATATATCTCATGAAATATTTCAGATATATGGTGGAATATAATAGATCTCATGAAACATTTCAGATATATGGTGGCATATAATTGTCACAGAGAGTTATGATCAATAAATGTTCTATTTTCCTTTCTTTCTCTACCCGTGTCTTCTACCTTATTATCACTCTTTTATCCTCTTCGTAATATTTTCGCATTCGCTAGTTTGCGACTATATACATTATTTTTTCCCATTCTCTCTTTGCCGTTTCGTTTTCTCAGTTAGAAACGCATTTATGACATAACGTGTCAGTCTCTCTGCACGAGACGAGAGAGCGTTAAATGCATTCTATTGCATTAGATGTCAGTGGACGAAACTGTGATTTTCGCTTATCTCAGACATACGAGCAGACTATCGTCTGCATTTTCACCTGTCACAACGAATTGCATCGGCTGAGCGCTTAGGTAAGGCGCGATAACCGACATCTCCACGGCGCAGTACGAGACAGAGTGTCTAGCATTTCTTAGCTGACACGCACGCTCTCGGTCAATTTGTTAACGTAGGTGTGAAGACGCAAGGTTTGGCATTTTATTGCCAGCGTCTAAGGAACGTAAGTGTTAGGAAAGACGAGAGATTGCGTGGTTTTGGAAATAGGGCACATCCTTGTTGTGTGTTTCATATATCTAAAACGAGAGTTTGAGATTTAATTCACTCAGTAACTTCGCAGTCAAGACTAGAACACGCCTTCGTTCGATTCCTAAGAATCTCTGTTAATAGAGATGGCATGTAGTTTGGTCGAAGTGGTTTAAGTTCTTAGTAGTTCTGTGTTGAGGTAAATATTATATATATATTATATGTAGTATTTTTCGAAGTGTTCAAAGTGTTAAATCGCTTATGTTATTTACCGAGTTCTTTTGTGCAGAGTGAATAATTAATAAAAAAAAACAAGTTAGTTGCTTATCCTTTACAGGACGTGGCAATCAACCCCAGCTTTTATTGGCTGTTTGTGATTTTTCTAGGCAATTTTTTACATTCAGTAGTTTGCCATTGCTTTCTGAACGGTACGGCGCTTATACCATTGTTAAAAATCCACACAAAGCGATTTGCTACCAAACCGCCTGCAGCAGGTGAATAATTAATGAGTCTGTTATATTCTCTAGCTGATGAGTTACAGTGGAAAACAGAATAAATTATAATTTTTAGCTTAAACTCAGACGGCTGTTAATGAATTTAATTTAACTGTTAAATAATCAGACGAGAATAATTTTTCTAACTAACTTATAAATGCTAGATGCATCATGAGTGTTGACGGAATACGTATGTATTCCTAATTCATGAGAATTTATGATTTTATGAATATAACTTATTTCACGGGAAAGTTTAAAGGATAAGTCAAGCTGTACGCTTGTAGTTTAAAAATGTAAGTTATAACGAGTACCTAGTATGTATAATTATTTATATGTGTTTTTCCTTTATTCAGTGAATACTGGGGGTAACCCAAAACTTTGCCAGCGTTAGTACAGAGTAAATACCTGTGAAGAACAAACCCATTTTCCTTAGAGTGACTTGGTGCAGAATCTTTACGAGTACTTAAACGGATAAATGAAGAAACAGGCCTATCGCGCCATATTAAATTCTTCCTGGGAAAAACTCTAGTACCTTTTTAGCCTGTGTGGCAAGTAACTTATTAACGTCAGTAACATTCCGACGGAGTTTGACAAGTGATGTGGTGACCGATTATAGTCCTATCCTGAAAGAACTCACCGACCTGACATTCCTTATTTCTAGAAACTAAGCTAGTGACACTGTGCTTGCTATTAACGTTCGTCCCTGGACAATTTTATGGGACTTAAACAGACATTCGCCAACTAAGCACCCCCAAGGAATCGTTCCCTGAAGCAGAGAACTCAACCCGTCTTTTTGGAACTGGGGATTTCTTGGTCAAGGCTGCCATTGACGATTCTGTAGGTAAATGTCCTGAAAAATTGTATTTTCCAGAAGTGGCTACCAAAGCTGTGAGTATGAGCAAATGCACGTGATCACTGCTGAATGAATAGAGTGAATGCAGGACTGAGTGATTTCTTAATTGTTGTAATGTGGCACCCATTTTGCTGCCTGAATTATCCTTATGCAATTATTGCTAACTATATTTCCCCTTAGAATAGACCAGAGATATCAAGGCTGTCCATACCTAAAAAAAGGGAAATATTAGACCAACTCATATGTATCTGGGACTCCTTGGGCTATCACTTTCATTTAACGGGATTGTGAGCTAAACTTCGAGGGGGGAAATATCATACCAACGGGTCTATCATTCTTGTAGCATTCATTGATTTATGACTATTGGTATATGCTTGATGTAATATTTTATGTTGTGATAGAAGTTTATTCTGATAAATAAACCTTCTCTTAAATTATTCCAGCGTGTGGGTCAGTTCGTTCCAACATTATCCATATAATCATTGTTATAGTTTTCCCACGTCTGCGTGTCTAACCGTCGTCAATTGTATGTGCGTGCACGTGAGTGGATATATATATACACACATATATATATATATATATATATATATATATATATATATATATATATATATATATATATATATATATATATATATGTGTGTGTGTTTAGACTGTCTGACTCCTCTAAATCTGTCGTAGAAGATAGGTGAAAGAGAGACGATTTCTCGATTTCAGAGACAGCCCCTATCACATTCTACCATCTCACTCGTGGAAATCTATTTTCTATTACTATCTCTCACTGTGACTATCACTCATTCTAATCTATTCAGAAGGGACCAACCCAAGTCTTAATTCTCCTATCAAAAATCTACGACAAATGTGGGCTCGTTTCCGGTTTTTGAACTTAGAATAGGAAGACGAGTACGATAGATATCAACCTGTCTGGAATTTTCTTTATTCTGATATAGAGTAAGAGTGTGATGTCTTGAGAGTTTTGTATCTTTTAAAAATAATTTATCCCCTAGACGAATCGATCTGTTTATGGGCGTGCTGACCACACAATTAATAATTGTTTTTCCACAGCATTTGTAGCATTCTACATTTGAGTTACAGGTTAATTTTGTCGGAATATATGTTGATTACTGGTTTTGTAATACTAAACGCTGGTAAAGTTTGTGAGTGTATAACATTCACAGGGGTTTTGAAGAAGTAGGTGTTTGAGCAAAGCTAAGGAGTGCGTTCAGACAATTACGTCCTGTAAATTGCCTCCCTTACCCTAACTGACTTCAGGGATGTACTTTTAGTGGACTAAGAATTTTAGTGATTTTTTTTTCTCCTAAAATTTTTACAATAATTATTTTGTTTCCACTGCAGCAACTTATTTTTTTTTTAGTGAGTAATCTTATCTACCATTCATTTGGCGTAGTCGTCTGCATTAGGTGTTTTATTGTCGATTAATAGCAGCGATAGTTAGACACTATATTATAGGAGGAGGTATCCCAGGTTATAGTATATCATCTTTTGTTTTGGTATTTTCTCGTAAGTGGTAGGAACTAGTGTATCATTTCTTATTTTCCTTCTCCACTTGTCTCAGTCACTGACTTATTATGGCAGAAAGGACGAAGCTTAGGCAACTCCTCAGGGACGAAGCGAGAGAGGAGGGACTGGAAGGAGAGGAAGCGAAAGCGTTTGTCAGAGACGAACTTCAGAGATATGACGCGGAGAGGAAAGCAGCTGAAGCTAAGGAGGAAAAAGAAGAACTAAGGAGGAAAGAAGAAGCAGCGGAGAGGAAAGAAATGGAAGACCGTCTATTACAGCAAAAGAAGATGGATGAGGAAATGGAAATTCGCAGGATGCAGCAGGAGGAAAGGGAGAAGGAGAGAGAGGAAAGAGAGAAGGAGAGACAACGGGAGGAAAGAGAGGAGAGACAGCATGAGGAAAGAGAAAATGAGCAACGACGACAGCATGAGTTGGCGCTCAAAGCTCTAGAGGTTCAAAGTCGTGATGCTGCCTCTACCTCCAGCAACGGAGAATCTTCTCCTCATTCTTCCTTAACTGATCAATCAAACACTCAATCGCCTCATCTCACCGCTATGTCTTTCGCTCTAGAATCTTTCCCTTCTCCAAATGAGAAGATTGACACGTATCTAGAAAAATTTGAGAAAATTGCATCTCTGTACGGTTTAGAGAGGTCGCGGTGAAATATGAAGCTTTCTCAGTCTTTGAAAAGTAGTGCGTATGATGTTTACGCCAAACTTTAAAGCAGCCAACAAGACAATTACGACATGTAGAAGAAAGCTTTGCTTGAGCGTTTTGAAATGAATGCTCGCAAATTTTTGCAAATGTTTCGCAACAGCAGGAAGGAGAGCTCTGAAACTTTTCAGCAGTTCTCATCTCGTTTAAAGGGATATTTGACAAAGTGCCTTGAGCTTTCACAGCTCCCCTCTACCTATGAAGGTCTGGAGGAATTTGTTTTAACAGAACAAATAAAGAACACCTTGTCTGCAGATACCCGGAGATTTCTAGCTGAGCAAGGTGCAGAAAAGCTTGAAGACATTTTGGAAAAGTCTGAGCGATATCACAATGTGCTGGCTGAACTACCGGCCAAAACGTAAACCGACAGAAGAGCATTTTCTGAAAAAATAATCTAGAGCAATCTTCTCATGCTTCTCATACTTCTAATCAGAATAACCACAGAGAAAAAGGACCTCAAAACCCCCCTCCTGAAAAATCTAAGTGCTACAGAAACAAGTACCCCAACAACAGTAAACAGTCTGATCAACCCGATCGCTCTACATGGCAGCGCAGCCAGAAAGGACAAGGTGGCAAAGGAAGAACTCCTGAGCACGGGACAGATGATCAGAGTGAGCACACCGAACCTAAACGCATCGGATGTTTACTAACAGTCTCGCAAGGCGGAATTATTGACAGTGATTGCCAACCTGTTGGGGATACACCCTCAACGCGAGGTACTGTTTCTTTAAACGGTTCTCAAACTTCTTGTTTATTTGACACGGGGCTTTCTTATGATTACATTGTCGCCAGAAACCTGGTCAAACCCGGTCAAGAGACAGGAGAGACCGTCCAACTTTGTGGAGTTTCTAAGAGTGATGCACCTACAGCGCTTCCCATCGCATTGGTGGAGATACACTCTGAGTTTGTCAGAGGCGTGATCAAAGCGGCTGTTATGGATGATCCCATCTACCCAGTCATACTTGGCGGGAGATACGTGTTCATTGGGAAACCGGAAGAGCCGATTGAGGCAGCAGTAACTACAAGAGGGCAAACCAAGAAGGAACGGGAGCCTGCGCCTAATTTGTTACTTATGGAACTTAAAGAAGCGCAACAAAAGGACCCTACTTTGGAACCCTGCTTTAGGAAACTGCCCATGGCTAAGGAACCCAGACAGCACGGGGACATTTTTTCTAAGGATGGCGTACTTTATCGTAGAACGGGCAAGCCTGACCAAGGGTACAATCAGCTCCTAGTACCGAAACAGTACAGAAGCCAAATCCTAGAAATGGGGCACTCTCTTCCCTTCAGCGGGCATATGGGACAGAACGCCACAAACCAACGGATAACCACTCATTATTGGTGGCCAGGAGTAAATACTGATATTATCAGATATGTCAAATCCTGTGCCAAGTGCCAACGTGTGCCACCCAAGCAACGGGCACCCCCAGTCTCTTTGGGTGAAATGCCAATAGTGGGAACACCATTAGAACGGGCTGTGATCGACATTTTAGGACCCCTAGAAAGGACTAAAAGAAGGAACAGGTTTATCCTGACCTTAGTCGATACATGCACTTTATGGGCAGAAGCTATCCCGCTAACATGCGCAGATGCCAAGCATGTCGCAGAAGCCCTAGTGCAGATTTTCACTCGGTTGGGATTCCCTCAGCGAGTGTTGACGAATAACGGATCTCCATACCGAAACCTGTTGATGGATGAGATCGTTACGATCTTGAGGGACCAGCACATCTACACTAAGCCTTACACTCTGGCCAGAAATGGGCTAGTAGAACGTGTTAACGGAAACCTCAACATGATGTTAAGTAAACTGGCACAAGTGAAACCTGAAGATTGGGATTGTTACATTCCGGCAGCTTTATTTGGCTACAGAGAATCTCCTCATACTTCCACAGGATTTCCGCCAGCTACGCTTTTATTCGGCAGACCCATTAAGGGCCCGTTTGAGGCTTTACTTTGGTCGATGACAGACCAGAAGGCTGATGAGACAGTCGTCTCAGCAAGTAAATATGTGTCGGATTTAAAAGGAAGGTTGCAACTAGGATGGGACCTAGCAACGACTAACTTTAAGCGAGCACGCACAAAGCACGCTAACCGATACAGGAAAGTCGCGAAAGAGAGAGAACTGGAAGCAGGAGAGAAAGTTTTGGTGTTACTCCCTACCGGAAACAACCAACTGAGGATCGGATGGCAAGGGCCGTTTACCGTCCTGAAAAAGATTTCTAAGGCTAACTACCAGATCTCTATTAAAGGAAAGGAGAAGGTTTTCCATTTAAATCTGTTAAAGAGATACTTGGAAAGACCGGTGCCAACCTCCGACCATCTCCTGACGATCGCCAAAACTGACGAAGATGACGATAGTGGCAGGGAAATTACACTGCACACACACACAATCTTTCAAAAATGTCAGAAGCGGCGACGCTCTTTCAAGCGCGCATGGGAGACATTCCAGAGAAAGGAAACTTTGAGAGGAGACTTGAGTAGGAATTGGAGACAGATGGAGGGGGAGATGAGAGGGAAGAAGACAGACACACTGAAGCAACGGATATACTAAATTTATTTCCATAACGTAGACATGGAGTGATTCCATATGTTAAAGGGGGGACGTTCTGTCACAGAGAGTTATGATCAATAAATGTTCTATTTTCCTTTCTTTCTCTACCCGTGTCTTCTACTTTATTATCACTCTTTTATCCTCTTCGTAATATTTTCGCATTCGCTAGTTTGCGACTATATACATTATTTTTTCCCATTCTCTCTTTGCCGTTTCGTTTTCTCAGTTAGAAACGCATTTATGACATAACGTGTCAGTCTCTCTGCACGAGACGAGAGAGCGTTAAATGCATTCTATTGCATTAGATGTCAGTGGACGAAACTGTGATTTTCGCTTATCTCAGACATACGAGCAGACTATCGTCTGCATTTTCACCTGTCACAACGAATTGCATCGGCTGAGCGCTTAGGTAAGGCGCGATAACCGACATCTCCACGGCGCAGTACGAGACAGAGTGTCTAGCATTTCTTAGCTGACACGCGCGCTCTCGATCAATTTGTTAACGTAGGTGTGAAGACGCAAGGTTTGGCATGTTATTGCCAGCGTCTAAGGAACGTAAGTGTTAGGAAAGACGAGAGATTGCGTGGTTTTGGAAATAGGGTACATTCTTGTTGTGTGTTTCATATATCTAAAACGAGAGTTTGAGATTTAATTCACTCAGTAACTTCGCAGTCAAGACTAGAACAAGCCTTCGTTCGATTCCTAAGAATCTCTGTTAATAGAGATGGCATTTAGTTTGGTCGAAGTGGTTTAAGTTCTTAGTAGTTCTGTGTTGAGGTAAATATTATATATATATTATATCTAGTATTTTTCGAAGTGTTCAAAGTGTTAAATCGCTTATTTTATTTCCCGAGTTCTTTTGTGCAGAGTGAATAATTTATAAGTCTGTTATATTCTCTAGCTGATGAGTTACAGTGGAAAACAGAATAAATTATAATTTTTAGCTTAAACTCAGACGGCTATTAATGAATTTAATTTAACTGTTAAATAATCAGACGAGAATAATTTTTCTAACTAACTTATAAATGCTAGATGCATCATGAGTGTTGACGGAATACGTATGTATTCCTAATTCATGAGAATTTATGATTTTATGAATATAACTTATTTCACGGGAAAGTTTAAAGGATAAGTCAAGCTGTACGCTTGTAGTTTAAAAATGTAAGTTATAACGAGTACCTAGTATGTATAATTATTTATATGTGTTTTTCCTTTATTCAGTGAATACTGGGGGTAACCCAAAACTTTGCCAGCGTTAGTACAGAGTAAATACCTGTGAAGAACAAACCCATTTTCCTTAGAGTGACTTGGTGCAGAATCTTTACGAGTACTTAAACGGATAAATGAAGAAACAGGCCTATCGCGCCATATTAAATTCTTCCTGGGAAAAACTCTAGTACCTTTTTAGCCTGTGTGGCAAGTAACTTATTAACGTCAGTAACATTCCGACGGAGTTTGACAAGGGATGTGGTGACCCATTATAGTCCTATCCTGAAAGAACTCACCGACCTGACATTCCTTATTTCTAGAAACTAAGCTAGTGACACTGTGCTTGCTATTAACGTTCGTGCCTGGACAATTTTATGTGACTTAAACAGACATTCGACAACTAAGCACCCCCAAGGAATCGTTCCCTGAAGCAGAGAACTCAACCCGTCTTTTTGGAACTGGGGATTTCTTGGTCAAGGCTGCCATTGACGATTCTGTAGGTAAATGTCCTGAAAAATTGTATTTTCCAGAAGTGGCTACCAAAGCTGTGAGTATGAGCAAATGCACGTGATCACTGCTGAATGAATAGAGTGAATGCAGGACTGAGTGATTTCTTAATTGTTGTAATGTGGCACCCATTTTGCTGCCTGAATTATCCTTATGAACTTAATGCTAACTTTATTTCCCCTTAGAATAGACCAGAGATATCAAGGCTGTCCATACCTAAAAAAAAGGGAAATATTAGACCAACTCATATGTATCTGGGACTCCTTGGGCTATCACTTTCATTTAACGGGATTGTGAGCTAAACCTCGAGGGGGGAAATATCATACCAACGGGTCTATCATTCTTGTAGCATTCATTGATTTATGACTATTGGTATATGCTTGATGTAATATTTTATGTTGTGATAGAAGTTTATTCTGATAAATAAACGTTCTCTTAAATTATTCCAGCGTGTGGGTCAGTTCGTTCCAACATTATCCATATAATCATTGTTATAGTTTTCCCACATCTGCGTGTCTAACCGTCGTCAATTATATGTGCGTGCACGTGAGTGTATATATATATATATATATATATATATATATATATATATATATATATATATATATATATATATATATATATATATATATATATATATGACACAGGGTATTTTGTATTAAAGACACATATGCCTTAGTCCTCGAAATACTACACATGAGAGAGAGAGGGGTGGAGTGGACCACATTCAAATAATAACGAACACTAGCAATGTTCCCAACTCTGTCTAATGTATTCAAATAATTATCACCACAAAATCACAACAATATATGTAGTTAGCGAAGTGTAACACATTGATGAAAATCTCAGATAACCGAATGCCTTATCTTCTCACAACTAAATATCCTCTTGCATTCGACAATACGAGTCGGCCATCATCACCCCAAAACCTCCTCGCTCGCTTTCCTCTCTCTTCTTCACTGCCCAATCAGAACGCCCCTTGCGTTCACCCCTGACCTGCTGACCTCGCAGTTTCGTGTTGTTAAGTTAAGTGTATGAGAACACCTCACACACCCGACTGACATTATGTACCCGCCCCCAGCGGAGCACCGCCAGTCCACAGCTGTGTTAATCACACTGTGACATCTTCTCTCCCCCCCCGGGAAAAAAAAACAAAGTTTTTTTTTTCTTCTTTTGGAAGGCAGCTGGGCGCACTCCAAACACCCAACATCCGGCTTTCGAGCCAAGTATACATTCATATCCTTCTTGTCTTCACATATCTTGCATACTCACTTAAACATCGTGTGGGAGGAAAAAAATCAAGAAAAAAACAAGCATTCTACAAACGAGACAGAGTGTCAGCTACAACGTTGAGCTTACCCTCTAGGGATAAAACAGTAAATTTGTACTGCTGCAGTAAGAGAGCCCAACGAGTTAATTTCGAGCTTGTCGATTTCGACGACTGTAAAAATGAGAGTGGTCGATGGTCTGTCTGTAATACAAAATGTGCACCTATCAAATACCGGGACAACTTTGAAACTGCCCACACAATTGCCAAGCACTCCCTTTCAATCGTGGAGTACCTAGTCTCAGCCGGCAACAGCTTTCGACTCACATACATCACTGGATGTAAGGTACTCTGGTGGTCTTGAATTAAACAAGCTCCAATTCCTACAGAAGATGCGTCTGTCCGCAAAACAAAGGGTTAGCGTAAATCTGGCATCAGTAAGATGGGTTTCCTAGAGAATACCCTCTTGATTCGACATAAGGCTATCTCGCAATCTTGTGTCCACACGACCCTATTTGGCATCCCCTTACTCGTTAGCGAGGTAAGTGTAGCTGCAATGGAAGAGAACTGAGGGATGAACTTGTGATAAAAATTCACAAGTCCAATTAGACTTCTCACTTGCTTTTTTGTTTTAGGTGTCTGCAACTGTAAAATCGTTGTAACTGTTACATCTTCCGGTTTCAGGTGATTATGACCTACAGTATGTCCTAAGAAACTTAACTCTTTAAAACCTATGCAAACTTTACTCGGCCGTGCCGTTAAATTATGCTGCCTTAGACATCGCAATAGGGAAGACAACCCCCTCATGTGATCCTCCCATGACTCATGAAACAAACATATATCGTCGATATATGTAATAATATCCGATCGATGTCATAACAATCTTCTCATCATCCTCACAAATGTGGCGGGCGCGTTCACTAAGCCAAAGCACATGACATTGAACTGAAACAATCCTTTGGGGGTACTAAATGCAGTTAGAGGTTTTGCAGCCTCCGCGAGGGGTACCTGCCAATAGCCTCTAGACAGATCTAGTTTGCTGAAATATGTAGCGTGGGTGAGTTGTGTTAACAGATCTTCCTGATTAGGTATTGGTTCAGCGTCAACGACGGTGATGCTGTTCAATCTCCGAAAGTCAATGCATATACGAAGAGATGCGTTCTTCTTGCGAACCACAACCATTGAAAAAGAATATGGTGAATCAGACGGAGAAATGATCCCCAGTCGTTGCATGTCACCAATTTCTCTCTCGACAGCCGATTTGAAATGCATGGGCAATGGATACAGTTTTACCCTAATCGGCTGATCGCATGTCAGAGGGATATCATGACAAATCAGGTCTGTCCGTCCTGGGAGATCTGTGAGGACATCCTTAAACTCCGCTAATATAATCTGTACTTCCGACTTTTGTTCTCCTGTTAGGTCATCCCCGATTCGCACCATATTCCATGACTCCGAAGGAACCAGGGGTACGAGGGATAACTGGATATTCCCTTCACCTTTTTCATCTCCCGTGTCATCAATGACTGCCGTACATGCCACTGTTGCTTCAGTCTGTGCTGCCCTTGTGACTGCTTTCAATGACTTAGGTCGTTCTACATATGGCCTCAGCATATTCACATGAAATACCTTTTCCTTATTTCGGACCGAAATTAGGTAATCGACATCTGTCATTTTTTAACCACCTTGAATGGTCCTTGCCACGTAATCCTTAAGCGATCCTCTTTAGCTGGTAAAAGTAGCCAAACTTCCTCACCTGGAATCAGGGATACTAGTTTGGAGTTTCTATTTGCGTACTTCCGATACCGTGCTAACGACCCCGCCAAACAATCACGTGCCACCAAACAAGATCTTACAATACGTTCTCTGAGGCTCACTACATACTCATAACTCGTAACTGAGGTGCTATTTGCTCATTTCCCAGTTAATAAATCCTTCAATATGTGCATCGGCCCCCTTGGGTTTGCCCCATACAGTAATTCGAAAGGGGAAAATCCTGTACTCTCTTGGGGAGCCTCCCTATAGGCAAACAAGACCGCTGGGAGTAACCTATTCCATTCTTGCGGAGATTCTGCGGTCACTTTTGCCAGCATGTGTTTTAATGCACCGTTAAAACGCTCGCACACTCCGTTTGACTGAGGGTGATATGGACTCGTGAATGTTTGGGCAATACCTAACAGCCCCGTGATTTCTGACATCTCCTTCGAAATGAACTGACGGCCCTATCCGATAATATCTCTTCCGGAAAACCAAACCTGCAAAACAACATCTGCAAAGCCTCTGCGACTGCTTGTGAAGTAATACTCTTCATCTGCACCGCCTCCGGCCACCTGGTGCACAAATCTACCATCGTTAAAATGAAACGATATCCCCTGTCTGAAGTAACCGAGAGGGGGCCTATAATATCAATCGCTACTTTCTGGAAAGGACGTACTGACAAGTCATTAACCTGCACTAGAGCTTTGGGAGTTCTGCCTTTATGCCTCATCTGTTGGCATATCTTACAGGACCTACAATATAGTTTAATGTCCTTGCTAAACAATGGCCAATAGAATTGTGACAGCACCCTCTGGCGCGTTCGAGCCACACCCATATGTCCCGCGAAAGGGGAGTCATGTGCCACCTCTAATACTTTTGCTCTAAAACTACACGGTACCACCACTTGGCGCTGAGTTTGTACTCCCTTAGCGAAACACCTAGTGAGAACATTATTCTTGAGCTCGAACCAATGTCTGGCCTACTTCGTGCACTTTACATCACCTCTCTCGGCAAAGTTGTAAAATTTACGCAATGATCCGTCTGACCGTTGGTGCTGGATAAAGTCCGACACCTGTGTATCCTGACTCCCTTTGACCAATTCCGATGTCTTAGCTTCAGGATGCGTCGCTTCTAATGCGTCATCTGCCTTTGACTGCGCCCTCGTAATCACCGCATTGGTACTAAGCACATGATTGTCCCTCCATTTCCTGATGTCCATCTGAGTACGTTCCTGCACACCTTGCACATTACCCACAATCAAATCCGCTATCGGTGCTTCGAGTACACAGGCCTGTACTCTACCAGATATGAAGGGTGTGTCTACCTCAATAATGGCAAGAGGGTAATACTCAATGTTACCCCCGAAAGTGACGCATCTTGCTGTCTTACCTATCAAACATGAGTCGTCCATGCAGGATCTACGCACTCCTATAGTTGTGCAGCCCGTGTCTCTCAACACCGACACTTCCTGCTTTTGCACAAATCCTGGATGCAATTCCAAATAACCATTTTCTTCAAGCGAAGAGAGACAAGGCAGAGTGTGACCACAGATAAGCATAGGCTTACCGTCTGGCTCAAATAATGGTCTACACCCTTCGCAATTCTCATTGTTAAAGGTTTCTAATATGCAAGCCGAATTCGCTCGTTCTGAATTATTAGCACAGACTTTGCTAAATGTCCTGTTCCATTACAAAGACTACAGTGTAGCTGCGTATTGCTATCCTTTTTCGGACTATTGTTTGGAGAGTGTCTGACTACTCGGTCTGGCTCCTTTTTCTCAAAGGATTTGTTTCTTTGGTAAGGTGAGCTTTTGCGAAATTGTCTTTGTTCCTGCTCGTTTGGCGCATCTATCTGGATCTGATTCCACGGGTACCTATCCTGTCTGTCTCCAGTATATCTGTATTGATTTCTATCAGATTGATAGTTAAATTTCTTCCTCGGTGATCTATGGTCCCGATAATTGTCATACCGTGCAGGAGATCTGTCTCCTCGAAAGTAGGGTCTATCATAATTAAATCTTCTGGGGCCAAATCTATCGGCACTCTTCGATCTATGTTGATTGTAAGGTTTTCTAGTAATCTTTCCTATACTCGCTGAGAAAGTCTCAGAGATAGTCTCCCTGTGTATGACCTTTCCTGGATGCGCGGTCACGTATTGGTGTCCTAATTCTGACATCGTACTGATGTTTTTGGGCTTGCGTTCCTGGAAAAACGCAATAAGCTCAGATGAACACGATGACAATACTTTGTCTCGTAACATAAGGTCGAACAGCCCATCAAAGTCTTTAGTAATACCTTCCATCTCAATCCATCGATTTAATAGCTGAGTAATTTTCGCAATGAAATCCTCAAAATCCTGATTGGCGCTTGGTATCACGTCTCGGAAACGAGCCCGATACCCTTCCGCCGTTAGACGAAATTTCCTTAACAACCTCTCCTTGACTATGTCATAATTTGCTCTGTCGGTTAAAGGGATACCATACATAGTTTCTAACGCAGATCCTGAAAGCAAATTTCCCAGCAGAACAGGCCATTCCTCCTTCTTTATCTTCCAAGCCAAAACTTCTGCTTCAAAACGTTCCAAATACACGTCCATACTGTCCAAATCTTGATTAAAATTGGGTAACCGTAGTCTATAGGGACGTGAGAATTCTTTCCCACCTGAATCCTGCTTCCTGGACTCATTATCTAGCTTCTTTAGATTTTTTCTCTGTCAGCTTCAATTTTCTTCAACTCTTTCTCTGCTTCTATCTTCTTCATCTCTTTCTCTGCTTCTATCTTCTTCATCTCTTTCTGGAATTCTCTCTCCTCACACCGTTCCATTCTATCATTTTCCTGTTTTTCTTTCCATTTTTTTTTCTGCCCATTCCTGTAGAGCAGGGCCTGTTAATGCTAGCTCTTTACCAACCTCAACAAATTCTAAGAGGCTAGCCATCGTAATGTAATGTAATTAAATTAAAATTTCTTAAAGCAGTACTCAGTGTACAAAAAAAAGAAAAATGCCTTCAGTATTCCCCACTGGAAAATTATCAGATATTGTACTAAAAAAAAGGATCAAAATTATATGTAATGCCTAGTCAGAAATACTGACTGTACCAATCAAATAGGTGTATTCAGTATAATGGTGTGAAGTTATTCAACAGCATAATTTGCTGTACCCATGACACCCATAATATTTAAGCAGTGAAACTAAACCCCACTGCAATATACTTAATGGCATAAACATACATGTGATTCTCAACCAAACCAGAAAATTACGTCTACACAAGCAAAAATACACAACCTACTCTTATGCAATCAGTACTGGAATTGAAATTGAGATACACTTCACTAAAACAAAACAAACATAAATAGTAACAATGATGATAATAATGAAGATGATCAAGACGACCTTACTACACGAACGAACACAACAGTACGGTGGAATAAGAAAAAAAAATCCTCAGACAGCAGCAAATGTCTAATTATAAACCGTAGCTGTTAACAAATGAAAACAAGAGTTTGGGAAATTAACGTATGTACATGATAGGAAGAAGAATACAAGAGAATACTCCAATTAAACATGACAGAGAGACACTATTACACATATGACACCGTGCAAACAAACCAGACCTGCACCACTAATACACTAAAATGTGCAACGTGAATTATGCAGGGCAGCCAATTGGGTCAGCTCTATGTGCCCGTGCTCCGGCACACAATTCACCTAGCAACAGTCCTAAAGAACAGTTTAGCATAATCTCTTTCCGCAATGCAAAAGAGAAAATCCTAAACCCACACAACAACCAAATGACACCAAAATTATACTTCTACGAAGACACAACAAAAACCTACAATAGACAATGAAGTGACCAAAGGTAGTATGCTGCAACACCACACCAGTTGGATGATGTACTCCCCAACCAAATGGAAAAGAGGTCACAGGAGAATGATTACTAATTATATAATATTATAAAGTAGAAAGGTACTAAAAGAAAAATAATTGTCCAATAATATATAATAATAGTAATAATACTACATTTAAAAAAATTAACTATAAATCAATTAAATTGATGATCTCCGAAAGTCTGGGTTCCTGATGATGACGTTGATATCCACAGCACGTTAGTCACTAATGATCCAATGGTCCACACAACGAACGACACGTTACAAAGTTACGTAAAAATACAAATATTGTCCATTAGGGTGACCCCTGAGTAAGGCACGAAGTCCACGCTTGTCACCAGATAGTGCCTTGTCTTCACTGAAATATCACAGGGATGTCAAGCCAAAAAGTCAGACCACGCGCATCACAGTTATACCACAACTGTATACTAGCTTGTCATCAGCACAAGGCGAGGATTTGCCAGCTCCACTCCAATAACATCTCACGAGTTCATGAAAGTTACCACCGTTTGCAAAGGTGTAGTGCAGCCTTCTACGTGAGAAAAAGTTCAGTACAGTTTATGATGATGGCCTGCAGTGTTTTGTATAAGGCAAAGATCGCAATGTAAATCTGGTACTGTTCAGCTTCTAGCAACCTCCGTAACGACCGTGTGTAAAATGTTGATACTGTAATGCACCAGTTCCCGTGTTCGGCATGCACCCAGTTCCACAAGAAAACTCAACCACTTGATTTCCACAGGTACGTCGTCTCCTGAGCCATTAAACACTGTATAGTGGCTGTGGTGAAAAATTCACAGTGGCAACACTGTCCCACTGTTGGCTTTCAAACGGCGCTGCAGCGGCCTCTAGTCTTGACCAGTCAGACGCTGAAATGAATGCTACCAAGGATGCCATCCACTTGTTCGCCCAACCTGTACTAGCAGCAACATCTTCGTCCTCTCAGCCCTGCAGACCACAAAATTAATGTCAACGAACCTGCCACAACCTGGTTCACACCGCAGACGTTGGCCGACAACGGCGTCGTTTTCTTAACCCGAAGAGTGCTCAATGGCGCCCTGACATTTTGTTAGCTCTGACACAGCGTACTGTTCATAATAAATCCCCCACTTCACTGTGTATCGCTAATCCGTGACCTGTGACTCACTATTCAAAAAAAGTACCTGACAACTACGTGAATGAAAAAACAGGCCTACAGTGTATGTGACCTAAAATAGATTTCTGGCCTGGCGCTGCATTGACGTGCAAAGATAATCAAACACGAGGACCCAAATACGAGCTCCCCACCTGACACAGGGTATTTTGTATTAAATACACATATGCCTTAGTCCTCGAAATACTACACATGAGAGAGAGAGGGGTTGAGTGGACCACATTCAAATAATAACGAACACTAGCAATGTTCCCAACTCTGTCTAATGTATTCAAATAATTATCACCACAAAATCACAACAATATATGTAGTTAGCGAAGTGTAACACATTGATGAAAATCTCAGATAACCGAATGCCTTATCTTCTCACAACTAAATATCCTCTTGCATTCGACAATACGAGTCGGCCATCATCACCCCAAAACCTCCTCGCTCGCTTTCCTCTCTCTTCTTCACTGCCCAATCAGAACGCCCCTTGCGTTCACCCCTGACCTGCTGACCTCGCAGTTTCGTGTTGTTAAGTTAAGTGTATGAGAACACCTCACACACCCGACTGACATTATGTACCCGCCCCCAGCGGAGCACCGCCAGTCCACAGCTGTGTTAATCACACTGTGACATATATATATATATATATATATATATATATATATATATATATATATATATATATATATATGCTCACACAAGAAGCAGAGGTGAGGAGAAAACGTCGAAAGGAGCACCAGGAAAATAAGCAGCTGAGGGCTGTCACCTCAGGGGCGCATTCCCATAGTCAGTTATGACTGAAGGGGCTATTATATTATACTATTATATATATATATATATATATATATATATATATATATATATTGTGTGGTGAAATTACAGTGATGCAACGTTAAAATTCCTCCATTTATAAAGATAATAGGTAAAATAACATGTAGGGATCAAAATATTGGTAAGATAAGCGGATACATTCTCGCCCACGCCAGCGTTTTCTAGCGCCATTGAAAACTAACTAGTTAGAACATGCAGACTAAACGGCCTATCCTTTTAGACGGGGTGGAAACGGAGATAAAAGAAAAAAAATGTGATGGTCTGAACACGTGTTTGAAACTAGAGTCTAGAAGACGCAATTTCTAGTTTTAAAGAAAAAATTACGCCACTAGTTGACACAATGTAAGGAGATGGACAAAAAACGACCTTAGCTCTTGTCAGAAACAGACATATCTTGGACGTTCTACGGTAATTAGTCGTCTTAGTTTGAATATAGCGGCAAACGCCGTGAACTAGGGCACAAAAACAAATTTCAAAACGAACCTTGAAAAAAGTAGGTTTTTTCTTAATAATAAGTTTAGGAGAATAAAAAATAGCTAGTTTGATAGCCCATCTTTCCCTGATAAATAATATACTTTTAATTACAAAGACGGACAGATAACACGGAAGATATTGACGAAAGACTGTATTGTTCAATACAGACTAGCCGACAGTTATTTGTGCATCCTTCTCACAAAAATCACTTTTGACGCGACCTTGGGCCTAACGCAGTAAAACAAACTGCATATGGACAAGGGGCAAAAAAAGGGAGGGTAGAAGCTAAAAATAACTTTGTCTCGAAATCGTATAAGTAAGTGGGGAAAAATTTGGGTAGTTTTTTGTAGTTTCGTCTAAAATCAAGTGTAATTTTGGGAAAAACCAAGTTCGGACTGACAGACCGACATAAATATATTACACACTAGACAGAAACTGGACCTAAAGTTGACATTGTAGTTTAAATATTTGAACGGTAGTGGGGAAGTCCGCTGATTGGACAGAAGCTTTCATATTGTAGAAAAAACAGTAGAGGCAATTGCCATTTTGTAGAAGACTGTCCAGATGCACAGTTCGTTAATGCTAGAAGGGTGATTTCTAGGAGATATTATATATTATCAGTGGGACGCCATAATCTAGCCAGCAGCTCAGCTGAGTTTTGCTAGTACAACGTAACTGTGTTTTCAATTTTGAATTGTGGTAAGGAGAAAAATTCATTAACCCTTTTATTTAACATTTAATATTTTGAGTGATTGATACTGCCATGTCATGAAAAATGATTACGACAAGTGAGTACTTATTCTAGGTCCCCAGCGACAGTCCAGGGCCTAGAGGCAATGAACCAAATGAAAAAACATAACCAAGAATGTAAAAGACAGCTCTTTATTTCAGGAAATCAGTGGGAACATATCACCCACCTTATTCTATAGAAAAAAAGAGATTAATGAAAATATTTCAGATGCAGTGCAGTTCATAAAGGAATGGGAAACTAGTGCTATTTGATACCACCTGGGTGAGATGTGTTGAGTCGGTCAGAAAGATCTGACCCGATCTTTGTAATTGTTCTTTTTGCTTTGTTGTGTGTAAAAATGGTGCAGTAGGCAGTGTGTTGACACATGGCACAAATTTTGGTTTCAGAGTTTCTGGTCTGGCACTGTGCTAGTGCCAGATGCTTTGAAGAGGTCCAAGAGTGGAAGCCTAAGAAGCCTATCATTTTACTCCAGCACTTGTGAGGAGTGGGCCACTTGAATTCTTTACTGCATCGTCACAGGCCAGATAAGTTGAATACCTGGCCTGCTGTGGATTCATCAAACTCTTCCACAAATAAATAAATAAATAAACAAAATCCTGGTTGTATAAAAACTATACCTCAGTTCAATATTTCAAAGACAATGACTCGTGTAAACAGAGATCGGGTATGATGACACCACCCCGACTAAACATCCAGTGCTAGTTTTCCAAAGACACTGTAGTTAGTGTTAATATTAACCAATGTAACCATATATCTATGTACAAAAATTTCATTTGATTATGCAATATATATATGCACTTTTATTGATAAATACATATTGTTTCATATGTCCTGACCAGAAGAAAATTTGGTTCAGGACTAAATAAATTCAAAAAAATTATAAAATTTAACTTCTAAACCAGTGTTAGTTGATTTGATCATAGAGATTATTATTATTATTAGAATTAGTGGTTACATGTGTGTGTCAGTGTATTTAATTACCTACACATCACATTTCATTACCCTAGACATTAAACGTAGCTAACATACATAATAGCAGAATAAGTCTGTTTGAGGTCATAAGTGGTAGCAGAAAGGCATTCTGTAACTCACATAAACTTTTATCTTCAGGAGCCTTCACAGCTGACCTCTTCCAGTACACTAGGTAACATAGCAACCATACAATAACATCAAAAACCACTACATATATATATATATATATATATATATATATATATATATATATATATATATATATATATATATATATATATATATATATATATATATATGTGTGTGTGTGTTTAGACTGTTTGACTCCTCTAAATCTGTCGTAGAAGATAGGTGAAAGAGAGAAGATTTCTCTATTTCAGAGACAGCCCCTATCACATTCTACCATCTCACTCATGGAAATCTATTTTCTATTACTATCTCTCACTGTGACTATCACTCATTCTAATCTATTCAGAAGGGACCAACCCAAGTCTTAATTCTCCTATCAAAAATCTACGACAATAATAGATCTCATGAAACATTTCAGATATATGGTGGCATATAATAGATCTCATGAAACATTTCAGATATATGGTGGCATATAATAGATCTCATGAAACATTTCAGATATATGGTGGCATATAATAGATCTCATGAAACATTTCAGATATATGGTGGCATATAATAGATCTCATGAAACATTTCAGATATATGGTGGCATATAATAGATCTCATGAAACATTTCAGATATATGGTGGCATATAATAGATCTCATGAAACATTTCAGATATATGGTGGCATATAATAGATCTCATGAAACATTTCAGATATATGGTGGCATATAATAGATCTCATGAAACATTTCAGCTCATGAAACATTTCAGATATATGGTGGAATATAATAGATCTCATGAAACATTTCAGATATATGGTAGAATATAATAGATCTCATGAAACATTTCAGATATATGGTGGAATATAATAGATCTCATGAAACATTTCAGATATATGGTGGCATATAATATATCTCATGAAACATTTCAGATATATGGTAGAATATAATAGATCTCATGAAACATTTCAGATATATGGTGGAATATAATAGATCTCATGAAACATTTCAGATATATGGTAGAATATAATAGATCTCATGAAACATTTCAGATATATGGTGGCATATAATAGATCTCATGAAACATTTCAGATATATGGTGACATATAATAGATCTCATGAAACATTTCAGATATATGGTGACATATAAAAGATCTCATGAAACATTTCAGATATATGGTGTCATATAATAGATCTCATGAAACATTTCAGATATATGGTGGCATATAATAGATCTCATGAAACATTTCAGATATATGGTGGCATATAATAGATCTCATGAAACATTTCAGATATATGGTGGCATATAATAGATCTCATGAAACATTTCAGATATATGGTGGCATATAATAGATCTCATGAAACATTTCAGATATATGGTGGCATATAATAGATCTCATGAAACATTTCAGATATATGGTGGCATATAATAGATCTCATGAAAATATATGGTGGCATATAATTCTCATGAAACATTTCAGATATATGGTGGCATATAAATAGATCTCATGAAACATTTCAGATATATGGTGGCATCATGAAACATTTCAGATATATGGTGGCATAAATATCTCATGAAAAATATTGGTGGCAATATAATATCTGAATGAATGAGTAGGGTCCGAGAGTGTTTTTTTCAGCGAATGCGGAGGATTGTTCACAAGATTTGAGTCCCATAGGAGATAGTGCTGCAAGTGAGTGACGTATTAGAACCTTCACTGTTCTAGGTCGAGTTTTATGAGGTTAGGTGACCAGTTCCCTGTCTCGCTGTCTTTGCATTCCCTAACTCATAGCAGAATCAGGTACCCATTTGCAGCTGATTAGATTTGAGCGTTACGTTACCAAGTTCTGAACTCCTCCAACATATTACATGAAATAAATGTAGGTCTGGCTTTCTACTTTTTACGTCAGCTAGAATATGTTCCTGAGCTTTGTATACGGTGGTTAGATTATTCACTAGTCAACACATTTTCAAAAGTTATTTGTACCACAAATTAAATATACCATTTCTTATTGATTTTGACATGCTGATTTCAAATATCATAATTAAATTCACCAATTGGCTCTGGTTTTTTTTTTTTTAAATGATGAATTTACATTTCAGTAATACAAATAATGTATGCTTGTTTAATTCTCTGGGGTGAACAGCTATTCTTTCTACTTTAGCATAATAAAAATTGTGGTTACATACTCAATTAATTGATATGTCAACATAAAATGATAGAAAAAATAAAAACATTATTTAAAGTTCACATATCATGTTTTAAAAAGGCGCATTTAAACCCATTCCGTCATTATTCAGTCACTGTTCGAGCTCTCTTTGCTTGCTTCTTGTAGTCAATCGATGAGGTGTCTCTTGTCACAGTCCAACAGTAATCAGCAAGCATTGAAGGGCTCCATATGCCTTGATACCAGTGGCGGCTTTCTTTAATGTGCTGTTGAGCTGCAGCACTCCCTGATAAAATAAGGACTGCATACTGTCTCTACTACATTATAATACATAATCCGGACAGACCAAAAAATACAAAAAATTGAGGTTACACCGGAAGGGTTAAAAAAAATAAATAAAAAAATTAACACCGTATCGTGGCAAGTGCTGCATACGAAGACAGCTCAAGTGACCTTGACCTCTTATAAGCGAATTCTTGTTATACACACAGCAAAGATGCCAGCTGATTGGTTTGAATTTTGTAACTAAAGCTGCATCGGAAAACAGCTCAAGTGGAAATTATCTCTAATTAAAGGGAAGTTACAATGACAATTTTAAACACGAGAAATAGCAGCATACATATATCTGTGTAACATGGTTTGAGACTCGGGAAGATGCTTCGACTGACAAGGCTTACTCCTAGTTGCAGTAAACTTTTAAAATAACTTTTCAGAACTTCTTGACAGATTTTAGATGAGATAAGACACTAATCATTTGTGTCTGGGTTGATATTTTACATGGTGGTCACAATCTGTGAGTGTTATGTATAGTATTTTAAATGAATGAACAGTGCAGCACCCCCAATGACAACCCCCTGGAACCGCTACTTGATACCTTGTCTCCATAGCAGCAATGTCCTGGTGAAATAGTTCACCATGCTCATCACTGACCGCTCCACAGTTTGACGTAAAGAAATCCAGATGAGAATCCAGAAAATGAATTTTCAAAGACATGTTGCAGCCAAGACTCTTATACTTCAGAAGGAGATTTTCTACAATTTCATTGTAATTATCAGATCTGTTGTTACCAGTCAAATCTACAGATGTGTTGATAGTAATGGGTGATATGAATGCAAAAGTAGGAAAAGGAAAATACAAGAAAATAGTAGGACAGTATGGATTAGGGACAAGAAATGATAGAGGAGACAGACTTATCCAGTTCTGTGAAGAAAACCAGCTGGTCATATGTAACACCTTTTTTGAACACCACCCAAGGAAATTATACACATGGAAAAGCCCAGGAGATGTAACACGTAATCAAATCGACTATATCATGATAAAACATAAATTTAAGAACAGTGTCACAAGTGCAAAGACACATCCTGGCGCCGACATAAATTCAGATCACAATCCAGTTGTCATCAAAGTAAATATAAAGCTGAAAATAGCTGGAAACAGAAGACAGGCGGAACCCCAGATAGAAATATCAGCGCTGAAACAACCAGATATAAAACAGAAATATTTAATCGACGTCAAAAATAAATACCAACAGTTATTGACAGAAAGCATGGAGCAGTATAGAAGAGAAAACCCAGAAGAAAAAGCAACCGCAAAATAGGAATGCTTAAAAACAAGCATACAATCAGCAAATGCAAATTTACCTAAAAAGGAGTCTAAGAAAAATCAAATTTGGATGACAGATGACATCTTGAATAAAATGGCAGAAAGAAAGAAAGCAAAAAACACTCCAGAATATAAAACAATAGACAATGACATACGTACTATGTGTAGAGAAGCAAAAGAACGGTGGATAGAAACAAAATGTAAGGAAATAGAAGACTTGGAAGCAAAGCACATGACAAGAGATATGCATGAAGAAATAAAGAAATTATCAAATCGGTCGCGGTTTGCACAAGGAGGAAGCTGTATCAAGAACAAAAATTGTGTAATATTACTTGATGAGACAGACATATCAAACAGATGGGCAGAATACGTAAAAGAACTATTCGAGGACAACAGAGGTAAAAAACCATCACCAGATTCTAATGAAGGCCCAAACATTCTCAGATCAGAAGTAGAGAATGCCATTCATATGATACAAAAAGGAAGATCAGCAGGCGTGGATAACATAAAAATTGAAATGATAGAAGCTCTGGAGAGCTTTGGTATAGATACAATCACAGAAATATGCAATGATATATACAATACAGGATATTTACCACACGACATGAAGACATCGGTTTTTATAACATTGCCCAAAAAACCAAATGCAACAGAATGTTCAGACTTCAGAACAATCAGCCTGATGAGTCATGCAATTAAGATACTGCTCAAAATCATACAGGAGAGAATAAAAAGTAAAGTAGACAGCGAAATCCAAGAAGAACAGTTTGGTTTTAGACGGAACAGTGGAACAAGAGAGGCAATATTTTGCCTAAGAAAATTAGCAGAAAAATATACAGAGGTCCAAAAAAGTATGTATGTGTGCTTCATTGACTATAAGAAGGCTTTTGACAGAATCCATCATAAGAAAATAATTGAATGCCTCAAAGACATAGGTATTGATGGAAAAGATATAAGAATACTCAGTAACCTTTATTGGGAGCAAACTGCAAACAGTAAGATCGGGAAGGAATTATTCACCATACACAGACATACAAAGAGGTGTCAGGCAAGGTTGTGTGCTGTCCCCCTGCCTATTTAATTTATACACCGAAAAAATTTTCAAACAGATACAGGAAATACCAGGACTGAACATCAGTGGAAGATCAATAAACAATCTTAGATATGCAGGTGATACCGTGTTGTTAGCTGAAAGCGAACAGGAGTTACAAGAACTAGTGAAGCAAGTGAACAGTATAAGTCATGAATATGGACTCGACATTAATATTGAGAAAACAAAAACTATGATAATTAGCAAAACAGACGATAAACCCACATTAAAGATAAGCGTAAATGGGAAAATCCTGGAACAAGTCAAGAGCTACGTATATCTTGGTCATATAATAACAGAAGATGGCAGATGTGAAACAGAAATCAAGAAGAGAATAGGAATGGCCAAAGCTACATTCAACAACATGAAACATATACTGACATCCAAACAGTTATCTCATAAATTAAAACTGAGAATCATAAAGTGTTATATATATTCTGCATTTCTGTATGGTGCAGAAACATGGACGATGAATAAGCATTTGGAAGAAAGAATTGAGGCTCTTGAAATGTGGATATATAGAAGAATGGGGCGTATCTCATGGAAAGAGATGAAAACAAACAAGGAAGTCCTAGAAAATCTAGGTATGAAAAGAGAACTAATGAGAGAGGTCAAAGTTCGGCAGCTAAAATACTTTGGCCACATAAAAAGGCATAACACCTTGCAGAAGACCATAACAGAAGGGAGAGTTGAAGGCAAACGTGCAAGGGGAAGACAGCGCTATAAGTGGGAAGATAACATCAAGAGATGGACGGGAAAGAGTCTATCAGAGTGTACCACCAAGACAAGAGATAGAAGACGTTGGAGATCCATTACAGCCAACCTTCGTTGTGGAGATGGCAACTGATGATGATGATGTTTCCAAGAAAATTGTCCACCACTGACTTAAATGCTAGCCATGCTGCCTTTTCCTTGCCATGCAACATGCAAAAAAACTCGTCATCATGAAGAAGTTTTCGAATTTGCGGACCAACAAATACTCCCTCTCTTATTTTAGCTTCACTCAGTCTTGGAAATTTTCTGATGAGGTATTTGAAAGCCTCATCTGCTTTCTCCATTGCCTTGACAAAGTTTTTCATGAGACCCAGCTTAATGTGCAAGGGTGGCAACAAAATCTTGCTGGTGTCGACAAGTGCTGGGTTCTCAACGTTCTTACTGCCAGGCTGCAATGACTGCCTGATTGGCCAATGTTTTCTGATGTAATGGTCACTTCGTGCACGGCTATCCCACTCACAGAGAAAGCAACAGTACTTGGTGTATCCACCCTGTAGTCCAAGCAAAAGAGCGACCACTTTTAAGTCACCGCAAAGTGACCAATGATGATGATCGTAGTTTATACACTTCAAAAGCTGCTTAATGTTTTCATAAGTTTCTTTCATATGAACTGCGTGACCAACTGGAATTGACGGTAACACATTACAATTATTCAACAAAACAGCTTTAAGACTCGTCTTGGATGAATCAATGAAAAGCCTCCACTATTCCAGTATGTAATTGATTTTGAGGGCTGCCATTAAACCAGAAATGTTGTGGCACGCAGAAAGGCCACCCTCTTTGAAAAAGAATGTAATAAGCTGCTTCTGGCGGTTCCTATACACAGAAATTGTAACATCTTCTGCCAGGAGATTCCACTGTTGCAATCTGGAACCCAAAAGCTCCGCCTTGTTCTTCGGTAAATTCAGATCTCTTACACGATCATCCAGTTCACCTTGGGTTATTAAGTGTGGTTTAGTGGATGTAGTTTGCTCAAAATCTGGGTCGCTTGAGGTTGATGGTTCAGGACCACCAATGTCCTCTTCTTCATCAGTGGAAGCAGCTGAAAATGATTCTGGCACTTTGGGAACTGGTAGGTCATCGCCATGTGGTGCCGGGCGTATTGCAGAGGGGATGTTTGGATATTCCAGAGTCCATTTTTTTCTTCTTTGATGTGCCTTTCCCAATTGGAGGGACCATGCAAAAGTAACAGTTGTTGAGATGATCAGTGGGCTCTCTCCAAATCATTGGGACTGCTAAAGGCATAGCTTGCCTTTTGCCAGTCAACCACAGTTTAAGATGTGCTGCACATGTATTGCAGCATATGTGTGGCGCCCAGCTCTTATCTTGATCTCCTATTCTGCAGCCAAAATACAAACTGTACGCCTTCTTAATCACTTTAGTTATATTTCGTTTTTGTGATACAAATGTCACCTCACCACATATATAACAGAAATTATTAGCACTGTTCACACATGTCCTAGGCATTTCTAACTACGATACTTTTGATAAGGACAAATGCACTAACTAATGGCAAAATTTTATCAGAGATAAGATATTTATACACAAAGGTGATGTAATCATAGGTAGGATTGCATCATCAACTTCTAGTTACATTTTTATTGGTCATTAGAAAAAATTATGCAATCACCCACAACAGTTGCATCATATATATAAATTGACCGTAATTAAATAAACTAGTAGCATATATCTTGAAAACTAGAGCCAATCAAAATTTTTTAATGTCATTTTCGTTTTCAGCACACCAAAATTAGTTAAGATCATCTATTTTCATTTCTGGTACGTTTTGGTTGTTGACTAGTGATTTCTCCTCAAAACTAGGCTATTGGATCCACGTTAGTGCGCTTGTACACTGAGCATGTTTGCAACATCAGATGGTGGTCAAGAGTTGTCAAGAGGACATTCCCCTCGTCTCTGACCAATTTATTAGAACATTCTAGTAACATTAGCGTTGAGAGATATTTAGACAAACAAGGACACAAAAGCCACCTCCCTAACCATGCGATAAATTTGGTCTCCGAGCGTCATAACCTGGTATCGCAAAGAACCATAACCTGAGGATCAAAGCAGAATATAGCCGACCAGTTAATCTTGACGCGACCAGACCACAGTTAAACTGGGCCCTTCTCGTTTCAGAATGACAAAAATGACCCATAATGCACCATTCTTTCCGGAAGTAACGTTGAGACAGCAGATGCGCAGGCATATCTTTACGCATACATCAAAGCTAGTTTCCATGACTACCATTGCTACAGATGACAGGTTACTTCTGATCAAGTACCTCATCTGCTTTGTTTACAAGATGTCGCTCACTGTTGTTTTTATCTATACCAAAATACGTTGATGTGAATATTTAGTTATGTATCAAAATTCTTTAGACCTTCTTGCAGACGTGTTTTAAATGTTCCAATATTTACGCAACCATATAGCCAATTTTGTTCTGTAATGACCCAATGCCTTTAGGCCCAGCGCCCTGTTTATGACACAATATGTGACTGTGCATTAAAAAGTATAATAAAACCAGATTTAACGCCCTTGAAGTTATATCTAGGCCATTTCATAAGTAAAGGAATGTTTATCTAGTTTACGTAACAGTTTACCATCTAAAATAATAATTCTGCCTTAAAACCACGATCACAGTAAACAATTTAGTGCACAATTTCATAAAATGGTGGCCCTAAAAGGTTAAATGTTACTATTAGAAAACAAAATGTCCTTTATTTCTTCTTCCTTTTTTGTCCTTGGCAGCTGACTGACAAAGCGATCAGCGACCATCACATCTAGTGTCGTCTTGTAGGGCAGCAACAAATTGTCTCCACTTTGCTCGTTCGACAGCCATCCTTCGTATGGTTCCCCAGCTCTGGTTCATGCTTAGAATCTCCGACTCCACAGTTCTCCATCAAGTGGCTTTTGGCCGTCCTTGCTTTCGCTTCCGTCTGGAGTCCATAGCATGGCAGTTCTGGTGATAGTGTCAGGGTCTCTCCTGAGGATGTGGCCAACCCAATTCCAGCGTCTACCCGCTATGATGGTGTGCATGTCTACTTGGTGACTCTGAGTTAACACCTCTTGTCATTTAATTATTTGCTTATAAACCAGTTGAAGTTTTTCGTGAACGCTTGGACATGTTTATACAGTTCATCCAAAATCTCATTCTTTGCGACAGGATAATAATGGCACCAGTAATGTCTCTTGCTGTCGGCAATTAATGACAGGCCATCTAGACTTTGGCCGCTTTCCAAGAAATCAGCGCTTTTCCCTTTCTCAACAGGAAAAAGCAAAACCATAGTAGTTTTTAAAAAAATGTAGAAAACGCATCCAAACAAGAACCCAACCACAATTTCAATAACCAAAGTGTATGAAGTATTAAAAAACAACAAACCAAATAAAACAGCAGGAAGTAATATCAGAAAAGAACAAATTACATACACAGTGACGAGTTGGCAAGGCTGATAGAGGAAGTTGCAGCTTAAGAAAGACAAAATGCATTCAGACTAACGAAGTTTGACGAAAATGAAATTAAAAAACAGGTTCGAAAGCCAGAAATATTTGTATGTAGTCTGCACTCCACAAGGAACGACAAGAAGTGTTGATGACGATGATAAAGCACAACAGAAATATCTTGTTGTTTTTTATTCAGCGGCGCTTAGGCTCTCGCCCTTCGGTCAAATGCCATGTGGGATCTTCCGCATGTTTTCGCAAGTTGTTTTATTTCTCTGTACAAGGTGTTCCACTTAACTGGCCTCGGAGGAAGGAGTATTTTCCTAACATCATCGAGTGCTGGGCACTCAAAGAGGTTGTGGTCATCAGTTTCGTAGGGACAGTTACATAGCTGGCACTCTGGAGTGTGTTGTGGTTGTATTCTGCTCAAGTGATTGTTAAGTTGTATATGTTGCGTTCTGAGCCGAAACGTAGTGCTCTGATCCCTTCTTGTAAGATAGCCGATAGTGTCATTAGGATCAGGAATGGCCATATGTCTGTAAACGTGTATCCCAGAGTTTCCCCATTTCCTGTCTGTTCAACAAAGTTTCTTTGTAAGAAGTATACACAAGTAAACAAACCAAACTGAAATGTTATGACAAGATCATCAAAGATGGAACTACTAGTAAGAACAAGACAAACGCAAGCTTATCTTGTTGCTGGTGACACTCCCGTAAGTGCCGTGTGACAACCGAAGGCTTTGTTGTGTGGGGACGATTGCCCTCCACGTGTTGAATAGACAAAATATCGTGAGCTATGAAGTATTGCTATTCGGCCGATGCTGTTGTTAGCTTACCGACGATTAAATGTTTTTGCGTGGTTGGCTATTCGTTACCGTAATCGCTCCTGTTTACCTCCGGTAACTTCCGATTGTCACTAACGGTTTACCTGCCCTTGTAGGACGTAAGTGTATCTGTGTATCAGTACTTGTATCGGGAACTCTTCACCATGTGACGGCTTTTCCGCGTCGTCCTTATATTGGGCTTTACCTTTTACTGGTGCTGCAGTAGTGGTTTACGCGTCGTATGCGTGTAGATACTCTGTACTACGTACATAATATGCCAGCGTTGGTAATTATACGTGTTACTGGGGAAGTTGTCAAAAGTTCCCCAATCTCGTCGTCTGGGATTAGCTGGGATGAATAAAATAATGAAGGCATCATAAGTACTCAGATAATATATCCTATGAATGGGATGTCTTTGTGTTTTCATGTATGTTGTAGCCTGTGTTTGCAATCCTATAAATATAATCAATATCCTCGTCGTGTTTATTGCAATGTTTATGGGGTAGTATAAGCATTCATGGTGTGAGAAAAATGAATGGTATTTACAGTGTTGATAGTAGTGTTAAAATATATGGTTAAATGAAACTAAAAGGGATGTAAAATGTAAAGGTACTCCCATAGCAGATATGTCCATGGTGAGTGAAGTGTTAGAGACTTCCCGTACTAGGTCCAGCACATGGTGAGTGAAGTGTTAGAGACTTCCCGTACTAGGTCCAGCACATGGTGAGTGAAGTGTTAAAGACTTCCCGTACTAGGTCCAGCACATGGTGAGTGAAGTGTTAGAGACTTCCCGTACTAGGTCCAGCATAAAGAGGTGGGGTGACCAGTTCCCTTCCTCGCTGCCTTTTCTTTCCCTAACTCAAATTCAGGTACCCATTTGCAGCTGGGCATATTGGATCATGTCGGTACCGTGATTCGGCATCTTTGCCGCGAGAGACAAGCGCTCTAACCACTCAGTCAGTTGGACGCTAAAAACAGATGTATATTATTAATTTACAAATATAGTACACTAACCTTGATTCCGTATAACGAACTACTGAAACACTAGTGCTATTTCAAGCGACTGCTGGAACTTACTCAGTCCAAGAAATCCTTCGCCTTGAAGTATAGCATACGTTTAGATCAAGACTGCTGGCGGACTACTTCTCCAGCAATGACAAATGACTGTCTTCCCATAGTTTTTAACGTCTAATGTTACTTCATCACTGCCTTCAGCTATTACGGGAGTTATTTCCCTGCTTGTCTTTGATTTCGCTGGACTTTCTATACTCCTCTATTGTGTTTCCCGTTGCATATTTATTTTAATTCAGCCGGCCTGTCTCCAATCCTCCTTTCTGGTCAATTACTAGGCCAGCTTAATCAAATAACTCGTTTCTTTCCGTGGAAAATGTCCAGCGCCTTACACAAGTTAAATCCTTAAGCCAACATAGCCAGACCGTTTGTCGCTTCAGTTACATGGTTAACTGGCAACTTGTTCATTCTCACGACAAACAGACAGTAAAGAAATCTTTAAAAAGCTTGACACAGCAATAAGACACAAGAGTGAAAAGTGTGCTGCAGTGTTTCTGAGACTGGGGTTTAAAAATGGCAAAACTGTTACGCTACAATGCACAATCCACCGTTTTTGAGGAGGAAGCAAAAAAAAAAAAATGTTCTTTCTATTTTGTTTCTTTGCATATGCTTTTCCTTCTAACTTATATATTTTATTGTGGATCTTTAAAAATAAAAGTAAGTAGTCCCATGGATGATACTGCCGTTGGGTAATGAACTGTTAGAGACTTAACCACACTAGGTCACTAGGTCCAGCCTTTCTATGAGATGGGGTGACCAGTTCCCCTACCTTGCTGCATTTTGCCTTACTTATGTCAAAAGCAGAGTCGTGTACCCATTTTCAGCTGGGTAGATTGGAGCGAGCGGCTACCAGGTTTCGATCCTGGAACCTGGTAACTTCCCCACTGAAAAGCCAGCGATCTAAATGCTTAGCCAATCGTACAATCTCACTGTGGGTCTTATCAATGTGAAAATCAGTTGTTAGAGTTTTTTTTAAACTAAAACAAAATGTTTCTTTTCTACCGTTTCATCCATGCTGAGAGTAGGTGCTTTTTCATTTCTTGCAAGATTTCTATCCCTCATATTCCGGCAAACAAAGAGCTACAAAGAGCCAGTATGTTAGGTTATCACGTCATGTTTATCACTTTCAGTATCAGCGTATATGGACCTATACACATCACTAACACGAATTGCCAAGGTATCAAAGAATCTTGACCATTTCCCGTCATCTTTGTTTAATTTTTAAACCAACCAGTGCCGTTTCTTCAATCATTGCACGCAGTCAAAGCCTCGCGTTTTGTTTATTTACATGTTTACAGCGCATGCGCCATGCACGAGAACTTCCTGTGAAGCTACGACTTTCCGGTAATTAGTGACAAACTTGACGTCAAGAGAACCAATCCTGAGATATCTCCAGCGGTTGTAAAGTTTTCCAGGCTATATCGTTTTCAAATCTGCAGTGAAACCTTATAATTAGCTAACTGTCCCGTCGTAAACAAACATTGCGGAATTAACCATTATCTCCTACCCAGAACCGTGATCAGAATATGTAAATGTACTTTCGAAGCATTTGATTAGGATTACAAATTATGTTTACCATAAAGTTCGGTCCACAGTTGATACCATCGCCGCTACTCAGGAAGTAACAAACATTTTGTACACTGGTGACCGATGCAATCAGAAACGAGAGCTTTTCATATCTTAAAATCAGTTTAGTTCTTCAAAGTTTCAGTTTTGGTAAGGACTATCAAATTTGTGCGTCAAATAACCGAATGTAGCCATGATATGATCATAATTGCTCGGGACGCGAACAGAACGTTTGTTTGAAAATGACCTACCGGATTTTTAAAACAAAAATGAATGGCTGATTTGTTTATGAGGTGGTGTCACATACTTAAATACGGGTCCTAAACATGGAACTTTAAGTGCGAATATAAAGTTTGCTCAAGAATTCAGCTTAAAAATAAATAGAACAATTGTCAGAGATTTAAATATCGTAAGAACACTTTAATAACGTCAGATGGAAGATGAGTCTCAGAAATAAATGATAACATTGGATAAGCTAAAACAGTATTCCGTTAAATAAAAAGAACAGTGTACTACACATCTGGGACCGTAGAAGCAGCAAAAGTGATGAATGCAGTCAGGGTCAGCGAACCAGAGGTGACCAAGACCATACTCCACCTCCAAGTGGTGGTCCTGGAAACAGGTAGCATCACTGCAATCTGGCTGAGAGAGTAGGGATCGAAGAGGGAAAGCAAACCCGGTCCCAAAAAATGCCGTGCTGAAGTCGAATGTGTCGGCCGAAAGGCGCAAATATCGCAGCCGCGCTGTAAACGGACACAACGCAACCAACGTCCTTTTCAGGACGAATGAGGAAGGAGAAGAAGTACAACACATCTATTTCAATGAATGTGAGAGAAAGAGCCTTTTCAGTGAAACATAGAGCCGAACATAGAGCACAACCTGTATTATGGGAGCAATACATGTGCAATTAGTAGTTAAGCATTGTCGTAAAGTCTGGATTATAACTCGCCATTCATACCAAAACGGTACACCGTACAATTAAAAGTTGTATTCTAGACGGACCAATGAAACGGCATCCCTATTCATGTATGTTTACAAAATTATTAGGCATCTAACATGGCCGAACTCCAAATCTGTGTTACCGAGTTGGGTTTGGAAATAAACTATAGGATTATGAGCAAAGTGCCGCATGGAAGAGTTTAGAAATTCGATAATGGGACTGTTCCTTTATAAGAACGCCAGTTCTGTCAATGAGACTCCGTTGCCTTCTACATCTGAGAGCACCTAAATTTTTTTATTTTTTATTTCTGACTTTACAAGCTCCAATTTTTTTGGGCATGTTTAGGACATCAAAGCATCTAATAAAAAATGCTGAATCATTGGAAAATAATTATATTGGGTCCTAATTTGCATATTGTTACTAAAAATAGAAACTTTTTTGTGTCAAGATGCACACTTTATTTGCAAAGATAGGACATTGGAATTTGGCTTGCATATAGATCCCAGCATTCTCAAGCCTCCCTTCTAGTTTCATCTTTATAAACTGTCCGAGTGAATTTTTATGAATTTTCAAAAATTAGACCAATTTTTCTTGATAAAAATACAGGGTAGAGATACTTTAAAAATTCACTGATCAAAAAGTTACAGGTTTATACTTTTAAAATTAGAAGGGGACAAGCACAACAGTATGAAATCATAGTGTGCAAAGTTTAAAGCCTTTAGCTTTACAATATTTTGAGTAATCCTGACATAATGTCATCAAAATTGGTGAAAAACAATATCGTAGAAATAAGCAAAATAGAGGGAAAACATGCCTTAAAATTGTCATACTCACATTAGAATCCACCACCTGCATATCCATTCTCTTTGCTGGTATTCTTATACTCCAGGAAAGATTTTCTGTGCCTGTATTCTGCTTTTTTCATATCATATGATCTTAGGGAAGCAGAGACTCGTGCGGCGTCAAAACCAGAAAATCCTTTGAAGCAGTATTTCCCAAAAGATAGACCAATGTTTTTCAAAAATTCCTCTTCTCCCAAGTTCTCCATCATTGAAAACTATCAAAGCATCATAAACTGAAAGTTCTAATTTGTCTCTTCCTACAAATGCTGCTTTGGGACATCTGTTCCAGATCAGATTGTGGAAAGACTCATTAGAGTTCTGTGTTCCTCCATGAAGACATTTTGACAACAAGAAGTCTGAAGACAATTCATCAAAGACAGGCTGAATTTCTTTAATGACAAATTTAGGCAGCCTGTTTTTGTTAGCCTTGTTTATATCCTTTGGGCACCAATCTCCACAATCTTCATGATCTCCAGCACGGTGCTTGAGAATGGCCATTATGCTTTTTTTCATATTGGAAATTGAACCAATATTTCCTCTTATTGCGGCACCGTAATGACCTTGTATTCTCATAATAGCACTCTTTGTTAATCTTCCAAAATTTCCAATACCCTTATACTTTTTCCCATCTTCTTCATAGTGCTTACCTTTACATTCTGCAACTTTATCAAGGAGACGTCGTCCCATTCGTTTCTGAACATGGCCGCAGCATTCTAATTTTTCGATTTGAAGTCCAGGATACATTTGTGGCTTTGCCTCGGCAACAGATTTAAAACTTTTTGAATCCCCATCTCCAAGATATTTTACATACTTCAAACCATGTTTTTCCTCAGATCTTCTAAAAATATTAATCATTCCCCTTGATTCCATCAGACCAGAGGCACCTTTATGATTTTTTTGGCATGATTTATGACCTGTCATCCACACTGCAAATTCTTCATCTGTTTTGTATTTCTTTCTAGCCTTACTGCAAGCATCACAGTAATTGGACAAAATTTCTACATCAACAACTTTTGCTGCTCTCACTGGGTTCACAGATAGAACTGTTGCTATGCCATTTTTACTTGAGAAGCCTCGCCGTTGCCAGGTGCCATCACATGACACAGTAACTTCATTTGTCTTAACATCTGATTTTAATTCTTCGACAGCAGAATGCATACTTTCTTCTGCACATCTTTTTGTAGCATGCAAAATTTTCCTTTTCAACTCACTGTGTGTTGCTGATGCTACTGGTGGAGGCATATTCATATTTGTCAGAAAACGTTTACTTTTTTCTTTATTTATTCCTATGCTAAACATTGACATCTGGAACCTTAAATTTATATTTTCAGCAGATGAAGATAGTTGAATACTTTCACAACAAAATATACAAGTGAATTTGAATGAACTTGACAGGCCATAGTGAGTCTCATTCACTGTGTATAAAGACTCTGTAAACTGATCCTGCTCACTGTTTTGTAGTGACAGGTGATGTCAAACACTTTGGACAGGGAAACTGTTTAACAAAATCCAAAACGCTTGCAATGCTGATAATTCTGTATCCTTCAATAGTTTCAGGATCAGTGTCTTTCACAGTTGTAGAAGTAACACTATTTAATTTGCAGAAGGATGCAGATGTGTTTAGAGTTTTACTTTCAGCTGGCTGAGAATTACAGTTTGCCGATAGGCCTAGGCCTATTCCATTTGTCTGACATGTGGCTTTCGGTTGTTTAAGAGAACCAGAACACCTGTTACCTCTAAATTTCCTCTTAATGGGCCTATCCTTCCTTCTTTTACCTGATGCTGTTGATTTATTAACACAATCCATTTTATTCAATAAGAAATCACTATAAATCTCACAGCAATCGACTTCGCAGTGATACAGGAAACGTGTACAAATTAGGAAGTAAATAAATCAGTTAGCCAAGCCCAATGTAAGCTTGATTCTGATTGGTTGAAGCTGGCGATTTTTTTAACCCCATGAGAAGTTTCAGCCAATGAAATGTTATTTTATGTTAAGATTCATACCTTTTAAAAATTTTAATCTAATGCCATGGCTGGACTAAATACCGAAAAAATTATTAAAATATGTTAATAAATAAAAAAGTTATAACAAAATAATTTTTTTGCATATATAATTAGCTGATTTGTGGCTGAACATACGTATTTGAAAAATTAATTTAAAATATTTGTAAGCTGAAAACTGCAATAAAAAACTTAGCGTTAGGTAGCAAAATGGTGACACTAAACTGTAGCATCAATATTGTAAAAATGATAATTTTTAAACAAAATGCCAAAATATGGGTGAAACCTCCCCTTAACAGCTCGACTGCATGTACTTAAGGGTAAGAAAGAATGTATAAATTTATATATTTCTAATTAATTAATCAAATTGTGCCTTAGGAAGTGTATAAGTGTGTTATAAACCACTGTGTAATTATTGGGAGCAATCCAAGCCTGTGTTTATTCAAATAAATTAAGAATGGAAGTGGAAAGTGTGTTAGTAATTGTATAAAATTATTTAAAGAATTATTTCTGGAAGAAATGGACTACACACAAGGAACGATGGAAAGAATGAAAGTAATTGAATTACTGTATTGATTAAGGTATTATATAGTCTTTTTCCACAAGGCCAAATAAATGTATAGAAGTGAATCATGGACAGATAGCAGTAACAAAGGAATTGGTGAAAGATTGTATTCACAGTAAAATAAATTATGTTATTGATGATTTATTGTGCCCTGTGCGTCTACCTACACGTTGTCTGAAACTGTCTCTTATCACCTACATCTTTGGTAGGAAGATAGAGATAGACAATACAGTGGTTAACAAATTATATTTCAGGTCACATCCTTTATCTAAAATTGCACCTCTCAGGAGCCATACTCAACTGGAGGAACTATTGTTGTCAGCGCCCTATAAAGTGCAGAGGGACATCAACATAGTCACCTTTACTACTGGTAGAACCTCATCTGACGGTTTCTCTCTTGGATACTGTTGTTACAGACTCCAGGAAAAGACATTGAAGATAAGTGGCCACTAGATGGCTACTGAACAGTGAACAAAAATTGTTACCACAAAACTAAAAGTCAGACATTTAATGATGAGAATCCTGTGCAATTAGTATAGGCATATCCAAAATCAGTGAATGAATTTAGCTGTAGTTAACTGTGAAGAATTCCTACTGATACAATTAAAGACAGTCTATGCCTAAATCAAGATCACAAAGGAAAGGAGAACTCAAGCTCTTTCCACATTTTCCTCATCATTTTCACTCTTGTCTCCAATTCTCCTCTACACGTGTTTCGTGGTCTACCTTTGCCTCTTTTACACTGGCGGTTCCAGAACCAGGACTGCTTTGTAATACTATCCACATGTTTCCTCAACGTGTGTCCTATCGATCGCCACGGTTTTCTTTTGATCTGTTTGTCACTTGTCTGGTTCTTGTCATCAGTTTCATATTAGTGGTCTTGTCATATTGCAAAAGATATTTGCGTAAAATTGTGAAGAATGCATAAAACTATGTACTCGTAAGAAAACTTGGTACTGGGTTCGATTGCCGATTAAGCTGATTTGTTGTTTTAATTAAACTATATCTTTGTTGCTGTTATTAGTATTAATCACATTGCTGCATCTTAATCTGAAAATGAATACTTTACTACTCCATATAGTTTCACGTAGTCCGTTATGAATGAAGGGGCTATGATTATGATGATTATTATTATTATTAGTTCCTGGGGGCTTCTCATGGCACAGTGAAAGAATAGGGCCACTACGCCCTCTGACATGTTGGTCAGGGCGATTAATACGAGTTTATATATGTCAAACATATTGCTACAGAAACCACCGTTGCAAGAGCATGTGCGTGTTTGGTGCAGGCTTCCTTCAAAGAGGCCAGCTTACAGTGGTGACTCTATGCTTCATTGGCAGCGAAAAGGAAGTGATGATGATGATGTATTGTTACGCTTCCTTTTGCGCACCGCAATGCGTTCGTGATTTTGAAACATCACGGTGCTCTAATAGAACGTCTCTAGATTAAAATGACGTCAAATAAAATAATTACGTATACTCATCTCTGGCACTCAATATAATGGAATATCTTCTGAAACTGTAGACACCTCCGCGGACATGGAACACATTAGCCAGAGCTCACACCCATGCAGCCTAACCGGCTGGAGACACTGCCCAAAAGTCAACTGTCGTTGCTCTGCACGAGCGTCTACGTAATTATTTTATTTGACGTCATTTTAATCTAGCGACGTGCTATTAGAGCACAGCGATGTTTCAAAATCATGAACGCATTGCAGTGCGCAAAAAGAGGCGTAACATGTATACTTTACTAGATATGGTCAGCTCTTCCAAGTATAGTTATCTGCTTGCAACAATATATAGTTATCTGCTTCAACAAATAACAGTCATGCCACGTGATTTTAAAAGCCAGCTGGATTATTAGTTTTTGTCAATACTCGAAGTTTTTTTTTATTTATTAAAGTAATCCCAAAGGGTAATGTCCTTTAAGACCGGACGCCTTAAAGGAATGATTATGGTCAGTCATTAGTTTTATGGACCTTGACTTTGAGATGTCGTGGTCTCCAAACAAGCGGAATACAATATTATTCTACTCCAGTGATTTGAAATCTCAGGCCAGTTCAAAACTTTGGTTGATTAGACTGTCATGTTGGGTCCTGCTGACCCTCGACGTTAAAGTGCAACATCGAAACTTCGATACAGTTAAAAAAAAGGAAGTTTAAATCGTGTAACAAATTAAGGGCATTAGTTAAATAACATAGTTATCTAATTTACATAATGGACACAAGTAAAGGTCTCAAAAATGAAGATCTAGCACTAGTTGCATACTAAGGTGGTTCGAGGGAGCGGTTCGCCCCGGGTGACAGGCAGGAGATGGTGCCATCGGACACTGTTATGATAGTACTTTCTGTCAAAAATATACTTGCAGGTTTTGGGGGTGAGGCATGGTTGGATCCGCCCCGAGTGCAAAATACTTTAAGTGCGCCCCCGTCTAGCACTAAAGACCGTATAGGAAATCCGTATGCCAGTGGTCACTGCTAACTTTTTAAACAGCTGTAAAGCTTAGCATGAAATACTAAATAGTAACTTTTAAAACAGCTGTAAAGCTTAGCATGAAACACTAAATAGTAACTTTTTAAACAGCTGTAAAGCTTAGCATGAAACACTAAATGGTATCTTTTTAATCAGCTGTAAAGCTTAGCATCAAACACTAAAAACAGCTATTAAAAAATACCGTTGTTGAAAAGCGGTATAATGGTAAAACCCAGATAGTGTACCTCACACATTCTCTATCAACCAGAGCCATGATGACAACGAATTAAACAGCTTCTCAACAACATTAAAAGAAACAAGCGCACCTCACATACTCCAACGGCGTAAAAGTTCAACAAATCCCTGTTCACTGTAAGCTTTATTAAAACCAAAAAAAAAAAAAAGAAATAGAGAGGAAATGTATGCACCAAAGAAGGAAGCAAAACTCAACTTGAGGACAAGGCAGTGAAAGAAGAGATTTAAGAAGTAATTTAAAGCTAACTTTAAATAAGGCATACAAACACATCCAGAGTTAGATGAACCAGAAGCATACTGTTCCCTCCCATAACAAGACCAAGAATTATCAGAATGTAAAGATTCCGATGCTGTAGCAACACCGGCACCAACTCTCTGAGTATTTTATTTTTATGTTCATAGTGAAGAGAAATCACCGTATGAAACCTGCAAAATATGTACTACACGGCGATTGGATAAAAAGAGGTGTATCGCAGACGATTGGAGGAAAACTACGCGTACTTCTGAGAAAACACGGCCTAAACTGCGCGTACGTCTGAGAAAACAAGGAAGGATTTACCATGGCAGATTGGACAACTTTCAAAATAGCCGATTGGATAAGTACAAACCCAGTGCACAGGAGAGGATGAAAACGGCCACAGCCAATCAGATCACAAACCCAGTAGAGCTCTAAGTGTTACGAAATCTCAGATCTGGCTCAAACACATTCTAGAAATCACATCGAATCACATCGACTTGAGATGAAGCGGCGATTGACTTGAAATCTTGCTGAGCTAAAAGCCACACAGTCATCGAAAGTAGGGTATGTCTTCTTCTTCGTCTTCCTCGTTCACCTTTCAAAGCAGTTAGCGTTACACTTTATTATGCGCCTTGCCACCCAGTGTATCCGTCTTCAGCATGCATTTATTTGGTACTGCTTCTATAGCCTACAGAAGAGCAATTGTCAGTATTAAGTCTCTGACCAGGAGTTGAGCTTTGGAGTCAGTAGAGAGGTTAAGCATGCTTTATGAAATTTGACTGGGAAATAATGTGCGGTTATATTTTGTTGACATGGGAAATAATAAAGTGAGAGTTTGTAATTTTTGACTAAGGGAACCTACTCTGTAAGGTTGCGCCCCTTAAGAAAAGTATTAGATTGTGAGTATAAAAAATGGGCAGATAACTATTTATGCTTTACGATTGTTGAATAACGTTATAGAATGGTATTAAGGGGAATAATGATATATGGAATAGGGACTTAATTAGCAAAGGGAGGTAAAAATATTATGGTGTCCCTTGTCTTGGTTAATGTTGTTTTTGGATAAGAATTTGTGAACGAAGTAAGATGCACGAGATTATGAAGTCCGTGACAATGAATTAGTTGTGAGCTTATGAAATTGTAATAGGAAATCGAGGAAAATAGGTTAGTTGGATTTGAGATGTCAAACGTAGCAGTAGCATAGGTTTGGGAATGTTTTCTCCAATGTGTTTAAAATGTTAGAATGGTGAGCACCACAAGGAAGATCATAGACAACCACCCATAGCTTTGGTTGGCTCTTGTGTTCACAAGAGATGTACGGCTGTCTAAGTCCTTGGAGCTTCAAATGCCATCTTTGTAGAGATAATTGCTGTTTGAAGCAAACAGATATAGTTTGATGATGTGTGTTTTCCATTCCCACGAAGTGGGCACCCACGTAGTGGGTTCAAGACAAGTATGTTTTTTTTTTTTCAAACACAGAGACAGCAAGTATGAACGGTTAATTTAGTAGTGTGTAGCAAGAACAGTTGGTAGAAATAGTCATAGCCTGGCGGTTTAGGCCAGTCTTCGTCATACGACATAAACCAACCAGCTCACACAGTAATAGTCCAGACAAATGTTATCGTCAGAAAAGAATAAAAGAAGCCAGTAACTAGAAGTGTCTTTCCGGACTAACGAGTCTTTCCTACTCAGGTTAGTGTGAAGTTTTCCTTCTCATAAGTGGATATATAACCAAGACTATGTGATGCCACTTTCTCATATCGGCAGTTGCTCATATTATTTGGAATTGAAAACAATATATATCCTAATTATAACCCATCAGAGGTTGAACGGGATATTTTCTTCTATAATTAAAAAAAAAAAAAAAAAAACCAAGACTATCATGCTCTTCTTGCACTTACTGTTTGCAAGGTATAATTGTCCGCCGGATCGATAGACAGTTGGGTGAACTCGATATACGTCTCACTTTATTTCCATTTAACCGCCTTCTTTGTATGCTCTATATCACAAGGCAAGATTCTGTAACAAACACTGAATGTGGGTCTTTGTAGACCTACCTGTGGAATATCTTACTTAACTGTTCCTCTTTTACCCTGAAGTGTAGAGGTTTTGCCAGAGAGATTGCCATACTATCCTCTCGGCTATTTTCTACCTGGCCTGCTACCACTCTAAACCTCGTTCCTTCAGAGACTGTCTAATGTTGTCCTCCCAGTGAACTCTGGGTCATCCTGGAGGTCTAGATCCCTGGCTCTTGGTTTCCCAAATTTGCCGTGGTAGCCGGTATTCTCCCATTCTGCAGACATGGTCAGACCATCGTAATTAGGACTATTCTTCAAGCTTGTGGAATAGAAGAATAGAAATGTAATGTAAAATGGATGTAATTACATTCCATTCTTTTCAAAGCACATTTTACCGTTAAAAAATTTGAACTAGACGCTTTTTCTAGCATAAGACATAAAGGTAGGTTGTCCCACAGCAGACACTGCCTTAGGAGAATGAAGTGTTTGAGATTTCACTTTACTGGGTCCAGCATAGAGAGATAGGGTGACCAGTTCCCGTTCTCGCTGCCTTTTCCTTCCCTAACTCAAGAGCAAAGTCAGGTACCCATTTACAGCTGGGCAGACTGGAGCATATTGAAGAAGTGAATCGAAACCGGTACCTCTGCCGCGAGAGACTAGTATAAGACATACACAAGTTTTACTGTTATGATTGTAAAATAAACAAAATCATCAATATCGTTTTCCTATACGCTCTGTCTAGAGCAGGGGTCGGGAACTCGCTGCTCGCGGGCCGCATACGGCTCTTTGAGCTATCTTGTGCGGCTCTCGGCGCTCTACTACTTAACTCGTAGTGAATGAGGGATACCATGTGATTTTTTTTTCATACAGCTCTTTAATTTGTTAAAATGGAGACAAAATTAAATATTTGGCTCTTTGTCACGGACAAGTACCCGACCCCTGGTCTAGAGCATACAGCTGGTCCTCTTGCACTAAGTATTCACGTGCTTTTCTAACGGTGGTTTTTGTAGCAATTTGTTTAATATTATGAGGTTGCCAGCCTCGTGCACATTTTAAGATTAGTTGCCTTGTACGACAGGCACGAGGAAGCAGAAGTCCTGATCTTTCTTTGTTTCATCAAGGACACCGCCAGGAACTATAATAAAATGAAATGATGAAACATGTTCTTTAAACATAAGGGACTGTGAAATATGATGAATACCAGTGATATGTGCGACTGAGGTGAAATACCATATGGTTTCTTGGCAGATTATATGGAATTTTTTTTTTTTACAATCACAAATGGATTCTTTTCACCCTAGTGTTACCGGGGCCCGAAAGGGGAGCAAAGAATAGTAGCACTGTACCTAACCAAGCATGTCGTTAAAAAGCGACTAAGGAGGGTTGGGCATGGGACTGGTAACCCCCATAGTGTAAAAATGACTGTTTACCACAAAAACGTCAACAAACACCATGGATAAGTAAAAAACAACAAAAAACTTACAGGCATTCATAAACTAGTGCTTGCGTAGAATAGAAGAATTGAAATGGTGTGACAAAGGTCAACAATGTGGAACTGATGACAAGAACCACACAAGTGCCAGTGGAACAAGAGTTGAGAAGAAGACAATAGCGATGGATAGGACACACATTGAGGAGACCTGTTGATAGCATTACAAGGCAATCCTTGCTCTGGAATCCCCAGGGAAAGAGAGGCAGCGATAGACGAAAAACCCACGTAGAAGAGAACTGAAGACAGAAATGAAAATGATGAGGATGTTGTGAGTTGAATGGGATTAGCTGTCACTTTCTAGCTGTTAGTACCACCTCTCTATTACCAGTGACTTTATCTCCTCCCATTTTCTTCATTTTAAACTCCTACGATCATAATTCCGGGTGTAGCCATGTCATTTCTTAATCTAGACAGGCAAACCCCTCCTTCTTACACGTGCAAAGGCAGGTATTTTTGTGCTGTCTCTTAAAACTATTTCATTTTGGTGGCAGCAAAATCTACGTATCCTTTGAGTCACAAGAAAGCGGTAACGAGTGAGAAGCAGTGCTTTTGAAGTGACCGAACAATCTCGTTCCTGTAGACCCTTTGAGTTCAATGACAACCGAAGTCTTTTTTTCTAGTATGTAATCGCTTTGATTCGGAGTCGTAGGGGAGAACATTCCTATTTCCCTCAAATCTTTGTCACACGGGAAATTTTGCCGACCTCCGTGCAGAAGTTGATCATGAGTGACGCGAGGTTGTAAAAGATTCTGGCTATATATATCCCCCAATCTCTCTGTGCTGTACTATCTATCAGAAACAGAAATGAATGTAGTAGGCCAGATATTATACAAGAAATATTAGAGATCAATACATATCTACACACTGCAGGATGCAGTGTCACACTAACATGGATACCAGCACATGTTGGGATAGCAGGAAATGAGCTTGTAGACAAAGACGCCAAAGGGGGAGAAATAGTTATAACCTAATTGCAGTACACTCAAAAGGAATAAATGAACTATAAATGTATATATATATATATATATATATATATATATATATATATATATATATACAGTAGAACTCCATTTATCCGAACCCCATGGGACCGAGCATCGTTCGGATAATCAAATGTTCGGATAATTGGATTACATAATGTATCGAGTACATGTACACATATTTCTAAAAATAATTAACCATCACAAGGAAAATACACTATAAAACATATTTACTTGTACTGTAATAATAATACCCACACTGTATTAGATCACTGTATCACCAAAATCTTTTATTACACTGCAGTGCATGTACTACAGTACTTGTATTAATTATTTTTGTTAAGAAAGAGAAATGTTTTCAAAATAACATTACAAACGATTCAAAACCAGGCGCAACTTACGTATATATGTACTTGCACAGATGTAGCCCACTATTTAAAATAATGAGGAATCCTCTTTTGCACCAAACTGGATAGTCTCCTTTTGGCTGCTAAGTCCCGCATTCTCTTCAACAGCAGAAGCTGTGTAGGACAGCTGTCATCTTCTTGCTCGTACCAAGCAATCGCTGTTTCTAGTGCTATAAAGGCCTCTTCAGGACTTGGTCGACGTTTTGGTTTTTCTTCATAATCTACAAGTACATCATGTACTTCTGAGGAGTCTTCATCATCGGTCACTACATGTATTTGGTTTTCTTCTTGCACAAAAGACAAAATTTCTTCGTCATTCAAAAACTGAAAACCAGAATCATTATCATCTTCTAGCCACATGTGTACATCATCTTTGTCACAGTCCGAAAATCCGGGCATTGCTTGAAACAGTTCCACAACTTCATTTATACAATCATCATTTGTGTCCACTGCAGTAGTTTCATTTCCTCCTTTTTTCCCAAGCAATCTACTCCAAGCCTTGTTGAGATTATCTTGTGACAACAAGTTTACAGGCCTCAGGTTTCCCTCCCTTATTTGTAACATATAGCAGCAGTCTTTGAGATTAAGCTTTTTGGAAAACGCCACCACACTTTCTTCATCTTCAGTCAACAATAAACGACGCAGGACTTCCTTCTTGTACATCTTTTTAAGCTTTGCTATAACACCCTGATCCATTGGTTGAATCAGTGCTGTTACATTGGGAGGCAGAAAAATTACTTTAAAATTTGCATCAACTGCATTCAATGTATCCGTCTCTGGATGAGATGGTGCATTGTCCAGTAGAAGAATTACTTTTTCAGTTTTCTTTTCTTGTTCTCTCAACCTCTTCACATTTGGGATGAACTGATTTGTATACCAATCAAGAAATATTTCACTATTCATCCAAGCACTCTTCTGTGCTTTGTAACACAATGGGAGACATGTCACATTCTTTAAACAACGTGGTTTTTTGGCTTTGCCGATCATTAGCACCGGTAAACGATGACTTCCACTGGCATTTGCGGCTACCAGAATTGTTACTCTCTCTTTGCACTTTTTAAACCCAGGGGCAGCTGCTTCGCGCTGAGATGCAAGTGATTTTTGAGGCAATGATTTCCAGTATAAGCCAGTCTCATCGGCATTATACACATCATCGAGAGAATAACCTTCTTCTTCCAAAAAAACCAAGAATGTTTCTTTAAAATTTTTAGCGGCAGTTGCATCGCTAGATAAAGATTCCCCTTGAATCTCCAATTCTCGTATGCCATGACGAGATTTAAAGTTTCTTAACCATCCCTGGCTAGCCTTAAAGTCAGGAGGACCGTCAAGTTGATTGTTGAACTGAAATGCCTTTTCACACAACAGAGAACCAGAGATAGGTTCCCCTTTGCTTCTTCTTTGCACAAACCATATATACAAAGCCTCTTCCAATTTCACATCTTTCGCATTTCTCATGGTTTTACGTTTCTTCGACCCATTTTCACTATCAAATTTCGATGCAAAACTCATAATTTCTTCTTCTTCCTTGTTCGCCCTGAAAAGGACGGTGGTTGCGTTGTGTCTGTTTACGCCGTAGCTGTGATATCTGCACCTTTCGGTCGACACATCCGACTTCAGCATGGCATTTTTTAGGGACCGGGTTTGCCTTCCCATTGCGATCTGTACTCGCTCAGCCAGACTGCACTGATGCAGACTGTTTCCAGGACCACCACGTGGAGGTGGAGTACGGTCTTAGTCAGCTCTGGTTCGCTGACTCTGATGCAAGCAGTCAAGCTATGGGTCGCTGATTGCATTCACTATTGCTGCATCTTTGGGTCCCACTCATAATTTTATCCTTGTTACTTTTGATGTCAGAGACGGTAGCTTTCCCAACATTGAACATCCTCGCAAGTGAAGACACAGTTTCACCTTGTCCTAGTCTCTTGATAATTTCTGTTTTCGTTTCAATTGACAAAACATTGCGGTTCCTTTTATATGCTTTAGGCCTACTGGAAGATGCCATATCGCACAGAGAAATACTTGTACACCAAAATTATTCTGCTGTAGTAGCAGACACAATTATTTTAAGTTGAACTGTCTGTTTAGCCAGTTTTCTACCTAGAACGCACACGTACACTTTATTGGTAAACCAGATATTAACTGACTTTATGATCTAACTGACTTCCTGTACGTAAGCGACCGACCATTAGCCCATCCCATTCTCTACAAATTGTTCGCACACATTTGAAGTTTGCCGCATCAAAAGATTCAGAATTTTAGTCTAACGTGACTGTGGCATCTGATTTTTTTTTTTTTTTTTTTTTCTAGAACAAGTGTTCGGATAATTGGATGTTCGGATAATTGGGGTTCGGATAAATGGAGTTCTACTGTATATATATATATATATTTATATATATATATATATATATATATATATATATATATATATATATATATATATATATATATATATATATATATATATATATATATATATATATATATATGTTACGTACATTTATTACCTAAGGGGGTAGTCTTCGGTCCTGCCAAATGTACGCACCAGTCTTTATATATTTTATTATTTGTGCGTTCGATTGATTCACGCACTGACGTGCACAATGCAGTGTGAGTTGCTTTGGACGCACGGGTAACCTAGTTTGGGGATTGTGACGTCATGTTTTGAACGGGGCAGTGCGGACTTTGTTATGTCCGAGATATATATTATTGGAATTTTCTGGCAGTTTTGTATAAGCCAGTATGTTATATTGATTCAATTGGTATTCTTGACGAAGCCAATGATGGAAGGATCATGTAAGTGTCGCCCCGGTTATATTTGTATATTTATTGCCGTAAACTAAAGTATCAGGCCGCTCCCAGTTGTAGTCTAGCGGGAAGTCATCTTAGCATGTAATTTCCTAGAATGGACAGACGGAGTCGGTGGTCATATTAGATTACCGTAGAGGAATAATACCTACGTGTAAACCAGTTTATTTATTCGTATGCTTCATATTTTAAATGCCGTACATGCTTCAATGCCAAAGTCGTGGCATGGATGTAAAGAGAGGTTAGCCGATTCAGAACTCGAACCTGAATAGATTGTTGTGGATGTTTATAAGACTTAATTCTTGAAGAATCACTAAGAATGATCAGCAACTTCAAAGTATGACATTTTGTACCTATAATCTGTAACTATGATCGTATCGTTCCTTCGTATGTGCCATGTTGAATAAACTATATGTACAGTAAACCGACTTATGTACTACCATCGATTGAACAGTTTAAACACTACTTGTTGTAGTTCGTTTTCACAGAACAGTTTATTGACATTTTGTTCATACTACCATTCGCGTTATGAAGACCAACACCATTACCATAAACAACTACAACAGTAATTGGTGGCCAGTGTGGTCTGAAATTTATCATTTCAAAGGATCTTACTCAATCAAATTAATCGTTTGAAAATAGAATGTGTACTTTCAAGGCGACATCATCGTCAAGTTGGAACTTGTTGTCAAAATGAATCTTAATTCTCTTTTTAAAAAAGTTTATCGTCACAGGGTGATATTATGGATATTGAGGGAATTTTTCTGTAAGTTCACTTGGCAGGTTTAAGTTTGTACTTAGCTAGTCAAGTCTGGAGGTTGTACACTTTCCAAGAAATATCAGGTAGTAATCACGAAGCTGGTCCAGTGTCTTCAAGACCCGTCTAATGATGGTATCTAGCGTTGACAGCATGCCACTTATACCACAAAGTTTGTTCTAGAGATAGTACCTTCAACTGGTACCACCGACTAGTATAATGAAAGAAGAAAAACAAATACCCTCCTGAGTATTGTGTTTCCTGACACACAATTGTGTGCCTCCCCCACCCCCCTTTTTTCATTCCACCATCCCATCTACCTCAGAACTTTACCCTCTCTGAACATTTATATTAATCCCAGTGAGCGGAAAACATTTATTACATTTATATTGAATATCTTTGAATTTGCACTGGTTGAAAATGTGAATAATGTAATAAGTATGTACATCAGTTCTATCATCATCCACTCCCTGCTCCATATGGATTCTGGGACTACCTCTGCTTTTGGTTCTCTATGAGAAACCCGCATACAGCAGTCACCATCTCTTGCAGTGGTGGTTTATGAAACCATCATTCTATATGCTGAGGTTGCCAGCCTCCTATGACTTGGACATCCCTTAGCAATTTTCACATGTTAATAAATGCAAAATATAGAATTTTAAAATGTGCAACTCACCTTAACATCTCTTTAGGAATACTGACTCCTGGTTCAGAGCAATACGCAAATTATTTAAGATGCCTCTTACACGCAGTCTGTGGTATTACTTTACACTAGGCTCCTACTCTGACTTTGTGTTTTAGATTCCTAGGATTCCGGATTTCCGTGTTAATGTAGGTAGAGTTGTCATGGGATATAAGTCCACAAGATGATCAAACAAGGTCTGGTCAGATAAGTAGAATTCTGATCCTATTCATTACTCTGGCTAGCTGGTTGTCTTCTTGATAGGTGAATTTCATAGTGTTCTAAACCGGCAAAAGTGTCAGATTATATTTGCAAACTTCGTCCCACGCACGTGGTTGTTACTATCTGACCAGGCTCTAATCATAAATGTTGTTTATAACATCCAGAATTGCCCAGCCAATTGTATTCAATCATGCGTGTTATGATGGGGTTTATCCCAACAATTTCTTCCGGTTATTTTAAAATATCATTTTAAAATTTTAATACGTGACCTCATCTACCATATATGGCCCGACATCTTCCATTCTCTTAAGTTACCTTTCAAATTACGATTTGTAACATCACCTGCAGATAGTGTCATCGTTAATTTGTCTACCCAGGCGGATTTCTCTATAATAATTACACAGACAATGTCTGGTCGGAAGTGAGTTAAGCAATTGTCACCTGTACTTCCTTTTGTATTTCAGCCCAAGTGTCTGAACGCGGTTTTAGTTAACGATGCCCCTAAACGGGCATGCGTCACCAAAACTTTCCGTTGACCGTATGAAGTCAGTCTTGTTTAACAACTTAAGCGATTACAATTAATCCTTAAGGACGGTCAATTAGCCGTGAAATAACACTATTGCAGTATGAAAAGAGGTCAACAAATCTAAGGCGCGGCGATGGGACAGGTTTATGTGCGTAACATGAAGAAATAAATGGATAATTGCTGAGAGAGAGAGAGAGAGAGAGAGAGAGAGAGATTACGAGAAAAGGCGAACGGCCAATTCTGTGACACCCCCAAGCAGTGCATAATTGTACATGTGTGTACATATGACCTGTCGAAAACCGCGACATTAGAATTTTCCAAGGTTTTGGCCTAGTTTGTGAGACGCGTCGTGGCGCGAACCATTTCAACCGACAAAGGGCGGAGCCAATGATTATGGCGAAGCAAATTAAGGTCAAACGTTTTCAAGGACGGGAAGAAAATTAAAGTTGGTGTGTATGGCGTTATTTGTATGATAGGGTATGAATATTATACAACTATATGTGTTGCTAATATGGTATTACTGCTTGACTTTTTTCGCAGATAAATACCTACAAGGTTGGGCACATTACATCCCCTGTAGTCGTCCGTATGACAATCCTGCTTAGAATACCAGTTTTAGTAGATACCAGTTGTTGTTGGGTCCCAATTTTATTGGATCCCCTTCCTGGAACCCCGATTGGGTTTTGTTTTGCTGAATAAATCTGGTAACTTAACATCCCACTACCTCAGAGCTCATTATCCCTCGCAGTACATGTTAGAGATCACTCTTGCAGCTCCACCGCAAACAGGTTGCGCGTTACTCTTGACCCATCCCACCTTTTAGTTTTCTCAGTTAGCTTAGACTGTTTTTTTTTGGATTGATCATTTGAGATGTATCTTATATTTCCTTTTCCGGGCACACTAGTCCGTTCGCGGGCAGCAAAAGTGTTAGGACTTCGATGCCTTCAGGGAAGTACCTAGGTTTTATTTTTATATTTATTTAGATTCTTATGTGTCCTATCTAGCCTTCACTTTCTTTCCTTTCCCTGACGAAGGCCTTCTGGCCGTAACGTTGGCTATTTTCTTTGTCTTTTGTTCTCGTAAGACGAATCACCTTTTTTTGATTTTTTTTTCACACCCATCCATCTTATATTTCTGACGTCCTCACACTCACACTGTAGCCACGGTTTGTCAATGTCCCCAGGGAAAGGTAAAAGGCAGTGAAAAGTTTTGATTGCAGATACCACAAGAGTGAGAGCCTAGAACCACCATATCGCTGCATAGAAATGCCTAGTGGAGTGTGTTAAGATGTCCACAGCGTCATTAAATCGACAGCAGCAACGGAAGGAAACTTCTTATCCCTGAAAGCTTATCACACAAGTTAGACTGGTTGTAGTTGATGGACACAGTCTATCCGAAATCGGTGATTTTCTAAAGAATAAAAAAATATATTTTAAACACAGTCTTTTAATGCACTAAAAACCCAAAAATAATTTTTCAAGGAGTTTATAGCTTGCAGGAAAAATTTAACATCAAAGTGACAAATAGCCTGGGGCGCTGATTCTATTTGAAATGAACGTGTGCTTTATACATTAGACTGTGTTTAAAATATTTTATTTTTTACTTATAAGTCAAATGTAATCGACCTGCTAAACATTAAAGTTTCAGGAGAGACAATCTTGTTGGAAAGAATACACCTAGATTATTTGCAGTTATCGCCCATTTTTTAAAATGTTTTTTATGCAAAACAAAAATTATAGTAATTTCAATTTTATTATTTTTACGACTGACTATTGTATTGTCTTGGGGAATACACAACTATGCCAATTTTCAGAGCTATTGCTCATCTGGAAGTGATTGAAAAATCGATTGCAAGATTTGAAGGTGACAACAGGGTGACAAACGTTGCGAGTTAAAGAAAAGCTGTAAAAAGGTGTATATTCCTCTGAATTTAGTTAACTAGACAGAAACAATCATCTTCTTGTTTTATTTATTTTTTTCTCTTCTTGGGGACTGGGGATTGTCCCCTGCTAGTTAAAAATTAATGTATGGTGCACTTCGTTTACTAATCTTTCAATTTTGTTAATAAATGTTTTTTGTGATACGCTAGAGTGGCTAGACAAATCATATCTAGCAAGTTTTCTTTTTCTATTGTGTGGATTTTCATTAATAAATATATATGTACTTAGCGGTCAGAATTTACTTTCTATTTCACCTGTCACTTGGATGTTAACCTGTTTTGTGCTTACTGAAATACGTAGTAAATGTCGGAGAGGAAGAATGAATGTATGACATTTAACGATTGTTGCGAAGGTCGCGGGAAAGAAGAGATTTGATACACAAACATATCTTCTCCTGTCCTGAAGGTTATGTACTTCACTCTCTATTCACATTCGTGACTCTATCTCTATCTACAATCAGTATCTCACTCAATCTTGTCTGAACTCAGACAACCTCTAAAACCACCTCGCGATAGAGGACAACTTGGCAAAAGCTTGAGCTGATGACGCGTGACAGGAGAACTTGGCATGTTTTTGTTGAAGGCGTATGCTCCTTGGGGAGCTAAAGGGTATTGATTGATTTATGGTTCCTGTTATAGTTACATACAGTTTCTTTTACGGTCTCGTATAGTTTCTTTTACTGTCACGTATAGTTTCTTTTTCTGTCACGTATAGTTTCTCTTACTTTCACGATTAGTTTCTTTTGCTGTCACGTATAGTTTCTCTTACTATCACGTATATTTTCTCTTACTATCACTCATAGTTTCTTTTACTGCCAAATATAGTGTCTTTTACTGCAAGATATGGTTTCTTCTACTGACACTATGGTCTCTTTTACTGTCCCGTATGGTATTTTTTACTGTCACGTATAGTTAATTTTATTGTCACGTATGGTATCTTTTACTGCCACGTATAGTTTCTTTTACTGTCACGTATATTGTCTTTTAGTGTTATGTATGGTTTCTGTTACTTTCACATTTGGTTTCTATTACTGTCACGTATGGTTTCTTTTACTGTCACGTATACTGTCTTTTACTGTCATGTATATTTTCTTTTTGTGTCGCGTATGGTTTCATTTTACTGTCATGTATAGTTTCTTTTACTGTCACGTATAGTTTGTTTTACTGTCACGTACAGTTTTTGCAACTTCTGGCATGTCGTAAGACACGGAGTAATATGAACGTCAGACATGGAGCTCGCAACCTAATTGTGTAAACTAAATTGTTACAGAATCCACCAGTGCAGAGATGCTTTGATGCATGATTCCCGCAAGGGTTAACAGCTGCAGCAGTGTCGCCATGCTCCGTACGGAGCAGAAACAGGGAAGAAACAGAAGAATTACATACCACTATCATTTGAAATGCAAGACGCGTACATATTGAGTTTGCAACAGATAATTCCCGAAGCATATCGTTCCACTTGAACACCCTGTGTTAGCCATACCATAGCTTTTGCAGTTATCAGCACTTGAAATATGTACGGTACAAAAAAAATGCAAATTTCACGGTACGACGAAAACAGATGACGCGTATCAATGGTTTCTTTGTACTGATATCACAACGTTTTGTTTTTTTCTGTTGTCGTTGGGAGAACCACGGTGTCTGATTTACGGTGACATCGGCAGATTTCTGGATTCCCTTTGAAGTCTTAAGAGAATGTTAAAACAGAAGAATGAAAAAAACAAATGAACATAATAGTTTCAGGAGTAAAGGCTCTGAAGTGAAAAAATAAAAAAAGATGAGAAACTAATTTTCCATAAATATTGTTGAGCTCTTTGTTTATCGTGATTGTTGTTGTTTTGTCATGTCGTGTAGTTGCAGCTGTTGCATAACAGGATTTTCCTGGACGCGCGTTGTTAGATCTGCTCTATTTATTTAGTTTCGTTTTCCCAGAATATTTAGTTATTTGTTTATTTATCTGAATGTATGTATGCCATTTGAAAGCTAACTTCCAAAATGGTAATGAAAATCACAAAAATACACTTTGTGGCTTCGTTCAAGCAGCAATTAGGTTGAATGTCAGCGCATTAACTTTTCTGTCACGTGCGAACTTTTAATAATTAATAGAAAAGTTTATGTTATGTTAACATTCTAATCTGTTTTTTTAATAGTTATTATTATTTTTTGTTTCAATCTACATTTGTTTAGAGCAGAGTGATTATAAAATTTGCCTCTCGTGGCAAAGGTGGCGAGTTCAGAACAGGGTGGCGTGACGCTTCAATCTACCCAGCTGTAAATGGGTTCTTGACTACTCTTGAGTTAGGGAAGGCAAATGTAGCGAGAAAGCTAAATGGTCATCTAGCCTCTCATACAGGTCACCCCACCTATTATAGTGAACTCTCTAACACTTCTTGCCCTGCGACAGTATCTGCTATACTTATACCTTTGGCATTTTGTTAAACATTTGTTTAATTGGTAGAGTATTTCAACAGTTTTTACAGCAAGTAACTGTATTCATTCATAACCCTCCACTCCCAAAGGAGCATAGGCCTTCAACAAACACATGCCAAGTCCTTCTGTCACGTGCCATCATCTCAAGTTCTTTCCACGTTCTCCTCATTATTTTCACCTCTGTTTCCAGCTCTCTTCTCCATGTGCTTCTTGGTCTACTTCTGCCTCTCTTGCCCTGGGGGTTCCAGAACAAGGACTGCCTTGTAATGCTATCAACAGGTTTCCTCAGTGTGTGTCCTATCCATCGCCTTCTTCTCATCTCTTGTTCCACTGGCACTTGCCTGGTTCTTGTCATCAGTTCCACGTTGGTAACGTTGTCATACCATTTTAATCCCTCTATTCTACGCAAGCACCCATTTATGAAAGTCTGTAGCTTTTTGGTTGTTGTCTTTGTTGTTCTCCATGTCTCAGAGCCATACAATAGTACTGACTTCACATTTGAGTTGAAGATTCTTATTTTCGTGTTGGATCCGATTTCTCTTGATCTCCATACATTTCCCAATGCTATGAAAGCTACTCTTGCTTTTTGTATTCTTAGTTTGATATCGCTGTCTGTCCCTCCACCTTTGTCTATCTAAGTAACTGCATACGTATTATATATTTAAATAAAAAGTGGAAAGATTTTAAGTTAAGTTATATATAACATATATAAATTAAAGCTTATTTTATAGCATGCTTATTTCCCTTTACGAATGAAAGAGATAAATAATAAATACACAACCACACAATTTTCAAACTCTTATTGACAACATAAATATTGGACTAGATTAGTTGTTTGGCAATTATCCTGTATATTTGTTACTGTTTATTATTGCATGTGTTGTAATATTTATACAGCAGATTTAGTTGGTGACATTTTTTTTTTTAATTCCAAGACGTCGACCTCCATATGTCTGTGAAAAAATAACCTCGAACGTCACATTTACCTGTGCCATCCTATATAATTCATTATGTGCTCTTTACTTTAGATTTTCCACCTCTGACAGTTTTTAGTATTTTCAATTCATTGTTTACACTCCCTTCCCTCGGTTCTTGTTACGTCGGGACTTCAGCGACCATCTTTTGTTGATTACGGTAATCAACCCCTTTCGTTTGAACCCCATATTGACACCTGGGATCTGCAGAGAGAAGTTTGGTTTTGTTTGGTTTTAAGGACTATTTTCATTGCACATGGACAACGTCATCAGTGCTCCGATCTCCTCCCTTAGATCACACAAGGAGGATCTCATCACAGTGCACGAAATCCGTAGCACCGGCGAGAATCCCAGTGGGGTTTACTAATGTGTAACACGTTTTCCTGCCAAACCAGACAAGTACAGGGGAGCGACCGGATTTATGAGTAAACAACCTTAGGAAGACCACAGTCGATTATCTCTGATAATAGGCCTGTCTGCCCAGTTTGTTGATTGTTGGCTAAACCGGGTAAATGGCGTAAAGGAATACGTTCAGGATTCCACTTTAAGGGACCGGACAACGTGTTTGAGCATCGTGTGGACTTATATCCCATGAAAACTCTACTTTCATTAATACGGAAAGCCAGAATCCTAGTAATCTCATAGTGGGAATCTATTGTAAAGTAACACCCCAGACCACGTGTAAGAAGCATCTTAATCAAGTTGCTTTAACTATTTCTCTGAGTCAGAAGTCAGTCTGTATTCCCAAAGAAATTTGGAGTACATTGTACATTTTATAATTCTATATTTTGCATTTATTAACATGTGAAAATTGCTATGGATGTCCATGTCAGACGAGGCTGGCAACCTCAGCATATAGATTCTATATGCTGAGGTTGTAGAATGATAGTTTCCTGAACCACCATTACAAGAGCTGGTGACTGCTTTATGCGGGTTTTTCAAAGACACCAAAAAGCAGGGTAGTCCCAAGTTGCTGAGGTTGTAGAATGATGGTTTCACGAACCACCATTACAAGAGCTGGTGACTGCTTTATGCGGGTTTTTCAAAGACACCCAAAAGCAGGGTAGTCCCAAGTTCCATATGGAGCAGGGAGTGGATGATGATAGAACCGATTTACATAATTTTTATATTAACCTATTCAACCACTGCAAAAGTGAATGTAAATATGTTCAATATAATTGCAATAGTTGTTTTCCGCTCAATGGGATTAATATTAATGGTCAGAGAGGGTAAAGTTCTAAGACTGATGGGATGGTGGAATGAAAAGGGGGACACCTGATTTTGTGTCAGGAAACCCAATACTGAGGAGGGTATTTGTTTCTCTCTTATTTCAAGATACAGTCGGTGGTACCACCTGGTAGTGCTATCTGCGGAAACAAATAAGGGGTATAAGCGGCCTTGCAGTCAAAGCCAGACACCTACAGCAGACGGGTCTTACCAGACGCTGGGCCATCTTCGTAATTACTCCACGATACTACGAGGAACGTGTTGTGGCCACCAGGCTTGACCAGGGACGAGAGTGAACCAGTCCATAACCTTCAAAGAACAAGCTTCGGCTGAAGCAGAAACCGACCGACATTTTACTGGCAGCTAAATACCCATTCAAAGCTGCCAAGTGAACATTCTATTTTCAAATCAGAAAACGCTTTTTCCTATCAGGCCAACACCTGTAAAGAAATTTTAAAGACTTTATCTAAATTTACCCCATCCTTATTTATTTTACATTTGACGATAATTGATTAATAATTTAGTTATCTGTGAATATACAAATTTATAGTTGATCTAGTCATTTTAAGTGAACTGAACCCGTATGTCTCAATCATTTAAAATACTTTTAACAGAGCTATTTAAGTAATATTTCACTGAGTTAAATCAGTTAGGGGCTCATCAGAACGAGCAAAATCCTAACTCATAGAAGGTCAAGAAAGATACAAAGTTTACTCGGTGTCACAGACTTGGTCGCTCTCCTTATCATTTTTTCTCTCTTCCACCCCCTAATATTTAATTATTTCTCATTTTCGGAGCACAGAAATCCTTGCTTCAGTCACCTGTTTACATTTTCACACTTCGATTCATGTCAGGGCAAGGCGATTGCCCATCCCTGAAAGATTAATTGTGATCGCTTAGGTGATTGCACCAGATTGACTTCAGGCATGAATTGTTTGTTTACGATTACGTATCCAATTTATACCAGACTAGTCAATCACGGAGTGTCGCTTCAGTGATTACTTAAACGACTGGGAGTGGCGGATAAGTGATGCAACCAATCCCCTCGAAGTTACATGTGGTGATAATTATATCAATCTGGCAAGACATTCGAAGAGTAAACTTGTAAACATGACCGATAATCGTCGGAAACCACGCTTCCTTATATGGAAAGTGACGTTTGAAATTCTCAGAATATGTGTCATGCAGTAAATTTCCATAAGGAAGTGGTAGAAGACGCTAACATAACACACACTTTTGAATGCCATTGGCTGGGAACAATTCTGGTTGGAGCCTTGTAAAAAGGTAACAACAAATGAGCGTGGTCAGAAAGTTGCCAAATGGCCTGACACTTTCGCCGGTTTAGAGCACTGTGAAATTATTCTCGTCAAGAAGACATCCAGACTAGCCAGAGTAAGGAATAGGATAAAAATTTCATTTATCGCACCGGAGCTTGATTGAGCATCTTGTGGACTTATATCCCAGGAAAACTCTACCTACATTAACACGGAGAGCCGGAATCCTAGGAATCTGAACACTAAGTCAGATGGGGAGCCTATTGCAAAGTACATCTTAAACAAGTTACCTTTACTATTTCTCTGAGCCAGAAGTCGGTATTCCCTAACAGAGATTTTTCCTCGTTGGTACCAATTGAGGGTGCTATCTTTGGAACAAGTGTGGTATGTATAACTCGTCTGCAGTCAACGCTAGTCACCACCATCAGACGGGTCTTGAAGACGCTGGACTAGCTTCGTGATTACTCATTGATGCTATTTGGAACGTGTCACAACCCTCAGACTTGACCAGTTGTGACGGGCGGTGGAATTGTCAGCTCTTAGTTTTGCTAGGTCGGTCGGGTTTCTCGTCATTCTGACCTGTCTACCTTCTGTCCATCAAAATTCTCCGCCCACTTCTTTGTAAACGTTGTCTCTAACAGCGATATGTCTATCATCTTGTCTGTCAATCAGCACTGTAGACCTTCTTCTTGCATATCTCCTTGCACGCGCATGGCGGTATCTGATCAAACAATCCTTTTGTATCGGTCCCCAAGGAAACTAAATACTTCCCGGGTCTCCATTAATTCGAGAAACTCAGGGTAATTTCTCCTGTCCTTTTAACGGGAGAGAGCTTTGATCGTGGCCAAAAGTCACCACTCACGAACGCCAGAGCCGTGCTCACGTTGCGTCATCCCTTCGTTGTCTTAAGAACGCAGGAGGAAACGCTGCAGTTAGCGTACGTGGATTTCTGTTTAATCGGGGGAGACCAGAAGCTCTTCTGTCTTATTACGTGCTAGTACGCTGTTTCATCTCGAACGGTCCGCGAAAGCGAGCCAAAACATCTGGCATCATCTGGTAGTACTTAAGCGACTGTCCTAATAACTCTCTATCAGTCATGCTCTCGGATTTTCTAGCATGCACGCATATTATTCTTCCTGTGGATAGCAGTTGTGAATTAAGTCCGTATGGAGATTATTCCGTGAAACTGGTAAGAGCGAAATAATTGTTTAGAGTATCTGGAGTGGTAGCGGATAAGATTTTATGCAGATATAATCTACCCAGGGTTACCTGTTCTATTGCTTAAAATAATTAATTCATAACGAATAGAAACTCTTTTGTAAGACCGCAAGTGATTTAACGAAGCGCTCCACCAGTTTTTAACTCACCTTAAGACTTAACAGACATATAGCTAGATAATCTGGTATAACAAGAAGACAGATAGAGAGATAATGTGTACTGACAAGAAAACGGGAAAGATAAAATGTAACAGACAGAAGGAAGATGTACATATTGCATTTTTGATTATTGTTCTCTTCGATGTTTATTAATTAATCTTGCGTTAAGTGTTGACTACTCTAGTATTATTTAATTTTATTTCCCACGTACACTTCGATTACGCCTGTCAATTCTGTAGCACGACCGTGTTGTGAGGTGAATGTCTGACCTCGCTTAGCAAGGCTGTCCGTGGGTGTGTTACGCCGACCGCCCCAGCCTGCTCGCGAGAAAATTGCCCAAGGCGGGTGGGGACACGGCGCATGTTTGTTGAAGTGTATTTGTATGCGTTTTAGTGAAATACAGAAGAGAGGGTGGATGTATATGTACGTCTGATAGCGTCGATCGTTCTGGTCGAACAAAACCATGTAAATGTTTTTTGAATATCTTTATTTTCCCAGACCCTGATCAGAAAAACATAGAGCGGTCTGTGTTGCTATCTACGGGCTGAACCAGAGCCTACGGAGATTTATTATGCACTCATTGGTGCATGGCTTTTAGCATTTACTAGGCCTAATTTTTCTTTGCTGGCGGATTAACTGCCAAATTGCTACCGCTGGCGGGTATTTCGTAGATTACATTACGGCCGCGCAGCTCATACAGCCTCGTCTACGAGCTGTTAGAACTTGCCATTCATACACACAGGCAATATTGGTGTAACCCATTACAACCCGGTTATTGGAGATAATACAACCACATAACCGAGAAAGAACCAGCTAGTGCCAGCCTCTGAAAGTTCTCACGTGAACTTACCGCTAGATCATCGCATTCGGATAATATTCGTGTGCTAGAATTAAGCTGTTTTTCCAGTTCACCACCTTTTGCTTATTGAGTTACTGCAGTAGTTGCACTGTGATAGTTACATATTACTATTTCCCCCTGGAGCTTACCTCCTGGCAAAAGTGGATTACTAAGCCCAGCCAGACAGTGTTGACTCACATAAGTTTCTTTTCAGTTTTGGATTTATCACCTACTAAGGCAAACACGGTCGTCTAATTGTATTGGACTGGGGACCCCTGTCCAGGTGACAGCTAGACTGTTTTAGAACTTTAGTTTTTTTAAGTGCGGGAGTGATTCGAGAGAACTTAGGTGTGTCCGTGTGAGCGTAGGAAGGAAGTAGAGTGAGGTGGCCACAGCGTTCTTTTTTCTTTGGGATATATTTTTATTTTGGCGGTTCATTTTTCTTTGCTGTGTATCCTTCCGAAATTGTTTATTTTCAGTGGAGGTACACATGGTTTACCGTGGGTATTTTTTGGGTTCGCATTTTGCTACGTTCGATGTTTTGCAGTTTTTTTAAATAAAAACCCAGAAAACTTATTCTTGTGCTGGTCAGAACGCCTTCCCTTTAAATGTCATGTTGGTGTAGTAACTGTAGTGTCCCTTTCTGAGTATTAGATTAAAGTCTTTTACAAACATTGGATGGCGGGGCAAGATTGTCTTATTAAAAGTTAGTCACCAGGTAGGCTGAAGGAGTAGCACCACTACCCTCCAGAGGCATATCTATTCCCAACTTTGCACCCGTGATTCTATTTTCTATCAATTCACACTTTTTTTTAATAGTCCGTCTGACCTCAGGCAGAATCTTTCGTCCTACTTACAGTCCTGTGACACCAGTGACGAGAGTGAACAAGTCCATAACCTGCAAAGAACCAAACTTCGGCTGGAGCAGAAACCAACCGACCTCTTACTGGCAGCTAAGTGCACACTTAAAAGCTGCCAAGTGAACTTTCACAAAACTAAAATTCCCTTAATAACCATAACGTCTCCAGTAATGATTTTTTACAGAATTATTCGTTTGTTTCCTTTACACTGTTAAACATAATTGATTATTAAATTTGTTATTTGTATATATACAAATTTAAACTGATTTAATCATTTTGAGTGTACTGCACCCGTATGTCTTAGTCAATTTTTGTTAAAAATTACAGAGTTATTTAATTAATATTTCACTGAATTAAATCAGTTGGGGGCTTGAACGAGCTATATCATGCAATATATCTCTTCAAAAAAGTTGGACGGCAGATAATAAGTTAGCTTTGCAAAGACACATTCAGCATTGTTCTTGATTTCTAAATATCTTGTGAACACTCCCTCAAGGTAGAAGCATCATCATCCTTCTATTTGCATCTCTGCCAAGAGTAATCTTGTGCGAAGGTAGATACCTTTGAAGACCCACATTAGATAATCTAGGTTTTGGCCATTGCTGGACCATCACTGCAAAGCAAGGGGAGTAAATCCCGTGACACACGGCCTGGATCCTATCAGCCGGAGTACTTGATTTCTTTAAACTGTTATGAGGCTCCCTAGAACTGAAGCACCATTCTTCAATTCACATCTCTGCCAAGAGTAATCTTGATCGAAAGGTAGACACCTTTGAAGACCCTCAGTAGATACCCTGAATTTGAGCCACTGTTGGACCATCACTGCAGAGCAAGGGGAGTAAATCTCGTGACAATGCCAAAAGAACTTATAATGTGAGCAGACATTACATAAGATCTCTAAGCCTGCCGAGAAGATCAGACAGAGATCACATACTAAATAATTAAGAATGAGAGATGTAATAATCGATACTGTACTGTCAGATAACTTGTATATCGTACATGGCGACTGAAAATGTGACAATGCTCCCTAAGGTACCACATCAGTTTGGGCGAATAAAAAAAAGCTCTTACAACAAGCAGAAAAAAAAAAAAAAAAAACAATAGATCATGGCTATCACCTCAAGGGCGCATTCCCATAATCAGTGTAGCGTAGGCTTTTGCACGCCAGATGTGAGTGAGAATGAAGATGATTGTAGTGCTAGCAAGTACGACACTATTCTATTGTATCTATGCGTAGTTTGCATGTGACGTCTCATTGTTTGACCTAGTAACTTGAGCATTTGTTTACAGTCGTGAAGACTGACCAGTCGAGTCTGACAGTTTTCCTTGTAGGAACTAATTTGGGATAGTGTTTATACCCTGTAAGGGAATTCATGAGCGTACTGATAGTACTGTAGTATCCAGATGTATTTGATAATGATGCTATGAAGATACCGGAATATGTTTACTTCAAATGTTTGCAAATAAATATCGTCATGTTCAGCAAGGAGTTATGGTCAACGTATTTACTGTTGGCTTGTTTAGAAACCCGTTCTTACGTTGAACTTCGAAGCCCGTAAACCGGGAACCGCTAGACAACGAACCATACTGACAGATACACAGATACTAGTGAAATTGACCACACTACAGATAGTCATGACTGAAGGGGGCGACAACTATTACACACACGGCGACTAATAAAAGGTTGTGTATGAGACTGGCAAACCTCATGTTGTAACACAAACTGTCACAGAACCCATCGCTGCAAGGGGCATAAGAATGCTTGGTGTAGGCTACCTGCAGCTGTGGTTTCATGCTCAGTAATGTGCGCAAAGGAAATTTATGATAACTGTTAGAGTTGTTTGGTTTGGATTGGTTTGGTTTGGTTTGGTTTGGTTTGGTTTAAACGACTATCTTCATTGCACACGGGCTACTCCATCAGTGCCCCAATCTTCTCCGTTAGATCACACAAGGAGGATCCCAGCACAGTGCACCAATTCCGTAGCACTAGATAAGATAAATATAAATATTTTACTCGACGTGGGTTGAAGAACCTAACCTTTCTTCAGTCTACAGGCACTTTGAACTTATCCTCCAGTTGGGTGTGGTAAGGGAGATAACTCTATGATTATTTTTACAAGAAAAATTAACAGTGTTACTTTCCATTTTGTTTGTCAATTCCGCCTCAACACTAACATGTTACTGTTGTCGATGTAAATTATTGTATACAACAAATCATTGTCAGTTGCAGTAACAGAAATAGAATGCTTCAGTGTTGTGTAGAGCCCATCTTGTCATATGGAAGCTAGAGTCATGGACGCCAGGTAAACAAGCAAGATAATCACAGGAGGACGCAACGATGTGGATTTATAGAAGAATAGCATTCTGTTAGCTCACCCTAGAGTAACCGCACGCCACGCCTACATGCCCTGTCTGGTCAAGGTACTTGGATCTCTTCTTAATACCCTTTAATATCTATAGTAATACGTCTTACAAAAGGAAAGACGTATTACTATTTGTGTGTGTGTTTTTTTTCAACCTTTTTACCCCCGTCTAACGGCCGTTCTCCTCATATACTCATTTAATATCTATGTCTAATTACTGTCTTCATGTGTTTGTAGGTCTACTGATATCTCTCTTAACCTGACGATTCCAGACCAAAGATTGCATTCCAATACTACCAGCTAGTTTTCTGTGTGTTCTATCCAGCATCAGCAGCTTCTTCTCACATTTTGTTCCACTAGAGTTTATCTAGTTGGTTCTAGCTGTTCCACGTTAACGATCGTTTCATACAATTTCAATCTTTATATATTTTTGGCAATCATCCATTTATGAAAGTCTTTATCTTTATGACTGTCATTTTTTGTAGTTCTCCATATTTCAAGATCATTGCAGTAGGACTGCTTTGACATGTTGCGGCGTGGTTATCTTCACTGCTCTTCAGCGGTGGTTAAAAAATGGCCAAACTCAGAGTATAAAAATGAGGGTCTTTAAAGGTATCAACCTCCGCTCAAGACTACTCTTGGCAGACATAGAAATATAAGAATGATGCTCCTATTTCAGGGAGCCACACAGGAATTTTAAGAAATCAAGCATTACAACTGATATCTTACAACTTTTATTCTTCCCACTCCTTCTGTGAGGAAAACGAAATTTTCTCGTATTTCTTAAGCACTAACTGAAATGATTCAGTAAAATATCACGTTAATAGCTCTGTATTGTTATGAATTTAAATAACTGAGTCATACGGGTGCAATTCACTCAATAATGATGAAATCGACTAACAATTTGTATTTACAGATAACAAATCTAATAATCACTTACAGTTAATAAAGTTAAAATAGATTTTTCATAAAGAAAAGTGAAGTACTGATACTTTCATCACTGGTGGTAAATTTAAAGTGGCTATCGTTGATAAAGTTGTTTTGCTGTGCCTGACAAATACTTAACTAGCCAGGTGTTGACGATGATGTTTTTTGGTGTTGGATTCCGTCACTGTTGGTTCCCAAGGGTGTTGTTGACTGTTCCGTCAGTCGTCAAATTCTGTGGTGGTAGTACGTCCGTGGCGGGTAATGCTGGGGATAAACCACTCCAATTGTCAAAGCAAGCGTCTTCAAGATCCATCTGATGTAGACGTCTATCGTAGACTGCTGGCAACTTGAACCACTGACTTGTACCACAGACTTGGACCACAGACTTGAACCACAGACTTGTACCACAATCTGAGAGAAAACAAGTGTTTCTTCTAAGTAAATGATCCCAATTTGTGTACAGGAATCACACATTCTATAAATATCTTTGTGGTAGGTAGGTTTCCTAATTTTTTAATTTTACAAGGATAGCGTCCATATTGTCTACTCTTTACGATTTCCAACTGCCGAGGGATTTTTAACGTGCGCAACCTGCACCCGAGGTTTCCAATTTTTTCGCCCTTATCCGAGAAGGCTAGGTATCCGATCTCACTACACAGGAGATCAGAGAGGAGTGTGACGTCATTGGGAACCACTGGTTTTGACAAAACAAATTCCATCAATTATATTCCCCGTACTTGGAGCAAACTCGGTACGTTTAGAATTAAAGGCAGAGTGACCTCTTAGTCATTCTGACACCCCCCCCCCTAAAAAAAGAAGATAGGAGGACGACAAAGAGAGAAATTACTATACAGTTTAACATCATGTCACTGAAAGCAGTCAACATCAGAACTGATAAACAGTACTGGAGACAGAACGTTGTGGAGAGACATGATCTCCTACTCCAACTGACGTGTTACTTCAAGAACAAGTAGTCGATGTTCAACTTTATACATTTATGTTGTTTCTTTCTCTTTCATTTTTCGAATGTGCTTTGTCTGTAGTGATTATTATTTCCTATTTGTCTTCATCATCGTTATCATCATCATCCCAGCCTTTATCGTCAATATTGCCTGTGTGTATTTCCAATCTTTAAAAATTGTTTTGTTATCCAAAGTTGTTCTATGTTCACTCTATATTGAGTACCACGACGTCTTTTGTATGTGGACAAGTCAATCAATCAATCAATCAATAACCTTTAGCTCCCCAAGGAGCATAGGCCTTCAACAAACACATGCCAAGTTCTCCTGACTCGTGGCATCCGCTCAAGTTCTTTCCTTGTTTTCCTCATCATTTTCACCTCTGTATCTAGTTCTCTTCTCCATGTATTTTTTGGTCTAGCACTGCCTCTCTTTCCCTGTGGATTCCAGAACAAGGACTGCCTTGAAATGCTATCAACAGGTTTCCTCAATGTGTTCTCCATATCCATGCAATGAAAGCTCCTCTTGTTTTTTGTATTCTTTTTTTTTTTTTGATATCTCTGTCTGTTCCTTCAACTTTGTCTATATTACTGCCACTTGTACGATGGTTCTTTTTGGTTCAGCAGTTATTTTATCAGTGCCACAGTTACACTGATCGGTAGTTCCTATCTTTAGCTTGTTGAATAGATGGTATCTCAATCGGTTGTGGCCAGTGCGGAGTCTGAAGATTACCACTTGTTCACTTATTTTGTGGTTTGTTAACTCAACATTTCAAACTAATTTCCCGTAAAGTATAATATAACATTAACGCTGTGTTTTTTAGCCCAAACCTTGCATAAATTCTTCATTCATCATACATAGCTCCAGATAATATGGTTCTATCTCTTATTCTTAATTCACAATTTGCTTTTTATTGTTAATTTATTATTTCTAGTTCCGTCAATTAATTAATATTTTTTCATCTACCATTAATTTCATCATCATCCTTATCAGTTTCATATCACTCCTTACGGAGCATGGAGTCACCAATGTAGCTGGTATTTGGTTTGGTTTTAAGGAGTATCTTCATTACATATGGACAACCCCATCAGTGCTCCGATCTCCTCCCTTAGATCACACAAGGAGGATCTCAACACAGTGCACGAAGTCCGTAGCACCGGCGAGAATATCAGCTTATGTATATAGCAATCACGCATTCTATACATATTTTTGTGGTGGGTCGGTTTCTAATGTTTTAATTTTGCCAAGGCAACGGCCTTATGGTCTATTAACGTGCGCAACATGCAAAGGGGACCTACTATTTTTATCGCCCTTATCCAAGACGGCTAGGCATTTGATGTCACTACCCAGGAGACTAGGACATCATTAAGACTCTGGATAAATTATAGACATATAATTGTGGAAAAAGTACTCCTAGTTTTTGAATCTCAAAGATAGAGCTCGGCTCTTAACTTGTGGTCCATGGACCATTACTTGGGGGTCCTTGTATGTTACCTAACTTGTTAAATATAAAATTGGTAATTATGCCATAACGTATATTTTTTCTGAGAACAGGCCCATAGCTTCAATTAACAATCTATGGGGCCCGTGGCAGACTTAAGAAGAGATAGAGGGAAAGCCAAGAACTCTTGGAGAGGAAATGTGGAGACAGACGTAAGAAGTATAATAAAGACATGGAAATAACTTCAGCTCATTGGACAAGACAGTGGTGCCTGGCGTGAACTTATCGTCGACTCATGCTCCAAAGAGAGTCCACAGGTAAAGCTGAAAGAAACATTACTGTAAAATGTAATTAGAAGATCAGTGCTAACATAAATAACTTGAACACATTCATCGGACACATACTTAGAATTGAAGGTCTGAAAAGCTTGGTAGCATCCGAGCACACAACGGATCAAGCACAGGAAGACATAAGAAAAATCTAGGATGTTGTGACATGAATTGTTGTAAATACACAAACTATCTAAAGCTTAATAGCAAGACTCGTTTCAAGGGAATCTATCTTCAAACTAATAATCATAATTTACGGTGTTGGTGGTGAATAGTTTTTCTGTGTAAGACATTCTATCAAGGTCACATGTTCCTGGTTATTGTTTTTGTGAATTATAGTAAATGAAAACTATGTTAGTGGGAACCGGCCAGTTGGTGACAGCTTCAAGGGAGTTAAGAGGCTCACAATTGATAACAGTATTTTTACGGTTATCTCCCATGCATTTACTTTAGAATTCTTCCTTCTTCCGTCCTTAGCCAACGACCGGCAAAGCAGTCAGCAGTGGCCATTACGCCTAGTGGCGTCTTAAGGGCAACAGCGAATATATTTTCTTTGCCGTTGTTCCCATCACGCCTAATGGCGTCTTTAGGGCAACGACAAATCAATCCGTTTGTCGTTGTTTCCGTAATCAAAGTGACTGGCAAACGGGTGATCAGCCCGTTGGGACTTTAGAATTAGCCGTTGTAAATGTGCGCAGAAGCAGCCGCTTTCCCGCACAAATTATGTCGGTTACAGAGACTACACAAAAGTATCGAACACAGGACAACACTAAAAGAACGTAAGCTCTCATCATACTTTCAAACAGGGAAGATAATATTGCTACGGCTAAACGAATATTACGCACTCACTTCTTAAGACACGTGGAGAATTTTTAAAATACGAAATAGTTGGCTGGATGACGTTTTGTATAACATATATACCGAAGCACATTAAAAACGCACCACCTGTATAACCCAGGAACAGAGTGTAAAATGTAAATATAAGTGTTTACAAGTTTACATATTTGGAATCTTTATTCATTTTCCTATGAATCCATGCTGGTCATTAATTTGTACATTTGATTGTTATGAAATTCGTTGCATTCTGTGCAGGCAAGGGAGAAAACAAAAAATGCAACCTATAAAAAAATGCATTCACACTATCCTCAGTATCTGGTATGTCCACCGTGTGCTTGCAAACAAGCTTGGCAGCGGCTCCGCATGGAACGCACAAGTCTCTGGAGGAAATTCCGGGGAATCAAGTCCCATTCACGTGTAAGAGCAGCTTCGAGCTGTTGCAGATTAGCTGGAGAACCTTGCCTGTAGACTCTGCGTCCAAGCTCGTCCCACAGATGTTCTATAGGGGACATGTCTGGTGATAGGGCAGGCCAATCAATCGTCACAATGTTCTGCTGCTGTAGATATTGCTGCGTAATGCATGCGGTGTGCGCACGTGCGTTATCCTGCTGGAGAAGCTGCAAGTCTGGATAATTTGTGAACGCAGAAGCAACCAATGCACCCAGAACCTCATCTCGATATGTCACAGCATTAACATTTCCACGGAAGACGTGAAGAATCAAGCGATGGTGGAAACTGAATCCTCCCCAAATGTGAATACTGCCACCTCCAAATCGGTTGTGCTGACGAACACAGGAATCTGCAAAGCGCTCTCCACACCGTCGCCAAATCCGCATACGTCCATCAGCAAAGGATATGTTGAATCTGCTCTCGTCTGTGAATAGGACAGCATTCCACTGCAGTCTAGTCCATCTGACATGTTGCTCTTCTCATTGCAGGCTCTGCTGACGATGTCTGTGAGTCAAGTTTGGCCCAACATAAGGCCGTCTTGCAGTAAGGCCTGTATCTCTGAGTCGTTGTACGACTGTCATTCGAGAGACTTGCCAACGTCTACCCACTATTGCTCTTGCTGTTTGACTTGCCGGGAGAGAACGATTCCTTAGGTGACTCAGCACAATATGACGATCTTGCGCAGGGGTAGTAACTCGTGGTTGGCCACTCCGAAGTCTATCGCGGGCACTGCCAGTGGTTCCGTAACGTTCATTGAGGCGTACAATAGTGCTGTGGTGGCAATTCATCCTTCTGGCAATGGCCCGCGAGCTCATTCCGGTCTCCAACATACCAATGGCACGTTGGCGGTCGTTTTCAGATAGTCGTGGCATTTCCAGCACATGTACTGGGTGTTTTGTCTCAACGGCCTTTTTATACCGAGTATACTGCCACAACGCGTACACATTTTCAGGGTCTTAGCTGTTGGGAATCGTGTTGCACGTATAACTTTCATTGTTTTCATGTAGTCTGTACACAAACCCGTGGGTTGAATCATGCACTTTCCATTCCAGCAGCCATTCGCTCTCTACCTCATGACAAACACGGGGAAAATCCATTCCCACACTTTTTTAGCAGCTTCTCGGCATAAGAATATATAATAGTGGTGCGTTTTTAATGTGCTTCAGTATATGATAGTAATTTCCTGTTTCACTACTTATGGAGTAAAGAGCTCACACCGCAGATGGCCTCGTTGATGAAGGCTATGCCAGCGCATAAATTATTGCATAGGTGGTCTATAGCAATCTGTTTTTGGTGATGAGGTTGCCTGCTCCATGCGCAACCTCAAACTAGTCGTCTTTTACGATATGAATAAGCACACATTAATACTATTCTTACAACTGTCTGATCACCCGTTTGCCAGTCACTTCGATTACGGAAACAACAGCAAACGGGTTGATTTGCCGTTGCCCTAAAGACGCCACTAGGCGTGATGGGAAACAATGGCAAAGAAAACCTATCTGCTGTTGCCCTAAGACGCCACTAGGCGTAATAGCCACTGACTGCTTTGACGGTCGGTGGCTAAGGACGGAAGAAGAAAGAAGAGAATACTATTTTTACTAATCGTGACAGAAGGTGTATAATCCTTTCGGGAGAATCATTTTATAAAGTATGTTTTCTCTTCAGGGGAAACATGACTAAATGTACGTAGTCTCTTAACGGGAATTGTCGTAAAATTCGAATCTGTCTGACACTACGCTCAAATTCCCCGCTCAAAAACTAGCTAAAATATTTGAATCTAAAATTAACTACAGTATTTGAATTTGTCTAGGAACAAAGTCAAAATTTACCGCCCACAAAAAATTATCTAAGAGCATAGTACAAATTTAACAACCAATCATATTGCTTCTTGGTTCTAGTAGTGATAAATAAACCTTTTAGACTCGATAACAATGCCTATTTTGTGTTTTTGACCGAACGAAGATATTTTATTTCTTAACAACTAAAGATAGTTAAACAGAAGGAAATATCTCAAATTATAGCGATGATATTGCTTTACACATAAGCATAAATATTCACTCATGATAAAGTTTTATTGTAGTAGAAAAATTTATTTTAGTGATATTTTCACATCAGGGTAATGCCAAATTTAATGACTTAAAAATTACCCAGCTTAAAATGCAAAGAAATAACTAAGGAATATCCATATAGAGAGATAGAGAACAATTGGCCGTTTAATTATCACTTTTGATAATTAAAATAGGTCCACTAATAACTATAATATAAACTATTTAAAATTAGTCAGATTATACAAGCGAGCTCAGAATCGCCAAAGTCAAAATTCCTAGAAAGACTTTTTGACTTTGCCTCCGATTGGGCGGGTAAAGTTCTATAAATAGTAACAAGGTAGTACGATCTGGGCCATTCGATTCAAAATTCTGCACCGAGCTGACAGAAACTAAAAGACAGAACGACCAAGTCTTTGCCTTCTGATCTGAGAGCAGTTCTAGATCCCTTAGAAGGCCAGTTCAGCTTGTGTGTGTGTGTGGGAATATATTTACCTGAGGGTAAGAAAGATATATTTAATTGCTTATTTTGTTAATTAATAACCTGTGTATAGCCAGAGTATGTGTTAATCACTTCACTTAGTCGTTCCCCTTCTACCGTGAGGTGTAGAGGTTTGGAAGAGAGAGAGCGCCAGATCATTCTATCAGCTGTCTTCTTCCTGGCCTGGTTCCATTCTAGTCCTCGGTCCTTCAAAGATTGTCTAATGTTGTCCTCCCAGCGGACTCTGGGTCGTCCCGGAGGTCTGGATCCCTGGCTCTTTGTTTCCCATGCTTGTCGTGGTAGCCGATCTTCTCTCATTCTGCAGACATGGCCAAACCATCTTAGTTGGGACTGTTCTATTTGGGTCTGCAGCGGGTGGGATTTTAGGCCTTGACGGATCGTCTGGTTGCGCATCATGTCTCTTCTTGTTACTTCAACCACTTTCCTCAGATACCTCATTTCTGAGGTTTGGATCTGGCTTTTGTGGGTTGTAGTCATTGCCCACGACTTGCATCCATATGTCAAGACTGGGACATAGGTGGAGCGGTATACAGCCATCTTCGTTTTCTTACCAACCTCTTTCTTGCTGAGGAATCCTCGATTTATGGCCTGAAAAAATCTCCCAGCCGCTGCTTTTCGAGTGGCCAACTCTTCTTTGATGCCTCCCTTTCGGTCTATAATAACTCCGAGATATTTAAAGTGGTCGACCTGCTCCAGGACCTGTTCTCCCAACTTAATCTGATGTTTTCTTTCTTCTCGTGATATCACCATGGATTTTGTTTTAGAGCTGCTTATGACCATCCCTCTCTTCTCCAGCTCTTCCTTCCAGACTTGCAGGTTGGATTGGAGATGTGTCTCTGATTTAGCAATCAGGGCAACATCATCAGCAAATGCCAGCTCCGAAATATAGACCTGTCTCATCTTCCAGTACCCCACTGAATACTTTCTTGTTCTCTCCTTACATGCCTTGATGACATCGTCCATAAGGAGTATGAAGAAATAAGATGATAGGATATCACCTTGTCTTACACCAGTGGTGGTCATGAACTCTTCTGACTTATGGTTTGCTGTCCTCACATAATTTCTGCAAGACTTGTAGAAGCTCTGTATAGCATGAATCAGAGGTGCTGGAATATTCTTCCTTGCCAAACAGTCCCAAAGTTTGCTCCAGGGGACCCTGTCAAACGCCTTTTCCAGATCTATGAAACAAAGATGGATCTCACTCTTATACTCAAGGGCCTTTTCACTCAGCTGTCTGAGTGTGAAGATTAGGTCTTGAGTACTTCGGTTTGCTCGGAATCCGCACTGGACCTCATCCAATTGTGGCTCAGCTAGGCGTCGGAGTCTCTGCTCTAGGATTCTAGAGTAGATTTTACCAGGGACACTGAGAAGGGATATGCCTCTATGGTTTCCACACTGTCGATTGTCACCCTTTTTGAAAATTGGTGTTATGATGGCAATCTCCCAATCCTTTGGTATGGTCTTGTTGCACCATGCTGCCTGTAGGACCCTTAAGAGTAATAGGTCGCCTGATGCTCCCATGTACTTAACCATTTCTGGTGTTATACCATCATGCCCTGCTGCTTTGCCCATCTTGATTTTCTCCAGTGCTGCCTTCAGTTCTTCTATCTTTATGTCATCTTCACCATCATTGGTTTTCTCTTCTGTGCTAGTGGTTATCATTTCTTATGCTTGACCTTGCTCACCATCAAAGAGTTCTGAGAAATATTCTTTCCATCTTTCCATTACTTCCTTCGGGGCAGTAAGCAATTTGCCTTGCTTGTCCTTTATAAATTTGAGAGGGCATTGTTTTTCCTTCCTCATGTTCTTTAGGGTCTTATAGAACAATTTCTGGTTTTCTTGTGCATCTTTTTCTAGCTTTTTTCCAAATTCTTCCCAGGACTTCTGTTTTGCTGCTAGCACCTTGTTCTTTGCTTCTGTTCTGAGTGTCACATATTCTCTATATTTTTCCATTTGTCCTGTTGTGTTTTTAGCTCCTAAGTATTGTTTCCATGCCATTTTCTTCTCTCTTATTTTCTCTTTGACTTCCTCTGTCCACCAAGGTGTCCTCTTTCTCTGGTTCTTAAGTCGGACTTCACCGCATGCTTCTGCAGCAGCTGTCTTTATGATATCCTTGAATTTATTCCAGAGGGTTTCCAAGTCATCAGGTCGTTCTTCTGTGTTGCTCACTGCTGTAGCAATAAGCCCCTGATATCTGGTCTTAATTTCTGGCTCTCTCAGCTTGTAGGTCCTAATGCTCATTTCTCCTGCTCGTTTACTTGGTTTCTTGCGTGATGTTGGGCAGTTCCTAGGCTGAGCAACTCTTTCAGCTGTTCGTTTGATTGTTAGCAGGTAGTGATCACTTCCAATCTCTGGCCCCCTCCAGACTCTTGCATCTTGGACATATCTGAATGAGCTTCTCCGAACAATGGCATAGTCGATCACTGACTTCTCATTCTTTGTTGGTTCACATCTAGTGTATGCATGTATGCGCTTATGGGGGAACTTTGTGTTAGTAATGATCAGATTCTGCTCACTGCAGAATCTAAGGAGTCGCTTTCCATTTTCATTGAGAGTATCTTCTCCATATCTTCCGATAACTCCACCCCATCTAGCATGGTCATTTCCAACTCTGGCATTAAAATCTCCGAGCATGATAACTTCATCAAGGCAGTCATCCACTGTCCTTTGAAGCAGCTCGAAGAATTCCTCCTTGACCTCTGCTCTCTCATCCTCATTTGGCCCATACACTATGACCAGGTTGACTATGGTTTCTCCTTCTGTTAGTTTTACAACCATAATGCGCTCCGAGACAAAGTTCCATCCCTTGATACTATCTTTTTGATTTTGGGCTACAATGCAACCCACGCCCCCTTTAGCTCTTTCAGATATGGGTACACCACTGTAGAGCAACGTGTTGCCATCGAGATCCATGACTCCTTGTCCTTTTTTCTTCGTTTCCGTTATAGCCAGGATTTCTAGTTTTGCTTTCCTCATCTCTTCCACCAGCTCCTCTTCCTTCCCATTTATACTTCTTGTGTTCCAAGTTCCATAAGTCGTAGTCCGTAGTCCGTTCCAGTTCGTCGCCTTTAGAATCAGTCCGGTTTTCTCTCTTGTATTGCTCGTAATCGTGATTTAAAGCAAACAGGTGATTGGCCTGTTGTGCCTTTGCATGGTGGAGGGGCTGCCTCCTTACGGCCTCCATGCAGGCCGCCCTCCTCCTTTTTCATCCGGGCTTGGGACCGGCATAGGCGGAGTTGTATGTGTTAATGCTAAGTGGAAAGTGAAACTAATGTGTTGTGCCATACTGACACATTTTTGAATGTGTGTAGTTTTGCAGACATGTTCGAAATGGAAAAAATGTGTATAGTGTTTGCAAATATGGCAACAAATTACGACAGTAAGTGTTAGTAGTGATTTAAATTGGTATTTTCTTCTGGAGTGACACACTGTTCAAAGATCATGTGATAAACGTACAGGAAAAGTTAGAATGAAGTAATCAATAGGTCACATGCTGTTTTGTACTTAACCTGATTATTGTACGGAAGCCAAGCATGGACTAAGGACACTACCATGGAATCAATACAGAGAAAGAATGATCACCTTGAACGGACTGTAGGCAAAGAAATTCTAGGTCTTGTGCAACTTGTTAGCACAATAACTGAAAAAGGGTAAGATTTAGTGTTGTTTGTGGGTGAGTGAATTGAGGCAGGCTTCTACATGGAATGTGGTTGTCCTTTTATTCCAGGTTATATCACGAAATTACCTCGTGGCTGCATTCAATTGAGAGGACGTTTGTGGGAGATGAGAGTTCCTTATATAACTGGAGCCAGACCCCATCTTCTCAGTCAGGAGCTATAAAGTCTGTGGTCCTGACTTGTGTATATGAGAATCAGCAGCAACATTCTAAGATATGTCCTTTATAAAGGCCAGTATCAGTTTATCCAATCATTCTCCCAAGAGTAATCAAACTAGGATTACAACCCTTCGGAGGTAATTAATTTTAGTGATGTATAAGTAAAGGAAAGACGTTATAGAAAGCACAAAGATTTAGACCCTAGTTTGAACACTCTACACAAATGGAGCAGTTTTTCCAATATATCTATTTTGTTGTGTAAATATCATTTTATTGCTTTTGAGTATTCCTGACCTGAAAAGATTGAGGTTCAGGACAATTAAATTGTACATAAAATTTCATCCAGCCTAGCTAAATAATTTTATTAAAGCTAAAGTTCTGTTTGAAATCAATACCTGTTATATTAAATAAATTACCCTAGACAATTTGCCAAATAACACAACAATGATAATCTTTATTCAAGTTGGGATCTAAAGAGGTAGCAGATTGGGAATCAGAGTACTACGTCCTCATCAACTTCGTTATCTCCCCCTGAGTGTATGAACATCAAAGGGTCCACGGGTAAATATTTCTGCCCGACCGTCTCACTTCAAAAGAGTCCGGTGTTATTCACTCGCTGTCTGTCTGTTATCCGATGATTGTCAGCTCAGCTCGCGTGAGAAACTCAGGTAAACAAACGTGGTTCGCTCCCTGTTATGACTGGCAGGTCGCGGAAGTTGGTAAACAACTTCATTTGTTTACGTCTTGTCGCATGAGATGATCGATCACTCCAATTGTCGGAGAAATTAATTTTAGATGATGTATAAGTAAAGGAAGACGTATAGAAAGCACAAAGACTTTAGACACTAGTTTTCACAGAGGTGAGCTAGTGTTGAGGTAAAGAGTTAACAGAAGGGCACAGGTTGGTGTCACCTCACCTTTTAGACTACCAACTCTTGTATTTTTCTGGCGACGACTAACTCTTTCTTTCTCAAATCTTTTTAAAGAAGAACTAGTAGTAACAAGTAATACAAGGAGGGTTGAGTATGTTTTTCTGAACAGAACATACAATCTATATACTAAGTCAAACTCAGAATGATGGTGAGTTACAGAATGTACATAATTTATTTTAATTACAGTGGAAAATAAAATCAATGATGTCATGTACTTTGAAAAAAAAAGAAATACTTGGAAATTAAAAAAAAAACAGTTAGGATATTACTTATTCAAGATGTAGAATACTGTCAGTGTCTTTGGTTCAGATAAGAATAAGAGGCTATTGTCCGCACTGACGAGAGTTTATTCCTATGGCTATTTCTTGGAAAAATGAATTCTGACTTTGGCCTGGGTTTTAAGTAGACTTATCTGCTTGGACTTCTCCTGGGCGTCCCAGTAGGTAGGGATTACCAACTGGATAAGCTGATTCAGTGGGGCTACAGTCTAAGAGATGACAAGGCTTTTTGTTAACCTGGTTGTGAAGTTGAGTTATGATGTACAGGTGCTAACGAGGTGTGGTGAAATTACAGTGATGCAACGTTAAAATTCCTCCATTTATAAAGATAATAGGTAAAATAACATGTAGGGATAAAAATAGTATGTAACTTCAGAATGTGACAAGTATATTGAAAGGGAAGATACGAGGTTAGCTGAAGAGAAGAGGTTACAAATTGAGGCTGACAAAGAACTTAAGAGGCTGCAGATTGAGGCTGACAAAGAGGCTAAGGCATTGGAGGCAGATAGGGAGATTAAAAGGCTCCAATTAGAAGAAAAAAAGGCTGAAAGGGAAGCAGAGGAAAGAAGAGTAGCTACAGAAAGAGAGGAAAAGAGATTGACTGCCGAAAGGGAGGCAGAAGAAAAGAGATTGACTGCCGAAAGGGAAGCAGAAGATAGGAGATTGCAAAGGGAGCACGAGTTACGACTAAGGGAGTTGGAATTACAAGGCCATGCTCCTGAAAATGGTGCCAGCCCCTTTTCCTCCGATGCCACTGTTAGTCAGGGAGCCTCAACCTCAGCTATGGGGTTTCATTTAGACCATTTTGTTGAGAAAGACGATGACATAGAGGGGTACCTAAGTAGATTTGAACTATTGGCTACTACGTATGGGTTAGAGAGAGAGAGAGAGGTGGAGTCTTAAGTTATCCCAGGGGCTTAGAGGTACTTCTTATGAAGTTTTTGCTAAAATGAATAGAGACGACCAAGACAATTATGACATGCTAAAGCAGGCTCTGTTATTGAGATATGAAAAGACTGGTGAATTTTATCGTAAGAAGTTTAGAAATGCCAAACTTTTGTCTGGGGAGACATACCACCAATTCTCTGCCAGAATGGAAACCTATTTGGAGAAATGGACGGCTCTGGGGAAGACCCAAGATCTCAAAGAAATGATCATGATAGAGCAATTGAGAGAGTCCATGGCTCCAGACTTGAGAAAATTTCTCATGGAACAAGGTGCAGAGAGGTTGTGGGTGGTTTTGAATGTCGCTGAGAGGTATCAAGCAGCTCAGGCAGAGGTTGTTGGCTCTAAAAAGAAACATATAGAAAATTTTAAAGCCCCACAGCACTTTAATAAATTTGATACCAGAGAACAAGGTAATAAAGGTAGGACAAACTTTGATAGGCCACGAAATGATTATCGTGATAGAAACTCACAGTTCAATGACCAAAAATATAATGAAAGAAAACCTTTTAACCAAGGAAAGAGGTGGTGCAAATGGTGTAAGAAGGACAACCATAACACCGAATTTTGTAAAAGGAAACCTTCAAACATTGCTGCAATGAAATCGGGGAACCAGAGATTAAAGGTTAATCCTAATGGACAGCAGGAACCTTATCACCCAAATAGGAAAAGAGAGAGGGAGGGCTGAAAATCAGGAACGCATGCATTGGGGTGTAGATACGTCTTCTTGGGGAATCCCGAGAGACCTGTGATCATGGCGACAGTGCAGACCAGGTCACAGTCAAAGGAGGAAGAAGGTGAACCTATAAATGCTCATCCAGAAGAGATGAGGAAGGCGCAGGCTGAGGATAGGACACTCAAGCCATGTTTTAAAAAATTGCCCAAATGCCACACACTTCCAAGCAAGGGAGAGTATCTTATGAAGAACAAATTGCTATACAGGAAGGCCGGAACTGGAACAAATGGTCACAACCAGCTGGTTCTTCCCACTTCATATAGGGAGAAAGTGATGGAACTAGGGCATGATATTCCTTTCAGTGGTCACATGGGGATCAGCGCCACAGGACAGCGTATAGCTTGTCATTACTTCTGGCCAGGGATAACGGAAGATATAAAAAGATATGTCAAATCCTGTCCAGAATGTCAAAGGGTAGCTCCAAAGCATTGGACTGCTCCTGCAACTCTAGGGGAAATGCCCATAGTGGGAACTCCTTTTGAGAGGGTTGCAGTGGATATTGTGGGACCTCTCACTCGGACCAAGAGGAGGAACAGTTACATCCTTACTCTGGTGGACACTTGTTCTATGTGGGGAGAGGGGGTAGCCCTGCCATCAATTGATTCGAAACATGTGGCAGAGGCACTACTTACAATATTCACAAGATTAGGATTCCCGCATCAAATCTTGACTGATAATGGCTCACAGTTCAAGGGGAAACTAACGGAAGAAGTTTTTAAGCTATTTCAAGCCAGACACTTTCATTGTAGTCGGTACCATCCACAAGGGAACGGCCAGGTAGAGAGGTTCAATGGGACTCTCATTTCTATCCTGAGGAAGCTGGCACATTAGAAACCTGATATGTGGGATCAATTTCTGGGCGCTGCGTTGTTTGCGTATCGGGAAGTACCACTGGCAAATGATAATTTGAGACAAGCCAGGAAGAAACACGCAGCTTATTTTAATAGGAAAGCAAAGGACAGAGAATTAGCTGTGGGAGAGAAAGTGCTTCTTCTACTACCCGGCAGCCAGAATAAGTTGCAAATTGGATGGCTAGGTCCATATACGGTTCTAGAGAAGGTGTCTAGAACAAACTATAAAATTGACAAAAAGGGGAAGGAGAAAATATATCATGTGAACCTTTTAAAGAAGTATCTGGACAGACCAATCCAGGAAAGCACCCCCTTACTGACCTTGGCTATCGCAACTGAAATGAAAAAGGAACCACTCACCTCACATGAATACCCATTACACCCCTGTGAGACAGCCGCACAGGTAAAAGTCAGTAAGCACCTGACTAAAAATCAGAGGGAGAGAGTTCAACAGGTTCTGGACGAACATACGGATGTGTTAACAGACAAACCGGGGCATACTAATTTGCTACAGTATGACATGAAGCTGGTAGACTCAACACCAATCAGTATGAGAGCCTATTCTGTTCCGTTCGCTAAGGAGAAGGAATTGAAAGAGGAGATAGATTATTTGTTGAAAGATGGGATTATTTCTCACAGTGAATCTTCTTTTAGCTCCAGTGTAGTTTTGATGAAGAAACCGTCTGGGGAACATAGACTGTGCATAGATTACAGGAAACTGAATGCTGTCACAGAAGGTCAGGTGGATCCATTACCGGATACAAAACAGTTATTTGCCAGATTGAACAAGGCAAAATACTTTTCGAAGGTGGATCTTAGCAAAGGCTATTACCAGATTCCAGTGAAGCGTGAAGTTAGACCTTATTTAGCTTTTAGCACCTCGGAAGGACATTATGAATTCAACATGCTACCATTCGGATTGAAAAATGCTCCGAGTGTATTTTCTAGGATGATGCGCAAATTGTTGGATCCCTTGAATAATCCATGTATCACGAATTTCATGGATGATATTCTCATCGCCACAGAAACATTTGAAGAACACATTAACTCTCTGAATATGTTATTTGATAGGCTCAGAGAAGCGAATGAATTGGCATTCCAAGAGTTAAAGGAAAAACTCACTAGCAAGCCTATTCTCAAATTGCCTGATTTGACTCAGGACTTTGTGGTGAGAACAGACGCAAGCAATGCAGGCCTGGGGGCTACTCTGTTGCAAACGTCCTCTTCACCCAATGGGGAACTGAACCCAGTCGCTTATGCAAGCCGCAAGTTGACCAAAGCGGAACAATGGTATTCCACAAGCGAAAAAGAGTGTTTAGCGTTAATCTGGGCAATAAAAAAGTTCCAAATCTATCTGTATGGTAGGACTTTTGTGGTCCAGACGAATCATCAGCCCCTAGTGTTCTTATCTCAGGCCAAGCTTGAAAATGCAAGATTGTTAAGATGGTCTTTAATGTTGCAACCATATCAGTTTAATATTGAATATATCCCGGGATCACCGAATGTCGGTGCAGATTTCCTCAGTAGGCACCCCTGTGATCAAATTTAGAGTAGTTGGCAGGCGTGAGGAGTAGATTTTATCTATGTGTATCACTGGTTTTGGAACTTGCATTAGTGCATGTTCTCAGGTGGGGAGATGTGTGGTGAAATTACAGTGATGCAACGTTAAAATTCCTCCATTTATAAAGATAATAGGTAAAATAACATGTAGGGATAAAAATATTGGTAAGATACACTGATACATTCTCGCCCAAGCCAGCGTTTTCTAGCGTCATTGAAAACTAACTAGTTATAACATGCAGACTAACGGCTTATCCTTTTAGACGGGGTAGAAACGGAGATAAAAGGAAAAAAATGTGGCGGTCTGAACACGTGTTTAAATCTAAAGGCTAGAAGACGCAATTTGTAGTTTTAAAGGAAAAAATTACGCCACTAGTTGACACAATGTAAGGAATTGGACGAAAAACGACCTTAGCTCTTGTCAGAAACAGACGTATCTTGGACGTTCTACGGTAAATGGTCGTTTTAGTTTGAATATAGCGGCAAACGCCGTGAACGAAGGTACAAAAACAAATTTCAAAACTAACCTTGAAAAAAGAAGGTTTTTTCTTAATAATAAGTTTAGGAGAATAAAAACTAACTAGTTTGATAGCCCATCTTTACCTGAGAAATAATATACTTTTAATTACACAGACGGACAGATAACACGGAAGATATTGACGAAAGACTGTATTGTTCAATACAGACTAGCAGACAGTTATTTGTGCATACTTCTCACAAAATTCACTTTTGACGCGTTCTTGAGCCAAACGCAGAAAAACAAACTGCATGTGGACAAGGGGCAATCAGGGGAGGGTAGAAGCTAAAAATAACTTTGCCTCGAAATCGTATAAGTAAGTGGGGGAAAATTTGTGTAGTTTTTTGTAGTTTCGTCTAAAACCAAGTGTAATTTTGGGAAAAACCAAGTTCGGACGGACAGACCGACATAAATATATTACACACTAGACAGAAACTGGACCTAAATTGGACATTGTAGTTTAAATATTTGAACGGTAGAGGGGAAGTCCGCTGATTGGACGGAAGCGTTCATATTATAGAAAAAAGTAGAGGCAAGTGCCATTTTGTTGAAGACTGTCCATATACACAGTTCGTTAATGCTAGAAGAGTGATTTCCAGGAGATGTTATATATTATCAGTGGGACGCCATAATCTAGCCAGCAGCTCAGCTGAGTTTTGCTAGTACAACGTAACTGTGTTTTCAATTTTGAATTGTGGTAAGGAGAAAAATTCATTAACCCTTTTATTTAACATTTAATGAGTGATTGATACTGCCATATAATGAAAAATGATTACGACAAGTGAGTACTTATTCTAGGTCCCCAGCGACAGTCCAGGGCCTAGAGGCAATGAACCAAATGAAAAAACATAACCAAGAATGTAAAAGACAGCTCTTTATTTCAGGAAATCAGTGGGAACATATCACCCACCTTATTCTATAGAAAAAAAAGAGATTAATGAAAATATTTCAGATGCAGTGCAGTTCATAAAGGAATGGGAAACTAGTGCTATTTGATACCGCCTGGGTGAGATGTGCTGGGTCTGTCAGAGAGATCTGACCCGGTCTTTGTAATTTGTTTGCTTTGTTGTGTGTAAAAATGGTGAAGTAGGCAGTGTGTTGACACATGGCAAAAATTTTGGTTTCAGAGTTTCTGGTCTGGCACTGCGCTAGTGCCAGATGCGTTGAAGAGGTTCAAGAGTGGATGATTAAGAAGCCTACCATTTTACTCCAGCACCTGTGAGGAGTGGGCCACTGGAAGTCTTTACTACATCGTCACAGGCCAGATAAGTTGAAAACCTGGCCTGCTGTGGATTCATCAAATTTTTCCACAATAAAATAAATAAACAAAATCCTGGTGTATAAAAACTGTACCTCAGTTCCATATTTCAAAGACAATGACTATTGTAAACAGAGATCGGGTATGATGACACCACCCCGACTAGACATCCAGTGCTAGTTTTCCAAAGACACTGTAGTTAGTGTTAATATTAACCAATGTAACGATATATCTATGTACAAAATTTTCATTTTGATTATTCAATATATATATATGCACTTTCATTGGAAAATACATATTGTTTAATACGTCCTGACCAGAAGACAATTTGGTTCAGGACTAAATAAATTCTCAAAAAATTGTAAAATTTAAATTCTAAAGCCAGTGTTAGTTGATTTGATCATAGAGCTTATTATTATTAGACTTAGTGTTTACATGTGTGTATCTGTGTATTTAATTACCTACACATCACATTTCATTACCCTAGACATTAAACGTAGCTAACATACATAATAGCAGAATAAGTCTGTTTGAGGTCATAAGTGGTAGCAGAAAGGCATTCTGTAACTCACATAAACTGTTATCTTCAGGAGCCTTCACTAGGTAACATAACAACCACGCAATAACATCAAAAACCACTACACGAGGTGTTGAATTCTTAAATGCTTTAGACTGCTCAGGGTTGCTGACTTGTGATCACCGCTAGAGGGTTTGAGACGTAAACACTAGTTCTCTCTGTAGCATAGAGCAACTAGGCGGTTTACTCGCAACAATTTACAGCAATCAAAATCCAGAAACTGGCTACGATTCTGCAACTGCGCTGTGGAAGATAATACAGGTAATTAATCTTCTGTTTTATACAGATATATTAACTACAGCCACTCTGGACATTTCGTCTCAGAATGGTGCCTAATAATATATTTACCTGAACCGTAATGTCAGTCTTTTCCTTAAAGGCGACTGTCCATTTGTTTACAAATTCCTGTCTAGCAGTAGTCTCACACTGGTCGGGTCAGTCAGTTCAACCTTTGTTACAAGCAGACGCCTTGCCGTGTGCGTTCATGCGTGACTGCATTAAAGGAATGATATTTCATTCACTCGTCCATTGAACAACATGGTTCCCTCTCTCGTTCACAACAGCTTTCTTCATCACATTCCCAAAATCATTAGAATGTAGTACTTTCAGATATCAGCCAGTACTTACATCATTATAATGCATCAATAACATTCAAAATACGTAAATGCAAAATTGCTATCAATCTAATGTAAAGAATTAAAACCACAATATTAAGTATTTCACACTTTACATCAATTAACTAATCCCTTGCTGTTAGAGTTAGCTAATTAAGCGAATACTGAGAGTTTGCTTATCGTTCAGGACTTATCCGCAGCTTAAGAAATTAGAATTGTAGTAGCGTTTACTCTCAAAGCACATATACTGTAGATATGAGGTGGCTTGGAGCTTCTCTTCTATAAGCGTGCGTTGTCTTCCAACGGTTATCAACAAGTGATTTTAAAACTCAGCATATGTTCGCATGAAGTTAAAACATTTTCGTTCCCACGTCCAGAGTTAATTATTTCCCGTCTCTTGCTTAGACACGTAAAAAGATTTATCGTGGCGGGCTTCAGTTGACCACTGAACACGGAAATATAATCCTCTGGGAACCACTGTGGTTTCGACCAAGCGAATAAATTGTACTGACGTCCTTAAAGAAATACTTTCAGTGCCTCTGTAGAAGATAGCATTAGGATCGTATGACAGGACTATTAGTGAAGACTTGAAAAACAGCAATAGAACAGATTACAGGTGCAAATATTTCGTAGAGAAAATAGACAAAATGTGAAGGAATAGAAAAGTAAGGAATTTTAAAATAATCTATACGAAACCTTCGAACACTCCGTGACATGTCTCAAGGAAAAGAGGCGTGGATTAAAAAATGAATAAACGCAGGCTGTCAATGCATGGCTTTGCTAGCGAATCATAGAACGCCACGAGCTCACGAAAGACTGTCGGATACTGTAGGCTATATTTCCATTATACGTCACAGTGTAATTTTTATCTCTGCCGGACAAAACAGCACATCCAACAAAAAACCCAGTCTTCTTCTCTGACTCGCTATCTGTCCTAGAAGCCCTTGAAAACTGGATCCCATCAGGCGAAAAAAACCCACAGCTAACGTACTTAAAGAAATCAGTGAACTTGCCTCCTATGGCGTCAACGCAACTCTACAGTGAATGCCAGGCCATATAGGCATCCGAGGCAATGAGAGTGCTGACGAACTAGCAAGGTAAGGAGCAAGGATGTCGCAAATAAATATTCCCATAAACTTAAGAATCATAAAATACATGATACACAACAACTGCATACAGTGTAAGTAAATAAACTGCAAACAGTAGTGGGTGGACCGCTGGGCCACCGGCTCAACTGCAAGAGCACTGTATGCAGAAATATCTCAGCCAAACCCCAGAGATAGCATCAACAACTTAAGCCGCAGAGACCAGAGGACAATCTTCAGGTTGAGAACAAGACATGTACCTCTCAACACACAGAGTTTTCACAGAGTGATCTCAGGCATGCACCATACTGCAACCACTGTAACAGACAGAGGGAAAAAACAAGTAGTAGAACACCACCTCCTGTAATGCTTGTCACTAGCAGACCAGCGGAAGCAATTGCTTCCACCAAATCCTTCCATCACCAACACCATGTATGGAGATACAATGCAATTGAAAAAGACATGTACCTGGCTGTTAAATACTGTTTCTATATATATACGGTTGAATGGTGTATAGATATGAAGATGTATTGCTCCTTGTTCACACTGACATCAACTATTTACAGGACCACAGTGTTAAGAGGTATGGTGGTCTGTGGAAGCTCCAATGTTAAAGACTTGTTGTTGGCCCCAGCGTTGCTCGTCAGAGTGGTTGTTAGGAAATAGGAATATCAACTCGACCTACGCAGTGGTGTGTAGACATAGAGTGAGAGTATAATACGCGAATGATGAAAGAGTTCGAAGAGTTGATAAATGTTCTTTTTCTCACTCATGTATGGCTGGAAGTCATCGACGCCAACTGCTGTGTACTTTTGTTACAGTTTAATTGGACGTACACATTCGACAGCACGGATACAGTGACAAATCACAGGTTGGCATAATACATCATGGTACAATTGATAAATGGTCTTGCAATGATACATGGGCACTCGTTGCATAATAGCATAATGGACTGTCAGTAGACAAGCACTCAGTATTGCCCATATATATATATATATCATCTGAGTTTACTGACAAAGCACGTCAGTCTATAAACAATATTCAAGATGGCTTCTAGACCTAACCTCGTCTAGCGAAGATTCCTTTAAATAATGTTCAGCACATATTTTTCATGTAATCATATTGAACCGCTAGTAATGGGTTCTCATCTGTAGCAGTGATCTCTGGACACATCAAGCGATAGTACGGGGCATCCCTTTTCTCTTCTTGAAAGTCACAAAATATTTGGATACAAGATGGCTGCTGTCGTGAGCTGTCACTCACTTTAGGATACAAACTGGAATCTGTATCAGAGTTAATCCTACATTAAATGTTCTCATTGCTCTGTAGATTCTTTCATGATGCAATGGACTTCAACATACAATATGGTGCTGCTAGAAATGAATGACATCTTCATCTAGTTAAATATTCCCTCAGACGTACAAATCGTGCGTCTGCTTATCGAAAACGATGGCTTCGTAAGAGAGTTCATAAGAAGTGCTTTTGTTACCTTGGTATCAGAAATATGATTCTGCCATTCCTTGGCAATAAGAATAAACACTGGGGTAAAGCATACACGATAGGTCTAGACGACTATCACTTTCCCCTACACATATATCGATCACTTTTTCCGGCGACAAGCCGATACAGAAAACACGACAGCCCCCCATCATCAGGGCGAAGCCAAAACACACCCCTCTAGCCACACATCCGCTGAACAGCCTTTGACCTTTCTAGCGACAAAGAACATATATTTCGACTTAGATATGTAAAGATATACAGATATAAGACAGACTCGTCCTACCTAGACAAACACTACACATAAATTCAGGCCATAGATATACTGAAGCAAGAACAATCTATTTCTACCCAAACAAAGAATAAATCGCAGTAAAACTGGATTCGTCCGCGGAGTTCGATCTGAGACTCCTTTCAAGGGGAAGTAACTCAATATTGACTTTTCCTTAAGCAAAAAAGTTTCTATCTTGTTTACAAAATATTTGCGAACATAACAAGCATACAAATGTATTATATTGCAGGATATCAAAGAGTGCACGTAACAGTCTTACCACACCTCCCGGGAAAAAATGGAACATTTTTTTTTTTCGAAATACATCTAGGAGCAACGTACAATAGGCTCACAACGCATGGGTAATGCGCAGATGAAAATATCAGGAATAATTATAACGCCTAATATGAGGCTAAGTCGACTTATGAAGCGACTGGTGAGAATATATCTCATAATCTGAGAGAAATTGTTTCTCTACGAATAAATGTTTCCAGGAAGGTGTCATCAAAGTATAATACAATTCTGGCAATTACACAATGAATAAAAAAAATTTCATACCATAATTTCGTATTAGATATCTTAAATTTATGATTTATGAAGAAAAATCATCAAAGCACAGCGGTGAATAAACATCAATGAACCGCTAAGTAGTGATACAATCATTATATTATTAAATTACAAATGTGTATCTATCTTGATATAGAAAGGAACTATTATAGACCTAGACATATCAAGAAGTCTAAGACCTAATAGTTATGTGGAATCATGTGGGCATCTTGACAGAATGTCTGCCATCACATTATCTGATCCACGAATAGCTCGCACAGAGAAATGAAAAGGTTGAAGAGCAATTGCATATCGAGTAGACCTCGAGCTCTTCAAATTCTTACTCTGTATAGCAGTAAGAGCTTTTTGGTCGGTTTCTACTATGAAATGTGCGCCTAGAAGGAATCTTTGTAGTTTGAGAATTGACCAAACCATAGCTAATAGCTCACGGTCTAAAACCGAATAATTCCTTTCTGCCGCATTACGTTTTCTGGAAATATACATTACAGGATGCAGAGTTCCAGAGTACTCTTGCATTAGTGCCGCTCCAATCCCAGTGGATGAAGCATCACTACGAAGAACAAATGTCTTATCTTTAGTAGGTAACACTAAAATAGGTGGTGTTGAAAACAATGTTTTAATCTTATCCAAAGAGGATTGGCATTCCTGGGACCAGTGGACCATATTAGGCGAACCTTTCTTTAGAAGTGTAGAAAGAGGTGCCATGATAGAGGATAGATTCTGAATGAATCTGCCATAAAATTGAATAAGACCTAACAGACTTCTCACCTGTTTTTTAGTCTTAGGGATAGAGATGTTAAGTATCTTACTAGTATTATGGTCCTCTGTCTTTAGGAAACCATGACCAACTCGGTGGCCTAGGAAAGAAATTTCGCTAAAACCAATATAGGCTTTAGAGGGTTTCGCTGTCAGGTTGTGCTCGCGCAAAGTAGACAGCAATTCATCTAACCCTGAATAGTGATCTTCCCAAGTATCGCTGAAAAGACAGATGTCGTCTAGATATGCAATGACATCTGACCGATAAGATAGGATTCGGCGCATCATGCGTACAAATGTAGCTGGTGCGTTCATAAGACCGAAAGGCATAAAATTCCATTGGAACAAACCTCTAGGTGTTGAAAAAGCCGTGAGAGGTTTGGCGCGTTCAGATAAAGGAACTTGCCAATATCCTTTAGACAAATCAAGTTTAGTGAAAAAATGAGATTTGGAAAGTCGAGTAAGTAGCTCTTCCAGTAAAGGCATAGGTTCAGCATCGAACTTCGTTACTTGATTCAATTTGCGATAGTCAACGCAAAGACGTATGTTATTGTCTTTTTTTCGAACAATAACCATCGGCGAAGAATATGCAGAGGTGGATGTTTCGATTATTTTCAAATCTATCATCTCATCCAACTCTTTCTCGACCTGTGCTTGAAAATGTATAGGGATAGGATAAGGTCTAACCCTAATAGGAGTATGGTCAGTTAGAACAATGTCATGTTCAATGACATGAGTTTGTCCAGGGATGTCAGTGAGTACATCTTGAAATGTTTGCAACATAGTTGAAACTTGTCGCTGTTCTCCTAGAGACAAATCAGGAGAGACAGTAACGTTCTTCCATGATTCACTAGAATGAAGTGGGATCATTGGAAGAGGGAGATTTACATCTGAAAAAACTCGTTTCCTCATCCTGTATCACGGACAGTGATGAGTAATGACCATGTTGTACTGGAGAATCGTCCGTTGCTTGGAAAATGGGTTGTAAATAATCCGGACGTTCATGGAATTCAGTAAGCATATTGATGTGGAAGGTTTTATGCTTCCCATCAATATCGACAATATAGTCGACATCGGAAATTTTCGATATTATATCGTACGGACCTTTCCAAGAAATAAGTAGTCTGTTTTCCCTACAAGGTAGTAGTACAAATGCTTTGTCACCAGGACAAAGTTGTCGTAAGCATCTCTTCTTATTGGCAAATTGCCTTGCCTTCTGTTTCGCAAATTCGGAAGAAGTTGCTAATTTGCATGCTTCGATAATCTTTTGTCTCAACGCGATGACATATTCGTAAGATGACTTTGTGTCATCGTCAATATTGTCAGCTGTTATGAGATCATGAAGCAACGACATAGGGCCGCGCGGTCGCGCGCCAAAGACAAGTTCAAAGGGAGAAAATCCTGTATGTTCATTGGGGACCTCTCTGTAAGCGAAGAGGGCCGCAGGTAAAACTCTGTCCCAGTCTTGAGGATGATCCTCAGTTATCTTCCCTAGTAAGTTTTTAAGTGTTCTATTAAGGCGTTCGACCATCCCGTTAGACATAGGATGGTAGATACTACTTAAAGATCTATCTATCTGCAGAGTAGACATTACTTGAGACATGGTATCTGATATTAGTTGGGTGCCATGGTCTGATAATATCTCTCCGGGGAAACCCAGACGAGAGAATATAAGCCAAAGAGCATCTGCAATATCAGCAGTAGTAATGCTCTTCAGAGGAATAGCCTCTGGCCAACGTGTGCACATATCAACACACGTCAAGATAAACTGATGTCCTCTGGCAGACTTGATCTTAAATGGACCAATAATGTCTATGGCCATTTTTTGAAACGGCCGAATAGGAATGTCTGCCGCCTGAATGGGTGCAGCATGGCGTGGACCTTTGGATTTAACTTCCTGACATACTTTACAAGATCGACAATAAATCCGTATGTCCTTGTTTACCAATGGCCAAAAGAAAGCCGCAAGAACTCTTGACTTAGTACGGGAAAAACCCATGTGTCCAGCACACTGAGAGTCGTGAGCGTGCTGCAAAATTTTAACTCTCAAATTCTTGGGAACCAGGATTTGAGAATGACTTGACGTAATGGAGTCTTGAACCATACGTACAAGTACGCCATTCTTCTTTGTAATCCAAGATTTACGACTTGTGTCTTTATTCGGATCACCTTTAGTTGCAAGAATGAAGAATTTCTTCAGAGTGGGATCATCTTCTTGCTGTTTTATAAACGAGTCACGAGAAATTACCAAGGGATCATCTTGGTTATGCTCTTCATTATCTTCAGTAGATGAAGTTTGAGGCATATTAAGAGCTTGAGCTCTAGTGACTACAGCGTTAGCAATCTGCATGTTTTGCTTTTCCCAAGCGGAAATTTGTTGCGAAGTGCATTCTTTGACTCCATGAATGCGACCGATGATGAGGTCAGCGATCGGATTCGGAAGAAGACATGCGTGTACATCTCCTGTAAAGAAAGGAGTAGCAATCCTAATGATAGCAGTAGAGTATTTTCTCTAATGTGCCGCCAAATGTTACACATTTGACTACTTGTCCAGTGGCACGGGAAGGATCTACGAGTGACTGCCTAACACCAATTGTGGTGCATCCAGAATCAAATAGCACGGAGACTGGATTGTTATTTACTAAACCCTTATGTTAGACAAGAGAACCTCTTCCATCATGCGCGACTGATGCAGGAAGAGCAGGAAGAGGATGGCCGCAGCTTAAAGTAGACACTGTGGTTGGCTCAAATAATGTTTTGCATTGGGGGCACTGAGATGCTCTCCCAAAATCAAAAGCGGAACATGCCATATTACTAGCGTCATTATTATCTTTACTCTGTTTATAGGCTTCATGAGACTCTTGCTGTGCAGAGTTTGCCTGAAAATGTGGTTTATGTCTTCTGTTTTGAGATCTACCTCGGTTATTATTACCTCTGTAGTTATTGTTACCTCTATTGTAACCCCTATTTGGGTTTGAGTCATAGTTCTCTTGGTTACCATTATCATATTCATTATAATGAGTATCTCTGTAATTATGATCTTGTTGACTCCAAGACGGATAACTCGGATAGTTTCTATAATTACTTCCTCTACGGAAATTCCTATAATTGTGACCACCCCTGTGTCGAGAGCTATCAGCTCGTCTCCAGTTCTTCGACGAAGAACCCTGAAATGATTGGTTACCTTGGTTTTGATAACTATTATGGTTACCTTTTTTTTCAAATCTGTTTTGAGGTCCCTGAAATCTGTGTGAATAATTGGGATTGTATGGTGTTGCTGAAGCAACTGGCATACTCTCCTTAATCTTAGTGTTGCCAAAAGTCACGTCGGGGTGTGCAGTGACATATTGGGAACAATATTCTTCCATTTCCTTTAGTGATTTGGGTTTACGCTCATGTATAAATTCAAGGAATGGTTTGTTAACACATGACATAATCTTATCTCTGAGCAACAAATCCATAAGTCCTTCATAAGTTTTTTCTGTTTTGGAAAGCTCAATCCAGCGATCAACTGTGAGACGTGCCTTTGCAATGAATTCTGAGAATTCTACACCTGTCTCATGCACCATCGTCTTAAACAAAAGGCGATAGCCTTCCTCACTTAGCTGGTATTTTTTTATCAAAGCCGCCCTAATGACATCATAATTATCCTTATCTGCTTCTCCTACAAGGCATAATCTAGTCAGAGATTCACCTTTCAAGTTTTCTGCTAATTGGTTAGCATATTGTGATTTATCCACATTATGAGTACGACAAGAACGTTCAAATCTATCCAGCCAGAATGTAATATCGTCACTGGACTGATTGAACGGTGGCACCTTAACCTTGTAAGTAGAAGGTTTACCATTACCACTAGATGCCTGATTAACATTACTCATACTTGTCAATCTTAATTTCTCTAACTCAAATTCATGTTCTCTTATTGCTTTTTTTTTTCTTCAGCTTCTCTGTCTAGTCTTTTTTGTTCTGCAGCAGCTTCACTGTCTAATCTTTTTTGTTCTGCAGCAGCTTCATCTTTTCTTTTTTCTTTTTCCATTTCCATCTGGAATCTTTTTTCCTCAGTCTGTATCTGCAATTTCTTTAGTTCAGCAGCAGCAGTAGCTTCTAATTTTTTCTCTTCAGCTTCTCTTTGCAATTTTTTTTCTTCAGCTAGAGCTTTTCTTTCCTCTGCAGCAGCAGTTTTTCTTTCTTCTGCAGCTAATGCTTTGTCATATTGAGCAATTGCAAATTGTTCTAATTCCATACCAGTCTTATCAAGGGATTTCCCTTGTGCAATGAAGTATTCTAATGTAGACTTGATGTCTAACAATAATACTAATTACCTGAAACAATAATAATACCACAAGTTCTTAATGACTTAATTAATCAGTACACTATCTCAATCTCAGTGGGTCACAAGCCTTAATAAGGTCTTGTATAATTTCTTGTATACCAGTAATAATAATAAAGTACTGTTTTATACCATAATCCAAGTGCAGTGCGCAAGCAATAGTGTCTTATGAAATATACCTATATAACACATATGTCAACCAACAGCATACATAAAGCACAAATAAGACTGACAATATGAAAACATTTGCAGAAATCAACTAAATCAAATAAGGAAATCAATGAAAATAATCACCGCATCTGCAAGGAATAACAACACAAATGACGTCACAGTGTATATAAATATAAATTGTGTATACAACTAAATAACAGGAAAGGGGAGACCTACAAATACAAACAAATCGAACAAAACTAAAGAACAGAAAAATATTACAAAAATAATGATGGGTACAGGTCGTCACAGCTAACACAAATAGCAACTAGTTGTTGCAAGCAAACGTCCACAACGGACCCTCTATGACGTGGGATATTCTGTTGTGAGGACACCGCCCAACCTAAACACAACCCGCTGACATATAAACTAATATACTATACAAATAAATAACATATAACATATAATCATAAATGCATATATCACGTGTGTAATATATAAAGCACTGTGTTGCAGATAGGATGCTCAGTTATACATTAAATAATGAAATGTGTTGGAAAGAGTTTCAGTTCATAAATATAATGGCACAGTTTCTGAATAAACAAAGTAAACTGTCACTTTAATCAATACTAGATTTTTGATTTAATCTATTACAATGTTCAACAATATTAGTATCAGAAGGTCCAACGATGAAATTTACGCACTTATGTTCAACAATACTGCAACAATAGAACAGTTTATGGCCTTCAAAGTATCATCTCTGTACTGTGAAACTCTGTAATGTCTAAGCGTAAAAATGTCAACAACGCTGACCTAGATACTGCATTCACTTGATAGGTCACGTGACAAAGTGATGATAAAGAGCAAACTAATACTGCAAGTGTGTCGTATCAGCCACAGGAAACGGTCTGGTATCGGTAGTCTGTTGACTTCTCAACTTCTGCGAGGTCAAACCCAGAAAGCTGGTCCACCAGTGTTAAATGCTGTTTCTATATATATATACGGTTGAATGGTGTATAGATATGAAGATGTATTGCTCCTTGTTCACACTGACATCAACTATTTACAGGACCACAGTGTTAAGAGGTATGGTGGTCTGTGGAAGCTCCAATGTTAAAGACTTGTTGTTGGCCCCAGCGTTGCTCGTCAGAGTGGTTGTTAGGAAATAGGAATATCAACTCGACCTACGCAGTGGTGTGTAGACATAGAGTGAGAGTATAATACGCGAATGATGAAAGAGTTCGAAGAGTTGATAAATGTTCTTTTTCTCACTCATGTATGGCTGGAAGTCATCGACGCCAACTGCTGTGTACTTTCGTTACAGTTTAATTGGACGTACACATTCGACAGCACGGATACAGTGACAAATCACAGGTTGGCATAATACATCATGGTACAATTGATAAATGGTCTTGCAATGATACATGGGCACTCGTTGCATAATAGCACAATGGGATGTCAGTAGACAAGCACTCAGTATTGCCCATATATATATCATCTGAGTTTACTGACAAAGCACGTCAGTCTATAAACAATATTCAAGATGGCTTCTAGACCTAACCTCGTCTAGCGAAGATTCCTTTAAATAATGTTCAGCACATATTTTTCATGTAATCATATTGAACCGCTAGTAATGGGTTCTCATCTGTAGCAGTGATCTCTGGACTCATCAAGCGATAGTACGGGGCATCCCTTTTCTCTTCTTGAAAGTCACAAAATATTTGGATACAAGATGGCTGCTGTCGTGAGCTGTCACTCACTTTAGGATACAAACTGGAATCTGTATCAAAGTTAATCCTACATTAAATGTTCTCATTACTCTGTAGATTCTATCATGATGCAATGGACTTCAACATACAATATGGTGCTGCTAGAAATGAATGCCCCCATCATCAGGGCGAAGCCAAAACACACCCCTCTAGCAACACATCCGCTGAACAGCCTTTGACCTTTCTAGCGACAAAGAACATATAGTTCGACTTAGATATGTAAAGATATACAGATATAAGACAGACTCGTCCTACCTAGACAAACACTACACATAAATTCAGGCCATAGATATACTGAAGCAAGAACAATCTATTTCTACCCAAACAAAGAATAAATCGCAGTAAAACTGGATTCGTCCGCGGAGTTCGATCTGAGACTCCTTTCAAGGGGAAGTAACTCAATATTGACTTTTCCTTAAGCAAAAAAGTTTCTATTTTGTTTACAAAATATTTGCGAACATAAGCATACAAATATATTATATTGCAGGATATCAAAGAGTGCACGTAACACTGGCACAAGGTAAGAAGGTAAGATGTGTGAAAATGCGTAACCTGGGGGATCGGAAAAGTCAAAGTCAAAGTCATTTATGCCGGATGATCTGCTTCCCAAGATTTCTTCAACAGAACCGGGGAAAAATTTGACTCAATTATATATTACTAGCAATAACCCGTCAATAATGACGGAAGTAAATCAAATGATAGATCTGTCCATGCACTTTGAACACATATGGTCTACGTCCAACGAAACGATCGATTTGTGCACCCATGGATGCAAAGCCCAAGACTGAATTATAAGAACGGATATTTTCCTTAAAATGTCGATGTTGTGGATGCGCTGGGTTGCTCAAAAGATCCTTGAGATACGGAGGAAAAGGACGTCTCTGCTCTCCTTCTTGCTCCAACAGCACTGTACCTTTATGGCAGCAATATTTGAGTGTACCATCGGTTGATCTTTCCACTTAAAAATTGAGAGAGTGACAGAACTGACATTCCTGATCCACTGGGCCGCAATTGTGTACAGCAACTGCATTCTCATCAAAGGCATCATGATTTGGAATTGTTGGACTACGTGCAGCTCTTGATCGTCTCACTTGTTGTTCAGCTGCTGCTCTATGTTCGGTTGCTTCTTCTGAAGTCTCCTTTGCTCGTTATGATGCTCTCAACTGACGAATGGGAACAGTTTCTGCAGCGCGTTGAGATTCATGCTATTCTGCAGACTGATTTGCTCGTTGTGACTGACGCTGTGCTTGTCTCTGTGCCGCTTCAAGTTGTCGTCGTATTGCTGCTTCTTCTAGAGTCTCGCTTGCTCGTGATTGACGCGATCGTCTCTTCCCCTTAGCATCTGCAGCTCGCATTTTAGCCATCTTATCATTTTAATCCATAATAATAGGTCTGCAATACTTTAAATTAAAATGTTGTCTTGAAGAAACAATCAAAAACTTACATTTTAAGGTTATTTTAACAAAATGCTGAGTTAAATCCGTTTCCTGAATGAAACTGGGTTCTACACCGACTGTTCTTCGTTGAGTGTTACTATTTTCGGGAGAGTACATATAAAGGAAACAATACAATTAATGTCTAACTTTCAACCACAGTTGCATCCCTTAGATGTGACCGACGTAAAAACGAAGAGAATTATGGATTTTGATGACTAGCAATAACCCGTCGACATTGACAGGTTATTAATTATAGTGTGTTGTTTCTGTTACATGTATTACAGACGGTACTATCACTACTGTGGTCATTTCATTGCAGGCGACCGTCATTAGATATTTGTAGTGAAAATTATATGGATGTATTAAATATGAAGACATGGAGTAACCTTAACTAAATGACATGTGGAGCAGTGATAATGATCTAATGGACCGTAAATTGACTACATAACTAACATTTCTTTTATGACAACATGTCTCGTAATTGTTCGTGCATCTTTTAAAATCTTGCCCTGGTCGACTTACTGCCTCTGAGAAGCCATGGTCGACTTACTGCCTCTGAGAACAACGTTTGAAGTTTGACGAAACTCCAGTTCATGTACTGTTTATCTATTGTGTTGTTGGCTTTTTTCCATAATCAAACTGTTCATGCACACCTTCATTTGGACACTTTTTCTATTTTCAGGAGAGTACATATAAGGGGAAAAATACAATTACTGTCTAACTTTCAACCACAGTTGTTACTAGCAACAACCCGCCAAAATAGGCAGGTTTTTAATTATAGTGTGTTGTTTCTGTTACACGTATTACATTGCTGCTTCTTCTATAGTCTCACTTGCTCGTTGTGAATGACGCGATCGTCTCTTCCTTTTAGCCATCTTATCATTTTGATCCATAATAATAAGTCTGCAATACTTTAAATTATAATTTTGACTTGAAGAAACAATCCAAATACTTTAGAAAAATGTTGAGTTAAATCCGTTTCCCGAATGAAACTGGACAGAATAGTATCTTGATTGTCTGTTGATTTAATCTGCATCTCCGCACCTTCCTGTCTCCAGTTCAAGCTGTTGGCTTCTTTCTATAATCAAACTGTTTGCTCGCTGTGAATGACGCGATTTTTTCTTGAAGAAACAATCAAAAACTTACATATTCACTACATTATGTGTCTTTTAAGTTCAAGGACGGCGTTTGGCTGATTCAACCGTTTTGACCTATTCGGGCCCCGTGCTAACAGGTGTCCTTACTCGGGTTCCAATCTCCAGCTCTGAAATAAAAATTGAGGGGGTTGAAATGAAGAACAGTAGGTCGTGTGTTCGATATTGTATAAAAAAAAAAAATCAAAAAAATCAGAGAAGCAGTAAAATGTGGCCGTTCACAAATTACGTAACGAAATTGTTGACAATTTCAGCCGCCCCCCCTCCCCCTCCCGCAACGTGTGCGTAACAAAAACTAACAGCATTTCAGACTCCCCCCTTTCCCCCCACACCAAAGCGTAACATCTCGGCAACCCCCCCCCCCCCCCCACCCCCCCTTCCCAATTTTTCTATGAGGTAATGGTTAGGGTTAAGTTTAAGAATCCTAAACCTAACCCTAAATCATAATCATAATCCTAACCATAATGACGTGGGCGACGTATTGGATGACATCGACGAACACGTCCCACTGAATTTCATTTCAACCAAAATAAGTAATGAAGATTATTTTAGATCAGATATTCAGGAATATGTTCTTATTACAATGTTTTAAAAATAAAACAATATGTATATTTATTAGCTACATTTTGACTGTCGTGGAATGACGTCTGTTTCACATCACGCATTCTAATAACTCTGGTCTACGGCACGCCATACATTGTAAAAAGATATGATACACCGAACAATGAAAACGCTTTTTTGATCCCGTGTTTACAACTGCTGGAAGAATAAAGATGGCCAGACCCTATTTTGTGTAACATGATTAACTTCGGAATTTTACTACAGCAGTATAGAAGAAGTACCACTTGGCAGGGTTATCAAAACAATATTAGGGATGTTACTCTACCCGTAAGTAGTAATACTGTTACTAATACTATCATAGGAGGGGAGAAATCTTAGGTTAAATGCATTTGAAGCTTCAGGTTGGCCTAAGTTTAGCGGTTTAAACTATGCATAACAGAAAATGCGAGTAGTAACCAAAAGGATTATTATATAGATATGTAAAGCCTAATTCGTAGTATAAGGTAAACGTTAATTGACTAAAATCGCATCAGGAATAACGAAGATAATTTAAAAAGTAGTTGTCCTACATTGTACAAAAGGCCAAACGGTACCTACATTTTAGGATAGTTATTGCATTCCTAGGGGGATTCCACCTCTTACGTCCGAGGTCAGACTATAAATAGACTTGCCTAACAAACTCCGGTCAGTCACGATTTGAAAAAACACAGAGAGCGGGGAAAGCAGAGCATATATTAATGCCAGCGTTTGCCTTCTGCAGTTGTTAGCAGACCTTATTCAACTATTGAGGCCTAGTCTGTGTGTGTACCTGAGGGTAAGAACGAATCTATATATATATATATATATATATATGTATATAAGGTATATATATAAGGTATATATATATATAGGTATATATATATATGTATATATATATGTATATATATATATATATATATATATATATATATATATATATATATATATATATATATATATATATATATATATATATATATAATTGTGTGTAATTATATTGATTAATCTAACTGTGTGATACGATGTGTATAAGATGTGTTAGGAATGGACTGTGTCTTCTGATGAAACTTACAGGCTCATGTGTACTTCTAGAGGGAAAGCATGCCTTCGGAAATATTTAATATATTGAGAAAGATGGCTAATTGTGTCTGTAAGTGGGGAAAGGTGTTTAAAGAAGTATTTCTTGAATAGAATGAGACACTTACCAGGAACATAAAGAAGGATGAAAGGGATTGATTCACAGTATCGTTTGACATATTATTTAACAGTTTTACTCACAACCAAATTATTCTATGGAGGCGAATCATGGGAAAATACATATAATTAAGAAGATAAAAGTAAATTGGGATCACTTTGAATTAAAATGATTGTTGATAACTATACTATACCTGGTGCATCTTCTAGCACGCTTATCTGAAACTGTCTATCGTCGCCATCTGTGTCATAAGAGGGATATGGATAGAAAAATACAGGGATTGCGTTTGAATTCATTGCAGGTTTAATCCTGTAACAAAAAGTCTCAAAATCAGAAGAGGCTGCTCTTACAAAAGTTGCAATGAATGCAGTGCCAGTTGGTGATAGCAGACCTGTCATCACGTTTGTAACTACTGGAACGAGTTCATCTGAATTATATATCCAGCATATAAGGGAGCCATCTGCAGTGACTAAGATAAGTTGCTTAATGCGACTGTGCAGCTTATACAGACTCAATAAAGACATGTACGCATCCAGTTTGTGATGACCAAACTAGTATAGTGTTTCTATAAACTTATAGTAATAATAATAAACAATCCTACAAGTGAATGCTCAAGCTAGCGAAAGTTGTCTACAAGATGATAGACATTTTGACCCAAGAGAAAAACATTTGTTAACTATTATTATTTATTTAATGTTGTAAAATATTTGAGTTTAACACTTTTCAAACAGAAAAGAGAAACTGTTTAATTAAATTGTAAATATTCACCAAAAGACTTTCTTAGATTCTTTAATTACAGTTCTTGTTGGTGAATATAGTTATATAAATTACCCCTAGCAGAGTCAGAAACATATTAAATACCATAATCACAGAGGCGGATCAGGAGAGGTAGCAGTTAGGGACTCAGAGTACTACATCACCATCTTCTCTGGGAACTTACATAGCTTGACCCTACCTTTGTGTCTATACACCCCTACTCTCTTCAGAGAGGGGGGTATTACTGATAAGACCAGACTCTTATCTGGCACTATCCTGGTATCATCTGATACACCTTTATGTCCAGGATATCTTATTCTTTAATAACATCTAAACCTCTCGCGACATTGGCAAAAAAAAAAAAACATGTTACAACAGAACTGTAATTTTATGTACCGTGGGCCGCAGCAGAATGGTCCTAATCGGGCCCCGCAATTACTTATTACGGCTCTCTTTAAGCTAGTACATTCGATTCCGCTCAAAGAATAATTATTTCCGTCATCCTGGAATAAACCCGACAAAATTATGTCACATCTGTCCATCCATTCTCCACACGTCATCACCGCTCCCCCCTTTAAACCCTGCCCTCAATATATTCAGTTTTATAGCTAGTTCTACTTTGAAATTACCCTCACAACTCTGTCCTCCTCTTTAGAAAAGAAAACAGTGTTCTAATAAAATTTGTGCCGTCGTTAACGTTATCATCTTCTTTCTTCTCTCCTGAAGCTGCGACTCTACACCTCAGACGCGCAGGGACACGGGAAATATAATGGATCATAAACGTCCAGAGTTCATAATGGACGAAGAATTTGTGACTTTCCGCGTTGGAAGAACTTGGCCTTTCATCCACTCATCAGCTACCGATTAGAGTGAAAATCCCACTCCTTACAAAGTGAGTAGAAATCAAAACTGCCATATGCAGGCACTCCTTCTGTAAGATCAATTCAGGTCAGCTGACTTCTTTACCTCAAATGTGAATAAAGAAATTAATGTAGGTAATTAATAGGCTTTCGATAGACAGAAAGAAGGAAGACATCAGACAACAGATAAGAAATATAAGTGATAGGCATGAGCAATGAACCATCCAAACTGCTCCATCACCAAGCTGCCAAAGTGAATCGTGAAAAAGACACACAGCAAAGTGAGCATCTCAATATTTATTTATTTACTACTCACAGTCCTCGGGTTGTCTTCATCATTTATTTGCCTCAAAGGTCAGCTGAAATGATTCTCCAAAGTCTTCTCTTTTGATGGTACTCTATGGTAGACTCGTTGCTGTCCAAATTCTTGATGTTATTTTCCCAAGTCTTCCTCTTGCACGTTTGCCTACCATCTCTTGATTCAATTATGGTTTTTAGCAAGATATTATGCCTTTGTTAATTTGATCAAAATATTTTATGTCTGATCTTGGTTTCACTCATTATTTCGCTTTTCATTCCAAGATTTTCTAAAACCTCTTTAAAGATTTCCAAAAGCTGAAAGTCAGGAATCCTAAAACTATACGCGTGGAATGTCAAATAAACATCTATAAAACTGTAAAGGTTATAATCAAAGGAACATGATTACTAGATCGATCGGCAAATGCACAGGCCAAAATAATTCATACCAGCATTATTTGTACAAAATTCGTACTTCAGAGCTTAGATGAGGCCCGGCTCATTTCACATTGCGATCCTCTCTCTATTTGTTGCGAAAAGATGTAAAAGTGGAGGGATCATACATCCTTAACTGAGATGAGGCCCTCATTTGAGGCAAGGCCCATTCAAAATGGCGCTGTCGGACCCCTTTCTCGTACACCAGAGTACTTGCATTACCAGTAACCAAACCAGAATTAGCTCCAAAATCTTAACAACTAGGTCGCAGTAGCTTCTCATACAATTCCACCGTCCTCTTTATCCAGTCATCAAGCGGATTGAACATTCAGACCTGAACCAGTCCAATGACAAGACGAGCACGGGGGCTCAAAGACAAGGCTAACAAAACATAACCAGCGTAAACCTATCATCGAAGGCCCCCTAAAACCCCATACCCGCAGGCGGGGTATGTTAAATCCATCCGTTTTGAACGTTTTTGTAACGCTTTTCCGCCTCTCTTTGATGTTTTTTTTTCTCCGAATGTTTCTGAAATTGTCCTGTATCAGTTTTATTAGTTTCCGCGAAGTGAAGAAAAATGTTTTCTAAAACTATATGGTCGCGTAGAGGTCTATCTGGAATATCTATCTATCTATCTATCTATCTATCTATCTATCTATCTATCTATCTATCTATCTATCTATCTATCTATCTATCTATCTATCTATCTATCTATCTATCTTTACCCTTCGAAAATAAAGTTCGTTCGTTCTATCTATCTATCTATCTATCTATCTATCTATCTATCTATCTATCTATCTATCTATCTATCTATCTATCTATCTATCTATCTATCTATCTATCTATCTATCTATCTATCTATCTATCTATCTATCTATCTATCTCTTTTTAATTCACAAATCGTTGATTGTAATTCTTACCAATAGGCCACAGAGATGTGATCTCACAGAAGAATGTTAAAAATACCAAGGACAGCCAAAAACAGTAATGAGGATGTCCTGAAAGGGACCAATGCAAGAAGGAAACTTCCACAAGTTAGAAAGAAGAAATCCACTTTTTTTGGGCATGTAATGAGAAGCGGAAAGCTGGAATATATCGTAACAACAGGTAAGATGGAAGGAAAAAGAGACAAGAGAAAGACAAAGAGAACAAATACTGGACAGTTTGACATCGTGGCATGGAAAGAAGTCTACAACAGAATTGATACGTTGTACTGGAGACAGGAAGTTGTGAACAGACTTGATCTCCTTCGGAACTAGGGATTGACACTTAAAGAAGAAGTGCACTAATTACTTCTGATGTTTGCCGAATGGTTTCATTCGGAACATCCCGATTACTTGTAGCTATCTTTGGGTGTATTAACATGTTTCTGCAAAGTCAGGTCTCTGGCGGATTCAAACATCTCTTTGTTCATTAGTTGATTATCCGGATCCATACCTTGCTTTCAGAAGCTTATGCTATTGAGGCATATTGGGAATTGAGTGTTAGGTCCATATTTTCTTCGCCATTGGAACACTAGGGGTGATGTGGTCATCATCACGCCGGCCGCCTTAACCTTCCTAAAGTTGCTCTGGTACCCAATTCATGAGGCTGGGATGATCCCAGAGTCGTTTGCGGTCTAAAAAATCCCACCTCAACTGGAGATTGAACCATGGACCACCGAGCTAGGAAGCCAGTGCACTAATCACTGCGCTACCGTGACTCCTTTATGACAATGGGTCCCTATGTAATACTCTTTGTCTTAATTGTACATGTTTATGTATATTTCTATATTTATTTTCTGGAAAGTCTATGTTTTCCTAGCTTGGAGATGGTGAGAGCTGCACACGGTGATTGAAGAATTTGGGTTTACCCGATGGGGTGTTACTTCAATTATCGTTGCGCGGTTTCACGTAATAAGTTAGATGCGCTGTGAAGGGAATGACGTAGAGGATGGAGAGTGACGTCATTTTGGACAGACCGTTTGTCGGGCTGTAGCAACACAATGTGGTCTTTTGTGTGTTGTTCAATGCATCATTTGTCAAATGTAAGATTTTCACACAAGCATGCTGTACAAGGTAACAGTCGTCAAAATATGATATTTCTACACAAATCGTTTTAAATTTAATCAGTTGACCAATACGTGCCCGACAGTATCAGACGGTGTGGTTTCATTGGCAAGGATCATGTAATAACAGATAAGGAATTAGTTGCCTATAAAGGATGCCTGCAGTTCCATTGGGAAAATTATTGTTAAAGTTACAATACTTTACCATTAAAAAATGTGTGGATCGTCATGGTTTCACTTATGTTGTGTTTACATGTTGTCCAACGTCCTTTTCAGGACGAACGAGGAAGAAGAAGAAGAAGAAGTTTACATGTTGTAAGGAAGTAGTACCTCAGATTACCGGTTATTCTGGGTAAAGAGCCACACAACATAAACTGGTGACAGGGATACTCAACACTCATCATGTTCCTGTCTGTCTCCAGCTCTCTTCTCCATGTGTTCTTTGGTTAACCCCTGCATGACTTGTCCTGGGGATTCCAGCTCTCTTCTCCATGTGTTCTTTGGTTAACCCCTGCATGACTTGTCCTGGGGATTCCAGAACAATATTGACTGATTATTTTGTTCTTTAGTATGATATACTTTGCAGTATATTCATTATTTGTCGCCATCTATTCTTCAATCTCATTTGCCATTCAGTGAATTTAGCTCCTTGTCACAGTGTATTCAAGTTTCCTTTTCTCATAATTTGCCTATTTAATTATGTTGTTTGCCCAATGGTTTCTCTTGGAACATCCTAATTACGTGTAGCTGTCTGTGAGTATATTAACATTTTTCTTCAATGTTTCGTCTTTGAGTGATTTTCCCTCTTTATCATCTCCTTCTTCTTCTGCTTTTTCCTCTTCTACTTCGTACACTCTCAGACGTCTACTTTAATATTTTTAAAGAAAGCAGTGGTCAGTTTGAGGCTATTTGCATCTCCATTGAGATTTTCCAGGAATGGTTCTAGTGACGGTCATATGTGCCTCATATATTGGGCATCTTTAAAGCAGATGTTCAGCGGTTATTTTTATCAGTACCACAGTCATACTCATCAGTAGTTCATATCTTTAGCTTGTTGAATAGATGGTATCCCAATCTGTTGTGCCCAGTACGGAGTCTGAAAATTACCACTTGTTCACTTCTGCTGACCTAGTAATATACATCATCTCTTTGTGTGACCTGGGTGCTCTGCTTCTCACTTGCTCCTGCATTTGTTATTGACAAAACTCTTGGCCTCTTCATATGTTAATGCTTACGTCAAGCAGATATAGCTTTCCACCTTCCTTTGCCAGTCTGTCAACCTCTTCTGACGGATTAAGTAATCTCTCTGTTTATTAGTTGATTATCCAAGCCTTGCTTTCACATGCTTATGACGACGTGGCCCGATGTAATACGCTCTTCCTTACTTCCATGTACCACGACATTTAGCTAGTGTACATTTTGTAATTTCTATTCTGGAAAGTTGTTGTTTTTTTTGGGGGCGGGGGGGGGGGGGGGGGGGGGGGGGGGGGGGGGGGGGTGGGGTGGGGGGGGGGGGGGGGGGGGGGGGGGGGGGGGGGGTTTCCTTGGAGATCAAGATTGTCTCCACGACCTAGATTTTCGGTCTCATTAGCATGACGTTTCCTGGCCCGTGCCATACCACCAAGATTTATCCATGTCTTCTTCATGCCTTTTCATTGCTCTCCAGTTCTTTTCTTCACGTGTTTTTGATGTCTCTCTAACTCTCTTGCCCTGTGGATTCCAGAACAACTTCTGTACCGAAAGGCCGTCAGCAGGTGTCTTCAAATTGTTTCCTATTCCATCACCATGGTTTTCTTGTCATCGCTTGGTCAGTCGGCACTTGTCTGGCTCTTGTCGTCAGTTTCATACTGTCGTATTACCTTTATGTGTGTTTTTCGGGTCTCCCGCTGCTTCCTGAATCTTTAGGGATCCTAGGACTGTCTTGGAATGTTGTTGGCAGGTTTCCTCAATGTGTGTCTCATTCGGAGCTAATGTAATTTCCTCATCTCTCCTTCCACTTCCGTTTGTCAAGCCTTTTCCATCAATTCCACATTGCTGTTCGTGTTTTATAATTTTGTTGTGTTCTGTAGTCTTTCATCACTTGTAAATAAGTGTTTAAGATTCAAGTCCAGTATTAATAAAGCCAAGACTAGGACTTTTCCTGGCGCCGACATTGGATCACGACATGGTATTGATGACGCTCAAGCTTAAACTCAAAAATAACTATAATCAAAACAGATGTTCACAGTTAAGATTCAATTTAGACAAACTGAAAGATCCAGAAATCGCGGGAATCTTTGAGGCAACTGTTGGAGGAAAATTTGCAGCTCTCAACTTTCTGGAGGATGATATCAACTCAATCACAGAGAACATGAAAGACGTGCTCATTGAATCAGCAACATAAATACTTGGTAAAAGAAAGAAAATAAACAAACCATGGGTTACAGATGACATTCTGAAATTATGTGATACACGGCGGGAAATGAAAAAGGTTAAGAAAGAGGTTCCTGAAGCAGCATGGCAATACAGTATGGTAAATAAAAATATTAGAAAGAAAATGAAACAGGTCAAAGAAAAATGGGTAGCTGATCAATGTGAGTCCATTAATACGGGGCTAATAAAAGGTAACAGCAAGGCAGCTTTAGACACATTAAGAAGACTATCAAAACCCCAACAGCCCAGGGTAACTGTCATAGAAGATAGCAATGGGGCTCTGCTCAATGAAAAAACAGCTGTAATGAGAAGGTGGACAGAATATTGTAAAGAATTATATAACTGTAAACTCGACACTGACTATAGCATATTAAACAACATTAAGTGTGAAAACAGGGAACTCGGAAATGCAGCAATATTACGGGAAGAAGTGGAAGAGGCTATATGTTCGATGAAAAGAGGGAAGTCACCGGGTGTGGATAATATCCCAGCAGAGCTCTTGAAATATGGAGGACCAGATATAGTAAAAATCATGACAACAATTTGCCAGAAGATATGGAGTACTAAAAAATGGCCAAAAGAATGGACGCAGTCATTAGTAATACCGCTTCCAAAGAAAGGAAATCTAAAAATGTGCAAGAATTACAGAACCATTAGCCTTATTAGTCATCCAAGTAAAGTGATGTTAAGGATACTTTTGAACAGAATAAAACAGAAATCAGAAGAAATCTTGTCAGAGGAACAGGCTGGCTTTAGACCAAAAAGAAGTACCTCAGAACAAATCTTCAATATTAGATTACTTATCGAAAAACATCTCCAACATCAACACGATTTATACCATAACTTCATCGATTTCACAAAAGCCTTCGATCGAGTCTGGCATGAAGGCTTATGGCAAATAATGAGAACATTCAATTTTGATACCTTTCTTCTTCTTGCGATCGCATCTTTGATGTTTACACCGTCAGACGAGTTCTCATGATGAATTCGACTGTTGTTTGAAGTTCCTCTTTAGCTCCATATAGCTTTGAGTTTAGTGTTGAGTCATTGGGCCAGTATATCTTTCTTAACTGGTCATACAGAGGACAATCCTGTAGAACATGCTCAGCAGTTTGTTCGTTTAATCCACATGTGCACAGTGGTGACGCAGACAATCGTAGCTAAATGTAGCATGAGAGTTAGTAAAAGGCGATAGAATTCCACAGTGAGATGATAGAATTGGTTAAATGCCCTGAAATCGGGAACTCTTCTCTCTCTCACCTATCTTCTGACAGCCGAGCTGACCAACACGATTTCTAAGTTCAAGAGAGATTTTAATTATCATTTAAAATCTTCTCACAACACCAAAGAAATACATCAAGGAAAAACATATACAAATAGTCATACAATTCAAGAAAATGCTACAAGGATGATAGCCCGTTAGAATCTTAACTCTAGGTTTAGCCCACAGCCCCGTTAAGAGAACAGATGATGGCCCAAAGAGTTATAGATACATAGGGTTTGAGACTAAGAGTTTTTCTTTTTTTTCTCGTAAATGTATGAACAGAGTTGAATAATCTGATTTAGCCTAAGAAAAAGAAAACTCTAGCAATAGCAACAAATTCTGCAGATTAAAAAAAATTAAGACAGCAAATGGGTGACAATATACAACGGTAAAATAACACTCTGACCTGCGTACACTCATTCATTCAGCCATGGCCATGTGCTCACATTTATACTTACAACTTTGCTCGCTGCCTCTGGGAACATAATAAATTCTAGGACCTTCACACAGACCCGAAAATGCAGTCATCGACCAAGAAATCCCCAGTTCCAAAAGACGTACTGAACTCTCTGTCTCAAGGAACGATTCCTTGGGTGTTCTAATTTTTCGAATGTCTGATTAAGTCACATAAAATTTGTCCAGGCACGAAAGTTAGCAGAGCACAATGTCATTAGCTTTGGTTTCTAGAATTTAAGGAATGTCAGATCGGTGTCTACTTTCAGGAAGGTACTATATTTGGTCACCACAATACTAGTCAAAAAAAAACTCTGTCGGAATTTTACTGATATTTGCTTGCCACAACGGGCTGAATTGTACTGAAGAGTTATTCTGGAAGAATTAATTCTGGCGCGAAGGCCTCTTACTTCATTTAACTGTTAAAGTTCAGGTAATGAAAGTGATTAGTTTCTTCACAAATAATGTTCACGTACTAGAACGCTGGTAAAGTTGGGTACCACAGTTTCACTATATAAAATAAGAAAGAACACATATCAAATAATTTACAATATGTACCCAATATAACTTACATTTTTAAACTGCAAGCGTACCGCTTGACTTATCATTTAAATTTCCCGTAAAGTAAGTTATATTTTAAAAAAAATCATCAATCCTCGTGAATTTAGGAACACGTGCGTGTTCCGTCAACATCTCATGAGGCTTCTAGCATTTATAAGTTAGTTTACAAAAATATGATCTCGTCTGATTACTTAGCAGTAAAATTAACTTCATTATAGCTACATTATTGTTTAATGCTAGAAATTATAATTTGTTCTGCTTTCCACTGAAACACGTCACTAGAAAATAATACAGACTATATAAATTTGGCACTCTGCGCAAAATCTAACTAGTGAAATATGAAATAAGCGACTTAACACTTTATCACTTCACAAAATACTAGATATAATGTATTAATCTCACCCCAGAACTACGGTAACACCACGACTAGGATAATTCACTAGATAGGTAGTTAGAAGCTCGTCAGAAATCTGACGAGAACTATGAAATTCGCTATACAAGCTTCATTCGCTAGCACGCGTGTTCCGTCTACTGAAGATGTTGAAGACTGAAATGAAATCAGATTTCAGCTCCTGGGTGGATATTTGAAAACAGGGGCAAACAATCCCACATTTTCTCAAACTCCGAAATCATCTCCCCTTTTACGTGTAAAACACCTACGTCAGCTTAACGCGTGACGTAACTGCCACCAGTGACCGAGAAATGCGCGTGACAGTTGCAAATCTCAGACAACCGTCTACAAGGCATGGGCAATTTTCACGCTTTCGCCGGAGCTATTTGACGAAACGCTCGCGGTTTACTAAAAAATGCAGACACTCAGTCTGCTTGCCATGTCCTGCGGAGTGAATTTTCACACTACAGGCCCAGAACTCAGCCGTAGAAAACACTGTGCCCGGGGAAACTGCAGACAGCTGTCGGCTCTCCGGTCTGACGGAATGCATTATAACACTTCTCGTCTGACTGACATCTATGTAATAGAATGCTAGTGCGATTCTCAGTTTTGAGAAAAGAACAGGTAAAGTTTGCGAATTAGGAAGGAAATATATTTCGCAAACGAATGATGCGAAAAATACCGGAAAAAGGTAAAGACAGATAATAAATTAAAATGATCCGGGTGAGAGAATAGGAAGAAGATCTAGGCAATTTAATGATCATAAGACCTACGTGACACTGTTCTCTTCTGATAGTCTGGAAAGCTCTCTTTTTCTCAAAGTATGTGACTTCATTATCTTCTTGTTCACATTCTCCTCCCTTTTTTGCAAGTTTATCTGCCTTTTCATTTCCGGGTACACCACAGTGAGATGGTACCCACTGAAGTATGGTTCTCTTTTTGGCAGCTACCTTGTTTAGTTCATTTCTCAGATACGGGAGTTTACCACCCTTGAGAGCTTGCAGGACAGACAGTGCATCTGTGAGGATGACTGCCTGGTGGCAGTCAGAGTTGGTGTTATAAATCATATTTGCAGCTTGCTCTAGAGCTTGAACCTCAGCTGTATAGTTGGAACAGAATTTACCAGTGGGAATGTGCCTAGTCTCATAGTGGTTGTCAGGATATGAGATAAAGATAGCGGCACCTCCATTCCTAACAGCATTAGTTGCTGATCCATCTGTATATGCATGTATCCATGATTGATCGGGATAGCTTTCTTGGATCATACTCAATGTAGCAGTTCGTTTTTGCAGATCATTATACTCACATCCACTTTTGAGACCACTGACTGATGTATTAATTTGGAGGGCATTGCTGGCCTGCTCCCATGGTACAGGGTATAGGGTGGGCTTCAGTGGTGTTGTCTTCATGGATAGGTCTTCTTGATGCTGTCTTTTAAGTCTTTTTCCCCGATGCACAAAGCTGCTACGCTTTAGACGTCCCAATACCAGATCATCTAGTCTTGCCTTCATTGGGTGCATTGGCATACTGTTGTACTTTTCCATCTGGATCATGGTTTTTGTGTCTCTTCTATGGGACAATGTCTGTAATCCAGCAACCTTATGCATCTCTGATATTGGTGTAGTTTTCATGGCTCTTGTAATGAGCCTGAGAGCTTGATTTTGCACCTTGTCCAAAGACTGCAGATGTGAGTTAGCAGCTGATGACCATGCTGCTGAGCTAAACTCTAAGTGTGGTCTTATTACTCCATTATAAATCTTCTTTAGATTTCGTTCATTTGCTCCCCAGTTGGTACCTGCTAATTTTCTGAGTATGCCTAGTCGTCTTCGGGCCTTTTCTTCTGCATTTTCAATATGCTTATTCCATGTAAGCCTTTGGTCAAATGTCACCCCAAGATAGGTGGGGTAGCTTTCTTCCTTGATCACGGTTGTCCCTAGGTGTATGTTAGCTGCTTTGTCCTTGGGGGCGAGGGAGAACAGTGTTGTGGAGGTTTTGTCTGTGTTTATTGTGATAAGCCATTTCTCTGCCCATGACACTAGCATGTCTGCTGCCCGCTGCATTCTATAATTTGCTGTGGTGACACTTTCATCAGCGCACCAGAGTACTAGGTCATCTGCATATAAGGCAGCTTTAACTCCTGCAGGGAGATCTTTCACCAGGTCATTGATGTAAACAAGGAAGAGTGTTGGGGAAATTACTCCTCCTTGAGGTACCCCCTGATGGAGCAACACTTTTCTGCTCTGCAGACCGTCAAGAGTGACTCTAGTTCTCCTGTTATGCAAGTATGACTGGATCCATTTCATCATGTTGCCTTGGATTCCACTTCTCCTAAGTTTTGCAATAAGGCCATCTTTCCACACCTTGTCAAAGGCCTGCTTGAAGTCGACCCAGATCGTTAGGACCTTTTTCTTCTCCTGGAATGCATCTTCTATTGCTTGAGACAAGTAAGTAACTTGGTCTTCTATACTGTAGCATTCTCTAAATCCAGCTTGTTCCGGCACCAGGATCTGCTCAGACTCTAAATACCATTTCAATCTGTGGTTGACTATTCGCTCCATAGTCTTCCCAACACAGCTTGTGAGACTGATTGGCCGGTAACTTGCAGCTTCGGTCTTACATTTCCCTTTCTTTAGTATGGGTATTGTGATGGCTTTTCTCCATACTTGGGGTACCGTTCCTTTCAACCAGCTGTGGTTGAATATCTCAAGCAGTTTTGTCTTTGCTGCTGAGCTCAGATTTACTAGCATTTCGTTGCTGATTTTGTCTGGGCCGGGTGACTTTTGAAACTTAAGCTTGGAAATAGCGTTCTGTAGTTCTCCTAGTGTGATGGGTTCCCTCATTGGGGCAGGAGTATCTGTCTGTCCCATGGTTGCCAGTATTTCTTTTCTTATCTCTCTCTGATGGTCTATGTTAATGGGTAAGTTGCTTTCTGAACTGTATCTTCTAGCAAACAGGTCTGCAGCTTGTTTTCCTCTGAAAAGTTTGCCACCTTCATCCAATGTGATAGTCTGCCTAGGTGAGGAACGCTCTTCATTTAGAGACCTGACTAATCTCCAAAGTTTCCTGCCGTCTTTCTCAAGGTTCAGCGATGCCGTTTTAGTTCTCCAGCTTTTCCGTTTTTCTTATAGCTTGTTTTCTGAAACTCTGCTACAGCCTTTTTCCATTTGTTGTGAGTTTCAAGTGAAGGCTGAGACTCCGCATCCTTTCTAGCCCTGTCCATAGCTTCCTGACGTTCTTGGAGTGTGCTGGACCAGTATGGTATGTAGTTACGCCGGCATCCTTTAGGAATGGTTTCCTTTGCAGCTTGTAGTATGCATCTGTTGAAGTCTTTTACCACTTCATTAATGTCTCTGTTCTGTACCTTGAGGGTAGACAGCAGCGTGTTTACCTGATGCCTGAATAAACCCCAGTTGGCTTTTTTGTAGTTCCATCTTGTAATGGCTGGGCCTGTACTGAGAGTTGCACTCTGGACAGTAAGAAAGATTGGGCGATGGTCGCTTCCCCCTAGTTGGTCTCCTACTTCTCTTCTAATAGATCCAGCTATATCTGGGGTGGCGAAGGCAAGATCTGGTGTTGAAGTTGTGTGCCATCCTCTGGAGTAGAAGGTAGGAGTATCTGTGGCATTATTGACTAGGATTAGGGAGTGATCATCTTGCCATGTTTCAACCTCTTCACCTCTGTGATCTAGATGGTTATAGCCCCAGCTCTGGGAGTGGCTATTAAAGTCACCAACTGCTATAAAGTTGGTGGCTGGTACCTGTACAGAGCTGAGACTCAGGGGTTTGTTGTTTGGACAGTAATAGTTCAGGAGTTCTATTTCCATCTTGTCTACCTTTATCTGCAACAGCTGATATTCTGCTCCATCCATGTAGGTTTTCCTTTCGTGTGCATAAATGTTATTCCTTACAAGAGTAAGTACTCCTCCTTTTCGTCTATCTTGTCTGTCGGATCTGAAGCATTGATATCCCCTTATTTTAAAGGTTTGATCTGCTTTCAAGTGAGTCTCTTGGATACAGCAAACACTGACTTGCTTCTCATACAAGATGTTTTCCAGCTCTGTCTTTTTGCTGTATCCAGCCTGCTTGCTGTTCACTCCCTCTGCATTCCAGTGCATCATGACAAGTGGCACTCTGGGTTTCTCTTTTTCTGTTTTGTTTCGGTCAGTAGTTCTCCTCCGCCGTCTGCTGACTCCACAAGACGGTCTAGAGGGTCCTCCAGTAGCTGAGGGTGGGCTCTGTCGAGGCTCAGAGCCTGGCACTGCACCTGCCTGGTGGAGCTCCACAGGGCGAGCACCAGTACGAGATTTATTTGACGGTGTACTCATCCATAAAAAAGCGAGTTGCGTGATATTGTGGTTTCCGGTGCGCCTTCTGTCCCAGTATCTACGACTTTAGCACCTCTTCAACGGGAGAGTGGGCTCATCCCTAATCTGTTTATGTTCCCAGTAGTAGACTATTCGCAAGCAGCCTGGGGGTGTTACTGCTCTGCGCGGACCTTGTTTACCGAGGCGGCGTCCGAGCTCGTATGGTGAAAATATGGTTGCGTTATCTTCAAAATAGACCTGTCTTTCCCGTGGCTTTTCTGCCATCCTGCAACTTTGAGTTAGGGAGTTCTGAGCTCCAGTCTCTTTCCCAGGCATTTTATCCTGGCCTGGCACGCATACAGAGGACCCCACTTCTGGTTCTAAGTTAGCAGTTGGGGATAGGTGGGGTGGCACACTGTGCATTCCCCGTCATCCAGGGGGGCTCTCCAACTATGCAGAGCTTGCACAATGCTGTGCTCTGGTTCTGGGCTCTCCCAAGGAATCCTCACGTCCTGCACAGAGCCACTTCCAGATACCCACCACCTGCCATCTCTCCATTGTAGAAATCTCCTGCATGCGGCCATCCAGTCAAGAGCCAGTATTAAGTCTGGTGCCCAAGTGATCCCCCCAAGCTCAGAGTGCAATGCTGGGTTCTCATCATGCTGCAACACAGGGGGGATTGTGATGCTCAGCCATCTCTCTCAACTCTGCACCGATAAGTGACATCGGGGACTTAACTGTGCCTCAGTACTGGGAGGCTCCGTTTCCGGGTACACCACACACAGCCAATTGAGGCAACGGTCGTCGTGGGCGTGTATTCAGTGGGGAAGTTGTGGAGTCTTCCTGTCCATGTTCTTGCACATCCTAACACTGCCCGCAAGACATCGGAGGTTTGGAGAGTGGCCTTCTCTGCTTTTTTGAGCCGGGGTGGGCTTCCCGGGCAAGTCTCGATGGGGATTGGGACGTGTCCACGCGCCAGTGGGCCCAGCATCAGCCGAATCTGATGGAGGACTTGCTCTGCCAGGTTTGAGTTAGTAAATTCCAACTTTGTCATCTTCATGGCATTGTGATGCTGGGGTGCCTGTGGATTTCCTACCGCCTCGGGTTGGAGCCAGAAGTGTACTGTGCCAGCTCTGGGGAGAATAAAGGGGGTGTTTCTGCATCTCCTTGTGATACGTAGCCAAGGTAATGCTCACAGTGCTCTTTCCCCGCCACCAAATTGCCTGCTGGTTACGCCGAGTTCTCCGAGGCTCTAGGCATGTGACCAAGAGTTGAAGACAATAGGATCATCACTTCCTGAGTCTCTGTGCCTGTACGATGGGTTCCGATCTTCAGGGAGCAGTCCACACTCGTTCCCACTCCCAAGACTTGTTCAGTATCCATCTGGCTCCTTCCCACCCACTGAGGGCGTGTACGGTGTAGTGCACCGGTTTTATTATCGAGGTTTGCTCCTCTAGATCCGTTGTGTTTAGCCTGAGGATTCGCACTCTCAGTTACCACGATTACATCGAGGAGGGTGTGGCTCTTCACCACGCACAACGATCTTGGGGTATGAGAGGTTTTGCTAGGCCAAGAGACTAACACCGCAATGGTCGCTCCTTTCATGAACAAGAATTCACTAGGCCTAGGGTGAAGCAAGGGGGTAAACCCACTACCCACAACAACAACACATCATACCCCCTGTCTGTAAAAGACTTTGCCTCAATTTTGATACCAACATCATAGATATCATTGAAGCACTATACAAGGACGCAAGCAGTGCTGTTTTTGCAAGCAATGACATTGGAGAATTTTTCAAAACAACTGTAGGAGTTTGTCAGGGCTGTATCCTGTCCCCAGTGCTCTTTAATATATATCTAGAACATATTATGCAGGAGGCTCTCTACGATTATAAAACAACCATATCGATTGGAGGCCGACCTCTTTGCAATCTACGTTTTGCTGATGATATCGATCTTATAGCTGGAACAGAAGCAGAACTTCAAGACCTTACCTCTAGACTGGAGAAAGTAACAAGAACTTATGGGATAGAAATTAATATAGAAAAAAAGCAAGATATTGGTGAATAGCCATAAGAAACATGTTCCGACCAACATTACGTTAAATGGGCAAACGTTAGAAGAAGTTAACACCTTTAAATATCTGGGGTCCACTATATGTAGTGATGAAAGATCAAGTAAAGAAATCAAGACAAGACTTGAGATGGCCTCAACTGCCATGACAAGGCTGAATGTGATCTGGAAAAGTAACATCAGTTTTCCTGTGAAGATCAAATTATACAAATCACTTGTATTATCTATTCTCTTGTATGGGTGTGAGGGCTGGACACTCACTGCAGATACGGAGCGAAGGATTCAGGCTTTCGAGTATAAATGTTATAGAAGAATTTTGCGCATTTGCTATAAAGAGCACAAAACAAATGTCTATGTTAGAGAGAAAATAAACACCTATGCAGGCCACTAAGAACCACTTTTGTCAGTAGTGAAACGTCGAAAACTTGCCTGGTTTGGGCATGTAACTCGTCATGACTCCCTTTCGAAAACGATCCTCCAGGGAAAAGTCGAAGGCAAACGGAGAAGAGGCAGGCAAAGAAAATCCTGGGCTGATAACATCAAAGAATGGGCAGGGCACGGTTTTTCCACACTTGTACGCATTGCTGAGGATAGAGAGCAGTGGAGGATTCTGTCTGTTGATGCTTCCACCATGGCACCCCTACGACCCATGACGGGTTACGGGTTGAGATGAGATGATGAAATAAGTGTTTGTAAAGTTTTTGGTTGACGTTGTTGTTGCTCGTCATGTTTTCAGCGGCACACTATACTACAGTTTTGACATTTCAATAATTGTTGTATTGTACTTCATTTCTGTTGATATTCATGAACTTCTTAAACGGAAAGAAAGCCCTTCTTCCAATATATATTATTAATTTGATGTCATTGTTAATTTCTCCAATTGTACATATTTTGCTGTCAAGTTATATGTTCATGTCTTATAGAGTGTGGCAGAGTTAGTTATGAAAATAGATTTCATACATCTACATTTTTCTTCCACGTGTCTTTCACCGGCTTCCTTATGAGCCATGCACGGTTTGTTAACGTAAAACCCTCCTACACTCAGATATCTGTCTCTTTCTTAATTTAGCACGCCTATTTTATTTTTCTTTCTCTATTTGCCTTAGGAACGTTTACCAACAGACCTATTTGTTAAACGCAGACCCCTTTACTTCTCTATATATGTCAAACTCTTAATTTGGCCACGCACATTTTCTTTTCTCTATGTCGTATAAACTACGAGGAATGCTTGCAATCAGACAGGTAAACGGAACGCGCAGAGAGGGGACGGGATGGTGGATTTGTAGAGAAGGGGGAGATAAGCTAAATGAAGAAAAACCAAGGGGGCGATAAGTTGAAACGTATTTTTCGGTAGACATTGGTCAGGGGGACTTAATCTCAAACCAAGGGCAGATAATCACAGTTACTCCCCCCTGAATCCGTTCGTTTGGAAGGTAATTAAACACGGTGATAATTGCAAGATCAAAGGACGGGTTTCGCTCGATACCAGAGTCTGCAAGCGGTAAAAGCGTGAATTTTTCTTCTGATTCGCAGATCGACCGAAGAAAAGCCCGAAATCTGAGCGAAGGCGTTAAAAGCAACAAGTCTGAGCGAAGTTCTGCAAATTTAATATATATTCTACAGCTTTTAAAATCCATTATTCAGTACCCACAGATTTTTCCAGAACCTACTAGCTTCGATTTTCTAGACCATTTTTGATTTGGAGTAGTTCAATTTCTGTGTTTGCGGTAAATATTATAATAGATGTTTGAGTGGTTTAATTGTTAATTCCGTCATTTTATTTCAATAAGATCTTTCTGTGTAGGGTGATTTAATGGCTAAGTCCATCATTTTATTTCACTAGGATTTTTTTTTCTTTTGTGCTTATTGACTAGCGAACTAAATATAATCAATAGTTAAACTGTTCCGGCTGTAGCGTTAATCTAACTAACCGATTTAACCAGTAAAAGATATTTAATCGACTAGTAAATGCACTGTTCATTAATTGTATTGACGAAATATATATTTATTTCTAATTCATGATGATTAATTTGGTAAATGACTAGAATTTATTTCACGGGAGTTTTTAAAACGATCATATAAGCTCTAGGCTTGTAGTTTCAATTAAAGTTAATAAACCGAAGTGGATAATATATTATATTTTATGCGGGTTTAGAATAGGTTGAGCATATTATATGGTTTGTAAGGTCTGTTTTTCGGTCACCTCGTTAATAAGTGCTATTTTGTGATACAGATTGTTCAGGCACAATGTTAATACAGCTGGTATAGGTGTAGATGGTCAACTCAAAACCGACACAGTGTTGGGCATACAGGTCACCTTGTCCAAAAACGTAATGAGGCCCCGACAAGGATGTAATGTTGACTTTGGATGTTGATGTGAGTGTCAGTACGCGATTGCATGGATTGTTCTGAAGACGTGACTGGAAGATCAAACACTTACTCACATGTATCTAGAAGTCAATGATGCAGACTACTGTGGTCGTTTCATACTGTTTAATTGGACACACACACTTGGACAGTACGAGTATAGTTACAGGAACACAGGTCGACATAAATAGCATACAGTTGATCAATGGTCTACCATCTTAAGTTAGCATTCAGATTGAAGAACATTCCAATGGAACATCTATAGACAAGCACTTAGATTTCCACCGTTTATCAATATAATCATCAGGCCTTACTGACCCAGCGTGTCAGTTAATAAATACTGTTCAAGCATGACTCCTAGACAGAACCTCTTTTCTAGCGAAGATTCCTTTAGGTAAAGTTCAGCAAATCTATCTGAAGACAATGTTAACCCACCAGTATTGGGTTTTCTTTATAACTGTGATCTCTTAATCATCACCTGATAATAAGGGGCATCCCTGTTCTCTGATTGATGATCGACAATAAATAGGATTCCAAAATGGCAGTTCTGGTTCCCTTTGAGCATCGCTCACTATACAGATGTATAGTAAATCTTCAATAAAGGTTCAGTTCATGAACACAAATATTTTTTACAAGTATCAGCATATTCTGTCCTCATAATTGCTGCATATAAACATATTCAGTGCTGCTAGATAACATGTCGTCCCGACATATAGACATAGGTAAATTCATATAGACGTCTGCCCATCTGAGCCTAGGAATGAAAGAGTTCAGTGAACAGTTCTTTTACCTTGGCATAGGAAATACACTAGCAAACACAAACGCTCTCCTCTCCTGGCGTTATAGAATAAACACTGGGGACTAATAGACTTAATAATCATATCAGAAATTACATCGTCCCCATAACGAATCACAGAGATCAACAGACTGAGGACTCGTCTTCAACATGGCCTTTGCCAGGCATTCCATCGTCACGGAAGACCCTCTTTCCTCTCGGCATGCGCAGAACTCCCTGACCCCAAAGTTCAGTACAAGGAAAAATAGTTCCACTAGACCAGTGTTTCCCAAACTTTTTTGGGTCACCGCATCCTTGGCACCCAGGGCATGTCCCCAGCGCCCCCCCCCCCCTGCATTTCCCCACATTACATTAAAAAAATGTAAAGAGTGAAAAATAGAAGCAACTGTTAATACAGTAACAACTAATTGCTCAATTTATCATATTCTAATATAAAGCTACAGATACGCTTATTTATTAACTTAATTTAAAACGAAAAACGTAATTACTTAATACTGTAAAACAAACAGCAGTATGCGGAAATAAATTAGTAACAAACTTACTTCATTTTTAACTTCAGTGAGATGGATGTGCCTGGTGTAGTGATATCAGCTTCTCAACATCAGGCTGAAAGTTACTTAGAAGGAGTCTCAGATCCCCACGTTCAGTAATCTGCAGTCTGTTTCTCTGCTTCGAAAGAAGTTGGACAACCGCGCTGAAACCACGCTCTACTAAATACGATGTTGGAAAGGCAATACAGAACATCTTAACCTTTCCCCACACTGCAGGGTAGCATTCAGAGATTTTTTTCTGCAACCAAAAGTCGTGATATAATTTCTTGAACATTGGCTTAAGCTCAACGTCATTTTGTAGCGATATCAGTTCCTCTTACACCCTTCCTAGGTCCTCGCTGCATGCGTCCAGGAATGGATTTGTTATCCAGTCTGGAATCGTGATCAAAAGAAGATCCTGAAAGCTCTGAGACATGTCTTTATGCAGCATATCTAGGTGTGCACAATATACTTGAAGATTATCCTCTGGTATTTTGTCTTTCTCTTCCAACTCTAAGAGGCTGGGAAATTGGATTAACTCGCGACGGCCAATATTACGTTTGAATAGCGTTAATTTGGCCAGAAACGTGGAGACGACAGATTTGACTTTTATAGATTAATATCATTTCCTTGCAGTTGTAGATTTATTTCGTTAAACTTTGTGAATAAATCTGACAAATATGCAATGTCATGCCTGATATTCGTTAGTTCTGTACTGAGCGAAGCATGTGAGTCTTTGAAGAATTCTACCACAGTTTCAAAAAGAGCATAAAAGCGTCTCAGACAATTTCCTTTTGAGAGCCACCTAACTTCTGTGTGCATCAGCAAACGTTCAAACTGTTCATCATTCTCAGTACAAAGCTCTCGAAATAGTCGAGAATTGAGAGCATGGGACTTAATTTTGTTAATCGCTGTGATACCAGTATTTAATGGTTTGTGAAGCCGATCACTTAGATTTTTTGCGACAAGATGTTGTCTGTGAATTACACAGTGTATTGTAAATATACCAGGTACAGCTTCTTTTAAGAAAACGATAAACCCGCGGTAAAAACCTATCATTGATGGTGCCCCATCTGTTGCACAAGGAAGAATGTTAGTAAGCAGAATGTCCTTCTCTTTGAAAAATTTCTCTTCTACACGAAATATTGACTCTCCTTTTGTATCAGTTACTATTTGCTTAGCAAATAACAACTCTTGAACCAAGCTTTCATCTTTTACGAAGCGAACATAGGCAAGAAGCAAAGATTCGTTGCTAGGCAAAGTTGACTCATCCAACTGCAATGCAAATTCTGTTGTCCTAAGTCTGTTGCACAATGTATTTTCAACATTCTCAGCCATTTCATCTATTCTTCTTTGAACAGAGGTATTGCTGAGCGGAATTGCTTTAATTTTTTGTTCAGGTGACTTATGCATAACTGTATTCACAAACTCCCTTATAGCTGGCAAAATCAAATTTTCTGCGATTGTATGAGACTTTCCAGATTTAGCTATCAGCAATGAAATTTTGTATGAAGCTCGCAAACCATCACAGCTTTGTTGTGAAGTGTTGACAAACATGTCACGGACTGTTTTACGTTTCTGAAAGTTTTCAGGAAGTGACTGAAAATATGTCAAACTTTTATCTGTTTTATCTGGGTGAATTTTTTTTCAAATGTTCAAGTAGTCTGGAAGGTTTCATCGCCTCATTTAAAAAAAACCCTCTCACATAATAGACACATTGGCAGTTGTTGGTTATTTAGTGCTGGAATAAATCCATATTTCAGATATTCCACGCTGTATTGTCTGCACTTCTTTTTGGTTTGTTCTGCTTTTGCCATATTTGTTCTGAATTCTGGAACAAAGAATTGATTTTATAATTTTGCAGATAGAAAAATGTTCATTGAGTAAACAACAAAAGCTGATTTAAAAGTGGCTTTACAAAAATGTTGACACAGATGTTCTTACCAGTTTACTCTTCTATTTTATAAAGTTTCTTAACCACAGCCATAAATAAATTAGAAAAATACAACAATCAGAAAAAAACACACACACAATTAGCAGCAGCCACACCAACACTAAAGTAACCCAATAATCATTTCATAAAGTATAATAATAGTTATTTAATATGAACAAAATATAAAATAACGCACTATATTGATAGGTCTTCACATTTAAAAATTGAGAGACAGTAGCCTAACTACAAAGTGTGGAGATCCCGGTAACAAATTAAAAGGATGTAATATAATGGATTGAACAGAAATATTCAATATACGGCAAATCTGTATCAAAATTTATGTGCTTAATTAATAATTAATGTTAGTAAAACTGATGCTAGCTCTGTGCAAAAAAAAAAAAAAAAAATGTAAGTAAGAAAACTTACCTTGTCGACAGGATGAAATTGTTTGATACCCGGTACACGCTTAATTGAAACCACTGTTCACAAGAAAAGCTGAGAAAGTTTGTTGGTTTTGCTCGTAGCCAGCGCAAAGTTGAAATAGACGGGAAACGTTCATCGCGCCAGTCGATTTATGAAAGTCTGAATGTAAGGTAGGAAAGCCGGTTCAGAGGATCAAAGACTGATTTATAATGCCAAGTACCTTTAAAAACTTTCTCCCTTGAACCTTTTTCTTATTTATTACCAATCTGCGAATATCTTGTTACCACTAGCCCCCCGCAAATGCTGAGACAATAAATTCCGCAACAAAGCAAAGTTGGTACTTTCTGAATCACTGGCAGGTATCTAATTTCGTCCATGCCATCGGCACGGATCATTTCTCTTCCTTCAGGAGTGACCGAATGGACAATAGGTGTTTGGTTAACCACCTTTCCTAGCAGTTCCCGATTACCGTTTATTGTCAGCGATGGTTACCAGACCTCAGAACGACACGCATAGACGAAACTATGCCCTACTTAATGATCCTAGTAATACAACCATCCACATCGTCCCCGCTTCACTGATGCTGTCTCTCAAATCCACAATTCCTTTCTCCCTCGCACGTACTGAATGTAGCTTGTCAAATCCTGAATCCCCCCTTACTACTAAACGCCCACTGTTTACTACTGAATGCCCCCCTCTGGCCCATTTTTTCCGTACCGCCCCCTTGGACCCTTCCAAAGCCCCCAGGGGGGCGGTACCGCCCACTTTGGGAACCACTGCACTAGACATACCAAGATATCACGATATAAGACCGAATCGTCTGAAATAGACACAGAGTAAACATAGACTCGGACCACAAACATTCCTGCATAAACCTAAGCAAGAACAATCTGTTTTCTGGCCCAACAAGGCACAGACTAACGAAGTCTAGATTCATACGCCAAATTCGATCTCCAGGGGAGATAACCCATATAACAAAAGTATCAATCAATCATGGGTGATATATCTTTGGCCAGGAAAACATCCTGATTCTAAAAACAAATACCTTCCCTCAGACAGATAAATATTATAACAACAATATACATTGTCACCAGTAATCTGTTGGTAACAGACTACCGCAACCTCCGGGGAAAAAAAATGAAATTTTTTTTTTCATCCGAGAGCAACATACAATAGGCTCACAACGCACGAACAATGCGCAGATGACTAATAAGAGCAATTTATAATTTCAAATTAAGGTAAAGTCGAAGCATAGATTGACTTGTGAGAATACATCTCAACATCTCAGAGAAAGCATTTCTCTTAAGCATAAATGTTTCCAGGGAGGTGCCACCAACGTATACTACAATGCTGGCAATGACACAATGCATATAACAATTTCATATTTAAGCACTATAAGTACATGATTGACAAAGAAGAAAAATCATTAAAGAGTAGCGGTGAATATATATCAATGAACGTAGTGATAGTAGTGATACAATCACTATATTACAAATTACAATGTGTATCTATCTTGATATAGGAAAGAAAAACTGTTGTAGAGTTGGAAGTGTTAAGAAGTCTAAGACCCAACGGTTAGGTGAAATCGTGTGGGCATCTAGACAAAATGTCTGCCATCACATTATCTGATCCACGGATAGCTCGTACCAAAAAATGAAAAGGTTGAAGAGCAATTGCATATCGAGTAGACCTCGAGCTCTTCAAATTCTTACTCTGTATAGCCGTAAGAGCTTTCTGATCGGTTTCTACTATGAAATGTGCGCCTAGAAGGAATCTTTGTAGTTTGAGAATTGACCAAACCATAGCCAATAGTTCATGGTCTAAAACCGAATAATTCCTTTCTGCAGCATTAAGTTTTCTGGAGATATACATTACAGGATGCAGAGTTCCAGAGTACTCTTGCATTAGTGCCACTCCAATCCCAGTTGATGAAGCGTCACTACGAAGAACAAATGTCTTATCTGTAGTAGGTAACACTAAAATAGGTAGTGTTGAAAACAAATTTTTAATCTTATCCAAAGAGGATTGGCATTCCAGTGACCAGTGGACCATATTAGGCGACCATTTCTTTAGTAGTGTAGAAAGAGGTGCCATGATAGAGGATAGATTCAGAATGAATCTTCCATAAAATTGAATAAGACCTAAGAGACTTCGCACTTGCTTTTTAGTCTTAGGAATAGAGATGTTACGTATCTTAGTGATATTATGGTCCTCTGTCTTTAGGAAACCATGACCAACTCGATGGCCTAGGAAAGAAATTTCGCTAAAACCAATGCAGGCTTTAGAGGGTTTCGCTGTCATGTTATACTCGCGTAGAGTAGACAGTAATTCAACTAACCCCGAATAGTGATCTTCCCAAGTATCGCTGAAAAGACAGATGTCGTCTAGGTACGCAATGACATCTGACCGATAAGATAGGATTCGACGCATCATGCGTACGAATGTAGCCAGTGCGTTCATAAGGCCGAAAGGCATGAAATTCCATTGAAAAAGGCCTCTAGGTGTAGAAAAAGCCGTAATTGGTTTGGCGCGTTCAGATAAAGGAACTTGCCAATATCCTTTTTTTTTTTTTTTTTCTTAACCAGCGGCACTTGGGCTTTCAGCCCTTTGGCCCAATGACTTATCATTGCGAGGCTGGGGAACCTGAGGACTTTCCTTCCAACCCGGTCAGGAGCTTCGCTCCTTCCCATCCACAGAGGGTTTATCACAGGAGCCGTTCAGGCTATTCAGTCAAATTTCCGGCCGTAAACATTTCTTCAAACGCCGACGCCCGGGTTTGAACCATGAACACCTGGTCGCCAGTACAACGCCGAAGCCATTACACCAGCGCGGCTCCCACCAATATCCTTTAGACAAATCTAGTTTAGTGAAAAAATGAGATTTAGAAAGCCTAGTAAGTAGTTCTTCTAGTAAAGGCATAGGATCAGCATCAAACTTCCTAACTTGATTCAATTTGCGATAGTCAACGCAAAGACGTATGTTATTGTCTTTTTTTCGAACAATAACCATCGGCGAAGAATATGCTGAAGTGGATGGTTCAATTATTTTTGAATCTATCATCTCATCCAACTCCTTCTCAACCTGTGCTTGAAAATGTATAGGGATAGGATAAGGTCTGACCCTAATAGGATTATGGTCAGTTAGCATAATGTCATGTTCAATGACATGAGTTTGTCCAGGGATGTCAGTAAGGACATCCTGAAATGTTTGTAACATAGCCGAAACTTGTCGCTGTTCTCCTAGAGATAAATCAGGAGAGACAGTAACATTTTTCCATGATTCACTAGAATGAAGTGGAATCATCGGAAGCGGAAGATTAACATCCGAAAAACTTGTTTCCTCATCCTGTATTACGGACAGTGATGAGTAATGACCATGTTGGACTGGTGAATCGTCCGTTGCCTGGAAAATAGGCTGTAAATAATCCGGACGTTCATGGAATTCCGTAAGCATATTGATGTGGAAGGTTTTATGCTTTCCATCAATATCGACAATGTAGTCAACATCGGAAATTTTCGAGATTATATCGTACGGACCTTTCCAAGAAATAAGAAGTCTGTTTTCCCTACAAGGTAGCAAAACAAATGCTTTGTCACCAGGATAAAGTTGTCGTAAGGTTCTTTTCTTATTGGCAAATTGTCTTGCCTTCTGTTTAGCAAATTCAGAAGCAGAAGTTGCCAATTTGCATGCTTCGATAATCTTTTGTCTCAGCGCGATGACATATTCGTAAGAAGATTTTGTGTCATCGGTAATATTATCAGCGGTTATGAGATCATGAAGCAAAGACATAGGGCCGCGCGGTCGCGCGCCAAAAACAAGTTCAAAGGGAGAAAATCCTGTATGTTCATTGGGGACCTCTCTGTAAGCGAAGAGGGCCGCGGGTAAAACCCTGTCCCAATCTTGAGGATGATCCTCAGTTATCTTCCCTAGTATGTTTTTGAGTGTTCTATTTAGCCGTTCGACCATCCCATTGGACATAGGATGATAGATACTACTCAAAGATCTCTCTATCTGCAGAGTAGACATTACTTGAGACATGGTATCCGATATTAGTTGGGTGCCATGGTCTGATAATATCTCTCCGGGGAATCCCAGACGAGAAAGTATAATCCAAAGAGCATCTGCAATGTCAGCAGTAGTAATGCTCTTCAGAAGAATAGCCTCTGGCCAACGTGTGCACATATCAACACACGTCAAGATAAACTGATGTCCTCTAACAGATTTGATATTAATTGGACCAATGATGTCTATCGCCATTTTCTGAAATGGTCGAATAGGAATGTCTGCAGCCTGAGTAGGTGCAGCATGGCGTGGACCTTTGGATTTGACCTCTTGACATACTTTACAAGATCGACAATAAATCCGTATGTCTTTGTTCACAAAAGGCCAAAAGAAAGCCGCAAGAACTCTTGACTTTGTACGGGAAAAACCCATATGTCCAGCACACTGAGAGTCGTGTGCGTGCTGCAAAATTTTAACTCTCAATTTCTTGGGTACAAGAATCTGAGAATGACTTGACTTAGTGGAGTCTTGCACCATACGTACAAGTACGCCATTCTTCATTGTAATCCAAGATTTACGCTTTGTATCTTTATTCGGATCACCTTTTGTTGCAAGAGTGAAGAATTTCTTTAGAGTCGGATCATCTTCTTGCTGTTTTATAAACGAGTCACGAGAAATTTTCGAGTGATCATCTTGGTTATGTACTTCATTATCTTCAGTAGATGAAGTTTGAGGCAGATTAAGAGCTTGAGCTCTAGTGACTACAGCATTAGCAGTTTGCATATTTTGTTTTTCCCAAACGGAAATTTGTTGTGGAGTGCATTCTTTGACTCCGTGAATACGACCGATGATAAGATCAGCGATCGGATTCGGAGGAAGACATGCGTGTACATCTCCTGTAAAGAAAGGAGTAGCAATCCTGATGATAGCAGTAGAGTATTTCTCTAAGGTGCCGCCAAATGTTACACATTTGACTACTTTTCCAGTGGCACGAGAAGGATCTACAAGTGACTGCCTAACACCAATTGTGGTGCATCCAGAATCAAAAAGAACTGAGACTGGATTGTCATTTACTAAACCTTTATGTAAGACAAGAGAACCTCTTCCATCATGCGCGACTGACGCAGGAAGAGCGGGAAGAGGATGGCCACAACTTAAAGTGGACACCGTAGTTGGTTCAAATAATGTTTTGCATTGGAGGCACTGAGATGCTCTCCCAAAATCAAAAGCGGAACATGCCATATTATTAGCGTCATTATTATCTTTAGTCTGTTTATAGGCTTCATGTGACTCTTGCTGTGCAGAGTTCGCCTGATAATGTGATTTATGTTTTTTGTATTGTGATCTACCTCGATTATTATTGCCTCTGTAATCATTATTGTTTCCTCTATTGTAACCCCTATTTGGGTTTCTTCTTCTTCTTCTTCCTCGTTCGTCCTGAAAAGGACGGTGGTTGCGTTGTGTCTGTTTACGCCTAAGCTGCGATATTTGCACCTTTCGGTCGACACATCCGACTTCTGCACGGCATTTTTTGGGACCGGGTTTGCCTTCCAACTGCGATCCCTACTCGCTCAGCCAGACTGCAGTGATGCAATCTGTTTCCAGGACCACCACGTGGAAGTGGAGTAGGGTCTTGACCAGCTCTGGTTCGCTGATCCTGATGCAATCAGTCAAGCTATGGGTCGCTGACTGCATTCTCTATTGCTGCATCTTTGGGTCCCCTATTTGGGTTTGAGTCATAGTTCTCATGGTGTGACAGTGCCGTGAGCTGGTTACGGCATCAATTAAACTAAATGTCACCGCTGGACTGGGTGTTTTAAAGACTGGTCCAAGAAGGCACCAATTAAACTATATGTGTCCCTGTGGTGGTTCTTCTTTTAAAGTAAACTAGGTGACTGGGGCAGGCCTAGTTGTCTACCTTCTATTTGTCAATTTGATCCATTGACCTATCTTCCAAGTAAGAGTATATCTTAATACTGGCCCTCACCGCCAGAGTTATTGATTCCTGGATGATATTCTCTCAAAACTTCCAACCTAAACTCGTTCCATCCCTTCTTATGATGTTACTTAAGTGACAGCTTCGTATAGTAGTTAGTTTCTTTATGTCCAGTATCTTGTTTACTCTAGCACTCAACAACCTTTTAGAGACTGAACCCAACTTGAGCAACGTTCCATCAAAACAAACAGTTTATTTACATCATATAAGTTCATCATAACAGAGGCATGTGGTACTAATTCCAGGTACAAACATTTCCTAACTATCTCTTGTAGATCCCATTCCTCCTGGGTATATATCCATGTACCTGTATATATATATATATATATATATATATATATATATATATATATATATATATCTATATATATATATATATATATATATATATATATATATATATATATATATATAGCTCTCTACCTGAGAACACCAACAGATATGGTTTATACCTATTTTCTTCCCTTAAGGTTTTTATATTTATTCTGGCTTTTCCCAAGCCTTTCATCAACTCTTTCCTGAGTTGGTTTCCTTCATCTACTAATCCGGTCAGATTTGACTCGAATTAATCAAAATACCATCATATTAAAATTCATATATGCAAATTGATACATTGGGTACACCTGTTGTAGTATCCTCATACTTATACCTGCTAGAGAGCGCATGTTTCATCCTGTAAATACAATCAAACTTCAATTGCTTACTCATCTTACTTGTAGCAGTTGATGTTGCAAAATTTATTATACAATAGTCCAACACGGCTATTAAATCCATGTTCTTCTGTAAAACTTCTCAGCTGCTGACTTAGTCTCAGTTTATTCACATCATAGTCAATTTTGTAGCTTCAGCTTCGTTTCTCCTTATTCTGCGCTCACTTAGTTGTAAGCGTCGTTAACCTTGTAATACCTTATTTCAACTTCTGAAATAATTCTATTCAATGTCTATCAAAAGTTATGAGTCAAAGGACCTACTTACTTTGGTTGCACCGAATCCTCACAACACTCATTTTTTCTTACTATCACCCCTTATCACTAAACTTATATTTTAAACACAGTTCTGTCTTTCATAAGTGAATAGATTCTACTACTCTAACTAGGTCTATAGGATTCTTCAGAAGTATTCATTCTGTTTCTCACAGAAATGTAACTTGAGCCTGGCAGAAAACACATTCCTGCCACTCTACGTCCTTAACCAGGACTGCTTCCTCCGAAAAATGCGACCGCTCCACAGCGTGTCTAAGTGTGTTCTCCTCTATAAAATCATTACTAGCTCATCTGTCATTGTTTACGGTAAATTCATTGGTTCCTCCTATTCTTCGCTCAGCTGAAAAATGTTCACGCTTATCCGCTGTGTAAACAACTCAGTGAAGTGTCATCCGTTGTCCTGGTAAACTTTTCACGTGCATATTTTTTTTTCTCAACTCACTGAATCATATAAGGGAGGTAATTAACCATTGTCTCCCTTTGCATATTTGACTTAACCTTATATTATCTTCTCTAAAGCTTGCTATACAATTCGTATATGTACATTTTCTAAACCATAATTACCAACTCACCAAATCTACTTATGTGTAATTAAGCACTTTCCTCCCCTGACTTTAATAATTAGAGTCTTCTCCCTTTGATCAAAGCATGATTTCACTCATCTTATTTCCCTTTTAGCAAGACAAATAGTCTTTATTCAAATCTATTCTTATTTCTTAAACCATTTTTTCATACCTTCCCTCTTAACCAAAACCAAATCACCGCTTATAATTCCTGCTTGAGCATTTTATAATGCTCCTAGCAAAGTGAACGGTGACAATGGTTACCATTACCATATTCATTATAATGAGTATCTCTATAATTATGATCTTGTTGTGTCCATGATGGATGACTTGGATAGTTTCTATAATGACTTCCTCTGCGGAAATTTCTATAATTATGACCACCCCTGAATCGAGGGCTGTCGGCTCGTCTCCAGTACTTCGCAGAAGAACCCTGAAATGATTGGTTACCTTGGTTTTGATAACTATTATGGTTACCCTTTTTATCAAACCTGTTTTGTGGTCCCTGAAATTTGTGTGAATAATTAGGGTTGTATGGTGTTGCTGAAGCAACTGGCATACTTTCCTTAACCTTAGCATTGCTAAAAGCTACGTCCGGATGTGCCGTGACGTATTGGGTACAATATTCTTCCATTTCTTTTAGTGTCTTGGGTTTACGCTCATGTAGGAATTCAAGGAATGGTTTATTTACACTTGACATAATCTTGTCTCTGAGGAACAAGTCCATAAGTGCTTTATATGTCTTTTCTGTTTTGGACAACTCAATCCAACGATTAATTGTAAGACGTGTTCTTGCAATGAATTCTGAGAATTCTACCCCTGATTCAGGTACCATCTTCTTAAACAAAGTCCGGTAACCTTCCTCTGTTAATTGATATTTTTTCAATAAAGCTGCCCTAATAACATCATAATTATCCTTGTCAGTCTCTTCAACCAAACTTAAACTAGTCAGAGAATCACCTTTCAAATTTTCTGATAACTGGTTAGCATATTGCGCTTTATCCACATTATGAGCTCGACAAGAGCGTTCAAATCTACCCAGCCAGAATGTTATGTCATCACTGGAAGGATTGAACGCTGGTACCTTGACCTTGTAAGTAAAGGGTTTACCATTACCACTAGATGACTGATTCATATTACACATGTTTGTTAATTTCAATTTTTCTAACTCAAATGCTAACAGTTTTTCCTCATTTTCTATTTTTGCCTTTCTCTCCTCGGCTTCAGCTTCTCTGTCTAATCTCTTTTGTTCAGCTTCTCTGTCTAATCTCTTTTGTTCAGCTTCTTTGTCTAATCTCTTTTGTTCAGCTTCTTTGTCTAATCTCTTTTGTTCAGCTTCTTTGTCTAATCTCTTTTGTTCAGCCTCAGCTTCTCTGTCTAATCTCTTTTGTTCAGCTTCTTTGTCTAATCTCTTTTGTTCAGCTTCTTTGTCTAATCTCTTTTGTTCAGCCTCAGCTTCTTTATTTTGTTTTTCCATTTCCATTTGGAATCTCCTTTCGTCTATTTGCATCTGCAATTTCTTTTGCTCAAATTCTAATTCCATTCTTTTATCCTCGGCTTTTTGTTTTCTCTTTTCCGCCTTTTGTGCTTTTTCATATTGACTGGTAGCATACTCCTCTAACTTATCTCCAGTCTTGCCTAGGGATTTCCCTAACTCAATGAAGTAATCTAAAGTCGACATAATGTATACCAATATGTGACTATAGCACGTTTCACTAGCTTTGCCCAACTTCAAAATGCTATATCTCAGCGAATATATAACGCAAATAAGTGAAATTTTGTGTGTGAATTTGAAATGGTATAGACCCTATGAATTAAATTTTTCATTACAATGCGCCCTTTGGTTTCAATTTTTGTTTCTTTGCGATATAATATAAAATCCTACTTGCCAGCACACATCACACACACTCATATTGAAATGTCTACAGTAAATTATGCGACCTCATTTGCACATTTTTGGTTTATCAAGCAATTGGCATGATTTTTGCGTGAAATTGCGTGAAATTGCACTTCTTGAACATAAAACAGTTTATTTCCGGTTTTACGCACACATTGTCAATCAGTGGCGTGTCTACAAAAAGTATTGTGTGGCTAAGTAAGAAAAATGAGTCTGCGAGTACATGTTACGACATTACAGCAAATCACAAATAGGATTTTTTAAGTATTTCTGCAATGAAGCTACTCGAGGAAAACTATATCATTCTATTTCAAACCCACAAAAGAGGACTATTCATGCCTTGGGAAATAAGCAAACGATCATTGCACCGCTGGATAGCGACATCTGAAATTTGTAATTCCAGTGTTTTACACACGAAAAATAGGCCAAGAGTGGTGGATAATTTTGACAGAGAATTGATCCGCAGAGAAATTTGCAATATGTTTCTCAATAATGAGGCAGTGACTTTAAGGAAATTGAAAATTTGGTTAAGAAAGAATAATGACATTGATATTTCCAAATCTACGCCATGGAGGACTTTTAGGAGTTTGGGATTCAATTTTAGAAAATATGTTGGTGGTAGAAACCTTATTTGTTTATAAGCCTCATATAGTTGCAATGAGAAGCAAATATTTACGCGAGGTCAGAGAAATGAGAAGAGATTGTTATGATTTTGTGTATTTAGATGAAACTTGGATCAATGCGCACCACAGTAATAAACGAGAATGGCAATCATCTGATGGGACAACTAAGAGACTAGTACCAAGCAGCAAAGGACAGCGCCTAATAATTGCACATGCTGGAAGCAGCCATCATGGGTTTCTAAATAATACTGAACTCACATTTGTTTCAAAATCCACCGAAATAGGGATTATCATACAGAGATGAATGGCAAGATATTTCAAGATTGGATTGTGAATCAAGTACTTTCTTCCTTGGATAGACCGTCGTGTTTGATAATGGACAATGCTTCATATTACAACGTTGTGGCACCAGAAGATAAAGTTCCTAATTCATCAAGTTCTAAAGATGTAATAAAGATTTGGCTGACCAAAAACGATATTCCATTCAACGAAATGTCCATGAAGCCTGAATTACTTGGAATTGTAAAAAAGACACAGCATACAAAGATATTTCTCATAGACAAGGCAATCCATGAACATGGCCACAGATGTTTAAGATTGCCTCCTTACCATTCTCACTTAAACACAATAGAATCAGTCTGGGCTAAAATTAAGGAACAGGTAGCAACAGAAAATAGAACGTTCAAATTAAAAGATGTTGAAATACTTACAAAAGCCGCCATCTTCAATATAGCCAGGGATTATTGGAAGAAATGTGAGAACCATGTGTTACAAGAGGAAGGGGAATATTGGAAGAATGATGATTTGTCCTTCATTCAGCCGAGATTGATTATCAATTTCTCAGAGACATATGATTATGATTCGGATGAAGTTTAATTTCTTTAAAGATGACCTTACCGTTATTTACAAGCACATTAGAGGAGCAACGTTCCATTATGATATTTATGAACCGGAAAGAGGTGATACCTATTGAAATAATTAGATCAATGAAGGTCCAGTTTGGTAGCGCACTAAATGTCAATGACAAACAATGTCACGAGTATCTCCCATGCATATCATTTAAGAAATCATTTTCAACAGGTATTCTTGTGCAAACGTGATGGCCACATTATTGTAATAGTAGACACGCCTATGCTTATTCAATTCACAAAATCTGTGACTGAAGTGGTAAAATTTCTTTTCTCGATACACAATAATTAGTATGCCGACAAAGATCAAAGGATTTCATCCGTTTATAGGAACTGGACAAGATGCACAGATATAAAGTATATATTTGTTGGGTCTAACCCAATATAACATCGTATGCGAAAAATGGCATTAATACGTTCGACGGTTAATCAGATAATTACATTTGAATTTGGGCAAAGCTAGTGAAACGTGCTATAGATACCTGAAACAGCAATAATGAAATCTATCTCCAAATAAATGGAAACAAGCTCTTAATAGCTTGAATAACCAGCTCCCTTTATCACAATCTCTGTGGGAAACAAGCCTTTAAATAAGGTCTTGCATAATCAACTGTGTACCTCTAATAATAGCAATTAATCATCCGTTGATTATTTCTCATAAGTTCACTACACAGCTAGTAGTGTATGATCAAATATATTTCATATAGTGTATGTCGATCAAGAACACAACAAAACAATTATAAAAGACAACATGAAAACATTCGCAGAAATCAACTAAGTAAAATAGAAAACTGAAGAAAAATAATCACAGAACCTGTGATGACAACCGCGATGAAATAAACAACACAAATGACGTCACAGTGTATAAATATCAAGTTGTATAGAACTAAAAGACAGGAAAGATGAGACCAACAAATACACACAAATCAAAACTAAACTAAAGAACAGGAAAATATCACAAAAACGACGAAGAAAAAAAACGCGTCTTCACAACTAACAGAAATAGCAACAAATTGTCGCTAGCAAATTTTCAATTAAGAAAATTCGCACCTACTGAACGCTATTATAAAACCTCTATGGCGTGGTATCTTTTATAATAGTCATCTTACCCAACCTCCCACAGACATATACACAACACTATAACATGTAAACATTAAACATAAATACATATATGTCATATAAATGCAATGTAATGTGTTGCAGAAAAATGCGTTGCAACTAAGGCTCAGTTCTACAGAATTATGGTACAGTTTCTACTCAAAATAAACTGCCACATTAATAAATCATATTTCTGTCTTAAACTATTACAAAGTTCAACAATATGTAGCAGAACACAAGAAGATCCACCGTTGACGTGTAAGACCTCTCAGTTCCACAGCACTTCTTGCTAACTTAGTTAATTCTTGTAAACAAATCTGCTGTGTAACGCTGTCTGTTCTATTAGAAATGTCAACAAACGCTGACCTAGATACCGTATACGCTGACAGGACAGGTCATGCTGACATCGACTGTAAAGTTGTACTGCTGGTGTTCATGTGTGTCGTAACAGGCCACAGGAAACGGTCTGGTCCCAGTAGCTGACTTCTAAAATGTCCACTGTGCAGGTTGACTCAGAAAGCTGGCCTACCAGATTGATAAGGTCTGTTTTTCGGTCACCACGTTAATAAGTGCTATTTTGTGATATAGCTCGTCCAGGCACAATGTTAATACAGCTGGTATAGGTGTAGATGGTCAACTCAAAACCGACACAGTGTTGGGCATACAGGTCACCTTGTCCAAAAACGTAATGAGGCCCCGACAAGGATGTAATGTTGACTTTGGGTGTTGATGTGAGTGTCAGTACGCGAATGCATGGATTGTTCTGAAGACGTGACTGGAAGATCAAACACTCACTCACATGTATCTAGAAGTCAATGATGCAGACTACTGTGGTCGTTTCATACTGTTTAATTGGACACACACACTTGGACAGTACGAGTATAGTTACAGGAACACAAGTCGACATAAATAGCATACAGTTGATCAATGGTCTACCATCTTAAGTTAGCATTCAGGTTGAAGAACATTCCAATGGAACATCTATAGACAAGCACTTAGATTTCCACTGTTTATCAATATAATCATCAGGCCTTACTGACCCAGCGTGTCAGTTAATAAATACTGTTCAAGCATGACTCCTAGACAGAACCTCTTTTCTAGTGAAGATTCCTTTAGGTAAAGTTCAGCAAATCTATCTGAAGACAATGTTAACCCACCAGTATTGGGTTTTCTTTATAACTGTGATCTCTTAATCATCACCTGATAATAAGGGGCATCCCTGTTCTCTGATTGATGATCGACAATAAATAGGATTCCAAAATGGCAGTTCTGGTTCCCTTTGAGCATCGCTCACTATACAGATGTATAGTAAATCTTCCATAAAGGTTCAGTTCATGAACACAAATATTTTTACAAGTATCAGCATATTCTGTCCTCATAATTGCTGCATATAAACATATTCAGTGCTGCTAGATAACATGTCGTCCCGACATATAGACATAGGTAAATTCATATAGACGTCTGCCCATCTGAGCCTAGGAATGAAAGAGTTCAGTGAACAGTTCTTTTACCTTGGCATAGGAAATACACTAGCAAACACAAACGCTCTCCTCTCCTGGCATTATAAAATAAACAATGGGGACTAATAGACTTAATAATCATATCAGAAATTACATCGTCCCCATAACAAATCACAGAGATCAACAGACTGAGGACTCGTCTTCAACATGGCCTTTGCCAGGCATTCCATCGTCACGGAAGACCCTCTTTCCTCTCGGCATGCGCAGAACTCCCTGACCCCAAAGTTCAATCCAAGGAAAAATAGTTCCACTAGACATACCAAGATATCACGATATAAGACCGAATCGTCTGAAATAGACACAGAGTAAACATAGACTCGGACCATAAACATTCCTGCATAAACCTAAGCAAGAACAATCTGTTTTCTGGCCCAACAAGGCACAGACTAACGAAGTCTAGATTCATACGCCAAATTCGATCTCCAGGGGAGATAACCCATATAACAAAAGTATCAATCAATCATGGGTGATATATCTTTGGCCAGGAAAACATTCTGATTCTAAAAACAAATACCTTCCCTCAGACAGATAAATATTATAACAACAATATACATTGTCACCAGTAATCTGTTGGTAACAATGGTGGTTAAGTATTTTGTATTTTTTTCTTCCTATACACAGTACTGGGTCAAACCCAAAACCTACCAGCGGTCTAAGCCTACGGCTTCCATATAAATCTGAGAATAACCATATAAAGAACATTTTTTAGTTAGTATCTGGGTCTTCAAGGTAAACCTGTCTGGATTTGTTTTTACAACCGGAAAGAGACAGAGTACCAACCCAAAGAACATTAAGAGTGACTTTGTAACTGCGCCTATAGATCCAGATTTCTTTTTTCCAATTTCATTTATATTCAGTACGTTGTGGCGACATCACCAACATTAACATTTCGCGACGTTTGACCATTTTTGGTGTGACAAGGAATTTTTATACTGAGAGAAGTTACCGACCTGACATTTCTATGTACTGGAAATCTCAAGCTACTGACACTGTGAGCACTGTAAAATTTCTTACCTGGACTAATTAATGTGACATAAACAGAAATCCTAAATAAAAGTAACAAAGTGAACGTATCCCGGAGAAGTGGATTTAATCTGTCTTTGAGGAGCTGGGGTTTTCTTTGCCAAAATAACGCTGGATTTGCTGTGGGCGTCTGTCCTAACGATTGTTCCAGAAGTTGCAAATCAAGTATTAGGTAAGAACGAATGAACGTGGCCACGGTTGTATGGAAAGAAAGAAAGCAGGAATGAGTAAATCTTTTCTTGTATAATTCATGTACTCACTTTGTATATTTCTTACTGTATTTTTTGCTAATACTGTTCAAATTTCAGAATAGAATTATTCTTCTTCTTCCTCGTTCGTCCTGAAAAGGACGGTGGTTGCGTTGTGTCTGTTTACGCCTAAGCTGTGATATCTGCACCTTTCGGCCGACACATCCGACTTCTGCACGGCGTTTTTTGGGACCGGGTTTGCCTTCCCTCTTCGATCCGTGCTCGCTCAGCCAGACTGCACTGCTGCAGACTGTTTCCAGGACCACCACGTGGAGGTGGAGCACGGTCTTGACCAGCTCTGGTTCGCTGGTCCTGACGCAAGCAGTCAAGCTATGAGTCGCTGACTGCGGTCTCTTTTGCTGCGTCTTTGGGTCCCCAGAATAGAATAACTTAGAAACTCTGTTCTTTACAGTATAGTAAAAAGTCTATACCATATTGCTAATCTTTTGACCTTTTGGGTTTTAATTAACTTCTCTTTGTGGGATCTTGTATCAACAGGGGGAGATAGTACTTATGGGTCTATTTCTTTATTTAATTCGGTACCCCTATGATTTTTTTTTATATTCGATATATGATAATATACGAGGTTTTGAGGTTTTTTTCTTTATGGTAAATAAAATTTACATAAACTGTATTTTCTGTGTTGGTCAGCTTGTCCCAAAATCCTCATTCCATTAGTATAGTTTTCACGTTTGTGCGTTTAACTGTCGTCACTTATCTGTGTGTGTGTATGTGAGTGGTGGATATATATAATAATATATAGAACGGGAACTGTCAGAACAACAATATTTTTAGTCGTAACCGATAGGCTTGGCTAGAGAAGTTTTCTCAAATCCAGGGACAGACTTTACCTTTTCACCAACTCACTAGTGAAATCTATCTGTTTACCTTATCTCGCACTGAGTCATCACCTTTGTCAGTTCTATTCAGAAGGGACCTAACATTGTTCTTAATCACATATCGAAATCTACGACATAGAGGTTTTCTTTCTTTCTTTCTTTTCTTTGTTTATTTCATACAAATGCAGCATGACTATCACTTGGCGCATTAATCCTTGTAATCCGTATCTCTTTTTAGTGTATTTTGAAATCGAGTTGATGCGACCTCTCATCAGGTCTAGGTCATCGGCCAAATTTTTGTTACAGAGTTCTCTGAATTCCATTTCTGTTAGTAGATGTTGGTTCTATGATCCAATCTACAATCATCAAGATAATACATGGTGATGAGAGGTGTTCCTGATATCGTTATTGGTACGGGAGCAGCGCTGGTGTAATGGTTACAACATTGCGCTGTCGATCAGGTGTTCAAGGTTCAAGCCCGGTCGTGAGCGTGTGAAGGAGTGTCATTGACCAGGATTTTGACTGAATAACCTGAACGGCACCTGAGATAAACTCTCTGTGGATGGGAGGGAGCGAGGCTCCTGACTGGGTTTGAAGGAAAGTCCACAGGCACCCCAGCCTCGCAATGACATGTCATTGTGCCGAAGGGCTGAAAGCCCAAGTGCAGCTGGTTTAAAAAAAAAATCGTTATTGGTTCTGTAAGTGTGTAGAACTCTGCATTTCGTGTTTTCATATTTTTTTCTGTTGGGCTAATTATGTTTTGGGGGACTCATTATTACCTCAGCCCCGTGTAGTCATCACCATCATCATCAAGTCTCCTGGGGTCTCTGATGAGACAAAAATGAAATGAATAAGACTACTGCACACTTAGGCATTCGTAAAAAAGGGTCTAATGTGAGGATAAGGATGAGGCTGACAAACTTATCATGTGAATCAAATAGCTTCAGAAACGACCGCTGCAGGAGCATGTGACTGCTTGATGCGGGTTTCTTAAGGAGCCAGCTGCCGTGGTGGCCTCTTGCTACATAGGGAGTGCAAAGGAAAGCGATAATGATGAAGATGATTGCGATAATGATGAAGATGATTGCGGTAATGATGAAGATGATTGCGATAATGATGAAGATGATTGCGATAATGATGAAGATGGTTGCGATAATGATGAAGATGATTGCGGTAATGATGAAGATGATTGCGGTAATGATGAAGATGATTGCGGTAATGATGAAGATGATTACTTCTATCCGTTTTCAAAAAGTTATTCTCTGTCTAATTTGTTATTGTTATTTTTGAACAGAATCGACATGAGTGCACTCCGAGCAAACCCATAGGTGTTTAGTTTCCCTCAGCTATGTCGAAGGGTATGAATGCTAACTGTTCCTATTGCGCGTTGGTTGTATACACTACGGATGCATCCTCTCAAACGTTCATTCCTGCTGGCTTTACGTTTGATGCCAAATTCCAGGAATCTTAGCCTTGTTGATTCATCTAATGCGGTGTCGTTCTCTAACAGACGATCATTAATTGTTCTAAGTATATCTCCCTTATCCATATCCAATGTCTCCACTATGGGTGCTCTTGAAGCTAGTCTGTTAAACGTCTCATTACCACGTACCCCTCCATGACTAGGACAGTAGATCCACACCAGTTCCTGAAGATTCGAAGCGTCTTTGGATGTGTTCCATTCATGCCGTAGCCATCCATTTTGAACGTTTCGAGGCATTACTGTTTCTAAACAGTGCAAGTGCTTTCACGGTAAAAAGCTGGTGTAGAAACAGACTGTTATCTGCTCATTATTTTTTAAGTACCGAGTAAGTACAATGCCTAGTGGCGTAGGAGATCATGTCTCTCCACAATTTCCTGTCTCCAGTACAATTTATCAATTCTGCTGTTGACTTTGTTTTCAATGTCACGATGTCCAACTGTCCAGTATTTGCTCTCTTTGTCTTCCACTATCTTTTTTCCCTTAAATTTTACCCGTTGTCACGATATGTTCCAGCTTTTTAAAGAGTAGGTTGAAAAAAAAGATTATACACAGTAACTATTGACCACATGTAATCTCACTGTTTTTGTTAGTTTGTGTTTTGTTGTTCTTGTTGTTGATGGTATTTTTGTGATTTGATTGTTTCCCTCGACCAAGGAAAGCAAACACAAGCATTACATTCTTTGAAAAATGTAACATTGTTTCAAAAGTAAATTATTGAATTGTTATATTGTTACAGTAAAATGTATATGTGTATTTATTTTGTTCTGACTTAAGCAATTTTTATTCATTCACGTATCGCAATTAGATTCACACTTTCATTGCGACCGTTGCTGTGGACTTATACTTTCTTTTTATTTTTTTTTTCTCATAACGTTACAAATGTTCAGGTACCTTCGTTGTGTCAGACACTTTTAGAAATAATACTTTAATTTAAAAGCTAAAAAAAATATATTACAATTAGCCCTTTTAAAATACCTATTAAACTGTAGAGAACAGTATTTTACTTACTCAGTTTACCTTATAATGGTAAGAAAAGGGTTCTATATGTCAAGGTATATTAGGAAAGAGAAAAGGTAAAGGATCCCGTTACATGCCCATTGAGGCAATTTGGGAATATGGTGTTAGGCCCATATTTTCTTGACCATCGGCACACTAGGGGTGATGTGGTCAGCATTACGCCGGCTGCCTTAATCTTCCCAGAGCTGCTCTAGTGCTCAATTCATGAGGCTGGGTCGACTCCGGAGCCGTTTGCGGTCTAAACAATCCCAGCTCAACTGGGGATCAAACCATGGACCAACGAGCTAGAAAGCCAGTGTGCACTATATATTAGGAAAAACATAAAGTTTAGGACAGCAAATAGGTCCATTAAGTTTCCTTTTCTCTAAACTAATAATTATATGGTATTCAATATTTTGCATAAAACATTATATATTGAAAAGATGTATATGACAATGATGACGTCATTTCTAATCTGATATGCTTTTCAAAATTTATATAAAAAAAAAATGTATTTTAACATATCACCATCATCATCATCCTTATCATCGTCATTATAATCATCTTTATCATCATCATTGTCATAATCATCCTTATTATCATCATTGTCATCATCATAATCATCCTTATCATCATCATCATCATCATCATAACACTTCAGCTCACAAGAAGCCTAAGCCATCAACAAACCTATACTAAACCATCAACAAACCTATACTAAACCTTCAACAAACCTATACTAAGCCTTCAACAAACCTATACTAAACCTTCAACAAACCTATACTAAACCTTCAACAAACCTATACTAAACCTTCAACAAACCTATACTAAGCCTTCAACAAACCTATACTAAACCTTCAACAAACCTATACTAAACCTTCAACAAACCTATACTAAACCATCAACAAACCTATACTAAACCTTCAACAAACCTATACTAAACCTTCAACAAACCTATACTAAACCTTCAACAAACCTATACTAAACCCTCAACAAACCTATACTAAACCTTTAACAAACCTATACTAAACCTTCAACAAACCTATACTAAACCATCAACAAACCTATACTAAACCTTCAACAAACCTATACTAAACCTTCAACAAACCTATACTAAACCTTCAACAAACCTATACTAAACCATCAACAAACCTATACTAAACCTTCAACAAACCTATACTAAACCTTCAACAAACCTATACTAAACCTTCAACAAACCTATACTAAACCTTCAACAAACCTATACTAAACCTTCAACAAACCTATACTAAACCTTCAACAAACCTATACTAAATCTTCAACAAACCTATATGGAGAGAGGAGCCTGGACTACCAGTACACATCCAGACAAAAGTGAAAGGAATATTCGACAGGGATGAACAGAACAGCGTGCAACGTAGGACAGTCACTCTCAGTTTCCTGGATGAAGAATACCCACAGGACCTCTGGGTCCGAGTATACACAGATGGGTCAGCACAGAATGCAGTAAAGAATGGAGGAGCAGGAGTGTACATAGAATACCCAAACAACACTACGTTGAGTACCAACTGGGAAATTCTGTAACAACTATGATGCAGAAATCCAGGCAATCAAGGTGGCAACTGAGAAACTGTTGAGCACCAATCTCTGTCCACAGCCTGTAGTATTCCTGACAGATGCAAGATCAGCACTCCAAGCACTTCAGTCCAGAAAATTGCCAGGTATACAAGCCCTACTTTCCGAACTGTGCAACCAGCGCAGGGTCGCCATGCAGTGGATACCGTCTCATTGTGGAATACCAGGAAATGAGAGAGCGGACCGACTGGCTAAAGAAGGTGCGGCAGACGAGCAACCGGATGTACCAGTTACGTACCATCAGTAGAAAAAGATTATCAAATCAATCAGAAAGCCAACAACACCAACACAGGATGACTACCAAGCTATGAGCAGATCAGAACAAATTGCCATTCTGTGCCTCAGAACAGGACACAACTGACTCCGCAGCCACATGTATACAAAATTCAAGATTGGCAATTCAGCCATGTGTACATGTGGACAGGCAACCCCAGACTGCGAAGCACATACTTCAAAATTGCCCCAAATATGATATATTGAGGCAAACCCACTGGCCCAGAGAAACAACACTGGAAGCAAAACTATACGGACTTCTGTATGAACTACAAAAGACAGTGAAGTTTATACAAGAAACAACATTGCAGATATAGACAATATATTTCAAGCGAACGAAAGAAGAAGAAGAAGAAGAACAAACCTATACTAAGCCTTCAACAAACCTATACTAAACCTTCAACAAACCTATACTAAACCTTCAACAAACCTATACTAAACCTTCAACAAACCTATACTAAACCTTCAACAAACCTATTCTAAGCCTTCAACAAACCTATACTGAACCTTCAACAAACCTATACTAAACCTTCAACAAACCTATACTAAACCTTCAACAAACCTATACTAAGCCTTCAACAAACCTATACTAAGCCTTCCACAAACCTATTCTAAGCCTTCAACAAACCTATACTAAACCTTCAACAAACCTATACTAAACCTTCAACAAACCTGTACTAAACCTTCAACAAACATATACTAAACCTTCAACAAACATATACTAAACCTTCAACAAACATATACTAAACCTTCAACAAACCTATACTAAACCTTCAACAAACCTATACTAAACCTTCATGTCACGTGCCATCAGCTCAAAGTCTATCCATATCTTCTACATCTTCTTCATGTCTACGCCAGTTTTCTTCTCCGTGTGTTCTTTAGTCTCTCTCTACCTCTATTACCGTGGGAATTCTAAAACAATGACCAGTGGCGTACTAAGGGGGGTGCGAGGGGGGCGGTCCGCCCCGGGTGACAGCCAGGAAAGGGGTGCCATTGGACACAATTATGATAGTATTTACTGTTTAAAATATGCTTGCAAGTGTTTTTCTTTATGGCAGGGGATGCCAAAGGTAGGATCCACCCCCGGTACCGAATATTTTAGGGACGCCTCTGACAATGACTGCCTTTTAATGCTATCACTAAGTATCCCCAATCTGTGTCCTATCCATCGCCAATGTCTTCTTCTCATCTCTTGTTCCACTGGCACTTGTCTGGTTCTTGTCATTAGTTCCACATTAGTGATCTTGTCATAACTATTCAATACTTCTATTTTACGCAAGCTTTCAGTTATGAAAGTCTATACGTACCATTGTTGTTGTTGTTGTTTATGTTGTTCTCCATGTTTCGCAGCCATACAATAGGACTGACTTGACATATGAGTTTAACATTCTAATTTTTTTCATACGACGTAGCCAGATATTAATACTGTATGCATAAGTAAACACCGATTTCATGTACTTCTGTTTATTTTGAGAGAATCTCAGTGAAAATGAAGAAAAATGTTTTGTCTTCTCAAAAATATATACTGTACAGTGAGCACAAGCTAAAAAAAAAGCGTGTGTTGCTAGTCAAGATAGCTATCTCTCTGCATAGCGGTTGTGTGTGTGTGAGATTTTTTTTTTTTTTTAATAACTGCGTGCGAAATTTGGTCGTGCTCTGAACTAAGTATTTTACACTTGTGTGGCTAAACAGATCGGCCCGTCCTTTCGTCTTGCTAATGTCTATCACCTCAGTGATGCCGGATTGGCTCTTTGGCAGATCCCGAAAAGCAAAGGGAGGCCATTGAGAATTATGGCTCCGGCCATTGTCCTTTAATACGCATTAACTCTCTTTGAAGGTCTCGTGCGGTGGGCTCGTGGGGCGTTTGATCCACGATCTAGGATCATTGTCACATCCTGAGAAAACCCCATAACTTTTTCACCGAAACTATAAGACAATGGCCAGTAGTTTCTTTATTTCCCTCGCCCCCTCAACTACAGCTCCTATTCCAGATCTTCGGAGGTCAAAGGAAATCATAGTTCTCAATATCTTCTCATTTGGCAGCCCCTGTTTATTCTTCCTGGCGCTTCCTCGTTTCAGTTTTTTTTTATATTCCCCCGGACTTTCATGATTTTATTCTTTCCTTGTTTCAGGTTTTATTTAGTGCATCGTTTGAAACCGGAGCAATGACGGAGCCTGCTCTCAGAGTAGTGTAGTATTGTGAGGTCTTTGTCTTTGAAACGATCCTCAAAGATCAGGGAGGGCGCAGATTATGGCTACTTCGGGATGGTAGAGTGAAGATTTACGTGACATGCTCACTGGGTCACGCGCTCGTCAATCACATGTCAGAATTTCGTCACAAAGACCGAAAGAAGCGATGAGGGGGTTAAAGGAAGGGGTAGGGTGGGCTGAGAAGAAGTAAGGGGTGGAGTATGACAATTGCACGACAGATTTTATTTTTGTAATTTTTTTTAAAATGTTTAATTTTTAAATTTTTTTTTAAATTTCAGCAAGTGTCTGCGATTAAGAGAGAGGAGTCTTCAAAAGTCTAATGAAAGAAATGAGAAAGAGAGGATTAAAAAAAAAAAACAATGTCAGAATGAATGAAAAGTAATATCCCTTAACACTTAACAACCTTGAGACCCAAAAACGAACGGACTGTCTCGAAAACACTGCACCAACTTAAAGATACCGTTAGTCCACGCTTTCTGCTTATATGTGACCCCAGTGCTGCATAAGAGAACAGTGTTTAAACAATTACTGCCGCTGTGTGACTAGCAATCTAATTTATAGATTTGACCTGTATTTTCAAGTAAACCATCTATGGGTCTGGTTTATTCAACGAAGCGCAAGATTAAGATTTCGGAGGACAAGTTTTTTGCATTCACTTATGTCATATTTGACTAGTATGCTTTTTTATCTCCGCTGTCGAGAAAACTGCTTAAGTGTAATACTTCATGTGGTGCAAATTGTTTCCAAGCCCTGATGTAAATTCCAGAAATCGAAATTTCAAAAGTGGCTATACAAAATTATTTACCTTGTGATATCTACAGCATCATGTGTAACTTATAGGTTTAGAATAATATTTTCCTGCGAATGTGACAAAGGATGATGTTTGAGCTTTTCGGGCAATATAACGGCTTCATTATAGCTGTCATTGCTGGAAAATAGTCTTGTGGTACTTCGAAATTTAAAAGAAGACTTTTAGATAACAGACTTCATCGTAATCACCTATTTTATGTGTTTTTGGTTTTTAAACTAATGTGTCATTATAGAAGATACATGGTCCGCAACCAGACGATACGCCAAGGCCTAAAATATGAAGACCCCTGAAGACTCAAGTAGAACAGTCCCAACTAAGATGGTTTGGCCATGTCTGCAGAATGGGAGAAGATCCGATACCACGACAAGGATGGGAAATTAAGAGCCAGGGATCCAGACCTCCAGAACGACCCAGAGTCCGCTGGGAGGACAACATTAGGCAATCTTTGAATGACCGAAGGCTAGAATGGAACCAGGCCAGGAGGAAGACAGCCGATAGGATAGTATGGCGCTCTCTCTTCCAAACCTCCACACCTCATGGTAGAAGAGGAACGACTAAGTAAGTAAGTGTCGTTATAAATTTTCCAGTTGAGTTATTTTATTTTGTATTTTTTTTTTTAACTTGCGCCTCGTTCAACCTAGACACAGGGTCCGTCGGTTATACTACGTAACATATCCGAATATAAAAGACGGTGTTATCTGGTTATTCCGAGTTATGTTATGTGTCCTGCTTACTTAGGACCATTTGTAACCAAGCGACACAATTTGTCTTGCACATTTATAAAGCTGACATTTGTTTTTAAAATGTGTCATTAAGGCTTACCTTATGATTTAACGTAAATAACCAATGTTGTTTGAGATTTAGGAGAAGTAATATGTAAATGAGCTTTCGATTGGCGTTAGAGCGCTTTCCTCTCGCAACAAGGTTGTCTGGTTTCAAAATCGAAACCTGATAGTCACGCTCCAGTCTACCCAGTGTACCTGACTGCTCTTGAGTTCGGGAAGGCAAAGGCAACGTAAAGGGAAGTGGTCAGCCCTACCACATAAAACTAGACCTAGAATGGTAAAGTCTCTAACACTACACTACCCCTCTAATAAATGCAGTAGTCAGGTCAAGGTTTCTGACATCTCCAAACAGTTTTTCGTGGAGTGAGGTAGATTGTTGCCATATGCGACCCGTTCATTGCTGTTTGTTGGGCAGGTTTGGAGCAGATGTTGGGCTGTCATCGGGCTGGTGCCGCAGGAGCAGAGATCTGTTGCACCAATCCTGTACTTGTGGTATAGATGGTACCTCAATCTGTTGTGTCCAGCATGTAGCCGGAGAATGATATTCTGTAGACAGCTGATGATACGCATCGTTTTTATATGGCCTGGGTGTTTTCTTTCCCATTTGGACTTGAATGTGGCTTTTAGAGTAGTTTTTGCCATGTCCATATATCATTTTGTTGTAGCGCTCCTCCACCTTAGAGAGTTTTGTCTGTCTTCTCGTTGCCTGCAATGTTGTAACGAACACACAAATAAAAAAAAATGAAGGGAACCTGAGTCCTGTGAGCTATAAATAAATATAGAAAAACAGCAGGCAACCGTAAAACAGAAAGAAGGAGAACACCAGACAACAGAAAGGAAATATAAGTGGCAGACTCACCGGGAATCGAACCAGAATCCATTCACATGGCGCTATAGCCTTGTCACGGGTTACCTCCCCTTTACTCTGCAGTGATAGTCCAGCAGTGTCCAAAACCTAGAGTATCTAATGTGGATCTTCAAAGGTACCTTTGCACTAGATTACTCTTGGCACATATGCAAATAGAAGGATGATGATGCTTCTACCTTGAGGGAGTTTTCACAAGATATTCAGAAATCAATAACAGGGCTGAATGGGTCTTAGCACAGTTAACTTATTATCTGTCCGACAACTTTTGTGAAGAGATATATTGTATGATTTAGCTCGTTCAAGCAACCAACTGATTTAATTCAGTGAAATCTTAATTGCCCTGTTTAATTGTATTTGAGGTGACTGAGACATACGGACGCAGTACACTCAAAAGGGTTAAATCAACTATTAATTTGTAGACAAATAACAAATTTAATAATCACATATATTTAACAGTGTAAAATGAATAATTCTTTTTAAAAAAGGTTATCATCACAGGGTGGTGTTATGGATATTGAGGGAATTGTCTGAAAGTTCACTTGGCAGCTTTTAAGTTTGTACTTAGCTGCCAGTAAGTTTGTTGGTTTCTGCTCCAGCCGATGTTAGGTTCTTTGCAGGTTATGGACTGATTCACTCTAGTCACTGGTCAAGTCTCGAGGTTGTGACACGTTCCAAGAAATATCAGGGAGTAATCACGAAGCTGGTCCAGTGTCTTCAAGACCCATCTGATGATGGTGTCAAGCGTTGACAGTAGGCCACTTATGCCGCACACTTTGTTCCAGAAATAGCATCATCAGCTGGTACCACCGACCCAAAATCTCTTGGGAATACTGACTCCTGGCTCTGAGAAATAGTTAAGACAACTTGTTTAACATGCCTCTTACACGTGGTCTGCGGTATTACTTTACACTATGCTCTCACTCTGACTTTGTGCTCAGATTCCTAGGATTTCGGCTTTCCTGTTAATGTAGGTAGAGTTTTCCTGGGATATAAGTCCACAAGATGCTCAAATAAGGGTCGGTCCGTAAATGGAATTCTGATCCTATTCCTTACTTTGGCTAGCTGGCTGTCTTCTTGACGATGTGAATTTCACAGTGCTCTAAACCGACGAACATCCTACGCACGTGGTTGTTACTATCTTACCAGGCTCCAATAAGAAGTGTTGTTTATAACATCTAGAATTGTCCAGCCAGTTGTATTCAATCATGCGTGTTATGATGGGGTTCATCGCAACAATTTCCTCTTTGGACAATTGTGCGTGATTTTTAAAAAAAATCACTTTCCATATTGTCACGAGGAGCGAATGAGTTTGTATTTCGACTTTCTATACTCATTGTCGGCACAGACATCGTTTGTCAACAGTCATGGCACATCGACCAATTTTCAAGGAATGTTTTCACAACTAGTAGACAGTGAGTCAACAGATTATCGAGGTAATCGCCCCAACGTCTCGGTTGTGTTTTCACAAAGGCAGGAAGGTACAAGCAATATTATTGTGGCTAGCCGTAGAATATAATGGACAGAGCGCGAGGCAGTTTTACAATGAGTAATTTAATAAGCAGGTTCTCATCGAACCGACCCAATAACATTTGATTAACGGCGACGCAGTGTCTGAACCAGGATCAACATGAAAAGAGTGAGAATATGTCATTATGGAAAGACTATTAAATGCTGCACAGACACTCAAAAGACGAACGCAGACAAATTGTCTCGGATAAGCAAAATATGAGAGCGACCATAGCAAAATACTACAGGAAATTTTACACAGCATGAGAACGGAATGTCTGACTTAAGGAAAACAAATGAAATTTCATATGACACAAGAAGCGAACCCGAAAAATCGCCAACGGCGATTCGGACGATATAAAATCAAACGCAATGTATCGCTCGGCATTGGTAAGAGAAACCATTCCGCCAACAGACTTGGGGCTTCTAGATTTCACGAGAAAGAATCAAGACGCGTGTCAGTGAAATTCTTATATGGAAACCAAGGTTAGTGTAATATAGTTTGTACATTATTATTATACATCTATCTTAACTTCAGTCAGATAATATATACATATTTTCCATAAATATAACACTGTAAATACTATTCACGTTTATTATAATATTATATTTTATACTCATAAGTACAGGTTGCAATAAACACCATGCAGAGAATTAGTCTATTATAATTATAAAATAGCACAGTTTCCAGTAACTATAACGAAGTAAATACAAGACACTTTTATTTTGCCTTTTACATTACCTGTTAACCGGGCAGTAAACACCGCGCAACCATTTCTTATAGTGACAAGAGTTCACATACCAGACACTACAGGCGTAGCATAGTTTACGGGATACTTACAAAGGGTTCGTTATTTTTATCCATCACAGTGGTAGAGACAGGGACCATCTGAGATAATTCAGCCTTTGTCTACTACGTTGTTGGCGTTAATCACGGGATAAAAGCTTTTGAGTAGGGCTAAACAGAAATACTGCGACGACACGCATCTCACAGATATTTAACGGCAACAAACCTACCAACAAACAACGGGGGTTTTAGAAAGGAATTTGCCAGACGGTGAAGGGTCTTTCTATCATCGACCACCCACACAGAACAGTGAGCAGACAATACCCAGGAGGATTGCTGCATTACTAAGAGCTGTCCACGTGAATATAAGGATCAGAAGTGGCAGTAGCCAACGGACGATTTTTACAACAAGTGCCTTGAGAAATCTTGATCAGAAGTGGCAGTAGCCAACGGACGATTTTTACAACAAGGGCTTTGAGAAATCTTGATCAGAAGTGGCAGTAGCCAACGGACGATTTTTACAAGTGCTTTGAGAAATCTTGATCAGAAGTGGCAGTAGCCAACGGACGATTTTTACAACAAGGGCTTTGAGAAATCTTGACCAGAAGTGGCAAGAGCAGACGGACGATTTTGTAAACCCGGTGCCTACAAAATGTATGGAGATCCTAAATTACATGCCGTAATGGACATATTCTCCCCGTAAAACTGATGCGCAAACAAGTTCAATTATATACCAGATTTCACCATCATCACCCCCTGAGGAAAATATCTTCACCACACATGGACATCTGCATATCAGACGAAGTCCCCACCGCATAACATTGTTTCAACACAACCTCGGAACAAGCCATCTCAGACGCGCGTGGCAATGTCAACACTCGCTTTGTGAATAACAATAGAACAGGCCATCGACACCTGACGACATTAAGTGGACCGTCCAGTATTATTGAATGCAGACAAAGACTTGTCCAGTGTATACAAATACCCAGAGTTATATTTACAGTCAGTCAGAGACCCGAACACGATATCCTTTTTGTTAGTATTTAAGAGTTGCGTACATTTCATCATCATCATCACATAGTGTATACTTCAGATGCAGTTGTGTATTTTGCATTGACTAATATCTTTCTTCACAGGGATAGTTAATGTCATTCCTAGTTGCATTTGTATTAGTGTAATTGAATGTTGTTATATTTCAGTACTTTAATAAATGTTGTGTTTACTTTACCAACACACGTTATTACATATATAGAGAAGGAAAGAAAGTGTGCGAAAGAGACATACTGTTCTTCCTTTCTTCCTCTTCTGTTCACTCAATGTAATAGGGGAGGTGGGGGCTCGTTAGCATTATAATATAGAGAGGGGGATAGAGTGGTAGGAGTTATAGTGTCACGAGATCCAGAATCACTGGGACTGTCTGGGGAGAATTTATTCCAGAGTCTTACATTCGCCTTCTTCACTCCTGCTGCATATTTCCAACCGGTTGCCCGGCAAATCTGAGCCATTGACAAGGCCGGCCCCACACCGATAACTCTCTTTGGTTACCCTTCGGGATAAACCTGTGACACATATAAGGAATTGTTATTTTCGTCGATTGTCGGTAATGTTTACACTCACAACTTCCAACATTATCACAAATAATGCCTTCGTAACAATTCTGTCCGGAAGCGATTACAACATTTCCGTCGTCTTCGGGTGTGTCTCTCATATGACCGGCGCTCCCTGTGCAAACACAAACACCGGGTGTCATTATACGAAAATGATTGGCAGCCAATCTGGTCTTACCTGTATTAACTCTAAGCGAGGATGGGCAGGCAAACAAACCTGAGGAATTGTTACAAGAAGAAGTGTAAACAATGACTCGAAAAAAACAAATATTGCCCGATGTAGGAAAACAGAACATGAAGAGCACAACATGAATTACGGGATAGCACAAGAAAAGTTTCGAGGTCATTCTGTAACACACCTCGCTACAAAAGTGAATCGTGAGCTTCATTCTTCTTCTTTACTTCTGAAGACGTGGCAACCCCAAATCCTGCGTTGCCAAGCTATGATGGTGAGATGGTCATTTGGTTACTCCGCGTAAGTAGTTCATATCTAGTATAGTATTCGGCAAAACGATTAGGAG